>OX465243.1:31195691-31795691 GCA_949987775.1 Aproaerema taeniolella
GGGGTACTGAATTATTATTGCATATTTTTGAAATTGAACATAACCTGAGTAGCACTATATAAAAAAAAATGAAATAGATTAAATGGTTTGTTGAAAAAGGGAAGCGAAAATGCCATCTTCTGACTACTAATTTAGACTTGAAATCACCCTAAGAATTGATAATTACCAATTTTTTGTTATTAAACTGACTAAATTTAAAAAAATTGAACAACGATGATACATCTTTAAATTTTTACTTCAATCTCGAGGTAGGAGTTCTTTAGTTCGCCATAATTGCATTTTGTATATGCTCAAATAACAACAATTCTAAACAAAAACGCGTCTAGAGCCCTAAAAAACGCACGCACCACTAAACTAATGGTACTTGCCAGTGTAAGAACGTCGCAACTCCAGCTACTGAGAGCTTCAGATTCCGCGCACGAAAATTTTTGAAAATATATCGATTTTTCACCGCCTGGGGTTTATTAGACCCCACCTGGTATGCGGAGGGTTAATTCTACGAGCATATGGACGGTTAAATCGCTAATAATGTCTAATAAAAACGAGGTCACAAAGAAAGAAGGTAACTAAAGGAGAAATGTAGATTCCAGCGCCATAAGGAAAATGAAAAAAAAAAATCATCTGTTTAATAACCACCTCGCGTGGATACAAATGGTTGTATAAAAATTGTTTACATTACGTATTCATTTAAAACGGGTGTACTATCGTTACGGTCGTAGTTAGAGATGAAAGAGACTGCCTTTTAAGGCTTATTAAAAAGACTCGCCTCCATCTTACAGGACTTGACTCTTAAATTAAGACTGAAAGTTCGAGTTTTTATTAATAAGACTTAGTAGTTTCTTAAAAGATTAAAAACTAAAACGACTCGAGTTCTTTCAAAATACTAAAAGACTTAAACGACTCAAGTTCTTTTATGTAAAAGGGATCGCAACGCAGTTTGTGTGTGATATTAAATATTTCTTTTGTAACCGATCAACCAAAAGGAATAAATAATTCACGCCTAAACCACTAAATACATTTTGATAACATTTGACAAGGAGATAAAATGAGATATTTACATTCTATCAACACATACCTTACGACTGTCGACTTCCCAGATAATGAGTCGCCAGTCTTTGAAGTCCTTTAAGCTGTTTAAGTAACAGCTCAGTTTTTTACGTTAAAAGACTTCGACTACAAAAGCTAGTCTTATGACTAAAGGATGGGAACTAAAAGACTGAATCAGTCGCGAGGCGTCAAAAATAAGGTGAGTCTTTATTAAAAGCCTTAAAAGACTGAGTATCTTCCATCACTAGTCATAGTCGATGTTAAAATCTCCAAATACTATAGTATAAAAAACAAATGTATGAAAGAGTTTGTAGTTTCAGAAATAACTTTAGTTTTGGTGTAAACACAACATAATGAAATTATAAAATTCGCGAGCGAAGCGAGCGAAATTTTTTTTTTTTTTGCTTTAAATTATTAGAAATAATATAGACCTGCTGATAAAATAACCTCGCCTCACTTTTAGTATTGAACCTTGTAAACATATTCTTATTAATTCCAAAAACGTTTGGCACTTGGTCGACTATCACTCGCAAACTTGAAAGGCTAACTTATGTGTGATAGTTTTTCTTTTAATTTCGTTGTATATTCTACCAAAGAGAATTTTTTCTCATTTTTAGAAACAACCGTTTAGCTGGTAGAGGGGGGGGACACTAACTTTGGTTTAGGGCTAAATACAACAGAATGGAAGTATTTAATCCGCGAGCGAAGCGAGCGCGAATTTTTTTTGACTTAAAAAAAATTTTTTTTTTTTAATTTTTTTAGCAACAAAAGTATTGTTAGGAATAATTTCGGCTGGTGCTAAAGAGCAGGTCGCGTGGTGATTGTGTATAATTTTGATGTCATTTTCGTAATTAACACCCCCAAAAACCTATAACGACACATGAAATGTCAATATGGTACAGCTTGGCTTTAGACCTTGCCTCACTTTTAGCGTGGAACTTTGTATGGCAATTGTTTTGGATTAGGTTGAACTTCGTCGTAAATGCTAAATGCTCGTGGAATAATTATTTAACATTTTTTTTCATTTTAAAAATTAATTTTTCGCAAACGGACTGCTGAATCGAAAAACGTTCGTAGTAAACCCCTTCAATCTTTTAAAAAACTATCCTATGACATCCCACTCGATGATATCGGCGGGAAAAAAAAATCCATCGCCCTTTCACATGTATGGGAAACACCCGAAAAAAATTTTTTTACAAAATTTTATTTTTTCTATTTGTCGGCGCAATTAATATGTATGAACATGCCAAATTGCAGCTCTGTAGTACCAAGGATCTAATATTAGTAAATATATTCTTATTAATCCCAACAATGTATGGCACTTGGTTTACCATTACTCGCAAACTTGATAGGCCAACTTATGTTTTATAGTTTTCCTTTTAAATTTGATGTATGTTCTACGTCTGTCAATTTTTCCACATTTTTAGAATCAACCGTTTAGCTGATAGAGGGGGGGGACACTTGTGTTTGACAAAAATTTTCACTTTAAAAATTTATGATTCGCAAACGGAGTGCTAAATCGAAAAATGTTCTTAGTAAACCCCTTTTGTCTTTTAATAAGCTATTCTTAGACACCCCACTCGATGATATTGGCGAGAAAAAAAAAAATCATCGCCCTTTCACGTCTATGGGAGACACCCGAAAAAAAATTTTTTTCTTAGGTTTTACTCTACAGTTCTATCGGCGTGATTACTATGTATAACTATGCCAAGTTTCAGCTCTGTAGTTCTAAGGGTTTCTTAGAAAACCCGCGGACAGACGGACAGACGGACAGACGGACAGACGGACAGACGGACAGACGGACATGGCGAAACTATAAGGGTTCGTAGATTACTACGGAACCCTAAAAATCGAACAAATCAAACATGACAGGCAACAATGGCTGTACAGCCCACCCGACCAATGAAAAAAGAAAAAAAACATCTTTGTCTAAGGGCAAAAAGATATAGACCCAAAGACGACCAAAAAGGAAAAGAAAAAAGTACTTTAACCAACGACGAAAAAAAAGACGTTATTTTAGTATATCTTTAATATGATAAGTACCAGAGGAAGGAGAATTGACATCCTGTAACTCATAGACTTGGCGGGAAACTCTTCGAACTACACGACACTTAGTGAATCTGGGTGCAAATTTACTCGAAAAATAGTCAGCACCAGACGAACGTGAGAAGTTCCTACGCCACACAATATCACCGACATTTAAAATGAGGGGGTTACGACTTTTATTATAATAACTCGCATTCCGTAAAAACGCCAACGAAAGACTATCTGAAACTTTAGCAAAAACCTGATCAAGGGAAGAGAGCGCAGCCGCACGTTCAACGCGACTCAGCTAAATCAACGCCTCGAGTCTCGCCTACACGTCGTGAACTGACATCTAAATGAACTTCCCTTCCAAACATCAGAAAATTGGGGGAAAATCCAGTTGCCATATTTATACATGAGTTCAAATATAGTTTCACTTTTGGTAATACCTTGGCCCAACTTCGCTGGTCAGTTTCAACTAAAATACTAAGACAAGTGACCACTGACTGGTTATAGCGTTCAACAAGGTTTGCCTGCGGGGAATAATAAGGGGTATAATAAGGTGAAGGAATACCATAGAAAGCCAAAAATATACGAAACTGGTTACTATGAAAAACAGTTGCATTATCACATAACAACGTAGGCGAAACACCATAGCACAAAAAGATATCCCTCTCAAGTGTGGTAGCGATCGCTTGACTATTAACCCTTTTTAAAGGATTTAGCCAGACGTATTTAGTGAATACATCAACTATAGTTAAAATATAGCGATAACCATAATACGCCAGCGGTAGCGGACCAATAATGTCGAGAGAGATCGATTGCATCGGTGCCGTAACCTCTTTAGGAAATAACATGTGACCTCGGGGTTGAGTATTTGAGAACTTAAAAGCTTTACAAGTCTCACAAGCTCTAAGCGCTTCTGTGACAATATGATACATGTTTGGCCAATAATAAAGGGTCTTTAACTTATAATAAGTTTTATTAACACCTGGATGAATAGAAGGTAACTCGTTATGTACCTCAGAAATTGCGTTTTGATACTGTTCTGAAGGCAATACTATCCGCCATTTGTCTTCAGACAACGGAAAATCAGAAGACATCCTACGGAGAAGTATTCCGTCATTAATAACATACGCTGGAAACATCTGAGGGTTGTTAGAAACACCATCATAAATCTTTTTATACCAAGGATCAGAAGTGTTAAAAATACCTCCATTATAAGAAATAATGCCCACATGGGTTACGTGACAGTGCATCAGGTACAACGTTATGAACACCCTTTCTATGAATTATGTCAAAGGTATACTGAGAAATAATGGTCGCCAAGCGTGCTAGACGACCAGAAGGGTTTTCAAGTGTTAATAACCATTTTAAAGCAATATGATCGGTGATAACAGAAAAACGCATCCCATCAAGGTAACCACGAAAGTGATTAATAGAATCCAGTACTGCAAGGAGTTCTCGCTCAGTTGTGCTGTAGTTTCTCTCAGCTTTCGAAAACAAACGCGAGTGATATGCAATAGGATGCTCTACACCATCTATCTCCTGAGAAAGAACTGAACCTAAACCAACAGAGGATGCATCACATTGTAAGATAAACGGCTTTGAGTAATCAGGACAAGACATAACTGGAGTATCAACCAACGCATTCTTTAATTTTTCAAAAGCTGCTCGTGCAGAATCTGGCCATTCAATTTTATCATGTCCCTTTTTCTTACCAATCAAAACTGTGAGAGGAGCAATTATCGTGGAAAAATCTTTCACGAACCTACGGTAATAAGAACAAAGACCAATGAAACCACGCAAGGACTTGGCATTCTCTGGCACCGGAAACTCGCGGATGGAACTTAGTTTCGCAGGATCAGTCTGTAAACCATTTTCATTTACGATATACCCAAGATACTTAAGCTGACTCTTGCAAAACTCGCACTTCTTGAGATTAACCGTCAAACCTGCTTCTTTAAGACGCACAGCCACCTTACGAATAAGCTCAAGATGACCCTCAAAATCGCGAGAGACGAGGACGAGGTTGTCAACGTAACCAAAAACACAGTTATTGCCATCAGCCGTGAACTCAAAATTAACTATCATGTCCGTCAGCCTCTGCATCTCAGAAGCAGCGTTGGTTAGACCGAAGGGCATTCTAACAAACTCGAATAGACCACGCTGTGGAAAAGACAAACGCGGTTTTCTCACAGCTATCCTTATCAGAAAGGGAGATTTGCCAAAACGCGCTGCGGAAATCAAGCGTAGTCATGTATCTTGCTCCTCGTAGGTTATCTAAAATATCCTGGATCCTAGGCAAAGGATAAGAATCACGAATCATAACGCTATTCAACTTCCTACTGTCAACACAAAAACGGATAGAATCATCCTTCTTTGTAATCATAACAACAGGACTCGCCCCAGGAGAACGCGACGGACGTATAATCCCATCATTAAGCATTTTATCGATTTCTTCATTCAGGCCCTTAAGCTTGGCGGGTGAAAAAGGATAATACCGCTGCCTGATAGGAGGACCTGACGTAACTATTTTATGACTAAGCCAGGTAGTCTTACCGATACCTTTTTTTTCTGAAGAAATCTCATCAAAGACTTTTATTACTTCTTGTAATCGTGCTTCTTGATCAGCAGATAAGGAAGAACGAGACTGGACAAACTTATTCTCTCCAATAACAGCTTGATCCAACTTTTGAACTGGGTCCTGTAAGAACATCTTCCCGGAAATACTGGAATTAAAAGCTCCGCAAAGGACAGACGTTAGGCCAAAGTTATTCCAGAATTCAATACCCAAAATCAACTGCGTAGTAACACGTGATGTAACAAGAAAACGGTCTTGCTGTGTAATATTATTAAAACGAACGGGTAAGGAAACAGAACCAAGTATCGACATCGGAGAATTGTCTGCAGATACGACACTATGACCGGGATCAGGTTGGTACGCAACATTCAGCGAAGCAAGCAACGAAGTATGAATCAAAGACGCTTGAGCACCTGTGTCGAGTAAAGCTCTATTAAAAATAAACACTTCAACAAATGGCCTGTTATCAATAAAATCTGAAAAAAATAACCGGAGAAATCGAATGATGACGAAAACCCCGGGAACTAACTAATTTTTTGAAGTAGAAGATTGCGCGGCGACGCGGGCATTACATGTGGGGCAATTCTTAGTAGTAAAACCGGGACACCTGCAAATAAAACAAATAACCCCAGGAATAGAAGGACAAGCCCGGAAATCGAGCCCTGTTTGATTGCACTTTATACAAATAAAGCGTGTCGAATCAACTATCGGCGCAACAACTTTACGAGACTGAACGTTATCCGAAGCTTGCTGAGGCGGCTCGTAACTCTCAAAGTTTGAGACAACATCTAACAAGGCGTCAATGCTATCTATCCTGTTTGTAGACAAACAAGGCCTGTACCTCGAATGAAGGTTATGTTTTATAATGGTTAACAGCGCAAAATCAGGGATTGGGTTAGAAAGTTTGAAATTCAAGTCTTGAACGATAATAATAAAATCCCTAGCAGATAGCGATGCCGTTTGTTTTAAATCACGAAGACGCTGTTCTAGGTGATAGTCGTAGTCGGTTTTCAAATAAGTTTTATAATAATAGGACTTTAACTCATCATACGTCAAAGAAGGAACTCTAATTGTTCTGAAATATAAAAGAGCCGAACCAGAAACAAGTTCGTGGAAACGACGAACAATATACGAGGATGGAATGTCAGAAGCGAACATCCGTTCTTCGATGAGCTGAAAGAAATCCTTCACGCAAGTTTGTCCGTCAAAGCAAATATTCCATTTTGACAAACTAACGTCACGGGTGAAAAGCTATTTGAGTCGCGTAGCTTCATGAGCAGAAACAGACTGTTGATTCATTCTCTGCAAAATAGGACTAGCACGATAAGGTGTCTCTCCAATATCTTGCTCGTAAGCGGCCACTTCTGGTTCAACATCAATGACAGAGTCCTGATTCAGCGACATTTTTTAAACAAAATGGTATCTGATGTTAGAAACAAAGCAAAGAAAACGATACCGTGAAGTGAAAAGATCGTTAATTATAAGTCGTATTACGTGAAAATTCCCTAAGAGAAAATAATACAATACAATACAATATATTTATTTCAGAAAATTTTCCATAATAGTGTTAGTAAAAGTGATAAAACTTAAAAACTAGTGTTAGTAAACAAGAGTAATTAATTAAATCTTGCGCCGGGTAGTGTGTCCGTCGCGTGTAGGCTTGTCCACTGCCTGAGCAGTGGAGAGTCCCACCTATTGGCCAGTGCGTCCAGGATGCCGTTGGAGGTGCCGCGCTCGCGTCTCAGCAATGAGGCGCTGCGCTTGCGGATGATTGCATAGAAGCAATCAGTCTGCGCCTCGGCAAACATACCTGATGCACTGCAGAAGCGCGGCAGCCCAAGCAGCACCCTGAACGCATTGTTGTACTGCACCCGCAGAGTGTTGTACACTCGCTGCGTGTAGTTGACCCATAGACTGCACGTGTAGAAAGACTGACAGTACGCTTTAAACAGCGTTATTTTTACTTGCTTACTACAGCGTGCGAATCTACGGGCCAACATGTTACATCGTACGCAGAGAGCCCTGCGTTCCCTCTCTATGTCTAAATCATCAGACAATGTGTCTGTGACCCAGTGACCCAAGTACTTAAACCTCTGAACGAGCTTCAAAGGCGAACCACAAAGTGTAAGTAATGCATCATTTTTATAGCATTTTTTTCCGGCCTTGAATATCATAAACTTGCTCTTAACGGCATTGTACTTGAGTCCGTGGGCCACGGCATATGCCTCACACACACGCAACAATTTCTGCAAGACTCCGAACGATGGACTCAGCAACACCATGTCATCAGCGTAACTAATGTTGTTTACACAAACACCGTCGACATGACAACCAATATTGGTGCTGCTGAGCTCACCGATCAGTCGGTTCATGTATAGGTTGAAGAGTTTGGGTGAGCTCAACCCCCCCTGCCTCACTCCGCACTCCAACCCGTACACGTCCGACCGTGTCCTTGCCCACCTCACACTGTTCTTTTGGTTGTTGTACCAATACTCAAAAACTGACGTAATCTCGGGCGGCAAATCTGTTTCAGTTTGTATTTTGTGCCACAGTTTCTCATAAGAAACTAGATCGAATGCCTTCGACAAATCCAAGTAACATGCGTAAACCGGCGTCTTCCTGGCGGTGTAGTACTGAACAGTCTGCTTGAGGCACAAGATTGCAGTTTCTGTTGATAAGCCCGGCCGAAATCCGAACTGACCATCGTGCAGTTTAAGATGTTTACTTAAGTACTTATCAAGCAGACTGTCCAGCACCTTCGCCACAGTAGTAGCCAGAGATATAGGCCTGTAGTTGGATATGTCGGACGCATCGCCCGTTTTGTTCTTAAGTATGGGTACAACAACTGTATACATTAAGTCATCAGGTAAGTAGCGATGACTAACACACAGATTAAATCACATAGCTAATACCCTGGGCAGGTGAACACCAGCGTATTTCAGGTGCTCGACGCTCAGACTGTCATGACCAGGTGACTTTCCCCTTAACATATTTTTGATAACTAACGCTATTTCCTTAGCTGAGAATCTAACTGTCACCTCACCTTGAGGCTCATCCGCATCGAGCACCTGAGACGCCCGTGCAAGTGGTGATTGCACCTTGAAATGAGACCGAAAGGCATTAGCTATATCCACCGGTTCATAGAAGCCCGCTACACTCACAGGGAGACCGGGCTTGGGATTCAACTTACTTGTATTTTTCCAGAATTTACAAAAAGATTTCTGTGCATGATTTTTAGAAATTATGTCCAATTTAATTTGTTGTTCATTGTTCTGACAATATTTTAATTTAGACTTAAATATTTTTCTAGATTCACCCATTTTGTTAAAAACATATACTGACTTAGGTCTACCGTACAACACCCATTGTTGAAACCAAAACCTGGCCTCCCGGTGAGCGACACTGACGTGCTTATTCCATCCCGTTACATATTTATGTTTCCCGTACCCCCCTCTATTTTCATAACGAATGATAGCAGTTTCAGTGAGAATAGCTATTATTTGACTGTACAGCTTATCTATTTGTACCTTATGCTCAGAAACATTACAGTACCTATCAGCACAGTCACAGAAGTCCACCGGAAAATCTACGAGTCGCAATTTCGAATTACAAATGTCATGGTATTTATTTATTTGTGTGCTGTCTCTTTCACCCCATATTATTTTATTGCAATGTAAAACCGTTTTCACTATTTTAGTTTTGATCAAATTTAAATTACATTCAATTACTAATGGTTTGTGATCAGACCAGTACACATCATATAAAACTGAAGCATTTACAACTATTTGTCGTGCCACACTCGTTACCAAACAGTGATCAAGCCAGCGGAAACAATTATTGTGAGAATCACTTACATAGGTATATGTGTCCGGTGGTAACAAATCCATATCGATGCACGACCACAACTGTTCAGCACAAAATTCCATTAATTCGATAGCAAAACGTTCCTGAGGGTGGGCATTAAAATCACCCAACACAAAAACCGTGTCAACATTATTATTCTCGATAATTGCACTAATTTCCCCTAAACAGTCCGTAAAATCAGCGAGATTGTCCGCCGAGTCCGTGGGCATATACACCGATATTATTAACACTGACCGGTCATGAAGTTTTATTTTAATCGCTATTAAACGCACACTACTGCAATCTATTACTGACACACAGGGAAATATATCCTTTCTCCAGAGAATAGCCAAGCCCCCGAAAGGTCTTCCTCGGAGCACGTCAAGAGAGGTGTCGATTGCCGATTTACCCGTAAATGCAAAATCATCGTCTATATTCCCAAGAAAAGACAAGTTATGTGGGTAAAGCCATGTCTCCTGCAAAACAATTATATCAGCCGTACGACAAAGTCTTCGCACACACTCGACCGATCGAATAACATTTTTGCAGTTAAAAGTCATAAATGTTGATAACTTATCCATTATTAGTATTATTAAGTTGCCCACTAGAAACTCGAGGTAAAGTGTCCCCGGTTTTTCCTCTATTTCCAAGGTAAACATATCGCCGAAATGAGATACCTTCCGGCCAAAAGTCGTCCTTCAAAAATATTTCCAACTTATGTTTTGGCACAAAAATTTTGTAGGCATCATAATTTTTCATAGATTTCATGTTCATTTTCTCTAATACTACAGTTATGTTTGTCTTGTTTTTAATGTAAGTTGCAACGTCACATACGGTCGTCTCCTTCGCAACGTTGTAAATATACATTGGAATTTTAATATCTGCCGCTTTAAAATTTGCTTTAATGTCAACAATTGCTGTTCCCTTATTGCTTGCAAATCGGTTTTTCAACCTCTTCTTTTGTACTAAAATCCAATTTTCATTCTGGCTCTCAGGTTTCCAACTGCCCTCTCGCAAAACATTAGAGAAGGATTTTATCACTCTGTGGGCGTTCGAGTCAGCCGTGAGTCCCGGCTTAGGCACCTGAGTGACTCATCGTGTTATCGCTTTGCACTCGCTCTGTCTCCGAGCCCGCTCACCGGTTCAGAATAGGCACGGCAGTTTTGACCGTTGGAGATTCATAAGTACATTCTACCCGTAAAGGCGAATTAATATGAGCAAAACTACCTCCATTACATTGTTGATGACATGTTTATTTTTCTGGTGAAATAAGTTCGTGTGCCGTTACTAATGGTGAAGATTTGTCAAAATCCAACTTCACACTCTCGGCGCACCTGGGAGGCAACCCCACAGGACCACTGTTATACTCGAAACTGTTCATAAAACCGGCACCTCTTTTCGTGTTTACGTTTCTTGGGAAATTATTTACAAGGGATGCCTTCTTCAGGTTTTCCAAATCCAACTTTAGTTTATTAAAGTCGTCCTTGGTTACACGGTCTTCATAAAAATTGTCAATATCATTTCGCAACTTGAGAATATCTTTAAGAAGGCGAGTCACGTCGACATGGTCAAATAGAACTGGAGGTAATTTGTGCAGCTCTCTGGCAACAAAAACAGGCACCAATTCAGGATCAGTCTCCTTCAACAGACATATTATGTCGTCAATATCTCGCATTGTCTTTCCCGTTCTTTTACGTGTTTTCATAGTTTTTGATAAAGATTCAAATAACAGCTGTTTTGCCAATCTGATGTCTGCCTCCAAAAAAGCACTAGCACATATACGGCCATTACTTTCCTCGTCCATAACATCAATTTTGTTGCAAATGAAGGCAAGTACTTCATTTATCACGATATCGCAAGAGGAACACTTCACAAAATTAGACATTGTTTACAACAACAAGTTCTCGTACAACAACTCACATCCGTGCGCTTGAGCGTGCGGCGCGAGACTGACGCGGCGTGAGACTGATAATACTACCTAATTAGGGAAAAAATACCTAATAGGGAAAAAATACCTAATAGGGGTAAAAATACCTAATAGGGGAAAAATACCTAATAGGTTGTAAAAGAAACGAGTTGAACGCGTTGTTTACTACGTTAAAAAACAAACTATGGGAATGGGGGAAACGGTAAAATTTTTCTTTATTTTAATAAATAAGAACGAGTTTCATGTTAAGTAGTTATTTTTACATTAAATATCATATAACAATTAAAATGAGGCACGAAGTCACACCAGAACGTTGTAGGGGTTTAAAAGTCCAACATTCCCAATGGGGTAGAAAGAGCTTCAGTGAGTTATAGGTTATCTGAAACAAAATAAAACAAAAAAACAATTATGAAAGCAACAGCGGCTCGGAACGTGCCCACCGTATAAGCAAGAAAAAAAAAGAAAAAAATTAATCAATGCCACGGAATAGTAAATGGATAATTACTTACCTCAAATCCAGGTTTTTTAATCGCGGGCGCCAGATCTTCAGCGATAAATTTACAATGGTGTTATCGCCAAAACACAACAAAAATAATAAATGAGAAGAGATTTAAAATGAAAGAAATAATGTAATTAAACATAAATGATTACAAAAATTCGACGCAGACCAAGAAAAATTAATGAATATAAGAATTGCACAATTAAATTTTTAGGTGTAAAAAGAAACTTAACAAACTGGAAATCCTAACATTTAAAACAATTTTTAACGTACGGATATTTTGTTTGGAAATGAAGTGTAGGATAATTTTGAACAGTTACAATACCAAACATAAATTGTAACACGTGGCCAAACTATAAATTATTATCTGATGCAAATAGGTAGATAATAATTCGACGTCGAATAAAATACCCCACCTACTCGATAGATAAAACTAATGCTGATACAATTGGCATTTTTTTGACAAAAATAAATTAAGTAAATAAGGTAATGGATAAAAAACTTAGCTACTGGTCTTCCTGAGGCCGCTGGTAAAACCGCTATGGAATAGAGGCTGGAACAGGTGGTTCGGGTTGCTCGCAAATTGGGTACAGGTCGCGTCATGTAAAAAGAGCGCTGGCGGTCGAGCTGCGCATAGACGATTTATAGATTTAAAATGTATTTATCTTTTGTTTATTTTAAAAAAACTTTCTAGGGTCTATCTAGGGTCTAGGTCTAGGGTCTAGGGTCTAGGGTCTTTCTAGGGTCTTTCTAGGGTCTAGGGTCTTGGTGGATTTTTGTGAATTAAGTAGATGCAGAAATAATACAATTAGAACGAATCAGATCGATAAATCGTCTATGCGCAGCTCGACCGCCAGCGCTCTTTTTACATGACGCGACCTGTACAAGTCTGTCTGTACACTCAGCGGTAAACTGCTGCCCAAACTTTCTTTATGTCATAGATTGAAAGCACTGAAACTACAAACATTCCAAATTGGACTAGGATACCTAAAATGTCACGATACCCGAAAGAGAACCAAAAGGAAGAAAAATGGAAATATATGAGTATTTATTAGAATAGTTAGGATGTCTAGCTAGTGTAACCTATACAAGAAGGATATTCTCCTCTTGCAGGTCGTGAAGTAATCCCCCCAGGTCAAATGATAACCAGATTTGATTTAAACCATAAGACCCAGGATTCTCGTAACTGTTGCAAGAACAGCCTGATAGAGTATTTGTCTGAGCGTGAAGAAGATGTTGTAAAAGTGTACTGTATAGCGTAGGTAGGGTAGAGTAGGCGTGTGAGAACAAAAAAAAGAAAAGGTGAAAAACTTACATTTTGATAATAAAAAAAAAACTCCTAAAATAATACGGGTAAATTATTTCCAATATAGCACCAATATAGCTTATTTCGTATATTTTATATCATTTCATTAAAAAAAAACAGACTTTTCACTGAGAAACTCGTGTCACATTAACCAAAATTTTTTGTCAAATTCTTCTCCGGAATATCTGCGCCAACGCTTCAATTTTTCACGACCTATTGATCAACCATGTCGTTCTCATATAAGTTCTATTGTTTCTATACCTCCTCACCATACTGAATTCTTCTCCTATTCTTAGACTGTGCATGCAGCGAGACTGTGGAATTCGCTTCCTCACGATGTCCGAGACAGCAATTCTCTAGGCATTTTCAAAAAACGCCTAAAGGAACACTACCTTTCCATTGCCCATCCATAGTATTTATTTTTTATATATGTATTATATTTATTTGTTTATATATATATATTTATTATATCTTTAGTACTAGTTTTATAAAATTTTATATATATTTAGCTTGAGTAATATTTAATATAGTAATAATTAGCCTTCAATTTGTTCAGTACATCTATTTTTCTCCTATAGTACACGTCTGTCATCCTTTCTTCTTGCTCTATCCTATCAACATGTCTGCTGGTAGAAATTTCTTTTTATAAATAAGCGGAACCTTTTTGTATGTACTGTCATATGTCTGTAATTTATGTCCTGTGTGTACAATAAACGTTCTCATACAAAAATCAAGCAAATTCTAAAATTTTGAAATATATTGAATTAAAAAGAAAGCTAGACCGGAAAGAATAAGAGAACATTAAAAAGATCGCAAGCAGAAATGCTGCACAGCCGCGCCATCATACCGACATGGGTGTCGTTTAATAGGTTTTTAGGGGTGCTGATTTCGAAAATGACATCCATTTTGAAATCCAAGATGGCGGGCATGGATTTTTTGGAAAATACCGTCATGGGTGTCGTTTAATAGGTTTTCGGGGATGCTGATTCCGAAAATGACGTACATTTTGAAATCCAAGATGGCGGACATAAATTTTTTGCAAAATATCGTCATGGGTGTCGTATTTTGGGTATACAGGGGTACTGATTAAGAAAATAACATCCATTTTTAAATCCAAGATGGCGGCCGTGAAAAAAAAAAAAAAAAAAAACTTTTTTAAAATTCATAAAAAAAGGCACAACCGCCTCGCGACCTGCTTTAGCAGGTCGCGCACCACGCAAAAACTAGTTATTATTATATCGATGGGTGAAAGCCTATTTGGTTTAAGCGACACCTAGGGCGATTTTGAGTTATATGCATATTTGGAATCAGCAGATTTTTCTGCGTCGAATGAGCTGGGTCCCATAATTATCGGAGCACTTTTATGGCGCTTAAACCAATGAAAATTTTGGCCTCATTTTAGAACGATGATGTATGAAACGCCAAAAAATTCATAAAATTTTAGAGACAATGGATATGAACCTTACAAATATTTGACTAAAATCCGCTTCAACTGTTTTTGTTTTCACAATAATAGTACTCAATGGTGGTTAAAGCGTTTTGCCTGCCTCTATTTTTAGGGGTAACCGTCCCTTAACACATTTCGCCTTACATAAAAATCAACACTGCTGTCGCTTAAAACATTTAGCTTAAATCAAAAAAATATATAATATGGCGCCCAAACCTTTTTGCCTTTATGTACTTTCGTCATAACATGTTGTTTAAATCATTATCGTGTGGATGCTAAACTTGACTAGCATGTCGTTTCAGAAATTTATCCGCACTCTATAACCTCATTGAGTGTCGATCAAACACATCTCAAGTTGACTTGGTGCTACTTGAAGCACTTATCGAAACTCGAAATAGTGATATCTATGGCCGTTTATACATGCAAATATTAATATGTGACAATTTTGCAATGTCGGTTCAAACAATGATTGCTTGGGGCCGGTGCCTTTGACTCGCGCGGGTATAAATACCCCACCCTCCCGCGCGGGCGCTTCAGTCTGTCGTGAACCGTGAGGACGAGTGTTTGCGTGCGCCAAGCTACAAATAATTGCGGACAAAATTTTGCTGTTTATGGTAAGTACTTGATTTTTTTACCAAATTATACTTTGATTTCTTTTAAAAACGGCTTTTTTTATAAAGCGTAAGTATTAATTTACTTCAAACGTGTATTTCAAAGGATGGCGGTTCCTATTTATTAGAAACAAAAGAACATGCGACCCATTTTAAACTAACCTACATTATCATAAACGAGATTATTGCTGATGAAATACGTAAATCACCTTATTCCACGAGTTTTTATAGGAAATGCAGTACACCTACACAAGTTTCACGCAAAAAAGTAGCAGAAAGAGCCTGTGTCAACAAGCACAGTTTCTTCTCAGCGCGATGTCATCTTACCTTGTCTGTGTACAATGTTTTTAGTTTTTCCCACTTACATTTCTTATCGGATACATAACATAGTACCACGCATGTCTGCCTGTACGGGTATGTTATTCACCTTTGCCTTAAGGTGAATAACATCCACTCCTAGATTTTTCGCTTATTGTATGTCAATAAACTGGATAAGGATATAGGCTACTTTTTACCACGGAAAAACATTTAAAATAGTTTTCTCATTTCCATAACATAAACATTATTATTTATGTTCCATTGCTGGGCACGCAGACCACGCTGCTTGACTGTAAGTTGGTGGAAACATTTGGGCTAGTAACTCTGGACCAGCGGCTTAACATGCCTTACAAAGCACGGGATCATCTTATTTTCAGTTGATCGACATGTCCCCATTGGGTATCGAACCCAGGACCGGAAACGTGAGACTTCGTCCAAACCACTGGCCCACGGAAGCCGCCTACTAATTTATTTAACAATAATTATTTTTTGCAGCGCAATAATGGACACTGAGAGGCAAAAATTTTTTAAAAAGAAAATCAAGCTTTTGACATCTGAAAATTTAGAGCAAAAAAGTAAAGCTTTTCCAAATGGGGACAGTGGCAATTCTAAAAAGAATAAACGTCGTAAAAGATCGACGAATTCTTCAGATAGAGAAGTAACAGTTTTAGGCAGTACTTCGTACTTCAATCAAAATAAAGATTTAGATATTTTGATGACACAAAAAAGTAAAAGCCAAAAGACTAAAGAAGATGAAGATTCGCAGCGTTGCCAAAAAAGACTAGTTGATGAGAATATTGAAACACAGGTACAGGTACGTTTGCTTAATTAATTAGTTTGCTAAAATATTTTATTTAGATATAAGTGTAATTATTACGAATAATAGTTATTATTATATTTATTTTAGACACTACCACAAACCTTCCAAAAAGAAGAAGAAAAAAAAATTAAGGAGACTGGATGGCCAGATCTACAAAGCCAATTAAACAGAGAGATACCAATGATAATTGACTTGTCAATAAATACTGAAAAAAAAAACAAATGAAGAGCCCCAAAAAGAATTACAGATTCTCAGAAACAACTACGATAATAATATTATAACAATAGAGATTGAACCAATAGAAAATGAAAGTGAACTTGAGGAGAAAGTAATTATTGCTTATTAAATTAAAAAATACAGTAGGAAGAAAAAACTTGTTTAAATAATTAATTATTATGTACGTATTTCAGACAACACCGAGAACTGATCAAGACGCAGATACAATTATGAAGGCGAAAATAAACAATGGAGACATGCAGAAAGAAATTCAACTACCTATAACAGATTATCAAAATGATTTTAATGATATTTCTGACTTATCGATAATAGAAGAAGAAAATAAAATTAAAACAAAAACCCGTGAAGAAACAATAAATAAAAGTAAAATAACCATGAATACTCCCAAACATATCAATGAAAATCATAGTAAAGACGCACTTGCAGATGAAATAAAAAAGATTCACGTAATTAGAAAGCATTCTTTAGCCAAACTCGACTACGCACATAAAACTTATGACAAGTCGATTGGAGATATACCATTGGAAAAAGAAAGAGAGGAAATATCAGTGAACGAAGAAAGCGAGAAAAGATTGCTGGAAGAAGAAATAGAAGAAATATCATTGGATAAAGGAAGAGCGGAAATACCAATTGAGGATATATTGGAAAAAGAAAAAGAGGAAATACCATGGAATAAAGAAAGGGAGGAAAATGTGTTAAACGAAGAAAGAGAAGACGGGTCATTAGACAAAGAAAGAGAAAAAAGATCAATGGATAGACAAAAAAAGGAAATATCAGAGATTAAAAATAGTGAGAAAAGATCGCTAGGTAAAAAAAGAGAAGACAGATTACTGGGCAAAGAAAAAGAGAAGAGATCATTGAATAACAAAAAAAAGAAAAAGACACCGGAAAAAGGAAATGAATTTGAAACAACTGAAGATCTTCAACCCACAATAATGAAAATGATACCAGAAACTGACATGGACTTAATTAGAAAATCTTTAGAAAATGATAATCCTATTGATGATAATATAGATATCCCAAGCTATCTTGGTGAAGAAGAAGAAAATGAAAATAAAAAACAAAAAAGACATCATATTAATCAAAGTTATGTTGATTTTCTATCAGATGATGAAGACTTCCTCGTCTTCCTCGTCTCCTCGATTCCTCGTCTTGGAAGGATACGGGTACATCTTCATCAAGTGAAGATGACTAGCGAAAAAAAAAGAAAATAAAGAAAAGATTTCAAGAAGAGAAAGTTGGAGAAGATGGCGTAAGGAAAAAGAAAATTAACAAAAGAAAACAGAAAAAAGAAGCTCGAGAAAGAGGTAAAGGATATGTAAAGAAAGATGGATCAATTTCATGTGAAAAACGATTACATGAAAATCCGTGTACAGATAAAAACTGTGGACATAAATGCGGAGAGATAAGCGAAGTTAAGAGGAAGAACTTATTTGATCATTTTTGGAGTTTGTCTGCGGAACGAAAAAGGGACTGGTTAGTTGCAATGTCAACTAAAAAAGATGTAATAAGAAAGAGAAATAAAGATTCTTCGTACAGGACAAACACTTTCCATTACTTTATAAATGATGGGGAAGGGCGTCGTCAAGTCTGTTTACAGTTTCTCTTGAAAACACTTGATATAAGTCAACGATATGTGTATTACACCTTGTCAAATGCTGACTTCAACTTGGGTTCTGCAAAAAATGATTCAAGAGGAAAGACTGTTCCCGCTAATAAAACTAATGCTGACGTGAAAAGCTCTGCTGTGAATTTTCTGAAAAGTTTGCCTGCTTTACCATCTCATTATTGCAGAAAAGACAGTACAAGACTATACCTCCCCACAGAATTTAAAAACATAAAAAATCTCTATCGTATATACAAGGAGGATCATGTCAGCAAGGCTATGGATGTAATTAGTGAGAAAGTTTTTCGAAACATATTCAATAAAGAATTTAATCTGGGTTTCCACGTCCCGAAGAAGGATAAATGTTTAAAATGCATAAAATACGAAGGAAGAGAAAAAAAAGATTATGAAATAAAAGCTCATTTAGAAGAAAAAGATGCATCAAAAAGGAGATTGGAAGTTCACCGAGAACTTTGTAAGAAAAATTCCACTATTATTTGCACTTCATTTGATTTACAAAAGGTACTTAATACCCCACACGGCAACAGCATGCTTTTATTTTATTCCCGTAAATATGCTGTTTTTAATTTGTGTTTCTACGAAAGTGTGACCAGAAATGGGTATTGTTTCCTGTGGGGAGAGACCGAAGGAAAAAGAGGCGGTAATGAAATTGCTACAATATTACAGAAATACATTGCGGATGTTGACCAAAGGAAATCAGTAAAGAGCTTGATATTGTACTCAGATTCGTGCCCCGGCCAAAATAAAAATAAAATTGTCCTGGCAGCAGTTCACAACGCACTATTGATGTCGGAAAACCTCGAGACAATTCAAATTAATTACTTGCTGCCTGGCCATACGGAAATGACCGTTGATAGCGTACATTCAACTATTGAAAATTCTGTGCGTAACACAATTTTATGGGCTCCGTCTCAATGGATGATGGTGTGCCAACTGGCCCGAAAAGAGCCCAAGCCCTATCAGGTGGAAACTTTAAGTCACGATGACTTCAAAAATTTTGACGATCTATCTGAAAAATACTTCAAAGGCAACCTTCAAGGAAAGATCAGCAAGGTACGGATCGTGACTTTCAAGAAGTCAACACC
Organism: Aproaerema taeniolella; assembly: GCA_949987775.1. Lineage (NCBI taxonomy): Eukaryota > Metazoa > Arthropoda > Insecta > Lepidoptera > Gelechiidae > Aproaerema > Aproaerema taeniolella. Next base: position 31,215,068 of record OX465243.1, read on the forward strand.
AAATGTCATGACTGTTAAGTACAGCATGAGTAACGATGCTAGTGAAGAAACAATTCCAATTGTCTCAAAACCAAAGACACTGAGTGCAAAATATAAATCACGCTTACCAATCACCAAAACAAAATATAGTGACTTGAAGAAGTTATGTGATACTAACGCCATACCAAGAGTATTCCATGCAGAATACTAAAATTTCTCAACATACAATGGGAGGGACGTACTGATTAATACAGACATCGAAGATGTAATCGATGATGATAATCTTTAGATATAATGCAAATTATTAATGTGTTCAATAATTGTGTTTTTACATAATTATGACTGTTGATTTTTTTAGTATTTTTTGAATAACTTTTGTGATAATTTTGACGCCACTTAAATTGGCATAGATACTTACTAGCAACACATTTCATTGGTGTCTTGTTTACTTTCTTTAAACGAGTGAGTTTGACTAATTACGTTGTGAATTTGAAGTTAATTATTGTCTAGTTGTATTGATTGATTCCGTATATAAATGTCTAAAATTAAAAAAAAAAACCTAACGTAAACTAGGTATTAGCTGCTTAGGTATTTAAATTTCAGGTACTTAAGCTTATAAAATTTTAAGTTAGGGTTTTATGTAATTTTAGACATTTATTAACCGTATTGATTATACTTGCTCAAAATAAGACTGTCAAGTAATACAAAGGCTGTTTTTAGGGTTCCGTAGTAATCTACGAACCCTTATAGTTTCGCCATGTCCGTCTGTCCGTCTGTCCGTCTGTCCGCGGGTTTTCTAAGAAACCCTTAGTACTACAGAGCTGAAACTTGGCATAGTTATACATAGTAATCACGCCGATAGAACTGTAGAGTAAAACCTAAGAAAAAAATTTTTTTTCGGGTGTCTCCCATAGACGTGAAAGGGCGATGAATTTTTTTTTTCTCGCCAATATCATCGAGTGGGATGTCTAAGAATAGCTTATTAAAAGACAAAAGGGGTTTACTAAGAACATTTTTCGATTTAGCACTCCGTTTGCGAATCATAAATTTTTAAAGTGAAAATTTTTGTCAAACACAAGTGTCCCCCCCCTCTATCAGCTAACCGGTTGATTCTAAAAATGTGGAAAAATTCACAGACGTAGAACATACATCAAATTTAAAAGGAAAACTATAAAACATAAGTTGGCCTTTCAAGTTTGCGAGTAATGGTAAACCAAGTGCCATACATTGTTGGGATTAATAAGAATATATTTACTAATATTAGATCCTTGGTACTACAGAGCTGCAATTTGGCATGTTCATACATATTAATTGCGCCGACAAATAGAAAAAATAAAATTTTGTAAAAAAATTTTTTTCGGGTGTTTCCCATACATGTGAAAGGGCGATGGATTTTTTTTTCCCGCCGATATCATCGAGTGGGATGTCATAGGATAGTTTTTTAAAAGATTGAAGGGGTTTACTACGAACGTTTTTCGATTCAGCAGTCCGTTTGCGAAAAATTAATTTTTAAAATGAAAAAAAATGTTAAATAATTATTCCACGAGCATTTAGCATTTACGACGAAGTTCAACCTAATCCAAAACAATTGCCATACAAAGTTCCACGCTAAAAGTGAGGCAAGGTCTAAAGCCAAGCTGTACCATATTGACATTTCATGTGTCGTTATAGGTTTTTGGGGGTGTTAATTACGAAAATGACATCAAAATTATACACAATCACCACGCGACCTGCTCTTTAGCACCAGCCGAAATTATTCCTAACAATACTTTTGTTGCTAAAAAAATTTAAAAAAAAAAATTTTTTTAAAGTCAAAAAAAATTCGCGCTCGCTTCGCTCGCGGATTAAATACTTCCATTCTGTTGTATTTAGCCCTAAACCAAAGTTAGTGTCCCCCCCCTCTACCAGCTAAACGGTTGTTTCTAAAAATGAGAAAAAATTCTCTTTGGTAGAATATACAACGAAATTAAAAGAAAAACTATCACACATAAGTTAGCCTTTCAAGTTTGCGAGTGATAGTCGACCAAGTGCCAAACGTTTTTGGAATTAATAAGAATATGTTTACAAGGTTCAATACTAAAAGTGAGGCGAGGTTATTTTATCAGCAGGTCTATATTATTTCTAATAATTTAAAGCAAAAAAAAAAAAATTTCGCTCGCTTCGCTCGCGAATTTTATAATTTCATTATGTTGTGTTTACACCAAAACTAAAGTTATTTCTGAAACTACAAACTCTTTCATACATTTGTTTTTTATACTATAGTATTTGGAGATTTTAACATCGACTATGACTAGTGATGGAAGATACTCAGTCTTTTAAGGCTTTTAATAAAGACTCACCTTATTTTTGACGCCTCGCGACTGATTCAGTCTTTTAGTTCCCATCCTTTAGTCATAAGACTAGCTTTTGTAGTCGAAGTCTTTTAACGTAAAAAACTGAGCTGTTACTTAAACAGCTTAAAGGACTTCAAAGACTGGCGACTCATTATCTGGGAAGTCGACAGTCGTAAGGTATGTGTTGATAGAATGTAAATATCTCATTTTATCTCCTTGTCAAATGTTATCAAAATGTATTTAGTGGTTTAGGCGTGAATTATTTATTCCTTTTGGTTGATCGGTTACAAAAGAAATATTTAATATCACACACAAACTGCGTTGCGATCCCTTTTACATAAAAGAACTTGAGTCGTTTAAGTCTTTTAGTATTTTGAAAGAACTCGAGTCGTTTTAGTTTTTAATCTTTTAAGAAACTACTAAGTCTTATTAATAAAAACTCGAACTTTCAGTCTTAATTTAAGAGTCAAGTCCTGTAAGATGGAGGCGAGTCTTTTTAATAAGCCTTAAAAGGCAGTCTCTTTCATCTCTAACTACGACCGTAACGATAGTACACCCGTTTTAAATGAATACGTAATGTAAACAATTTTTATACAACCATTTGTATCCACGCGAGGTGGTTATTAAACAGATGATTTTTTTTTTTCATTTTCCTTATGGCGCTGGAATCTACATTTCTCCTTTAGTTACCTTCTTTCTTTGTGACCTCGTTTTTATTAGACATTATTAGCGATTTAACCGTCCATATGCTCGTAGAATTAACCCTCCGCATACCAGGTGGGGTCTAATAAACCCCAGGCGGTGAAAAATCGATATATTTTCAAAAATTTTCGTGCGCGGAATCTGAAGCTCTCAGTAGCTGGAGTTGCGACGTTCTTACACTGGCAAGTACCATTAGTTTAGTGGTGCGTGCGTTTTTTAGGGCTCTAGACGCGTTTTTGTTTAGAATTGTTGTTATTTGAGCATATACAAAATGCAATTATGGCGAACTAAAGAACTCCTACCTCGAGATTGAAGTAAAAATTTAAAGATGTATCATCGTTGTTCAATTTTTTTAAATTTAGTCAGTTTAATAACAAAAAATTGGTAATTATCAATTCTTAGGGTGATTTCAAGTCTAAATTAGTAGTCAGAAGATGGCATTTTCGCTTCCCTTTTTCAACAAACCATTTAATCTATTTCATTTTTTTTTATATAGTGCTACTCAGATTATGTTCAATTTCAAAAATATGCAATAATAATTCAGTACCCCTATTCCTATCTGATTACAGCGACCATTTTGTTAGGGTATGTCAGACCCCACCTTGTATGGCATGTTACAAATTTTTACCTGGTATGCCGAGGGTTAAGAAGCCAGCTGCATATTTGAACCATGCTGCTACGGAACCCTACAATGCGCGTGTCCCGACACGCTCTTGGCCGGTTTTCTTATAAGGATATTTAAAATAGCTGTAATTTGTTACATAATTATACTAAGGCGGTAAAGAATCGTTAAATTGTTGATTAGGTACGTTACCTTCTTTAAAAATGTAAAATTTTCGTAATGATTATTTTAGTTTTAATTATTATAATATTTACTTGTAATAATTAAGACTGAGATGCAAAAGCTGTTTTCTTAAAATGGTACTGAAGACTTAATTTGTTGCATAAATGCCTAGTTGTTGATTGTAATAATTATAAGGAGGAGGTTTGAGAAAATTTCATTAAATAATTTTATCGAAGATCTTCTTTTATTTAAACAAAAACATCATCTCCACTAACATTGAAGTTTAAAAATGATAAATAATTGCATGGTATCATTCGCCATTTTTGATAAATTTATACAAACAGATGCGACTTAAAGCAAATGCTTTTGTTTTATTATTGTTGTTTAAGCCGTTTTTATTTGACCCTGAAATATTTTATGTCGGTTTTTAAACCAAATATGTTTATTCTGTTCATTTGGTAGAATGTTGGTTAAAGCACTTAGTCAAACTCTGAAAGACAATCAAAGTAGCACTTAAAGCCTTTTGCTTGCAAACGTCAGCTTAAAACAAATAGGCTTTCACCCCTCGATATAATATATAATTTTCGATATTATTATATTATACTATATAAAGCTACATTACCACTGACTCACTGACTCACTGATTGACATAATTAATAATAATAAATAAATAAAATAAAATGTTTATTTTCTTTAAGATACATTTTTAAATGTGACAGGATGCCGATGTCCCTCTTTAGGCTTACAAAGCCTGTGTTGAGAGAAACCGCTCTTCCTTATTTTGTAAACAAGTTTAGAAAAACTATGTTACCTACTAACAATAACAAACTTATAACACCCCTCTTTTTGCGTCGGGGGTTAAAAAGGATACAAAAAAGAAAAATAATAAGTAAGTAATAATTTACAAAAAGTACCTAAAAGCGCGTGCAACGAGTGCGTGCGAGTGTGTGTAGTATGTTAGTTTGTGAGTGAGTGTGTGCGTGTGTATGTGAGTTTGTGAGTGAGTGTGTGCGTGTGTATATCTGTGCAAGTGATTGTGTGCGTGTGTGTATGTGTGTCTCAGTATTTTGTATCAATGGAAGTGTAACAAAGACGCATTAAAGTACCCACAAGTAATAGTTCGTTAATCTTTTAATAGATTTTCAATATCCACATACGATTTTGTTGCTAACCAGATAAGTAGTAGTTTTTTGGTTTCCGATTTAGTTTTAGTATATATCTCCAACTCTTTATTTGCAGTATTAAAGACATGAACCACGCGTCTACTAAATTGTCTTGCCGCAAAAGTAGTCTTAGTTTTTGATCGTTCAGCAACATCATGTTTCCTTCTTTTTTTTAGGATATCAGGGTTGAAAGGTAAATCTCTATGCAGTCTCAATGTACTAAACAGTACATATAATTTGCGTACAGATAGAAGTTTAGATAGCCGATAAAGATCTTCTGTTGGATGTAGCCTGTTTTTAAAATACATAATTTTTATCAAATTTCTCTGTGCCCTTTCAATGTCTAAGAATCGAGTTTTTGCTGCGCCACCCCATATTGGAATACAATATGTGATTATAGACTGAACCAGTGCCATATATATTTCTCTAAGAATATCCCTTTGTGATTGCAAAGGTTCGGTTACACTTGGAACCACGAATCTAAGCGTTTTAAATATCCACACCATCTTTCTAATTCTAAGGATGACATGTTCCAGGTGTGAATACCACGAGAGTCTCTGATCCACAAATACGCCAAGGTACTTGGTCTGTTTGATTTTTTTTTATATCTGAACATGTGCATGTACCGGCGAAAGATAGAGTGCAGTAAAAGCTATGTATCCTTAATCTAAAATCAGCATGAGGCTGTGTATTATCATAAATACTGAAACAAATGTAGTTGGTCTTGTCTGTGTTCAGGGTAAGTATATTATTATGCAGCCACCTTCTCATTCGTCTCAGACCAAGTTCAGCTGTCTCACCCATCTCCTTCCAAGTATCAGCTGAGAATACGACAGCAGTGTCATCTGCATACGAAAATGTTTGGGCATTTTCGATCCGCATTTCGCACAAATCGTTAATGTAGATCAGAAACAAGGTAGGACCAAGGACGCTTCCCTGTGGCACGCCATACGACACCACCTCGCTTCCACCAGTTGAGTTCCCGACCTTAACTTTCTGCTGTCTGTCCGATAAATAACTTTTAAGCAGACTCAGAGGAGCTCCCCTTATTCCAATCTTCTCGAGTTTGTGCATAAGTATGGGAACAGAGACGGTGTCAAAGGCTTTTTTAAAGTCAAGAAATACAGCAATACATTTTTTACCTTTATCTATGAGTTCAGTTACTAAGGATGTTAGTGCCAGGACTGCATCTTCAGTAGATATACCATGTTGAAATCCATATTGATTTTTAGCCAATATGGCATATTTACTTAAAAAATTGAGGAGTCTCTTATTAGTTACTTTTTCTAATATCTTTGCTAAGACAGGTAAAACAGATATCGGCCTATAATTACTGACATCGTCTCTATCCCCACCCTTATACACAGGAGTTACAATAGACAGCTTAAGTGGAGCAGGAAAAGTCCCCTTTTCAAAACAGAGATTAACTGCATATGTTAAAACAGGTACTATCATTGGTTTGGCAAGCTTTATGAAAGAGGTTGGCACATTGTCCCAGCCTGGTGCACTCTCAGATTTCAGGTTGGATATTATGCTGTTTATTTCATCTTCATCCACTGGTAATAAAACAAAAGAGTTAGGTTGAAAGGGAAGATTATGAAGATATGTATTTATGTCATGTGAAGTCGGCTGGTTAGTCTGAGCAAGATCCTTACCTATGTTGCAAAAATATTTGTTGATGTAGTCAGCTGATTCTGTAGCAGAGGCTTTTAAGTTCTGTAACTCGGTGTTTATTTTATTATTTTTACTAGTATAAGTTATTTCTTTTATATTTTTCCATAGTTGTTTATTATTATTTATATTTTTTTCCAAAATTTCTCTGTCATATTTTCTTTTTAAACGTTTTACTAATTTATTGCAAAAATTTCTATACCTCTTGTATGTAATTTTGATTATTTTATTATGCGGGTCATTTCGTGTATCACGTTGCATTTTATTCCGGTTTCGTATACAACGCAGGACACCAGGTGTAATCCATGGTTTGAGTATTCTATATTTGGAAGGAATATTTGATTCTATTGTATTATTTTTCAGTACATCGACTAATACATAGATCAGAGAATTTATAACTTCACTTGGATCAGTACAAAATAACAGGCTATCAAGGTTTTTATTTTTGAGTTCTTCGAGTGCTTTTTCAAAATTTATAGTCTTTTTAGTTTTGCAAACTGGTAATTTTTGTTTTATTTTCGATAAATATAATAAAGTTGTTAAGTGGTCCGTAGTAGATGTATTCAAAATAGCAATTTTGGCCAGAAATTTCCGTTGATTAAGTTTTACCATAAAATGATCCAAACAATTTTTTTGTCTAGTGGGGATGGTGTGTCCTGCGATGATACCATGAAAAGCAAGCATATTTAAATACATATGTCTATTTTTTTGTTCATAGTATGTCTCAGATTCTTTTAAGGTTATGTTTATATTTATGTCACCGGTAATGATTACATTTTTTTCTAATTTTGCATTTGTTAAATGGGAGTTTAACGATTCAATAAAAATTTCAGAGTTATGGTATGATGGCGATCTATAAATACATATTAAACTATTATTTAGTATGTCAAGCTGCAGGCAAGAAGCTTGAGACAATTTAATTTCAGTTATTTTATATCTTAGAGACTTTTTAACATAAATTACGACACCGTCATTTTGATTTAATTTTGCGTTGGTAAAATGTGAGTCATAATTTAACAAGGTAGGCAAGGGTTTGCTGAAGTCAATTCTGCATTCAGTAAGAACAATAACGTCAGCCTCAAAATTTAGTTGATGCAGTGTGAGAAGAAAGTCATCAAAATTGCAATTTATACTTCGTATATTTTGGGTAATTACAGTGAAATCACTTTTATGAACCGCCAAACGTGATTTAAGCTCATCTACTTCGCATTCAAAAGATTGCACTAATTCTAATTGATCTATTTCATTTATTGTGGTAAGTGTATTATCCATTATTTAGTGTATTTGAAGGTAGGCAATTCAATATGAAAGAACAGTTATAAATGTGTAAAGTGTTTAATTGCTGTATATGTCGATGAAAGTAAATGATCGAATTTAAATAAATGTTATAGGAGCAAATAGGCTGGTTTAGGCACATTTGCGTCAATGTGTGGTACAGTAAGATGTATTTTGTGAGTTTGAATAGTGTGTGTTGGTTTTGTGATATGGCAGGTTTGTATGTCAGCGTATTGGATATTTGTGAGTGTGATTGTGTATCAAGACTGTTTTGTATATATCTGTTTTTGAGTGTGTAAGACTTGTGCGAATGTTGGATATATTGTGTAATGCATGCATTTTTTAAATTTAAAAGATAAAGTAATTTATAACAAAGAAAAGTTTTGATTATATTGATTAAATAATTAGATACCTTAGCATTATAGCAGATAACGGGTAATATTATTTTTTGACTATGCAATAATTGTCATTCTTGAAGCATGAGTTGATGGGCTTGCTCTTCAGATTTAATTTGAATAATCTGAGATAGTTCAGTCCGGCGCACGTAGACTTTCCCGTAATTCGTCCAGCAGTATTTATAACCCTTGGAGCGTTGCAGGTCACGGGCCAGGAAATGCAGGCGAGCAGCTTTGGAGGTAAGGTGTTCCGATAAATAGATTGGAGTGTCCTCCTGGGTTTTGAAACCTAGATGTTTTGCAGCTAATTTTGAGTTTCGGTTGGCAATTAAACAGTTTTGCTTTCTTTAAGAGATCAGACTTCAAGAGAGCTGAGTTTGTTTCTATAATAATGGGCGTATTTTTGTTTTCCGCGTTTTTCCCTCTCACTCTATAGATATCCTTCAAATCAGATTTAGTCATATCGCAACCAACAGTTCTCGACAATGTCAAAACCATTTCAACGAGATCCTCCTTACCCTCTTTTTCTTTCTTTGGCACATTTTTTATTTCCAAATTCGTTTTTCGCATTCCCAATTCCATGGATTCGACCTTGTTTTCTAGGAATAGGATGTCCTAGAAAACAAGGTCGAATCCATGTTCTTTTGTTCTTTTGCGTGTTCTTCTATTATTGCCAAACGTTGCTTAATTTCATCATTTTGGTCGTGAAGGTGTTCGATTGAGTTTTGTATATGGGTGTTAGACTCTTTTATTTCCTCAAGGGTGGAGCGTAATGATTCCAACTCGCTTTTTTGCGTGGACGCAAAGAAAGTTACAAGCCTCCTCATTTCTTCCTTAAAATCTTCAAAAGACACTGGGCTATTTTGTTTCTGCACTTGTTCATCTTTTTTCATACTATAGTATATAGAGTACTTAGATATAAGTTGACCTAATTATTGGACTACTTTAAGAGATGTATCAAACACTATGATTCACTAATAAATAGTACTTCGTTCTATACACATGTGTTTCCATAACTCGAGCTCCCGTCCCTATATGGCGACCCTGCGTTGGTCAGCCTCGGACGCGTGACACATATATGGAGTTGTGATTACAGTGAGAACTTTTCAAAAGATTTGTGCGAGATTACTAATTTTAAGTGAAAAATGTGTAATTCAAAAGCGCCGAAACCGGATTCTAAGGAATTTCTGACACAGATTGGGTACAATAACTACGTATCGAATACAAACGTCGAGATGCATATGGGAATAATATCCTGGAGCATGCTGGTGATAATTATGTTGTTCGTTATTGTAATGGTTGTCATCGTGATCCGCTACTGCTTGAAGTGCTTTAACAAGCGAGTTGAACGAGGTGTAGACGCTGGTATGTTGCGTTTACAGAAGCTTTGAATTCTTCTACGCCCGCCCTAGCCCCTTGACGTCTAACAGCTGAGTAAAGTAAAGAGGAAGAGAAAATAAAAGTGCAATTGACTTTTACGTTCCAATGCGTGGTGAATAGTGAGTGAATAGTGCAGTGAAATGGAAAACTGAGAGATCGAAGGCGTATATAAAAATGACAAGTGAATAGTGAGCATAGAGTAACTTATATATATATGGGGGTAATAGTGAGTACTGTATAAAAATTAGTTATATTCTGGTATAGGTATTAACATAAGTATGGACATCAACTAGTAAGTAAATATTATATTATGAAGTAGTATATATTATTATGTGATATATCTTTCACTGATAAGCTATGACTAGTGTTCTTATCAAAATAAAGGATAATTTAAAAAATATAAAAGATAACTTAATTAAATTGCCGAAAGACAGGCGAACTCCAGAAACCTTGAGTAAAAAATTAGAGGTTGCTAATTACTATTTATCAGAATTTAATACTGCTATAGATTTGATAGGAACACAAATATCAAAAGGTGAAATTTCAGAGGATTCAATTTTATTAATAAACGAATTGACTAAAGAGATACGTGAATTGTACAAAAAGATTGCCGAATTTTGTTCGAGTAGTTTCGAGGGAAAAAAACAACCAAAAACCATGGAGAAATTTAACTTAAAAACTGCTGTTTCGATTTTACCGCAAATGACTGGGGATGAAAAAAGCACAAAAAGGTTAATTGATGCCATTGAATTTTATTGCGCTATGTTAGACGCGGAAGGGAAAAAGTTACTAATACAGTTTGTTTTAAAAACCCGATTAACACAGAATGCGAAATTAAGGCTTTCACCCAGTTATGACTCAGAAACTGCATTAATTTTGGATATGAAAAAACATTTACTAACCCAACAGTCTAGTACGGCAGTTCATGCTGAATTAACCAGCGTGTCTCAGCAAGGTAGGTCATTGGAGGATTACGGTAAGAATGTAGAGGACTTATTAGTAAGGCTAACGATTGCGCAAGCCGATGGAAATGATGGAACATTTAAGGTCTTACAACCGATTAACGAGAAAATTGCAATAAAACGATTCATTGATGGGTTGCGAAATCGTGATTTACGTATCATTTTAACAGCAAGAAACTACCAAACGCTCAAAGATGTCATTAGAGCGGCGAAGGACGAGGAGCTCTCTACAAACTATACACAGGAGCAAGAAGGTAACATTTTCTTTAATCGACGAGGACGTGGTCAACGAAACTACCGTGGTCGATCGAGCAGAGGCAGTGTAACACCGAGGTGGTCAGATTCTAATAACTCAGAAAATCAGGCAAACCAGCCATCGGGTACTCGGGGTTATCGTGGCCGCGGAAACGGGTATCGTGGCCGCGGAAATAATAACAACTATAACATGCGAGGTAGTAATAATCGAAACAATATGCATTTTGTGGACACCACTGAAAATGAGACCTCGAACAGTGAACCCCAGACTTCTGAAAATCCCAAAGGTGCCGATAGCAACGCTTTAGAGTTTTTTCGAGCTTAACACCATATTATCTTGTGAGTATAGTAATATAATTGAATTGTCAGTATGTGGATTGAGAAAAAGGTGGCTAGTAGATACAGGAGCATCACTATCAGCCGTGAAGTATGAGATCATATCGCAGTTGAATGAACCGATACATAAACAATCCATTGATATAAATGGCATAGGAGGTAGATTACGAACAGAAGGATTTGTTTATTTAAATTTATCCAATCCTGGAATACAAATGAATCATAAGTTTCACGTTTTAAAACACTTGCCATGCATGGCCGATGGAATAATTGGTCAAGATTTGTTGGCGAAATATAAATGTAATATAAATTACGAAAATAACACTGTAAGCTTTAATTCGGGTAGTAAAAGGATATTGATATCTTTAGAATCGGGGAGTTTAATGAAAAATACTTATATGAGCATCCCACCACGGTGTGAAAAAATATTTTACATACAAACAGATATGACAGAAGAGTGCCTGGTTTATCCGAAAGAGTTATGCGAAGGAGTTTTCTTAGCGAGTTCGATTACGAAACCCCGTGATGGTAAAATAACAATACAGATATTGAATACAAGGGAGAATGAAGTAAATCTTACTTATTTTAGGCCGGAGTTAGAACATCTCTCGAATTATAAGATTTGTACATTTGAAAAAAATGAAATAAAGGTAGACAGAGTAAAAAAAGTATTAAACTTACTAAATTTACAACATTTAAATAAGGAAGAAAGAACTGGAATCCAAAATATTTGCGCGAAATTTTCTGATCTATTTTTCCTACCCGGAGATAAGTTGACAACTTCGGGGTTGTATGAACAAAACATACAGTTGAAACCTAACGTAGATCCAGCTTACACAAAGCAGTACCGACTACCATTTTCTCAACGCGAAGAAATAGAGAGACAGGTCAAAAAAATGTTGACAGATGATATCATTGAACCCGCAAAGAGTGAGTGGTCTAGTCCTATTCTGTTGGTACCAAAAAGGGAAACTAACCAAGATGGAAGTAAGAAAATGCGTTTAGTGATTGATTTTAGAAAACTAAATGATAGAATTACAGATGACAAATTTCCTTTACCAAATATCACAGATATATTGGATTCCCTTTCAGGCGCTATGTATTTTACTCATTTAGACTTAAATCAGGCATATTATCAATTGAGCTTAGAAAAACAAAGTAGAACGTGTACGGCTTTTACAACACCATCTGGACAGTACCAGATGAAAAGATTACCTATGGGACTCAAGACGAGCCCAAGTGCATTCAGTAGGGCGATGACGGTAGCCATGGCAGGCCTTAATTATGATAAGGTACTGGTATATTTAGACGATTTAATTTGCTACGGTAGAAATTTACAACACCATAATAAAAACCTCCTAGACGTATTTACTAGACTCAGAAAAGTAAATCTAAAACTAAATCCGAGCAAGTGTGAATTTTTAAAGAAAGAAATTCTTTATCTTGGCCATGTTGTTTCTTCAGACGGTATAAAACCAGATCCAAAAAAATTACAGCTCTCAAAAACTACCCAACACCGGAAAATTTAGATGACGTCAAAAGATTCGTAGCGTTCGCAAATTACTACCGAAAATTCATTCCGAATTTCGCTCAGATAACGATACCTTTAAATCACTTATGTAGAAAAAATATTTCATTCGTGTGGGATGACGTATGTGAAAAAGCATTTCAAACATTAAAAAACTCATTAATTAAACCACCAATATTGCAATATCCCGATTTAGATAACAGCAACACATTCATATTAAAAACAGATGCGTCAGGCTTTGCAATAGGATCCGTCCTCTGTAATAAAGATCATCGACCGGTCGCGTATGCTAGCCGTACCCTTAATAAGGCGGAGAGGAATTACCCCACGATTGAAAAGGAATTACTCTCAATTGTTTGGTCCGTAAAATATTTTAGACCATATTTGTTCGGCAGAAATTTTATGATACAAACAGACCACAAGCCATTAGTATATTTGTTTAACATGGCAAACCCGTCAAGTAGGTTACTTAAATTTAGATTATTACTAGAGGAATATGACTTTACCATCCAATATGTACAAGGTAAAGACAACGTGACAGCAGATGCTCTATCACGAATAAAAATTACAAGTGACGAGTTAAAGTGCATGAATGAACACTTAATATCTGTACTAACTAGAGGACAAAAGAGAAGAATGAATGAGCGTATGGAGGAGGATAGTGATGCCCCAAAGGGTCAGGAGCCACTCAACGACTGGTCTGACCACCCGAGAGTTGTAGAAATGCCTAAGCTACCGCAGGTGTACACGGAGTTGGTTGTGACAAGCGAAGCCGAATGGAACAAGTACAGCAAAGACACATCAGGAGAAGAAGACAACTTCATTTATTTACCATCTAAGGCAATGGTATGTATCAAACCCACCGCCCGATCGCGATGCGCACGAGTTGACTTCGTGAGGGAGATGAGTTTGTTTTGTAAAAAGTTAAGTATCCCTTGTTTATATGTAATTAAAAACGATGACAACGAAAGTTTTGTTATAGACATAACTAGAACTATAAATAAGTTGGAACAATGGTCCGGTCCACGCATATGCATCGTAAAAGGGGTACGTAAAATAACAGAAAATAATATAAAGCGAATTATTTTGAACGACTACCATATGCTACCAACAAGTGGTCATGCCGGCATAAGACGCATGTTGAGCAATATAAGGAGAAAATACTTTTGGCCAGGGCTTGAAAAGGACGTAACAGAATACGTTAAAAAATGTGACCAGTGCCAAAGGCAAAAATATGGTAAGTACACTAAACAACCATTGGTTATTACCAATTGTGGAAAAGCAGCTTTCGATAGAGTTTATTTAGATATAGTGGGCCCATTAGTTAAGGATTATAATAATTATCAATATGTACTAACGCTTCAATGTGATCTTACTAAATATGTCGAGGCATATCCCCTTACCAGTAAGGACACGGAGTCAGTGGCCTCAGCTTTTGTAAACAATTTTATACTTCGCTACGGTATACCGCGTGACATAATCACCGATCGTGGCACAGAATTCATATCCAAAACAATGCAAAGTGTGTGTGGACTGTTGAAAATAAATCAGTTGTCTTCAACAGCTTATCACCATCAAACTATAGGGTCATTAGAAAACACCCATAAACATTTGGGTGCTTTCCTTAGGATACAAACGGAAAATCAAGCACAGAATTGGAGCACATGGTTACCATACTGGTGTTTTTCCTTCAACACTACCGTCCATACAGAAACTAAATATTCCCCGTATGAACTTGTATTCGGGAAACAGTGTAATATACCAAATAACTTAACAAACTATATAGAACCGCTGTACAATGATTACGATTACCCATTACAGTTAAAATACAGGTTACAAATATCGCAACAGGAGGCTAAGAAAAATTTAGAGTTAAGTAAAAAATTACGTAAGGAACGGTATGATAGTTATATTAATCCTATTACTTATAAGAAAGATGATTATGTAATGATAAAAAATGAAGGAAGTAAAAACAAACTGGACCCAATATACATAGGGCCGTATAAGGTGATTAGAGATGAGGAACCCAATGTTGTAATATTAGATAAAAATAATAAAGAGAAAATAGTACATAAGAATAGATCAAAATTGTATGTTAAGTAAGCTATAATAAGTTAATGTATTGATTATAATCCTCCGTGTATAAAAAAAAAAATTAGCATATACTTTTTTTTTTTTCTTTTTGGTATGGCGTATAGTATATAGAGTACTTAGATATAAGTTGACCTAATTATTGGACTACTTTAAGAGATGTATCAAACACTATGATTCACTAATAAATAGTACTTCGTTCTATACACATGTGTTTCCATAACTCGAGCTCCCGTCCCTATAATACGCTGAGTAACGTGGGAGATGGGGGAGTCGCCTTGATCCTCTTCCGATATACATACTGACATATCGTTGTCGTGTTGTAAATTGTCTTCTGAGTTGGCCATGTTTATTTAGAGTTTGAGTATAAGGCGCTATAAACCAAATAGCGTATGCTGCTGCGTAAATAGGCAATCAAAACGAGTATAAAACCTCTTTGTTGTTTTGCGTATCTGCGTTGAGGTACTAGGAACGCATAAGTCGTGGAGGAGCTTTTATCGCAACGTATATATTCTGACAGGTTTACCACACATTCATTAAAAATAACTATCAAGAATATTTGAGCAAGTCAAAATTGCAGCACATTCAGCTTTTCTGATACCAGGCGCTCATAAACCACAAGGAGATATACGTAGTGCTAGCGGCGCACTCGTATGCGTGTGTGAAAGTATTCTTCAAGCGCCACCACCTTCCGATTGGGCGTTCAGTTTCTAACGCTCACAGCGATAAGTTAGTGTAGCGTGTATTATTATTCCACTACTCACACAGCGCAGTTGAAACACACCAACACAGCTTCGCACTAGTGATGTCAGTCCTTCTTTGTAGATTACTCTTCACAATTTATGGTCTCCTATTTTTTTAACTTGATTAAAAATTGCACAAATTATTTAATTTTATTTAAATAAAAGCAGCGTAGGTTTAGAGACGACTACTCTTATCAGAGGTCCGGGGGGAAGAGGATTATTGTTCTCCCAGAAGGAGGGTCGGGAGGTGAAAATGATGTATGAGGGCTGTGGTCAGAAATTTCCGTCGAGTATGGGAAAACCTCGACATCTTCGGATTCTTCTTCTCATCAGGTCGCGACCCACCTTCCCGGGCGAACCGTTGGAGTTGGACCGGTGGTACTCAAACAAAGGTCAACCGGCACCCTGGTCAAAGTCTAACGGTAACAATTTTTTTTCGATTTTCAAAAAAACAAGATGGCCGCCATACAAAATTGATATTTTGGTATATCCTCCGATTCAGACCAAATTCGGTATCCAGGGGTTTTTGGGGTCGCTGAATCCGAATATCTAAAAAGATTTTCAATTTCGCTATTTTCCAAGATGACCGCCATACAAGGAGTGGTGAGGCGAGGCCGAAGGCCGAGCCGAACCACGACGCGCCGCGAGGCGAGGCCGCAGGTCGAGGCGAGCTGCGTATAAGGCGAGGCCGAAGACCGAGCTCCGCGTAGGGCGAAGCCCGAAGCGTCCCCCCCCCCCAATCCAAGACGGCCGACATTTAAGTTTAGATTTTAAAGGCGAGGCGAGGCCGAAGGCCGAGCCGAGCTGCGTATAGGGCGAGGCCGAAGGCCGAGCTCCGCGTAGGGCGAAGCCCGAAGCGTCACCAAGCATCTTACTGGCCGACCGCAATCCGAAAATTTCATATCCGCCATCTTGGATTTTAGTTGGGGGAATCGTGACGCGAAGGGCGAAGCCCGGAGCGTCTCGATTCTCCCCACCAAAAATCCAAGATGGCGGATATGAAATTTTTGGGCATGCCGACATGGGTGTCGTTTAATAGGTTTTCGGGGGTGCTGATTCCGAAAATGACATCCATTTTGAAATTAAAGATGGCGGACATGAATTTTTTGTAAAAAACCGTCATGGATGTCGTTTAATGCGTTTTCTGGGGTGCTGATTGCGAAAATGACATCTATTTTGATATCCAAGATGGCGGACATGGATTTTTTGGAAAATACCGTCATGGGTGTCGTTTAATAGGTTTTCGGGGGTGCTGATTACGAAACTGACATCTATTTTGAAATCAAAGATGGCGGTCGTGACAAACCAAAAAATGTGTGAACGCCTTTTTGACCCTACAAATAGGGTAGCACAACCGCCTCGCGGCCTGCTTTAGCAGGTCGCGCACCACGCGAAACCTAGTTATTATTATATTATATAAAGCTACAATACCACTGACTGATTGACTGACTGACTGACTGACTGACTGGGTGACAGAATTGTTCTCCCAGATGGAGCGGCGGGAGGTGAAAACTTTGTATAAGAGGTGTGGAGAGGGTGGTGCGGAGGGTACGGGAAAACCTCGAGATCCTCGGATCCACCTTCTCATCGGGTGGCGACCCACCTTCCCGGGCGAACCGTTGCAGATGGAGCGGTGGCGCTCGAACAAAGGTCGATCCACACCCTGGTCGAATTCTACCGGTGACGTCATTTTTTCGATTTTCGCAAAAACAAGATGGCCGCCATACAAAATGATTATTGCTGTATCTCCAGAACCGTTTGACATAAGTGGGGTGTGCTCGAACAAATGTTTTACAGGGGGGTGAGGGGCAGATGGCTGTCAAATTTTTTTTTCAAGATGGCGGATCCAAGATGGCGGCCGGAAATGAAGTTGCTCCGATCCGGACGAAAATCGGTATTTGGGGGGTTTGGTGGACGAAGATTCCGAATATCGGGTCAGTTTGTCGATTCCACCATTTTCCAAGATGGCCGCCATACAAGGAGTGGTGAGGCGAGGCCGCAGGCCGAGGCGAACCACGACGCCACGCCGCGAGGCGAGGCCGTAGGCCGAGGCGAGCTGCGTAAAAGGCGAGGCCGAAGGCCGAGCTCCGCGCAGGGCGTAGCCCGGAGCGTCCCCCCCCCCCAAATCCAAGATGGCCGCCATACAAGTTTAGATTCTAAAGGTGAGGCGAGGCCGAAGGCCGAGGCGAGCCGCGTATAGGGTGAGGCCGAAGGCCGAACTCCGCGTAGGGCGAAGCCCGGAGCGTCCCCCCCCCGTTTAGATTTTTAAGGTGAGGCGAGGTCGCAGACCGAGCCGAACGCGCGAGCCGAGGCCGTAGGCCGAGGCGAGCTGCGTATAGGGCGAGGCCGAAGGCCGAGCTCCGCGTAGGGCGAAGCCCGAAGCGTCACCAAGCATATTACCTGCCGACCGCCATTATACCGACATGGGTGTCGTTTAATAGGTTTTCAGGGGTGCTGATTTCGAAAATGACATCCATTTTGAAATCCAAGATGGCGGACATGGATTTTTTGGAAAATACCGTCATGGGTAGGTTTTCGGGGGTGCTGATTCCGAAAATGACATACGTTTTGAAATCCAAGATGGCGGACATAAATTTTTTGCTAAATATCGTCATGGGTGTCGTTTTTTGGGTATTCAGGGGTGCTGTTTAAGAAAATAACATCCATTTTTAAATCCAAGATGGCGGCCGTAAAAAACAAAAAAAAATTAAAAACTTTTTTAAAATTTATAAAAAAAGGCACAACCGCCTCGCGGCCTGCTTTAGCAGGTCGCGCACCACGCGAAACCTAGTTATATTATATTATATAAAGCTACAACACCACTCACTCACTGACTGACTGATTGACTGGGTGACAGAATTGTTCTCCCAGATGGAGCGGCGGGAGGTGAAAACTTTGTATGGGGGGTGTGGAGAAGGTGGCGCGGAGGGTACGGAAAAACCTCGAGATCCTCGAATCCACCTTCTCATCAGGTGGCGACCCATCTTCCCGGGCGAACCGTTGCAGATGGAGCAGTGGCGTTCGAACAAAGGTCGACCCACACCCTGGTCAAATTCTACCGGTGACGTCATTTTTTCGATTTTCGCAAAAACAAGATGGCCGCCATACAAAATGTCTATTGCTGTATCTCCGGAACCGTTTGACTTAAGTGGGCTATGCTCGAACAAATGTTTTACAGGGGGGTGAGAGGCAGGTGGCTGTCAAATTTTTTTTTCAAGATGGCGGATCCAAGATGGCGGCCGGAAATGAAGTTGCTCCGATCCGGACGAAAATCGGTATCTGGGGGGTTTGGGGGACGAAGATTCCGAATTTCGGGTCAATTTTTCGATTCCACCATTTTCCAAGATGGCCGCCATACAAGGAGTGGTGAGGCGAGGCCGCAGGCCGAGCCGAACCACGACGTCACTCCGCGAGGCGAGGCCGTAGGCCGAGGCGAGCTGCGTAAAAGGCGAGGCCGCAGGCCGAGCTCCGCGCAGGGCGTAGCCCGGAGCGTCCATCCCCAAATCCAAAATGGCCGCCATACAAGTTTAGATTCTAAAGGTGAGGCGAGGTGGAAGACCGAGCCGAACGCGCGAGACGAGGCCGAAGGCCGAGGCGAGCCGCGTATAGGGTGAGGCCGAAGGCCGAACTCCGCGTAGGGCGAAGCCCGGAGCGTCCCCCTCCCAATCAAAGATGGCCGTTATACAAGTTTAGATTCTAAAAGTGAGGCGAGGTCGTAGACCGAGCCGAACTGGCGAGGCGAGGCCGAAGGCCGAGCCGAGCTGCGTATAGGGCGAAGCCGAAGGCCGAGCTCCGCGTAGGGCGAAGCCCGAAGCGTCACCAAGCATCTTACCGGCCGACCGCAATCCGAAAATTTCATATCCGCCATCTTGGATTTTAGTTGGGGAAATCGTGACGCGAAGGGCGAAGCCCGGAGCGTCTCGATTCTCCCCACCAAAAATCCAAGATGGCGGATATGAAATTTTCGGGCATACTGACATGGGTGTCGTTTAATAGGTTTTCGGGGGTGCTGATTCCGAAAATGATATCCATTTTGAAATCCAAGATGGCGGACATGCATTTTTCTCAAAAACCGTCATGGGTGTCGTTTAATACGTTTTTGGGGTGCTGATTGCGAATATGACATCTATTTTTAAATCCAAGATGGCGAACATGCAGTATAAAAAAAATCTGTCATGGGTGTCGTTTAATAGGTTTTCGGGGGTGCTGATTACGAAACTGACATCCATTTTGAAATCCAAGATGGCGGTCGTGACAAACCAAAAAAAGTATGAACGCCTTTTTGACCCTACAAATAGGGTAGCACAACCACCTCGCGGCCTGCTTTAGCAGGTCGCGCACCACGCGAAACCTAGTTATTATACTATATAAAGCTACATTACCACTCACTGACTGACTGACTGACTGACATAATTGTTCTCCCAGAAGGAGGGTCGGGAGGTTAAAATGATGTATAAGGGGTGTGGTCAGAATTTTCCGTCGAGTATGGGAAAACCTCGACATCTTCGGATTCTCCTCCTCATCAGGTCGGGACCCACCTTCCTGGGCGAACCGTTGGACTTGGACCGGTTGTGCTCGAACAAAGGTCGACCCACACCTTGGTCGAAGTCTACCGGTGACAAAATTTTTTAGATTTTCAAAAAAACAAAATGGCCGCAATACAAAAACGAGATTTTTGTATCTCCTCTGATTCGGACCGAATTCGGTATCCGGGGGTTTTATGGGTCGCTGAATCCGAATATCGGAAAAGATTTTCGATTTCGCCATTTTCCAAGATGGCCGCCATATAAGGAGTAGTGAGGCGAGGCCGAAGGCCGAGCCGAACCACGACGCGCCGCGAGGCGAGGCCGCAGGCCGAGGCGAGCTGCGTATAAGGCGAGGCCGAAGGCAGAGCTCCGCGTAGGGCGAAGCCCAGAGCGTCCCCCCCCCCCCACTCCAAGATGGCCGCCATTTAAGTTTAGATTCTAAAGGTGAGGCGAGGCCGAAGGCCGAGCTCCGCGTAGGGCGAAGCCCGAAGCGTCACCAAGCATCTTACCGGCCGACCGCAATCCGAAAATTTCATATCCGCCATCTTGGATTTTAGTTGGGGGAATCGTGACGCGAAGGGCGAAGTCCGGAGCGTCTCGATTCTCCCCACCAAAAATCCAAGATGGCGGATATGAAATTTTCGGGAATGCCGACATGGGTGTCGTTTAATAGGTTTTCGGGGGTGCTGATTCCGAAAATGACATCCATTTTGAAATCCAAGATGGCGGACATGCATTTTTTGTAAAAAACTGTCATGGGTGTCGTTTAATACGTTTTTTGGGGTGCTGATTGCGAAAATGACATCTATTTTGAAATCCAAGATGGCGGACATGGATTTTTTGGAAAATACCGTCATGGGTGTCGTTTAATAGGTTTTCGGGGATGCTGATTAAGAAACTGACATCCATTTTGAAATCCAAGATGGCGGTCGTGACAAACCAAAAAAAGTATGAATGCCTTTTTGACCCTACAAATAGGGTACAACCGCCTCGCGGCCTGCTTTAGCAGGTCGCGCACCACGCGAAACCTAGTTATTATATTATATAAAGCTGCAATACCACTCACTCACTCACTGGGTGACAGAATTGTTCTCCCAGATGGAGCGGCGGGAGGTGAAAACTTTGTATGGGAGGTGTGGAGTATGTGACGCGGAGAACACGGGAAAACCTCGAGATCTTCGGATCCACCTTCTCATCAGGTGGCGACCCACCTTCCCGGGCGAACCGTTGCAGATGGAGCGGTGGCGCTCGAACTAAGGTCGACCCACACCCTGGTCGAATTCTAGCGGTGACGTCATTTTTTCGATTTTCGCAAAAACAAGATGGCCGCCATACAAAATGTTTATTGCTGTATCTCCGGATCCGTTTGACATAAGTGGAGTGTGCTCGAACAAATGTTTTACAGGGGGGTGGGGGGCAGCTGGCTGTCAAATTTTTTTTTCAAGATGGCGGAACCAAGATGGCGGCCGGAAATGAAGTTGCTCCGATCCGGACGAAAATCGGTATTCCACCATTTTCCAAGATGGCCGCCATACAAGGAGTGGTGAGGCGAGGCCGCAGGCCGAGCCGAACCACGACGTCACTCCGCGAGGCGAGGCCGTAGGCCGAGGCGAGCTGCGTTAAAGGCGAGGCCGAAGGCCGAGCTCCGCGCAGGGCGTAGCCCGGAGCGTCCTCCCCCCAAATCCAAGATGGCCGCCATACAAGTTATGGCCGGTATATTCTAAAGGTGAGGCGAGGTCGAAGACCGAGCCGAACGCGTGAGACGAGGCCGAAGGCCGAGGCAAGCCGCGTATAGGGTGAGGCCGAAGGCCGAACTCCGCGTAGGGCGAAGCCCGGAGCGTCCCCCCCCCAATCAAAGATGGCCGCCATACAAGTTTAGATTCTAAAGGTGAGGCGAGGTCGAAGACCGAGCCGAAGGCCGAACTCCGCGTAGGGCGAAGCCCGGAGCGTCCCCCCCCCCACTTCTAGATGGCGGCAAGTTTAGATTCGAAAGGTGAGGCGAGGTCGAAGACCGAGCCGAACGCGCGAGGCGAGGCCGAAGGCCGAGGCGAGCCGCGTACAGGGTGAGGCCGAAGGCCGAACTCCGCGTAGGGCGAAGCCCGGAGCGTCCCCCCCCCCCCACTTCTAGATGGCGGCAAGTTTAGATTCGAAAGGTGAGGCGAGGTCGCAGACCGAGCCGAACGCGCGAGCCGAGGCCGTAGGCCGAGGCGATCTGCGTATAGGGCGAGGCCGAAGGCCGAGCTCCGCGTAGGGCGAAGCCCGAAGCGTCACCAAGCATATTACCAGCCGACCGCCATCATACCGACATGGGTGTCGTTTTATAGGTTTTCAGGGGTGCTGATTTCGAAAATGACATCCATTTTGAAATCCAAGATGGCGGACATGGATTTTTTGGAAAATTCCGTCATGGGTGTCGTTTAATAGGTTTTCGGGGGTGCTGATTCCGAAAATAACATCCATTTTTAAATCCAAGATGGCGGCCGTGAAAAACAAAAAAAAATTAAAAACTTTTTTTTTAATTTATAAAAAAGGCACAACCGCCTCGCGACCTGCTTTAGCAGGTCGCGCACCACGCGAAACCTAGTTATTTATTTATATTATATAAAGCTACAATACCACTGACTCACTGACTGACTGGGTGACAGAATTGTTCTCCCAGATGGAGCGGCGGGAGGTGAAAACTTTGTAAGGAGGGTGTGGAGAAAATGTCGCGGAGGGTACGGGAAAACCTCGAGATCCTCGGATCCACCTTCTCATCAGGTGGCGACCCACCTTCCCGGGCGAACCGTTGCAGATGGAGCGGTGGCGCTCGAACAAAGGTCGACCCACACCCTGGTCGAATTCTACCGGTTTTTTCGATTTTCGCAAAAACAAGATGGCCGCCATACAAAATGATTATTGCTGTATCTCCGGAACCGTTTGACATAAGTGGGGTATGCTCGAACAAATGTTTTACAGGGGGGTGAGGGGCAGGTGGCTGTTAAATTTTTTTTCAAGATGGCGGATCCAAGATGGCGGCCGGAAATGAAGTTGCTCCGATCCGGACTAAAATTGGTATCTGGGGGGTTTGGGGGACAAAGATTCCGAATATCGGGTCAGTTTTTCGATTCCACCATTTTCCAAGATGGCCGCCATGTTGTACATAAAGCCTTTTTCTAAGGACACTGGCAGTTTTTATATGACATATTAATTTGAATATGATTGATTGTACCTATTGTTTTTTGTTTACTCGTGTGTCTAACTTGAAAGCCTTTACCACTGTTTATAGATAAAATTAATATACACCTGCTTAATTCTTATCTACTGTACTTTACTTCCATTTCCTGAACTGCAGATTATGGGCCCAGAAAGCCTATTGACCTTGCAGGTGCAGAATATTTAATTGTAAACGCGGTGACTTGAAAAATCAAGAAACATGAACTCGTCGGGACAGGCTGTTGGTGCGGCGCAAGGCGACGGAACAGCGGCTACGAGAGCACTACTCGTCCCCAGCGGTGTCCCATCCACCATACCCAAGTTAGAAGGCCGTTCTAACTACGGCTCCTGGAGCTTCGGTATGAAGATGTTTCTTATAGATTGTGGTCTGTGGAAGTGCATCGAGGAACCTACCGTCTTCGCTACGGAAAGACCGGACTTCGAAAGACTCGACGAGCAGGCACGGGCGAAGATTTGCCTAACCGTGTCTCCGCGCATGTATCAGTGGTGAAATCGGCTAAGACAGCTAAGGAAACCTGGCAAAAACTGCAACGGCAGTACGCAGACACAGGCCTTGACCGCAAACTTAGCTTACTCAGGCAACTCTTCAACACGAAGATGACAGGCAATATGGAGACCTACATAAATGCTATAAGGGATTTGCAAGAACAACTTCTTGAGATTGAAGCTGGATTGGACGACGAATTTGTTGGAGTGATAATGCTCGCTGGGTTGCCAGATACCTACAAGCCTTTGATCATGGCGTTAGAACACTCTGGCGCGAAGATCTGCTCAGACTCCGTGGCAACAACACTTCTGAAGGAAGATCAGCGTTCCACGCCTGAAGAACCTTCGACCAGTGCATTAGTTTAGACCTCAAATTCTAAATCTAAAATTCAGTGCAGTTTTTGCAAAAAGTTTGGACATATTATTAATAACTGTAGAAAAAGAAAAGCAAGTAAGAAATCGAATTCTGTTAATAATGAAAACAAAACTAATATTATAGCAGAAATTACACTTTCATCTTCTTTTCATCACTTTCCTCAAGGTTCTCAGCATGACAAGTATTGGTCACTTGATTCTGGAGCAACTTCACATATGTGTAGCGATCCTCGCAGCTTCCAGTCGATGACCAAAACTTGTAAGCCCATTTTCGTTGCCAATAATGATCAAGTTTCGTGTGAAGGAACAGGTACTGTTCATTTGCCTTCTAGTAATTTAAGCACTATCTCGAACGTACTTTATGTTCCCAAGCTAGCTGCAAATTTACTTTCGGTAAGTAAGCTCGTAAGTGACGGCTATGTTGTTATATTCTCCCAGCGTGGTGCTACAGTTTTACGTAAGGAAAACTGCAAAATTTCAGGCAAAATCGTAGCAACTGGATCTAATTATAATAATTTGTACAAATTGGATGTTTGTCAAGCAAATTTGACACACCAATGTTTACAAACAATGTTGCTATGGCACCGACGTCTTGGACACCTTAATGTCAAGGCAATAAATGTCTTAAAAAATAGACAAATAGGCATAGACTTCAAAGACAAAATGCTAAATCCTTGTGTGCCATGCTTACAAGGAAAATTAGCAAAGAGGCCCTTCCCACTTTCTACGAAAGAGTCTAGTTGTAAGTTAGAGATTATTCATTCGGATCTGTGTGGACCGATGAGTACCCATTCTTTCGGAGGAGCTCTATATCTCTTATCTTTTACAGACGATTTCTCACGGAAAACCTTCGGCTATGTTCTTAAGGCAAAAAGCGAAGTTTTCACGAAGTTTGTGGAGTTTAAACATTTGGTCGAAAACCAAACTGGCCTCAAAATTAAAACACTCCGTACTGACTGCGGTGGTGAGTACGTTAACTCTCAAATGCGTAATTTTTTAAAGGAAAATGGGATCATTCAGCAGACCTCTGTTCCTTACAATCCACAACAAAATGGATTATCCGAACGAGTTAACCGTACAGTAATAGAAAAAGCAAGAACAATGCTTCATGATGCTGGACTTCCTAAAGCTTTCTGGGGCGAAGCTGTTAACACAGCCATATACTTAAAAAATCATTCGCCAACACAGGCACTAAATAATAAAATTCCTGAGGAGGTATGGTCCGGGAGAAAAGTTAATCTTTCTCACCTGAGGATTTTTGGATGTGAAGCCCATGTACTAATTCCTAAGGAAAAGCGGGATAAACTAGATCCAAAAACCCAGACTTGCGTTTTTCGTTGGCTATTCAACTGAAAGCAAAGGTTATCGCTTGATCAGCCCGGGAAATCCCTACAAAATTATAGTTGCTCGGGATGTTGTCTTCATCGAAGACAAGATGCCTTACCACCAAATTGTGAAGCCCAATGTGGAATCAACTTCCGACGTGGTACCTGATTTTTTTTGAAATGCAGCAGTCTCTTACCCAAGTGACTCTCCCACCAGCGCCGCCATCCCCGACAGTAGAACCGACTGTCTCAAATTTGGTTATTCCTCCTGTTGAAGTGTCCCAACAACCCAGTCCTGATCCCACTCCGACTACTGTCGAAGAGGAACCTGTAGAGGTTTTTGCCGATGCTGAATCGGAACCTCCACTGGAAGCATCAGAAACTGAGACGATCGACAGTGAGAGGCGATATCCAACAAGAGAGCGACGACCACCTATCCGTTTCCCTGAAAACGACAGGTCGACTCTCTATATGGTTTCCTGCGATTCTGAACCAGAAACGTACAAGGAAGCTATGGCGGATCCTAATAAAGATCAATGGGTCAAAGCTATGGAGATGGAATACAATTGCCTCATGAAGAATGGGACGTGGGCACTTGTAGACAGACCTGATAATCGAAAAGTTATAAAGAATAAATGGGTTTTCAAAATTAAGAAGGACACTGACGGCAAAATTGCCAAGTTTAAAGCTCGACTTGTAGCCAAAGGCTTCACTCAAGTCTACGGTGTTGACTATGGCGAAACATACTCCCCAGTAGCCAGATTGTCATCAATTCGACTCCTTCTAGCTTTTGCAGCCCAATTTAATCTTACTATCGATCACGTCGATGTAGAAACTGCCTTCC
Organism: Aproaerema taeniolella; assembly: GCA_949987775.1. Lineage (NCBI taxonomy): Eukaryota > Metazoa > Arthropoda > Insecta > Lepidoptera > Gelechiidae > Aproaerema > Aproaerema taeniolella. The sequence continues at coordinate 31,241,437 of OX465243.1, forward strand.
TCAACGGTGACCTGGAAGAAGAAATATATATGGAACAGCCTGATGGCTATGCTTCCGAAGGCAAAACTAAGTGTGTTTGCTTAAAAGGTCCTTGTACGGTTTAAAGCAGGCTCCTCGTCAATGGAACCTAAAGGTTCGTGAAGCGATGAAGTGTCTCTCTATGACACAACTAGAAACGGAGCACTGTATTTATTTCAAAAGAAATGGCAACGATCTTTTAATTGTAGCGGTATTTGTTGATGACTTCTTTATCTTTAGTAACTGCGATTTGATGAAAACAGAATTCAAAGTTAAACTTCAGGAAAAGTTCGTCATCAAAGACTTAGGCCCACTTAAAGATTGCCTCGGGATGCGTGTGTCTCAGATAAATAGTGTTATAACACTAGACCAAACTAATTATATAGAAAAACTCATTTCTAAATTTGGTCTGAATGATGCCATCACTGTTTCGACCCCTCTCGAACCGGGACTTAAACTCATTTTACCCCCAAAAGAGGATGAGCGACCTGATCTCCCCTATCAGCAGCTTATCGGCTCATTAATGTATGTTGCTATTGGCACGAGACCCGACATCGCACACGCGGTGTCACTTCTCAGCCAATTCAACACACATTACGGGGAGGTGCACTGGCGAGCCGCTAAGCGAGTCCTTCGCTACCTTAAAGGCTCCAAACACCTAAAATTAAATTTCAGTCGGCAACCCGCCCCCTCTGTGGTAGGATTTGCCGATGCCGACTTTGGATCTAGTCTGGTAGATCGTAGATCGTACACAGGCTACGTCTTTGTGCTAAGTGGCGGTCCCATTTCATGGGAATCACGTAAACAGCGTACAGTCGCCCTGTCCACGACGGAAGCTGAGTATATGTCTCTCAGCGAGGCATGCAAAGAGGCGATCTACATTAGGTCCATTGTAAATACATTGTTTTTCATTAACTCACCTATCACTGTGTACTGTGACAACCAAAGTGCTTTAAAATTAGCTCACAGTAACACCTACCATTCTCGCACCAAGCACATAGACATTCGTCACCATTTCATACGATCACATCCGGACGACATCATTCTCAAATACATATCCACTACACAGATGCCCGCTGATGTTTTAACCAAACCTCTTCAGAAGTTAAAACATCAAAAATGTACAAAGTCATTAGGTGTAATTTAGTTGTATGTATGTAGTTTGAATTGTCATTTGTTTTTATTTTAAGGATGTGTATAGTTTGACGTGTATAGTTTGGATGTTAGTGTTAGGTATAGGTTAAGGTGTAGTTAATGTAGATAGATGTTTTTATATTCATATTTTAGTGTCCTTATTACGGGGAGGTGTTGTACATAAAGCCTTTTTCTAACGACACTGGCAGTTTTTATATGACATATTAATTTGAATATGATTGATTGTACCAATTGTTTTTTGTTTACTCGTGTGTCTAACTTGAAAGCCTTTACCACTGTTTATAAATAAAATTAATATACACCTGCTTAATTCTTATCTACTGTACTTTACTTCCATTTCCTGAACTGCACGCCATACAAGGAGTGGTGAGGCGAGGCCGCAGGCCGAGCCGAACCACGACGCCACTCCGCGAGGCGAGGCCGTAGGCTGAGGCGAGCTGCGTAAAAGGCGAGGCCGAAGGCCGAGCTCCGCGCAGGGCATAGCCCGGAGCGTCCCCCCCCAAATCCAAGATGGCCGCCATACAAGTTTAGATTCTAAAGGTGAGGCGAGGTCGAAGACCGAGCCGAACGCGCGAGGCGAGGCCGAAGGCCGAGGCGAGCCGCGTATAGGGTGAGGCCGAAGGCCGAACTCCGCGTAGGGCGAAGCCCGGAGCGGCCCCCCCCCCCCCAATCAAAGATGGCCGCCATACAAGTTTAGATTCTAAAGGTGAGGCGAGCTGCGTATAGGGCGAGGCCGAAGGCCGAGCTCCGCGTAGGGCGAAGCCCGAAGCGTCACCAAGCATATTAACAGCCAACCGCCATCATACCGACATGGGTGTCGTTTAATAGGTTTTCAGGGGAGCTGATTTCGAAAATGACATCCATTTTGAAATCCAAGATGGCGGACATGGACTTTTTGGAAAATCCGTCATGGGTGTCGTTTAATAGGTTTTCGGGGGTGCTGATTCCGAAAATGACATACGTTTTGAAATCCAAGATGGTGGACATAAATTTTTTGCAAAATATCGCCATGGGTGTCGTTTTTTCGGTATTCAGGGGTGCTGATTAAGAAATTAACATCCATTTTTAAATCCAAGGTGGCGGCCGTGAAAAACAAAAAAAAATTAAAATCTTTTTTAAAATTTATAAAAAAAGGCACAACCGCCTCGCGACCTGCTTTAGCAGGTCACGCACCACGCGAAACCTAGTTATTGGGTGTTAGGCGCATCGTGTGCCAAATCAAATAAGATGATTGGAGGGGTCTTTAGGTACCCCGGAAAAAATAATAAAAAATCCTGGCCCAAAGAATTTTTTTTAACTGACTTTTAATGGTTTTGGATGAAAATTTCCAAAAATCTACATTCAAAAATTTTTTTTTTTAAACTTGTTGGGTATAACTAAACTTTTTTAATTAACCTTTAATTTGTGATAGTGTACGCTTCTATCGAAACTAAAATTACTCGCCAGCAACATCTACTTTTTTTTTACAGCCCCGCAAAGTTTTTTTTTGCGTAAAAAATTAATTTGATCGTCAACTTTCGATCTCAATAAAAAAAAAACTAAAAGTATTCATGCTCTTCCAATTTTTTGAAAACATCTCTGGACTGTCCCCATTCTAATTGTATGCAATACGTTATGAAATGTAATTAGTAACATCGCTAATTATTATTTTTTCTGTAATAAGTCGCAATTTTCTAATATTCAACAGGTTACATAAAAACTAGTATTTCCGTTAATAACACTCACAGGCAGGTAAAAAATTAAAATATGGAAGGTTTTTCTTGAAAAAAAAAGAAAATTACATTTAAAGTATTTATTTAGTAATTTTTACAGGTCTTGTTCAAATTGTTGGCCTTGGTTTTGAATGCAGGCCCGACACCTTTTTCTTATTTCTACAGTGGTTGTGTACAGCTGTATTTCACCCTTAATAACATCAAATGCCTCTTCTATGCGTTGGACTAGAACCTCCCTTGTTGTGACCTCGGTTGCGTACACCAATTCTTTGGCACGTCCCCAGACATAAAAGTCTAACGGTGTCAGGTCTGGCGAACGTGGCGGCCATTCAATAGGCCCATTGCGCCCAATCCACGAATTGGGGAACACATTATCGAGATATTCCCTCACTGTTAAACGCCAATGTGCGGGACAGCCGTCGTTTTGGAATATTATTTGCGAATCTTCATTAAATATGGGCACCTCGGCCAATAACTCTGGCAGATCATTTTGCAGGAAATGTAAATAGTTTTCGCCATTGAGGTGATCGGGCAGGTAATGTGGTCCAATTACTTGGTTACCAATTACTCCTGCCCAAACGTTAACACTGAATCGCCTTTGAAACGAGTTTTGTCTCTTGGAACGTGGGTTGTTATCTTTTGGTGCCCAGTGGTGCCTGTTGTGTAAATTAAGTATCCCTTCCTTTGTAAACTTCGATTCGTCCGTCCACAATATTCTTTTTAAAAAATCGGGAACGTCCACATCTGTATGCAGTAAAAATCGGCAGAAACGTACTCTTCTCAGAAAGTCGCTATCCTCAAGACCTGCAACAACAAAAAAAAACTTATTTAAATAAAACTATAAAACTTGTAACTCCTCTTGAGCTGTAAGTAATTGCACTAGACTAGAAAATTACTCTTATTACGGTACAATAAGGGTGACTCCTGGGTGCGGTAGGCGCTGGGGAAGGGGTCGTCACCGTCAAACTTAGAGCAAACAGGTAGGAAGCACATAACTCCCATTACTAAAAGTGACGTCATAATACCCATTATTATCTGTTAAACAAATGCAACATCAAACAAAAGGTTTAAGTTACGTACCTTGAACCGGAGTCTCGTGAAATGGATGTTTTTCGTTTTGTTGAAGAACTTTCCACACTTTCCATGTCGAAATTTCAAGTTGTGCCGCCACATATCTAATGCTCCTCGTGTCGTCTTCCTCAAAAAGTGCCAGTATTCTTTCGTCTACATCAGCATTATATCGCACAACATGTCCCCTTGGTTCACGATGAGTGACACTGCCAGTTTCTCGTAAGCGTCGGTATGTGTTTTGGAAAACTCTGCGGCTAGGTGATCGTCGATCAGGAAAGCGTTCCTGATAAATTCGTTCCGCAGCACGAGCGTTACCGCGGGCCTCTCCATAAATCATAATGATGTCCGCATATTCTTCATTAGAGAATGTCGCCATTGCGTTGCAACAACAACGTTTAACAATAACAACAAAACTTAACAAAAAACAACGAAACTCAAGGATAACAAAAACTCAACAATAACAAAACAACTAAACGAAAGAACTGTGGAGAACAGTGAACTAGCACACACGTTAGTTAGCAGAGGCAGTAATGTCTCGACTGAGTAATGAGTATTACAAATCCCCCTGGGTCTATTCAAAGAAACAGCCCCCGGGAGAAAGGGATACAAGATAGATTTCACTACGTTAGAGTGAGAAAGCAAATTTTACCTGTATCAAACAAAGAACGGGCGGCGGTTACTATTTCAAGTAAACCCTTCAAAATTTCAATTTTTTACCTGCCTGTGAGTGTTATTAACGGAAATACTAGTTTTTATGTAACCTGTTGAATATTAGAAAATTGCGACTTATTACAGAAAAAATAATAATTAGCGATGTTACTAATTACATTTCATAACGTATTGCATACCATTAGAAAGGGGACAGTCCAGAGATGTTTTCAAAAAATTGGAAGAGCATGATTACTTTTAGTTTTTTTTTTATTGAGATCGAAAGTTGACGATCAAATTAATTTTTTACGCAAAAAAAAACTTTGCGGGGCTGTAAAAAAAAAAGAAGATGTTGCTGGCGAGTAATTTTGGTTTCGACAGAAGCGTACACTATCACAGATTAAAGGTTAATTAAAAAAGTTTAGTTATACCCAACAAGTTTAAAAAAAAAAATTTTTGAATGTAGATTTTTGGAAATTTTCATGCAAAACCATTAAAAGTCAGTTAAAAAAAATTCTTTGGGCCAGGATTTTTTATTATTTTTTCTGGGGTGCCTAAAGACCCCTTCAATCATCTTATTTGATTTGGCACACGATGCGCCTAACACCCTGTATAAAGCTGCAATACCACTCACTCACTGACTGGGTGACAGAATTGTTCTCCCAGATGGAGCGGCGGGAGGTGAAAACTTTGTATGGAGGGTGTGGAGAGGGTAGTGCGGAGAGTACGGGTAAACCTCGAGATCCTCGGATCCACCTTCTCATCGGGTGGCGACCCACCTTCCCGGGCGAACCGTTGCAGATGGAGTGGTGGCGCTCGAACAAAGGTCGACCCACACCCTGGTCGAATTCTACCGGTGACGTCATTTTTTCGATTTTCGCAAAAACAAGATGGCCGCCATACAAAATCATTATTGCTGTATCTCCGGAACCGTTTGACATAAGTGGGGTGAGCTCGAACAAATGTTTTACAGGGGGGTGAGGTGCAGGTGGCTGTCAAATTTGTTTTTCAAGATGGCGGATCCAAGATGGCGGCCGGAAATTAAGTTGCTCCGATCCGGACGAAAATCGGTATCTGGGGGGTTTGGGGGTCGAAGATTCCGAATATCAGGTCAGTTTTTCGATTACACCATTTTCCAAGATGGCCGCCATACAAGGATTGGTGAGGCGAGGCCGCAGGCCGAGCCGAACCACGACGCCACGTTGCGAAGCGAGGCCGTAGGCCGAGGCGAGCTACGTAAAAGGCGAGGCCGAAGGCCGAGCTCCGCGCAGGGCGTAGCCCGGAGCGTCCCCCCCCCAAATCCAAGATGGCCGCCATACAAGTTTAGATTCTAAAGGTGAGGCGAGGTCGAAGACCGAGCCGAACGCGCGAGACAAGGCCGAAGGCCGAGGCGAGCCGCGTATAGGGTGAGGCCGAAGGCCGAACTCCGCGTAGGGCGAAGCCCGGAGCGTCCCCCCCCCCCAATCAAAGATGGCCGCCATACAAGTTTAGATTCTAAAAGTGAGGTGAGGTCGAAGACCGAGCCGCGTATAGGGTGAGGCCGAAGGCCGAACTCCGCGTAGGGCGAAGCCCGGAGCGGCCCCCCCCCAATCAAAGATGGCCGCCATACAAGTTTAGATTCTAAAGGTGAGGCGAGGTCGAAGACCGAGCTGAACGCGCGAGGCGAGGCCGAAGGCTGAGGCGAGCCGCGTTCAGGGTGAGGCCAAAGGCCGAACTCCGCGTAGGGCGAAGCCCGGAGCGTCCCCCCCCCAATCAAAGATGGCCGCCATACAAGTTTAGATTTTAAGGTGAGGCGAGGTCGCAGACCGAGCCGAACGCGCGAGCCGAGGCCGTAGGCCGAGGCGAGCTGCGTATAGGGCGAGGCCGAAGGCCGAGCTCCGCGTAGGGCGAAGCCCGAAGCGTCATCAAGCATATTACCAGCCGACCGCCATCATACCGACATGGGTGTCGTTTAATAGGTTTTCAGGGGTGCTGATTTCGAAAATGACATCCATTTTGAAATCCAAGATGGCGGACATGGACTTTTTGGAAAATCCTTCATGGGTGTCGTTTAATAGGTTTTCGGGGGTGCTGATTTCGAAAATGACATCCATTTTGAAATCCAAGATGGCGGACATGGATTTTTTGGAAAATTCCGTCATGGGTGTCGTTTAATAGGTTTTCGGGGGTGCTGATTCCGAAAATGACATACGTTTTGAAATCCAAGATGGTGGACATAAATTTTTTGCAAAATATCGCCATGGGTGTCGTTTTTTCGGTATTCAGGGGTGCTGATTAAGAAATTAACATCCATTTTTAAATCCAAGGTGGCGGCCGTGAAAAACTAAAAAAAAATTAAAATCTTTTTTAAAATTTATAAAAAAAGGGCACAACCGTCTAAAGACCTGCTTTAGCAGGTCGCGCACCACGCGAAACCTAGTTATATTATATAAAGCTACAATACCACTGACTCACTGACTGACTGACTGGGTGACAGAATTGTTCTCCCAGATGGAGCGGCGGGAGGTGAAAACTTTGTATAGGGGGTGTGGAGAGGGTGGTGCGGAAGGTACGGGAAAACCTCGAGATCCTCGGATCCACCTTCTCATCGGGTGGCGACCCACCTTCCCGGGCGAACCGTTGCAGATGGAGCGGTCACCAAGCATATTACCAGCCGACCGCCATCATACCGACATGGGTGTCGTTTAATAGGTTTTCAGGGGTGCTGATTTCGAAAATGACATCCATTTTGAAATCCAAGATGGCGGACATGGATTTTTTGGAAAATTCCGTCATGGGTGTCGTTTAATAGGTTTTCGGGGGTGCTGATTCCGAAAATGACATACGTTTTGAAATCCAAGATGGTGGACATAAATTTTTTGCAAAATATCGCCATGGGTGTCGTTTTTTCGGTATTCAGGGGTGCTGATTAAGAAATTAACATCCATTTTTAAATCCAAGGTGGCGGCCGTGAAAAACTAAAAAAAAATTAAAATCTTTTTTAAAATTTATAAAAAAAGGGCACAACCGTCTAAAGACCTGCTTTAGCAGGTCGCGCACCACGCGAAACCTAGTTATATTATATAAAGCTACAATACCACTGACTCACTGACTGACTGACTGGGTGACAGAATTGTTCTCCCAGATGGAGCGGCGGGAGGTGAAAACTTTGTATAGGGGGTGTGGAGAGGGTGGTGCGGAAGGTACGGGAAAACCTCGAGATCCTCGGATCCACCTTCTCATCGGGTGGCGACCCACCTTCCCGGGCGAACCGTTGCAGATGGAGCGGTGGCGCTCGAACTAAGGTCAATCCACACCCTGGTCGAATTCTACCGGTGACGTCATTTTTTCGATTTTCGCAAAAACAAGATGGCCGCCATACAAAATGATTATTGCTGTATCTCCGGAACCGTTTGACGTAAGTGGGGTGAGCTCGAACAAATGTTTTACAGGGGGTGGCTGTCAATTTTTTTTTTCAAGATGGCGGATCGAAGATGGCGGCCGGAAATGAAGTTGCTCCGATCCGGACGAAAATCGGTATCTGGGGGATTTGGGGGACGAAGATTCCGAATATCGGGTAAGTTTTTCGATTCCACTATTTTCCAAGTTGGCCGCCATACAAGGAGTGGTGAGGCGAGGCCGTAGGCCGAGCCGAACCACGACGCAACGCTGCGAGGCGAGGCCGTAGGCCGAGGCGAGCTGCGTAAAAGGTGAAGCCGAAGGCCGAGCTCCGCGCAGGGCGTAGCCCGGAGCGTCCCCCCCACAAATCCAAGATGGCCGCCAAACAAGTTTAGATTCTAAAGGTGAGGCGAGGTCGAAGACCGAGCCGAACGCGCGAGACGAGGCCGAAGGCCGAGGCGAGCCGCGTATAGGGTGAGGCCGAAGGCCGAACTCCGCGTAGGGCGAAGCCCGGAGCGGCCCCCCCCAATCAAAGATGGCCGCCATACAAGTTTAGATTCTAAAGGTGAGGCGAGGTCGAAGACCGAGCAAAACGCGCGAGGCGAGGCCGAAGGCCGAGGCGAGCCGCGTACAGGGTGAGGCCGAAGGCCGAACTTCGCGTAGGGCGAAGCCCAAAGCGTCCCCCCCCCAATCAAAGATGGCCGCCATACAAGTTTAGATTCTAAAGGTGAGGCGAGGCCGTAGGCCGAGGCGAGCTGCGTATAGGGCGAGGCCGAAGGCCGAGCTCCGCGTAGGGCGAAGCCCGAAGCGTCACCAAGCATATTACCAGCCGACCGCCATCATACCGACATGGGTGTCGTTTAATAGGTTTTCAGGGGTGCTGATTTCGAAAATGACATCCATTTTGAAATCCAAGATGGCGGACATGGAGTTTTTGGAAAATATCGTCATGGGTGTCGTTTAATGGGTTTTCGGGTGTGCTGATTTGCCATTGATTGCCTTTAAATTTTATAATTTTAAAGATTGATTATATTATAATTTGATTTTACTTAAATAATTTAATAAAAATATTGATTTGTGGATTAAGAAACTAACATCCATTTTTAAATCCAAGATGGCGGCCGTGAAAAACAAAAAAAAATTAAAAACTTTTTTTAATTAAAAAAAAAGGCACAACCGCCTCGCGACCTGCTTTAGCAGGTCGCGCACCACGCAAAAGCTAGTAATATAATATTATATAAAGCTACAATACCACTGACTGACTGGGTGACAGAATTGTTCTCCCAGATGGAGCGGCGGGGGGTGAAAACTTAGTATGGAAGGTGTGGAGAGGGTGGTGCAGATGGTACGGGAAAACCTCGAGATCCTCGGATCCACGTTCTCATCAGGTGGCGACCCACCTTCCCGGGCGAACCGTTGCAGATGGAGCGGTGGCGCTCGAACAAAGGTCAACCCACACCCTGGTCGAATTCTACCGGTGACGTCATTTTTTCGATTTTCGCAAAAACAAGATGGCCGCCATACAAAATGATTATTGCTGTATCTCAGGAACCGTTATAGGGCGAGGCCGAAGGCCGAGCTCCGCGTAGGGCGAAGCCCGAAGCGTCACCAAGCATATTACCAGCCGACCGCCATTATACCGACATGGGTGTCCTTTAATAGGTTTTCAGGGGTGCTGATTTCGAAAATGACATCTATTTTGAAATCCAAGATGGCGGACATGGATTTTTTGGAAAATACCGTCATGGGTGTCGTTTAATAGGTTTTCTGGGGTGCTGATTCCGAAAATGACATATGTTTTAAAATCCAAGATGGCGGACATACATTTTTTGAAAAATATCGTCATGGGTGTCGTTTTTTGGGTATTCAGGTGTGCTGATTAAGAAAATAACATCCATTTTTAAATCCAAGATGGCGGCCGTGAAAAACAAAAAGAAATTAAAAACTTTTTTAAAATTAATAAAAAAAAGGCACAACCGCCTCGCGGCCTGCTTTAGCAGGTCGCGCACCACGCGAAATCTAGTTATATTATATTATATAAAGCTACAATACCACTCACTGACTGGGTGACAGAATTGTTCTCCCAGATGGAGCGGCGGGAGGTGAAAACTTTGTATGGGGGATGTGGAGAGGGTGATGCGGAAGGTACGGGAAAACCTCGAGATCCTCGGATCCACCTTCTCATCAGGTGGCGACCCACCTTCCCGGGCGAACCGTTGCAGATGGAGCGGTGGCGCTCGAACTAAGGTCGACCCACACCCTGGTCGAATTCTACCGGTGACGTCATTTTTTCGATTTTCGCAAAAACAAGATGGCCGCCATACGAAATGTTCATTGCTGTATCTCCGGATTCGTTTGACATAAGTGGAGTGTGCTCGAACAAATGTTTTACAGGGGGGTGGGGGGCAGCTGGCTGTCAAAATTTTTTTTCAAGATGGCGGATCCAAGATGGCGGCCGGAAATGAAGTTGCTCCGATCCGGACGAAAATCGGTATCTGGGGGGTTTGGGGGTCGAAGATTCCGAATATCAGTTTTTCGATTCCACCATTTTCCAAGATGGCCGCCATACAAGGAGTGGTGAGGCGAGGCCGCAGGCCGAGCCGAACCACGACGCCACTCCGCGAGGCGAGGCCGTAGGCCGAGGCGAGCTGCGTAAAAGGCGAGGCCGAAGGCCGAGCTCCGCGCAGGGCGTAGCCCGGAGCGTCCCCCCCCCCAAATCCAAGATGGCCGCCATACAAGTTTAGATTCTAAAGGTGAGGCGAGGTCGAAGACCGAGCCGAACGCGCGAGACGAGGCCGAAGGCTGAGGCGAGCCGCGTATAGGGTGAGGCCGAAGGCCGAACTCCGCGTAGGGCGAAGCCCGGAGCGTCCCCCCCCAATCAAAGATGGCCGCCATACAAGTTTAGATTCTAAATGTGAGACGAGGTCGAAGACCGAGCCGAACGCGCGAGGCGAGGCCGAAGGCCGAGGCGAGCCGCGTATAGGGTGAGGCCGAAGGCCGAACTCCGCGTAGGGCGAAGCCCGGAGCGGCCCCCCCCAATCAAAGATGGCCGCCATACAAGTTTAGATTCTAAAGGTGAGGCGAGGTCGAAGACCGAGCCGAACGCGCGAGGCGAGGCCGAAGGCCGAGGCGAGCCGCGTATAGGGTGAGGCCGAAGGCCGAACTCCGCGTAGGGCGAAGCCCGGAGCGTCCCCCTCCAATCAAAGATGGCCGCCATACAAGTTTAGATTTTTAAGGTGAGGCGAGGTCGCAGACCGAGCCGAACGCGCGAGCCGAGGCCGTAGGCCGAGGCGAGCTGCGTATAGGGCGAGGCCGAAGGCCGAGCTCCGCTTAGGGCGAAGCCCGAAGCGTCACCAAGCATATTACCAGCCGACCGCCATCATACCGACATGGGTGTCGTTTAATAGGTTCTTAGGGGTGCTGATTTCGAAAATGACATCCATTTTGAAATCCAAGATTGCGGATATGGATTTTTTGAAAATATCTTCATGGGTGTCGTTTAATAGGTATTCGGGGGTGCTGATTCCGAAAATGACATACGTTTTGAAATCCAAGATGGCGAACTTAAATTTTTTGCAAAATATCGTCATTTTTTGGGTATTCAGGGGTGCTGATTAAGAAAATAACATCCATTTTTAAATCTAAGATGGCGGCCGTGAAAAACAAAAAAAAATTAAAAACTTTTTTAAAATTAATAAAAAAAGGCACAACCGCCTCGCGGCCTGCTTTAGCAGGTCACGCACCACGCGAAACCTAGTTATACTATATAAAGCTACATTACCACTGACTCACTGACTGACTGACATAATTGTTCTCCCAGAAGGAGGTGAAAATGATGTATGGGAGGTGTGGTCAGAATTTTCCGTCGAGTATGGGAAAACCTCGACATCTTCGGATTCTCCTCCTCATCAGGTCGCGACCCATCTTCCCGGGCGAACCGTAGGACTTAGACCGGTGATGCTCGAACAAAGGTCAACCGGCACCCTGGTCAAAGTCAACCGGTGACAATTTTTTTCGATTTTCAAAAAAACAAGATGGCCGCCATACAAAAATGAGATTTCATTATCTCCTCCGATTCGCACCATATTCGGTATCCGAGGGTTTTTAGAGTCGCTGAATCCGAATATCTGAAATTTTTTTCGATTTCGCCATTTTCCAAGACGGCCGCCATACAAGGAGTGGTGAGGCGGGGCCGAAGGCCGAGCCGAACCACGACGCGCCACGAGGCGAGGCCGCAGGCCGAGGCGAGCTGCGTATAAGGCAAGGCCGAAGGCCGAGCTCCGCGTAGGGCGAAGCCCGAAGCGTCCCCCCCCCCAAATCCAATACGGCCGTCATTTAAGTTTAGATTCTAAAGGTGAGGCGAGGCCGAAGGCCGAGCTCCGCGTAGGGCGAAGCCCGAAGCGTCACCAAGCATCTTACCGGCCGACCGCCATCCGAAAATTTCATATCCGCCATCTTGGATTTTAGTTGGGGGAATCGTGACGCGAAGGGCGAAGCCCGGAGCGTCTCGATTCTCCCCACCAAAAATCCAAGATGGCGGATATGAAATTTTCGGGCATGCCGAGATAGGTGTCGTTTAATAGGTTTTCGGGGGTGCTGATTCCGAAAATGACATCCATTTTGAAATCCAAGATGGCGGACATGAATTTTTTGTAAAAAACCGTTATGGGTGTCGTTTAATGCGTTTTCTGGGGTGCTGATTGCGAAAATGACATGTATTTTGATATCAAAGATGGCGGACATGCAGTTTAATTATGTGATGGGTGTCGTTATATAGGTTTTCAGGGATGCTGATTACGAAACTGACATCCATTTTGAAATCCAAGATGGCGGTCGTGACAAACCAAAAAAAGTATAAACGCCTTTTTGACCCTACTACTAGGGTAGCACAACCGCCTCGCGGCCTGCTTTAGCAGGTCGCGCACCACGCGAAACCTAGTTATATTATACTATATAAAGCTACAATACCACTCACTCACTGACTGACTGACTGATTGACATATTTGTTCTCCCAGAATGTGAAAATGATGTATAAGGGGTGTGGTCAAAATTTTCCGGTGAGTATGGGAAAACCTCGACATCTTCGGATTCTCTTCCTCATCAGGTCGCGGCCCACCTTCCCGGGTGAACCGTTCGACTTGGACCGGTGGTGCTCAAACAAAGGTCGACCGGCACCCTGGTCAAAGTCTACTTGTGACATTTTTTTTTCGATTTTCAAAAAAACAAGATGGCCGACATACAAAAACGAGATTTTTTTATCTCCTCTGATTCGGACCAAATTCGGTATCCGGGGGTTTTAGGGGTCGCTGTATCCGAATATTGGAAAAGATTTTCGATTTCGCCATTTTTCAAGATGGCCGCCATACAAGGAGTGGTGAGGTGAGGCCGAAGGCCAAGCTCCGCGTAGGGCGAAGCCCGGAGCGTCCCCCCCCAATCCAAGATGGCCGCCATTTAAGTTTAGATTCTAAAGGTGAGGCGAGGTCGTAGACCGAGCCGACCGCGCGAGGCGAAGCCGAAGGCCGAGCCGAGCTGCGTATAGGGCGCAGCCGAAGGCCGAGCTCCGCGTAGGGCGAAGCCCGAAGCGTCACCAAGCATCTTACCGGCCGACCGCAATCCGAAAATTTCATATCCGCCATTTTCGGGCATACCGACATGGGTGTCGTTTAATAGGATTTTTCGGGGTTTTTGGTTCCAAAAATGATATCCATTTTGAAATCCAAGATGGCGGACATGCATTTTTTGTGAAAAACTGTCATGGGTGTCGTTTGATAAGTTTTCGGGGATGCTAATCCCGAAAATGACATTTATTTTCAAATCCAAGATGGCGGACATGCATTTTTTTGAAAAATCCGTCGGCCGTGAAAAACAAAAAAAAATTAAAAACTTTTTTAAATTTATAAAAAAGTACGGACGCGGAGGGTACGGGAAAACCTCGAGATCCTCGGATCCACCTTCTCATCAGGTGGCGACCCACCTTCCCGGGCGAACCGTTGCAGATGGAGCGGTGGCGCTCGAACTAAGGTCGACCCATACCCTGGTCGAATTCTACCGGTGACGTCATTTTTTCGATTTTCGCAAAAACAAGATGGCCGCCATACAAAATGTTCATTGCTGTATCTCCGGATCCGTTTGACATAAGTGGAGTGTGCTCGAACAAATGTTTTACAGGGGGGTGGGAAGCAGCTGGCTGTCAAAATTTTTTTTCAAGATGGCGGATCCAAGATGGCGGCCGGAAATGAAGTTGCTCCGATCCGGACGAAAATCGGTATCTGGGGGGTTTGGGGGTCGAAGATTCCGAATATCGGGTCAGTTTTCCGATTCCACCATTTTCCAAGATGGCCGCCATACAAGGAGTGGTGAGGCGAGGCCGCAGGCCGAGCCGAACCACGACGCCACTCCGCGAGGCGAGGCCGTAGGCCGAGGCGAGCTGCGTAAAAGGCGAGGCCGAAGGCCGAGCTCCGCGCAGGGCGTAGCCCGGAGCGTCCCCCCCTCAAATCCAAGATGGCCGCCATACAAGTTTAGATTCTAAAGGTGAGGCGAGGTCGAAGACCGAGCCGAACGCACGAGACGAGGCCAAAGGCTGAGGCGAGCCGCGTATAGGGTGAGGCCGAAGGCCGAACTCCGCGTAGGGCGAAGCCCGGAGCGGCCCCCCCCCCAATTAAAGATGGCCGCCATACAAGTTTAGATTCTAAAGGTGAGGCGAGGTCGAAGACCGAGCCGAACGTGCGAGGCGAGGCCGAAGGCCGAGGCGAGCCGCGTATAGGGTGAGGCCGAAGGCCGAACTCCGCGTAGGGCGAAGCCCGGAGCGTCCCCCCCCAATCAAAGATGGCCGCCATACAAGTTTAGATTTTTAAGGTGAGGCGAGGTCGAAGACCGAGCCGAACGCGCGAGCCGAGGCCGTAGGCCGAGGCGAGCTGCGTGTAGGGCGAGGCCGAAGGCCGAGCTCCGCGTAGGGCGAAGCCCGAAGCGTCACCAAGCATATTACCAGCCGACCGCCATCATACCGACATGGGTGTCGTTTAATAGGTTTTCAGGGATGCTGATTTCAAAAATGACATCTATTTTGAAATCCAAGATGGCGGACATGGATTTTTTGGAAAATACCGTCATGGGTGTTGTTTAATAGGTTTTCGGGGGTGCTGATTCCGAAAATGTCATACGTTTTGAAATCCAAGATGGCGGACATAAATTTTTTGCAAAATATCGTCATGGTTGTCGTTTTTGGGTATTCGGGGGTGCTGATGAAAAAAAAAAGCAAACATTTTTGACCCTACAAAAAGGGTAGCACAACCGCCTCGCGACCTGCTTTAGCAGGTCGCGCACCACGCGAAACCTAGTTATTATATTATATAAAGCTACAATACCACTCACTCACTGACTGACTGGGTGACAGAATTGTTCTCCCAGATGGAGCGACAGGAGGTGAAAACTTTGTATGGGGGGTGTGGAGAGGGTGGCGCGGAGGGTACGGGAAAACCTCGAGATCCTCATATCCACCTTCTCATCGGGTGGCGACCCACCTTCCCGGGCGAACGGTGGCAGATGGAGCGGTGGCGCTCGAACAAAGGTCGACCCACACCCTCGTCAAATTCTACCGGTGACGTCATTTTTTCGATTTTCGCAAAAACAAGATGGCCGCCATACAAAAGGATTATTGCTGTATCTCCGGAACCGATTGACATAAGTGTTATGTGCTCGAACAAATGTTTTACAGGGGGGTGAGAGGCAGGTGGCTATCAAATTTTTTTTCAAGATGGCGGATCCAAGATGGCGGCCGGAAATGAAGTTGCTCCGATCCGGACGAAAATCGGTATCTGGGGGGTTTGGGGGACGAAGATTCCGAATATCGGGTAAGTTTTTCGATTCCACCATTTTCCAAGATGGCCGCCATACAAGGAGTGGTGAGGTGAGGCCGCAGGCCGAGCCGAACCGAGACGCCACGCTGCGAGGCGAGGCCGTAGGCCGAGGCGAGCTGCGTAAAAGGCGAGGCCAAAGGCCGAGCTCCGCGCAGGGCGTAGCCCGAAGCGTCCCCCCCAAATCCAAGATGGCCGCCATACAAGTTTAGATTCTAAAGGTGAGGCGAGGTCGAAGACCGAGCCAAACGCGCGAGACGAGGCCGAAGGCCGAGGCGAGCCGCGTATAAGGTGAGGCCGAAGGCCGAACTCCGCGTAGGGCGAAGCCCGGAGCGTCCCCCCCCCCAATCAAAGATGGCCGCCATACAAGTATAGATTCTAAAAGTGAGGCGAGGTCGAAGACCGAGCCGAACGCGCGAGGCGAGGCCGACGGCCGAGGCGAGCCGCGTATAGGGTGAGGCCGAAGGCTGAACTCCGCGTAGGGCGAAGCCCGGAGCGTCCTCCCCCCAATCAAAGATGGCCACCATACAAGTTTAGATTTTTAAGGTGAGGCGAGGTCGCAGACCGAGCCGAACGCGCGATCCGAGGCCGTAGGCCGAGGCGAGCTGCGTATAGGGCGAGGCCGAAGGCCGAGCTCCGCGTAGGGCGAAGCCCGAAGCGGCACCAAGCATATTACCAGCCGACCGCCATCATACCGACATGGGTGTCGTTTAATAGGTTTTCAGGGGTGCTGATTTCGAAAATGACATCCATTTTGAAATCCAAAATGGCGGACATGGATTTTTTGGAAAATACCGTCATGGAAGTCCTTTAATAGGTTTTCGGGGGTGCTGATTCCGAAAATGACATACGATTTGGAATCCAAGATGGCGGACATAATTTTTTAAAAAAATATCGTTATGGGTGTCGTTTTTTGGGTATTCAGGGGTGCTGATTAAGAAAATAACATCCATTTTTAAATCCAAGATGGCGGCCGTGAAAAACAAAAAAAAATTAAAAACTTTTTTAAAATTTATAAAAAATGGCACAACCGCCTCGCGACCTGCTTTAGCAGGTCGCGCACCACGCGAAACCTAGTAATTATATAAAGCTACAATACCACTCACTCACTCACTGACTGGGTGACAGAATTGTTCTCCCAGATGGAGCGGCGGGAGGTGAAAACTTTGTATGAGGTATATGTAGAGAGTGATGCGGAGGGTACGGGAAAACCTCGAGATCCTCGGATCCACCTTCTCATCAGGTGGCGACCCACCTTCCCGGGCGGACCGTTGCAGATGGAGCGGTGGCACTCGAACAAAGGTCAACCCACACCCTGGTCGAAATCTACCGGTGACGTCATTTTTTTGATTTTCGTAAAATCAAGATGGCCGACATTCAAAATGATTATTGCTCTATCTCCGAAACCGTTTGACATAAGTGGGGTGTGCTCAAACAAATGTTTTACAGGGAGGTGAGAAGCAATTGGCTGTTACTTTTTTTTTCAAGATGGCGGATCCAAGATGGCGGGCGAAGATAAAGTTGCTCCGATCCGGACGGATTTCGGTATCTGGGGGGTTTGGGGGTCGAAGATTCCGAATATCAGTTTTTCGATTCCACCATTTTCCAAGATGGCGGCCATACAAGGAGTGGTGAGGCGAGGCCGCAGGCCAAGCCGAACCACGACGCCAAGCTGCGAGGCGAGGCCGTAGGCCGAGGCGAGCTGCGTAAAAGGCGAGGCCGAAGGCCGAGCTCCACGTAGGGCGTAGCCCGGAGCGTCCCCCCCCCCAAATCCAAGATGGCCGCCATACAAGTTTAGATTTCAAAGGTGAGAAGACCGAACCGAACGTGCGAGGCGAGGCCGAAGGCCGAAGGCCGAAGCCCGGAGCGTCCCCCTTCCCGAATTCAAGATGGCCGCCATACAAATTTAGATTCTAAATGTGAGGCGAGGCCGAAGGCCAAGGCGAGCTGCGTATAGTGTGAGGCCGAAGGCCGACCTACGCGTAGGGCGAAGCCCGGAGCGTCCCCCCCATCCAATCAAAGATGGCCGCCATACAAGTTTTGATTTTTAAGGTGAGGCGAGGCCGAAGGCCGAGCTCCGCGTAGGGCGAAGGCCGAAGCGTCACCAAGCATCTCACCTGCCGACCGCCATACCGACATACTGACATGGGTGTTGTTGAATAGTTTTTCGGGGGTTGTGATTCCAAAAATGACATCTATTTTGAAATCCAAGATGGCGGACATGCATTTTTTTGTGAAAAACTCTCATGGGTGTCGTTTAATAGGTTTTCGGTGTTGGTGATTCTGAAAATGACATTTATTTTCAAATCCAAGATGGCGGACATGTATTTCTTGGAAAAATCCGTCATGGGTGTCATTTTTTAGGTTTTCGGGGTACTGATTCTTAAAATAACATCGATTTTTAAATCCAAGGTGGTTGCTGTGAAAAACCAAAAAAAGAATGAACACCTTTTTACCCTACAAATAGGGTAGCACATTCGCCTCGCGGCCTGCTTTAGCAGGTCTCGCACCATGCGAAAACTAGTTATTATTGTCTACACTAATATTATAAAGAGGAAATTATCTATACTTATAATACTAATACTAATAATATTATAAAGAGGAAAGATTTGATTGTTGGTTTGTTTGTTTGTTTGTTTGCATTGAACAGGCTGAATCAATCTATATCTATAGTTGTATATGCTGTATGACAGCAATGCAGACTGCTTTTCCAGTCTCGGTGGACATTCCCTCTACTGGTAATTTAGGTCCGTATTACCTAAATTACCAAGCTTAATATATACTTAAGTATATTGATTGTCTCTTTCTTTTACTATCAAAATGACAAAGACGACTGCTGCTTAAGTATAGTCTGAGTCGCGTTCTATAATACGGACCTTAGATGCACATTGCATAAGTGCTCAGAGCATTTCAAGCAATTTGAATACCCTCTTCGTATATGATAAATACTTTAATAAGGCTACCTGTATGCTATTTTAGGTTTCAAACATTTATTTATTCATAACTTAATTGAAATACTTAAATTTAATATCTTAGGTAATAAGCATAGCCAAATACAGATTACTCTGGATTAGCAAATATTCGTATGTTTAAAGGTGTTTTACCTATGTAACAAACATGATTATTCTATTTAGCTTACGTCTTTAGTAAGTGAGTAATTCAATTCAAAAAGTTGTATTTTTACAGCGCCATTGTATTCTATGTATACCTTTCTGCAGCTTTCTATGTAATACCTATCAATGTCAAGTGTATAAGATCTCAACTTTTATTTGTTTAGTTAGGAATCAACGGGAAATAAACATTAGCAAATGCTTATGAAAACACAAAAATATCTGTCATTTTTATTTTCTTTAAAACTGGTTTAATTAGATTTCAGCTGTGTAACAAACACACATGCAGGCACAGTCAAGAGCTCATCAAGTAAGCATAAAAAATAAACTCTATTCCCTTATAATAAGAGCGAAGTTGTCAAGTTCGATGTGATCTTAACTGTACCTGTACTCAAATAATATTTACATCTTTTGATATATTATAATAACAATTTAGAAATGAAAATAACCTTTGGCCGTAGACAGGACACCAGTAGATTTAATTATTTTTACTTCAATTAAAAAAAAAAAACATGAAATTTTGCTTATTTATTTTGCAGCCACAAGCCTCAATAACCTACCCCCCAAAATGGCGATGAACTTTACAGCAATAAGAAAGGATTTTTTAAATTCTACCCCTAAGGGGGTGAAATGGGGGTTCAAAGTTTGTATGGAGAAAACAATTTTTTTGCACATTTTGACTCAAAACTTCGTCACGATATACCTCGAAGAAAATAAACGGACAGGTGATTCGCTATTTTTCAAAAATCATTCCCTTAACCCTCCGCATACCAGGTGGGGTCTAATAAACCCCAGGCGGTGAAAAATCGATATATTTTCAAAAATTTTCGTGCGCGGAATCTGAAGCTCTCAGTAGCTGGAGTTGCGACGTTCTTACACTGGCAAGTACCATTAGTTTAGTGGTGCGTGCGTTTTTTAGGGCTCTAGATGCGTTTTTGTTTAGAATTGTTGTTATTTGAGCATATACAAAATGCAATTATGGCGAACTAAAGAACTCCTACCTCGAGATTGAAGTAAAAATTTAAAGATGTATCATCGTTGTTCAATTTTTTTAAATTTAGTCAGTTTAATTACAAAAATTGGTAATTATCAATTCTTAGGGTGATTTCAAGTCTAAATTAGTATTCAGAAGATGGCATTTTCGCTACCCTTTTTCAACAAACCATTTAATCTATTTCATTTTTTTTTATATAGTGCTACTCAGGTTATGTTCAATTTCAAAAATATGCAATAATAATTCAGTACCCCTATTCCTATCTGATTACAGCCACCATTTTGTTAGGGTATGTCAGACCCCACCTTGTATGGCATGTTACAAATTTTTACCTGGTATGCCGAGGGTTAAAGGTCAAGAATGAAACGAGTGACTAAAAAAGTTCTTTGCGCGAGCGAAGCCGCGGGGTAAAGCTAGTTATTATATTATATAAAGCTACAATACCACTGACTCACTCACTCACTGGGTGACAGAATTGTTCTCCCAGATGGAGCGGCGGGAGGTGAAAATTTTGTATTCGGGGTGTGGAGATGGTGGCGCGGAGGGTACGGGAAAATCCAACTTCTCGTCAGATAGTGACCCACCTTACCGGGCGAACCGTTGCGAATGGAGCGGTGGCGCTCGAACTAAGGTCAACCCGCACCCTGGTCGAATTCTACCGGTGACGTAATTTTTTCGATTTTCGCAAAAACCAGATGGCCGCCATACAAAATTATTATTGCTGTATCTCCGGAACTGTTTGACATAAGTGGGGTGAGCTCGAAGAAATGTTTTACAGGGGTGTGAGGGGCAGGTGGCTGTCAAATTTTTTTTTAAGATGGCGGATCCAAGATGGCAGCCGAAAATGAAGTTGCTCCGATTCGGGCAAAAATCAGTATTTAGGGGGTTTGGGTGACGATGGCCGTCATACAAGGAGTGGTGAGGCGAGGCCGCAGGCCGAGCCGAACCACGACACCACGCCGCGAGGCGAGGCCGTAGGCCGAGGCGAGCTGTGTAGAAGGCGAGGCCGAAGGCCAAACTCCGCGTAGGGCGTAGCCCGGAGCGTTCCCCCCCCCAAATCCAAGATGGCCGCCATACAAGTTTAGATTTTTAAGGTGAGGCGACGTCGCAGACCGAGCAGAACGCGCGAGCCGAGGCCGTAGACCGAGGTGAGCTGCGCATAGGGCGAGGCCGATGGCCGAGCTCCGCGTATGGCGAAGCCCGAAGCGACACCAAACATATTACCAGCCGACCGCCAACATACCGACATGGGTGTCGTTTAATAGGTTTTCAGGGTTGCTGATTTCGAAATTGACATCCATTTTGAAATCCAATATGGCGGATATGGATTTTTTGGAAAATACCGTCATGGGTGTCGTTTAATAGGTTTTCGGGGGTGCTGATTCAGAAAATTAAAAATTTTTTGAAATTCAAGATTGCGGACATAACTTTTTTGCAAAAAATAGTCAAATCCAAGATGGCCAAATCAGTTTCAAGTTTAGATTCTAAAGGCGAGGCGAGGCCGAAGGCCGAGCTGAGCTGCGTATAGGGCGAGGCTGAAGGCCGAGCTCGGCGTAGGGCAAAGCCCGAAGCGTCACCAAGCATCTTACCGGCCGACCGCCATCCGAAAATTTCATATCCGCCATCTTGGATTTAAGTTCGGGAATCGTGACGCGAAGGGCGAAGCGCGGAGCGTCTCGATTCTCCCCACCAAAAATCCAAGATGGTGGATATGAAATTTTCGGGCATACCGACATGGGTGTCGTTTAATAGGTTTTCGGGGGTGGTGATTCCAAGAATGACATCCATTTCGGAATCCAAGACGGCGGCATTTTTCGTAAAAAACTGTCATGGGTGTCGTTTGATAGGTTTTCGGGGATGCTGATTCCGAAAATGACATTTATTTTCAAATCTTAGATGGCGGACATGCATTTCTTGGAAAAATCCGTCATGGGTGTCATTTTTTTGGTTTTCGGGGGTATTGATTCTTAAAATAACATCGATTTTTAATTCCAAGACGGTTGCCATGAAAAACCAAAAAAAGAATGGACGCCTTTTTGACCCTACAAATAGGGTAGCATAACCGCCTCGCGGCCTGCTTTAGCAGGTCGCGCAACACGCGAAAATTATTAGTATTATAATATATAAAGTTGCAATACCACTGACTCACTCACTGGGTGACAGACTTGTTCTCCCAGATAGAGCGGCGGGAGGTAAAAACTTTGTATGAGGGATGTGGAGAAGGTGACGCGGAGGGTACGGGAAAACCTCGAGATCCTCGGATCCACCTTCTCATCAGGTGGCGACCAACCTTCCCGGGCGAACCGTTGCAGATTGAGCGGTGGCGCTCGAACAAAGGTCGACTTAAATCCTAGTCGAATACTATTGGTGACGTCATTTTTTCGATTTTCGCAAAAACAAGATGGCCGCAATACAAAATGTTTATTGCTGTTATTGACCACAGCTAAAAGGTGACCCCTTCTGGGTACAGCCTGTGGTCCTTATATTGACTACAGCTAAAAGGTGACCCCTTCTGGGTACAGCCTGGTCAATGAATTGTGTGGAGTGGGTTAAATATCTATTTAAAATCACTTCTTAAAATAAAATACGTTTAATCCACTAACATAAATTGACACAACAAAAACTAAAAAACAAGAGACATAAAACTCAAACTGAAAAGACATTCTAAATATAAAATATACAATAAAGAGTAGAAAACAATAAAAAGATTATCTAAAATAAACGGAATATAAAACTGTCGCGAACATGGCACCCCGCGGTGCAGAGCACCAGTTAGACAGCGACAGTAGGAAGAGGAGCCAGCTTCCTGACAGGCCGTCTCAGCACACCTCCTCTTGTTGCCACATCTGCCACTCTTACTACGCCCCTGGGTCCGGGCCACACAGCTACTACACGACCCCTAGGCCAAGTTCCTCTGGGCAGGGTTCCATCTGCAACGATGACTAAATCGCCGACCTTCAATTCGTCATCAACACAGTCTCCGGTGTTGATGACGAACTCCGTCTGACAATTAAAGTGGGAAGGTACTCTTCCACCCATCTCTTCCAAAAATGATCGGCCAATCTGAGCCCCTTCTTCCATTGAATGCGACCGTGAAGCTCTGAATCGGAAAGCGGATGCATTGGTGGCTCATTTGTAGCTGAGCCAATTAGAAAATGATACGGTGTTAGAGCCTCGTCTTCCAAAGGTTCAACTGGAACATGAGTTAAAGGTCTGGAGTTTACTAAAGCCTCTGCTTCTAATAGAAGAGTGTGAAGGGTTTCTTCTCTCGGGGAACGCTGATGTAAGGTGACAGAAAGAGCCGTTTTAATGGATCTGACCTATCTCTCCCAAGTTCCGCCCATGAACGGAGAGGCAGGTGGGATAAACTTCCAATGAATTCTGAGGTTGGCTGCAAAGTCGTAAATCTCGTTTAATTTATTCATGGCTCCAACAAAAGCTGTCCCATTATCCGACATAATAACGGAAGGGCATCCTCGTCTCGCAATGAACCGCTTTACTGCCATTATGGCGGAATCAGTAGTCAAGCTTCCGAATATTTCGATATGAACCGCACGAACAGTAAGACAGGTGAACAAAGCGACATATCGTTTTTCGGTTCTCCTTCCCACACTTATGGTAACTGGGCCAAAATAATCTAGACCGACATTCGTAAACGGCCTCTGGTGGTGCGCCAATCTAACCTCTGGAAGGTCTCCGGTCAAGGGTGTTAAAGGCTGGGCCTTGCGAATGCGACAAAATAAGCAGGACTTCGCCACTTCTTTTACAGACGGCCGCAGATTGGTGACGTAATATCTTCGGCGTAACAAATTCACAACCGTTTCATTGTTGCCATGGGCGACCCTCCTATGCATGTACGCTATCAAAAGCCGAACGATTCGATGGCGACCGTCGAGGATGATGGGATTGGGCTCTGTCTCGACTTCCTGAACCCTTGAAATTCTTCTGACAAGGCGAAGAATACCCTGTGCATCTCGATCAATCTCGATGTTCTTTAACATGGAACTTCTAATAGGGCCTAACTGACTGTGTTCGTCCGGAAAACTATCCAACTGGGATTTCAAAATCAATCTTTTTTCCGCAGCTTCAAGGAGTTCAGCGGTTAAAGGTAGGAAATTCTTCTCACGGACGAGTTCTTTCTTGCTGCGGACGAGTTCTTTCTTGCTGTTAGATTTTGAATTTTGAGGGTTAACATTTAGCCGAGAACGAAGTAACCAAACAAATTGTTGAACGCGAGCTGTGGTACGGACTAGACGTAACCACTCTGAAAACCTCGAGTGGTCCGCAACAACCGGTGAAGGTAGTTTTTGCGGTTGATCGTTAATTTGGCCCACCATATCCAAAAAAAAGCACCGCTTAACTTCCACAGAAGGCAACGGTACTTCGCCCGATGGTTCACTTGGCCAGTGATGAGGTGGCTCTAAAAGAAATGAGGGTCCGGTGAACCAGCAAGCAGTCATATCAAATGAAAGTGTGTTAGGACGCGTAACATCGTCCGCAACGTTATCAGAGGTAGGAACATAGCGCCAATTGGAAATATCAGATACTTCAGAGATCTCGCCAACCCTGTGTGCCACAAAAGGCCTGAACGTGCGCGCGTCACTACGCAGCCATTTAAGGACTGTCATAGAGTCAGTCCATAAGAAAGTTTTTAATGGCTTGACTTTATGCGACTGAAAGATAAAATTCGCAAACCTTGCCGCTATCAGGGCTGCCTGGAGCTTGAGTCTGGGCATAGAGACGGGCTTCAAAGGCGCAAGACGGGCTTTGCCTCCAATTAAAGCGAGCCTGACTTTTCCATCCAAACTATAACGCCAAAAGGCGACACAAGCGTACGCATACTCACTCGCGTCAGCAAAAACGTGGAGCTCTAAAGACTGATTAGACTGTGAAAGTCCCTGATACCAGCGAGGAATTGAACAGAGGCTGACCTTAGAGAGCCGCTGAAACCAGGCTAGCCATTTGCTCAAAGCGTCGAACGCAAGTGGCTCATCCCAAGATACACCAGCTCTCCACAGTTCTTGGAATAAAATTCGACCCTGAACAACAATCGGAGCCAAAAATCCCAGGGGATAATAAACGCGCATTAACAACGACAAAGCTGACCTCTTTGTCAACACAGACGGAAGCAACTCCGGCAAACCAGTTCTGAAACATAGGCTGTCGACGACTGAGTTCCAGGTCAAACCTAAGATTTTAATGTGATGAGGTTAAGATGAGGATGGATTCAAGTCTTCGGGATGAGGCGTCGGGCTACACAAGTTAGGTGGTAACAAAGACAAGGCCTCGGGTGTGTTGGAAACCCAGGACCTCATTTCGAAACCAGCCAAGCTGTGCACCTTCACAATGTCGACTGCCAAACGAGCGGCCTTGTCGACACTGTTCAGACTACCCAGGAAGTCATCCATGTAATGGTCTTCCTCGATGGCGCGCGTAGCTTCTGGATACAGATCTTTATGTTCTTGTGCATTTTTGTTTTTTAAATAAAGAGCTGTAAAAGGGCTAGAGGTTGCACCGAAAATCATGGATGACATGCGATATATCAAAATGGGAGATGACGGTTCATTACGCCACAAGAAACGCTGCGCATCACGGTCACTTTCTTGAATTTTAATTTGCGGAAACATTTCTCTAATATCCGCGTTCAACGCTACGCAGCCCTCTCGAAAACGCATCAAAATCGCTACTAAACTTTGGAGCAAATCGGGTCCCGACAAAAGTAAAGAGTTAAAACTAACGCCAGAAAATTTTGACGAGGCATCATGGACAACCCTAAGCTTTCGCTTCTGGGGGTGAAAAACTCCAAAGTGCGGCAAATACCAAGTTATACCCTTAGGACCCTCAGTACACAGTTCCGCATAACCTTTAGTAATGGTATCTTGGATATTTTGGCGGTAAGCTTCTGCGTACTCAGGTTCCTTTTTAAACTTTCGTTCGAGACTTTTGAAACGAGACAAGGCCAAGCTATAATTATTTGGAACCTCCCCTAAACATTCGCGCCACAGTAAACCTGTTTCAAAATGCCCCTCGGGAAGGCGTTGAGTTGTGTTTTCAAGAATCTCGATTGCCCGTTTCTCGCTTTTAGTTTTATAATCTTTTTTCTCGATCCCAATGGAATTAAGCTTGTAGTTTTCTTTTATAAGCTTTTCAATAGAATCGTTTTCCGCCGAATTGCCCTCATAAAAAACGCAATGATTCACGAACTCAACTGGCTTAGTTTTACTAGAGGAAAAACCGTATAAAACCCAACCCAATGAAGTGAAAGTAGCTACAGGTTGAGAACTAGAGCCACGCCGCACGGCACGAGGAACGCTTAGGTGCCAGTTGTCGGCGCCAATAATCAATGCAGGCTTCGCAAGATCATAACTAAGCTCTTCGACTAAATCAGTCAAGTAGTTATACTGCGAGATATCCCCTTGCAGAACCGACTGACGAGTGGTTATACCTAAATTATTCATCGCGCGGACATTATTGACCTCAAACCACTTACTGGTATGTTTGCCTTTGATTTTGAAATTGACGTACGTTTCAGTATTTTTGGTAGTCCCCCAATGCAGTTAACCGAAATATGGCCCTTAGGCCCAGTTGCAGCGATTTGATTTGCTATTTCTGAATCGATTATAGTAGCTGTAGAACCGTCGTCTAAAAGAGCATATATGTTCTGTGACCCACTTGGTCCACTGACTGTCACCGGAATCACCTTAAGCAGCGGACGAGGACGCTCGTCGTCATGTTGAGGAGTGGTGTGAGCGACCACTTCAACATCTGAGGACGCAGGAACGTCGCCGCTAGCGGCAGAGTGCTCGGAATGTGAGCCAGAGCCCGTGGACAGGGCAACGTGATTATTCTGAACAGCTAGAGTCGTCGGAAAATGCAATAAAGTGTGATGGCTAAATCGGCGACTACAATCGGGAATTTCACAGTTAGCTTTGCAGGTTTTATAGAAATGCGAACCCTTTTTTAAGCATTTCCTGCAAAACTTGTTGTCGATCGACCACTGCCATCTCTCGTCAACATTCAGTTGTTTGAACCCGGCACATTTTGACAACTCGTGACAACCTTTTTGACAAAAACTACATGGTTTCCTTGAATTTTGAACAGATGGAGCCACATTCCTTTTGGGGGCAGTGTTCGCGTTCTTGTCACGAGATGACGCAGTGCCAACGTCAAAATTTTTAGCTGAGGCAAGATAGCACTCGCCTTGATCGAGACTCTGATCGCGATTCTCACTATGATAGAGGTTAGTGCTTTGATCTGTTTGACACTCTTCCTGGTTGTCATAGGTACAGGCATTGTTTACGCTCTCTTTAATCTTTGGCCAATCAGACAATTTTATTTCGGGAATGAAGCCGTATTTGGTATGAATATCGGCCTCATGTCTGAGAAAGTCAGACAAAAGTTCGAGCCTGTACTTAGTACGACCATGAATGAATGCATAGTCTGCCCACCGAGCTCGTAACAGAGAACTAAACTTGCTCACTATTACATTACAAAGTTCAGGAGAAGCCAAATACTCCACCTGATTAAGAACGCGAATCGTCTCTAAACAGCGACGAACTCGGCAGGAGAAAGTACATATTTCACGCCCTCCGTCAATACTTCCAAGCTTGGGCAAGGCTTTGACCTGGGTTATCTCATTTAGGACTATGAGCTCAGGTCGTGCAAACCTGACCTCCAAGGCACTCATGATCACACTAGGATCTTGCACAGAGGCCAGCAGGGCTCCCACCTCTTCACGGGCGGGGCCTCTCAAAGCAAAATTTAAACGGGAAATGTTCTCTAAGTCCGAGAAACGAGACTTGGTAAATTCAAAAGTTCGTTGAAAGATTAGCCAGTCATAGGCTTGCCCACTGAATGAAGGAAGTTTCAAATCACTCACCCGCGGAGACTGCTTACCAGCGGCCAGGTTTGTGATCGCTTCCGCCAACATTTGAATGTCAGTTTGAGCATGTGTGCGGCCTAAGCTAGCTTTATTATCTTTGTCACAATTTTTATGAATTTGTGTACCTAAATGCGTTTGTGTAGTATGAAATTGTACACCGGCTGGGGCGGAAGCGAGTCCAATGTCAGGTACGGGCCAAGATACGATTGGCGCAACTGCGCTTGTGGTACCGGGTGATAGTACCTCCTTGGGTACCGGTACACGCAGTGAAAGTGCGTCATTATCATCGGTTTTTGACACCTGAAAATTAGGAACAACGTTAGTTTCACACCACTGAGCCGTCCTACTAAGACTGCAACTCGAACCACGACTACTGCCCGCTTCGATCGCTGCCAGCTCCGCCTGCAGCTCCAGATCGGCTGCGGCGCGCTCCCTCTCCACAGTGGCGCGCTCCTTCTCAATAGCCTTCTCCATAGCGGCACGTTCCAATACGGCGACGCGTCGAGCGTGGTCGGCCTGAGCCGCCAGCTTTTGCGCTACGATGGTCGCGCTAGAACGACTCGAATGAGACGATAGCGAGCGGCTCGACACCGATGGCTGTCGGTCACCACGGATGGCTTGCGGCACCATGGCACTGAGCGCTTCTGGGGCAGACTTTTGTCCGAGGTTTTTCTTGCTAGAGCTCCTGGTAATCATTGTAGGAAAAAAAAAGTGCGAAAATTCTAAAACAAAAAATAATAAAAATAAACAGGTTACTTACGCGAAGGACCAATATTGACCACAGCTAAAAGGTGACCCCTTCTGGGTACAGCCTGTGGTCCTTATATTGACCACAGCTAAAAGGTGACCCCTTCTGGGTACAGCCTGGTCAATGAATTGTGTGGAGTGGGTTAAATATCTATTTAAAATCACTTTTAAAAATAAAATACGTTTAATCCACTAACATAAATTGACACAACAAAAACTAAAAAACAAGAGACATAAAACTCAAACTGAAAAGACATTCTAAATATAAAATATACAATAAAGAGTAAAAAACAATAAAAAGATTATCTGAAATCAACGGAATATAAAACTGTCGCGAACAGCTGTATCTCCGGAACCGCTTGATATAAGTGGAGTGTGCTCGAACAAATGTTTTAGTTAGGGGCAAGATGCAGGTGGCTCCTTAATTTTTTTTTCAAGATGGCGGATCCAAGTTGGCAGCCGCAAATGAAGTTGCTTCGATCCGGACGAAAATCGGTATCTGAGGGGTTTTGGGGTCGGATGTTCCGAATATCGGGTCAGTTTTTCGATTCCAAGATGGCCGCCATACAAGAAGTGGTGAGGCGAGGCCGCAGGCCGAGCCGATCAACGACGCCACGTTGCGAGGCGAGGCCGTAGGCCGAGGCGAGCTACGTAAAAGGCGAGGCCGAAGGCCGAGCTCCACGTAGGGCGTAGCCCGGAGCGTCCCCCCCCTAAATCCAAAATGGCCGCCATACAAGTTTAGATTCTAAAGGTGAGGCGAGGTCGAAGACCGGCCGAGGCGAGCCGCGTATAGGGTGAGGCCGAAGGCCGAACTCCGCGTAGGGCGAAGCCCGGAGCGACCCCCCTCCCCCCAAATCAAAAATGGCCGCCATACAAGTTTGGATTTTTAAGGTGAGGCGAGGTCGCAGACCGAGCCGAACGCGTAAGTCGAGGCCGTAGGCCGAGGCGAGCTGCGTATAGGGCGAGGCCGAGGTGAGCTGTGTATAGAGCGAAGCCGAAGGCCGATCTCTGCGTAGGGCGAAGCCCGAAGCGTCACCAAGCATATTACCAGCCGATCGCCACCATACCGACATGGATGTCGTTTAATAGGTTTTCAGGGGTGCTGATTTCGAAAATGACATCCATTTTGAAATCCAAGATGGCGGACATGGATTTTTTGGAAAATACCGTCATGGGTGTCGTTTAATAGGTTTTCGGGGTTGCTGATTCCGAAAATGACATACTTTTTAAATTCAAGATGGCGGACATAATTTTTTTGCAAAAAATCGTCATGGGTGTCGTTTTTGGGTATTCGGGGATACTGATTAAGAAGATAACATCAATTTTGAAATCCAATATGGTGGCCGTGAAAAACTAAAAAAGCAATTTTTATTTGACCCTACGAATAGGGAAGCACAACCACCTTGCGGCCTGCTTTAGCTGGTCGCGCACCACGCGAAACCTAGTAATACTATATAAAGCTACATTACCACTCATTGACTCACTGATTGACATAATTGTTCTCCCAGAAGGAGGGTCGGGAGGTAAGAGTGATGTATAAGGGGTGTGGTCAAAATTTTCCGTCGAGTATGGGAAAACCTTGACGTCTTCGGATTCTTCTCCTTATCAGGTCGCGACTTACCTTCTCGGGCGAACCGTTGGACTTGGACCGGTGGTGCTCGAACAAAGGTCGACCCGCACCCTGGTCAAAGTCTACCGGTGACAATTTTTTTTCGATTTTAAAAAAACAAGATGGCCGCCATACAAATTGAGATTTCATTATCTCCTCCGATTCGCACCAAATTCGGTACCCGGGGGTTTTTGGGGTCGCTGAATCCGAATATCTGAAAAAAATTTCGATTCCGCCATTTTCTAAGATGGCCGTGAGGCGAGGCCGTAGGCCGAGGCGAGCTACTTATAAGGCGAAGCCGAAGCCCGGAGAGTCCCCCCCCGCCAATTCAAGATGGCCGCCATTTAAGTTTAGATTTTTAAAGGGAGGCGAGGACCTAAAGCCGAGCCGAGCTGCGTAAAGGGTGAGGCCGAAGGCCGAGCTCCGCGTAGGGCGAAGCCCGAAGCGTCACCAAGCATCTTACCGGCCGACTTCGCCCTTCGCGTCACGATTCCCCCAACTAAAATCCAAGATGGCGAATATGAAATTTTCGGGAATACCGACATGGGTGTCGTTTAATAGGTTTTCGGGGTTGGTGATTCCAAAAATGACATTCATTATAAAATTTAAGATGGCGGATATGCATTTTTTGTGAAAAACTGTCATGGGTGTCGTTTGATAGATTTTCGGGGATGCTGATCCCGAAAATGACATTTATTTTCAAATCAAGGATGGCGGACTTGCATTTTTTGGAAAAATCCGTCATGGGTGTCGTTTTTTATGTTTTCGGAGGTACTGATTCTTAAAATAACATCGATTTTGAAATCCAAGATGGCGGTCGTGACAAACCAAAAAAAGAATGAACGCCTTTTTGACCCTACAGATAGGGTAGCATAACCGCCTCGAGGCCTGCTTTAGCAGGTCACGCACCACGTGAAACCTTGTTATATTTTATTATATTTTATACTATATAAAGCTAGATTACAACTCAGTCCCTCACTGACTGACTGACATAATTGTTCTCCCAGTAGGAGGGTTGGGAGGTAAAAATGATGTATAGGGGGTGTGGTCAAAATTTTCCGTCGAGTATGGGAAAACTTCGACATTTTCGGATTCTCCTCCTCATCAGGTCGCGACCCACCTTCCCGGGTGAACCGTTGGATTTGGACCGATTGTGCTCGAACAAAGGTCTACCCACACCCTGATTGAAGTCTACCAGTGCCAAAATTTTTCGATTTTCAAAAAAACAAGGTGGCCGCCTTACAAAAACGAGATTTCGGTATCTCCTCCGATTCGGACCAAATTTGGTATCCGGGAGTTTTAGGGGTCGCTGAATCTGAATATCTGGTAAAATTTTTGATTTCGCCATTTTCCAAGATGGTCGCCATACAAGGAGTGGTGAGGAGAGGCCGAGGGTCGAGCTGAACCACGACGCGCTGCCGGGCGAGGCCGCAAGATGAGGCGAGCTGCGTATAAGGTGAGGCCGAAGGAAGAGCTCCGCGTAGGGCGAAGCCCGGAGCGTTCCCCCCCCAAATTCAAGATGGCCGCCATTTAACCCTTAATTGGGCGCGTGGGGTGTCATACACCCCAGAGCGGGTTTCCAGGCTCACAACTTTTTAAAATTTGAATTTAGCGCGCTGCTCTTCTAGGTAGCTTCGTAAACACGTAAAACGTACACGATTCAGTTGCGAGCGGCGCTCGGTTGTGGACGGTTGGGCTCGGAGAGCGTGTTTGGGGTGCACGACACCCCAGGTGACTGTTTGTGTGGTCTAAATTCCGAGTAAGTGGATAATTGTTAATTTCATTATTTCCGTTTCAGAACATTGTATTTTGCAAATAATATTTTTTTTATAATTTTTAAATTTATTTTTATAATAAAACGAAAGTGGGAGCTGATACGAACGACCAAATGTGCGCCACTTATAATGTAGGAAGACGTACCAATAGATGGCCGATGGTGATATTTTTTCATAATTTTAATATCACAGGTATCAATTCCTATGTAATATACAAATCTAAAATTGACTCCAATATATCCCAAAGACAATTTTTAAAGCTACTGGCTGTTGATTTAGTCAAACCTCACCAAATATCAAGAGCCAGCATACCCACACTACCACGACCGCTGCAAAAACGACTAAAAAGACAACATGAAATTCAGGACCAAGAATTTATTTCTGAAGCAGGCCGATCGCAATCATACAAAAGGTGCCATGTATGTCCAAGAAGTAAGGACAGGAAAACAAAGACTGAATGTTTTAAATGCCATAAACATGTGTGCAATGACAATATGATTATAGTCTGTAAAAATTGCAACGATTAAAACTAGGATTTGTAAAAAATATTTTTCATATTAAAAAAATAAGTTGATTGTATTAAAAATATATTTAAAAGTTGATTAATATGTAAGTTCACATGTTTTAATTAATAAAAGTCTGATTTTGCATGTATTTCGTATTTTATTTTATTTCCTAATTCTGGGGTGCTAAACACCCCACGCGACCGCTTATGCAACTTTGTAGGCGCGCCCAATTAAGGGTTAAGTTTAGATTCTTAAGGTGAGGCGAGGTCGTAGACCGAGCCGAACGCGCGAGGCGAGGCCAAAGGCCAAGCCTAGCTGCGTAAAGGGCGAGGCCGAAGGCCGAGCTCCGCGTAGGGTGAAGCCCGAAGCGTCACCAAGCATCTTACCCGCCGACCGCAATACGAATATTTTATATCTGCCATCTTGGATTTTAGTTTGGGGAATCGTGACGCAAAGGGCGAAGCCCTTTTCGGGCATGCCGACATGGGTGTCATTTAATAGGTATTCGGGGGTTCTGATTCCGAAAATGACATTCATTTTTAAATTCAAGATTGCGGACATGTATTTTTTGTTAAAAACCGTCATGGGTGTCGCTAAGTAGGTTTTCAGGGGTTGTAGGGTTCCGTAAGTTGGTAACCGTACAGGATGTTAATTTAGTAGTAGTTCAGGAGCACTCACAGAAAAAGTCACTTTTATAGATGTAAAAACACTGGTATATTAGTAAAAGTTTAGAAGTATAAATTCCGTAAATAGTTTGGAGACTCTTTCTTATTCGTGTGTGTCACGTTGGACGGTCGGTGACGTACTCGGCGATAATGTATGAAAATTGCAATAATGCGATATATGCTAATTATATTGTGTAATGTAAGTAAGTATATTATAGCTATACAAATACATGTAGGGTGAGTAAACCGTACATATTGACAACCCGAAAAGAAAACAGAAAGGGTAAGTAAGAAAGAGCCACCATCACAAAGCAAAGAATATGAAAGTTAAGTGCATTCGAAGTTGAAGGCGATGTTGTCCACTGGTCCATGTCCTGGTAACGGGCGGCTTGCTTGGTGTGATGTGGAATCGCTGTTTAATGTCGTTTTATTTGTGCGTTGAGAGTTTTTTGTTATTCGGCCGTAGTTTGAGCGCCGTACAGGTTTCAGTTCGATCTCTTCGTACTGTGGAGTTGGAGCATTAATTTGAGTTCTCTTTTTGTTCCTTCCCTGTAAACAGCGTCGTTTAATTATCCACCAGGTAAAAACAATGATAGCTCCTCCAGCCAGCATGTAGCATATAACGTACTGATGAATATCGTCAGTTGACATAGTAGTCTGTAGTGGGGTGTTCTCACGTTCTTTAAGTTTTGTTAAACGTTGATCGATTTCTTTGACTTCTGGGTTTTCGTTCAGCACAAGGCTGGGAGATTGATAATGACTAATGTTTACTATCTTGTTAATAGAGGAGTTTAATTCGGGTATGTTAAAGTTGTTCATAATGTTCACGCTGCTGCTATACTGATTTTGAGAAAATATACTAGAATCTTTAGTTTGTAAGATACATCCTTGCGCGAGAGTTACAATTCCTGACGTGTTCATAGTGTGTGACGTAATGTCTTTATCACAAAGTGTACGGAATGAACAGCTTTGACAGCAAATTGTGAGCCATGTGTTCGGTGCATGTAACTTGAGCCAAGCGTCCTTGCATGACGTGTTTATCATATCACATGGTGACGTCATCCGATGGCTTAGTAGTTTAGCTTCGCAGGGCGCATCTTTGGATAGTAGGTTGAATACCGGCATGTTCACAGTGCAAAGAAAGTTGTCAGTTTTGCGCTGTAAGCAATGATCAAGAAAATTTCTGTTCAGGGAAATATAGTTGTTTTTCTCAAAGTTTATAGCCACAAAATTTGATTCTAGTTGTATAGTTGTAGTTCCGAGTGTAGATGTAATGGGTAGTGGAATGGCTTGATATAGAAGGAAGTCGTCATCCGAGATTAGTGGAATATGTATCTCGAAGAGGAAATAGCTGTCAGATATGCGTGCCTTGACATGTAACAGTTTGTATAGATCCTTGATTTCGTCTCTGACGTTGTCTACCGATAAGGAGAGAGTTTTTGGTAGTCGTCCGGAAATCTCGTTCAGTTGTTGGATCAACACGACTGGAGTAAGTAGATGTACGTCCACGTGACCTTTGTAGACATTAGTCAGCGTGTTAAACAGCATTTCTTGAATTGTCCTTAGGTTGTTTAATAATAAATATACAGCAAATGACGCTGAGTTGAAATAATTAGCGGCCATTACGGCCTCCAGTTCTGTCTCAATTTTAGCGAGGTTGGTGTTAGTTTGTTGTATGAAGTTGTCTATGAATGTGAACTGCCGTTTCAGATTGTCCTCACTCTTCTTCAGTGCTAAGTTCTCTAATTCTGCTATGGATGTTTGATTTTTTATAAGTTCAAGTAAAAAGTTTTCGTTCTTCTGTATAGCTTTAATATCTTTATGGTATTTATCTGCAAAATGTTGATCTAAAATGCCAAAAAGGTTGTTAGCAAGGCCACGCCATCAACGAGCCCTCGTCTTCTTCTTTCAGATAAATGTTTATGTGGAGACAATAAGATGGTGTTATAGTAGCCGACGAGTTCCATTTCATGGGTAAGTTGTTGCAAAGTAGTGTTACAATATCTAGGATCAGTTTCTTCACACAAATTGGAGATTTTATGCAGATAAGTACCGATACGACGAACGCCCTCCCAGTAGTCAGACAGGTTGTAATACATGAGTAGCGTCCACTCATCATGTATAACCTGTAGTTTTCCTATAGTGTCGTAGTATATGGGTCGCGTCGGCTCAAGGCGTGTTATATGAGCGTCCGACTGTGACGTCGCGCCATATGATCCAGTTATCAATGTAAACATAGTAACCACAATAGTAAACATTGTGAAGAAATTTTTCTTCCCAGGTCCACTTTTTGTGGGTTTGGCAGTTGAGTTAGTAGTAGAGTTAGCGTGTTTGTTGTCGTTGCCCTTTTGTTCATGATTTACAGGCAGCGGTACCAACTTGACTATTGGGCGTTTGATTAGGCCACATTGAGTTTTTAAAGTTGTTACCCGGACATGACCGTCAGAACCCGGATGCAGTTCCACTACACGTCCCATAGCCCATTTTCCTGGTGGTAAGTTTTCGTTTCGTACCAATACAATGTCATTTTCTTTAATGTTTTCCGTCGCTTTAAGCCATTTGCTCCGTGTCTGCAGTGTTGTCAGATAGTCATTGGCCCAGTTTTTCCAAAATTGTTGAAACATGTGTTCATTTAATTGCCACCTGCGGCGTTGGTCGACGTTCTGTTTGTCATTGTAGTCCGAGATAGGAAGCGACATTGTGGGCCCCCCAGTGAGGAAGTGACCAGGGGTTAAAATGTTATAAAATTCTTCGGGATCCTCCGTGAGTGGGCACAGTGGCCGGGAGTTCATGCATGCCTCGATTTTTGCTAATAGGGTAGCTAAGTCTTCGTAGGTCAGCTTTTGCTCTCCCAACACACGTCGAAGGTGGTGCTTCATCGACTTAACGGCGGCTTCCCAAAGACCGCCTGCGCTAGGCCAAGCTGGAGCGTTAAAAAGCCACTCTATTTCCATCTTAGTTATTTCAACGAAGAATTCCGTAGTTAAGATCTCTTTGAAGCTTTGAAATTCTTTTCGCAGCATTTTGGCAGCCCCGATAAAGTTAGTTCCGCAGTCCGAGTACATGTGTTTCGGTGTCCCGCGCCTCGCACACATTCTTTGTAGGGCTGCGATGAAAGTTTCCGTGCTTAAGTCGGACACGAGTTCGATATGTACAGCTTTAGTGGCCATACATACAAAGATGGCGATGTATGCTTTTGATGTTCTTACTCCCCTACCCTTGTTTAGTTTTATTTCTATGTGACCCGTAAAATCCACTCCTGTGTGCGTGAATGGTCTGGATGGGGTGACTCTTTGGGGTGGTAAATCGCTCATAAGTTGGCTTTGCTGCGTGGCTTTAAAACGATTGCATCGCACACAACCGCGAAGTTGAGTTTTTACAGCCCTATTGCCGCCAACTATCCAATAACGCTGTCTCAGGTAGGACAGGGTGAGTCGCGCCCAGCCATGAAGTGTACTTAAGTGTGCTTGATTGATAAGTAGCTGGGTGAATCGGCCGTTACGAGACAAAATTACAGGATTTTTCATCTCGGTACATAAGTTTGAATGTCTTAATCGACCTCCAACTCGTATGATTCCCTTCTCGTCTAGGTAAGGGTTCAGTTTCAAAATTTGACTGTTTTTAGTTAGAGTTTCCTTCTTCTTGAGTTGTTTGAGTTCATTTGGAAATTCAAATTCTTGCACACCTTTAATTATGCGCTCATTAGCTGCATTCAATTCAGTAGTTGTTAGGAATTCGGTTTCAGATTTCATTTTCTGACGTGAGTTATTGATGAAACGAAGCGTCCAGGCCATGACTCTTGTTACACGTGTAAGCGAACTGTATTTTTGTAACAATTCATTTATAAAATGTTCTTTTGGTTTGTTAGTTAGGGTTGGCTCTTGTACGTTGCTAGAACTCCCGATTTTTGTGGTAAACAAACATTGTGTGATGTTCTTAGAAGTCTCATCTTCCTGGTTTTGCAAGAATCCAGGACCTTGCCACCATAAGTTGTGGTGGATAAGAGTACTTGGGTAGAGACCCCTTGACGCACAATCTGCAGGGTTGTCTGCCGATTTGACGTAGTTCCATTGTTCAGCTGGGATAACGTTTTTTATTTTAGTAACCCGGTTGGCCACATACTTCTCCCATCTAGATGGTTCTCCTTGCAGCCAGGGTAAGACCACTTGTGAGTCGCTCCATGCTTGCACAAATGTCTTGTACTGAAACAGCGCTTCTTTAGCCTTTTCCATAAGTTGAGTAAGAAGTAAGGCGCCGCACAGTTCAATTCGCGGCAAAGTTGTTTTTTGCGATAGCGGGGCAACCCTAGTTTTACTTGCTAGTAGTGTCACTATAGGTAGGTTATCGCGACTTGTAACGCGCGTATAGATGACGCAAGCGTATGCCTTCTCGCTCGCATCACAAAATCCAAGTAGTTCTATATGTTGTGTGCCGCCGATCCACCTGTATAATTTTATGTTTTTTAGTGTTGGTAGCTCCGTTCTCATTTTCAACCATCGCTTTTGAATGTGAATGGGTAGTTCTTCATCCCATCCAACTTGAGCCATCCATACTTGTTGAAAAAGTAGTTTTGCTGTGACGGTCACAGGAGACATCCATCCCAAGGGGTCATAGAGCTTTGATATCTCGGACAATAGACGTCTCTTAGTAAGTTTAGTAGTGGAAGTAATTTCATCAAAGTTCCATTTAAATAAGAATGTATCCGTGTTCGGATTCCATCCCAACCCCAGAGTTGCCAAGGATTCTTCTTGTTTGAAGTCAAAAATGTTCCGTGTTGAAATTTGATCTCCAGTTAAAGTTTCGAGTAAAGCTGGATGATTACTGGACCATTTGCGTAAATTCATACCGCCTCCTCGCAATAGTTCAATGAGTGACTTCTGTAAATGTTTTGCTTCCTCCAGTGAGTTTTCACCGCTAATTAAATCATCCATATAAAATTGGTTCTGGAGGACATCGGCAGCAGTTGTACTATCCCCAAGGGCTGGGTACATGTGGCCGTCGTCTATTGCAAGTTGTTTGAGAGTTCTCATCGCTAGCCATGGCGCACATTTTGTTCCATAGGTGACAGTGCATAGTTCATATTCCTGTAAGGGCTCGGTTGGTGAGTCCCGCCATATGATCTTCTGTAATGGTTGTTGGTCGTCGGCCATCCAGATGCAGCGATACATCTTCTCGATGTCGGCCGTGAAAGCATATTCGTAGGACCTCCATTTAAGGATAAGGCTTTGTATATCCTTTTGAAGGTTAGGTCCTTTTTCTAGAACGCTATTCAAGCTCATCCCATTCGAAGTTTTTTGGGAAGCGTTAAAAACGACCCTAAGTTTTGTTGTTGTGGAATTTTCCCGCAAAACGCCATGATGAGGTAAATAGCATTCCATTGAAGTTGTAATTGGAGCCGATTGTTTCATATGTCCGAGCTCTTTATATTCTCTAAAAAATTCTCGGTACATAAGAGCTAGTTTTTCGTTTTTCTGAAGGCGTTTTTCTTGTTGGAGA
Source organism: Aproaerema taeniolella (assembly GCA_949987775.1). NCBI lineage: Eukaryota > Metazoa > Arthropoda > Insecta > Lepidoptera > Gelechiidae > Aproaerema > Aproaerema taeniolella. The sequence goes on from OX465243.1 coordinate 31,280,056, forward strand.
AATTGGGAAATAGCAATGGATTTTGATTTGCCCAAATTCTCCTCTATGTCCGCGCAGAAGGGCATCTTTACTGTATATTTTCCATCAGGACCTCGTTTTACATTGTTTCTGTAGTGATATTCGCACTGATCATCAGCTGAGATGTCGTAGTAACTCTGGCAAACGTCTTCATTTTCCCAAAACTTTGCCACGTAACTCTACTTTCTAAGTTAAGTAGAGTTACGTGGCAATTCAAAGTTTTAAATTTGCCACATAAAATCCACCTTTGCGTTTGTTGTGCAATGGGCGAGCGTGGTGCACCTCTCAGGACCCCATCCAGTATAATCTCTGCATAAACATCTGCTCCGAGTAATAGATCTACAGAGCGCGAAACATTGAAGTCCGGGTCGGCTAATTTTAAGTTCTCCAAGTGCGGCCAGTTAGCCCTAGCAAATGTATGGTTGGGTAAGTTATTAGTTAATTTTTTCATAATCAGTGCTTGAGTTTGGAAGATAAAATCAGAATAGATAGACTTGCAATTAAGTTGTAGACGTCCAGGGGCGCTGCAGTGCGCAAGCCAGGATCACTGCGTATTTATTTTTGTTTGTTTAATTAGTTAAAGTGAAAGTTTGAGTGTGAAACTAGTGAGTTTTAGTTCAATATACCGTGACTGTATTCGTCAATTGTTAACACACTCTGACTCTAAGGATTTGTGTGGAAAATTGATAAAAATTAATCTGTAGGTTGCCGCGAAAATCGTTTGAGTTATTCGGGAATATCTTGACATTATTCAGTGAAACATTGCTTTTTTTAACTGTTTTTCTGCTGTTAGTAAGTGAAAGTTGTAGGTGGTGATCGATTTTAAAACTGTGCATTAAAATAACCTATTTCATTATTTTGAGAAAAACTGAATACCTAAAATTTGGAAAATTAGCGCCATCTAACATTTATTTTGCCAACTTTTGCTAATACTCATCACCACACTCGCTTCATTGATTTGTTTAATGTGAACTAAGTGAAACTTATAATTTACTGAAGAGGTCGCTGTGTGTGCCATTCCGATATTGAATTGAAATAAATATTTGTTATCATGTCTGCGCAAACCGTATCAATTATTGATAAGTGCATAATATGCACTAAGCGAGTGCCTAAGAAAGAGTTCTTACGCTGTGCTGTTTGTAAAGGGGCTTATCACCTGGAATGCTGTAATGTATCCGAAAAAAGATTTCATTCTTTTTACATTTTCGACAAAGACCGTCGGGACAGCTGGAAATGCACATCGTGTGCGAAGTATCCGCCTAAAATAAGCAAGGCAAATACGCCGGTCACGGCGCGCACCACAGGTCAACTAGATACACCGAATTATGGCAATGAGAATGTGACACTACGTAAAAAGTCAGTGCCCGCCGACCAAAACAATGTGAGCCTGAATTTAGAAGACAGTGCCGATGAATTCAAAGACGTACCTAATGTAATGAGTCAATTTTTGGAAGAAATGAGAGCATTCCGTTCTGAAATGAACGTGTTTCGTAACACTATTTCAGACTTTACAGCTGTTGTAAGGGCTCAGAGTACTCGTATAGATATGCTCGAAGGGCGAATTGAAGTCTTGGAGCAAAAACTCGGTGAGACAAAAAGTGACGAGACCAATAAACTGGAGGCAACTGTTACTCGACTAGAATTAGAGCTCGAGGAACGCGATCAAGAGTCCCTGGCCAATGACGTAGAGGTGGCTGGATTTCCTGAAATGCAGAATGAAAATACCGTTCATATCACTCTTACAATAGCTAGGAAGTTAGGCGTGGAGTTGGAGGAGCGCGACATAGTGAGCGCTGCGCGCGTGGGCCCGGTGCGCGCGGCCGGTGACGGCGCCCCCGCCCGGCCGCGGCCGCTGGCCGTGCGCCTGGCCCGCCGCACGCTAAGAGACGATCTGCTGCAGGCCGCGCGAGTGCGCCGCAACCTCACTACAGACGGCATGAACTTGACCGGGCCACCCTCCCGTACTTTCTACATAAATGAGCGTCTCACTCGGAATAATAGGCAGCTGTTTTACAAAACGCGTGAAATCGCTAAAGGTCAGGGCTGGAGATACGTGTGGTCGCGAGATGGGAAGATCTTCGCACGACAGGAGAATAAAAAAGCGCGTTACCGCATACGTTCCTATTTAGATCTTGAGAAGGTTTTTGGTGTTAATTCCGTTGGTCCTACCGTTAATCTTGGAAAAAAATAATTTTATGTTTATTTCACGGAACTGTAGTTCCTTTACAGAAAAAAACAACAACATTACTTTGTTTTGTGTTTTGATTTTGGTTTCTATTTGTATAATAATATTTTTACATTCCCTGAACAAAATAGTTTATGCAAGTGTTATTATGTTGATTTTAACTTCACGCAGCTTCTATGATTGTTTTCTCGGTTTTAAATACCCATTTACTAATTTACTGCTGGTTCATTTTGATCGTTCATATTTCTATTGTAGCCTATGTTTTCTAAAGCAGCATACATATATGAAACCGGTATGTTTTAGTAATTTTAATAGGTATATTAAGTTAAAGTTGCCTATTGATAATTTATACAACATTGTTTTACGTGAAAAAGATTGGTCAATACCTACGAGTAAGATATACTCGTATAAACAGTTCATATGGCTAGCGACAATTGAATTTTTAGTCAATTGGTTGCTTTTCCCCAAACACAACATAGATCCTATAATTTTGTTGATCACTAATATGGTCTATTACTTAAATGTTTGTTACCGGATAGTTATTTTCTTGATATTTGTCAAATTTTTTAGCGTGTTCCTAACCACTTGTTTATTTCAATTTGTATTAATGAAATCTTCAAAGAAAGGTGTGATGAAGGGTTTCAGGACAAAAGCTATTTTATTAAGTTTAAATGGAAGAAAAGCGCCGTGTTCTCATGTTTATAGTACTCTTATATTATGTTTGCTCTCTTACATTAGTAGACACAGCCGTCCGCAATACTCCGATAAATATACTTTTTCTTCGTGTATGATTTTACATTATTTATACATTTATAATATTTTACAGCGTCATTTATCACTGCTAAAACGACATGTAAGTAACTGTAAATATATTCAAATTTCCTTTTCGTTCGTTGTCCAATTTATTAGTAATAAAAATCTCACTCTTGGCTTACTGAACCCTGGTTCACTTGGAAATAGGAATAAGCATGAGGAGTTTTTGGTAGCTTTAGAACGACACGATGTGGACATAATGGCCATAAATGAAACCTGGTTAAGCGCTGGCGAAGAGGCACGGGCCCCCGCCCCGGCCGGCTACAGGCTGCGGCACGTCCCGCGCTGCGACCGCGACCGCTCGAGGGGCGGCGGCGTAGGCTTCTATTTACGTCGTGGTATCTATGCGCGTAAAATGGAACTCAATAGCGCCAACTCTATTGAACAAATGTGGCTTAGTATTAAAGTTAACGGCCTTAGTCTCGCAATAGGTACTGCATACCGCCCTCCTTGGTTCAACATAGACTTATTTATCGAAGGGTTGACAGAAACAGTGTGTGCTTTGTCTAAATTAGATCATATTACACTCATGGGTGATTTCAACATAGATATGTTCGATTTCGAAGATTGTAAGACAAAAAAATTCCTATCGTTTCTAAAAATATTTAATTTAAACCAATACGTGTCTGAGCCAACTCATTTCACTGATCATTCGGCAACTTTAATTGATGTCATTTGCAGCACCACTAAAGCATTAAACTTAGTGGTCGATTGTATCCCTGACCTTAGTAAGTATGCTTTCATCTCTTTCCAACTACAAGTAAGAAAACCTAAACCAACACCTAGATGGATTTCCTACAGGCCACTGAAAGACATAAATATCGTTGAATTTAATTCTACTGTTGAAAACACTAATTGGGAACGCCTTCTTATCCATAACAATATTAATCATCTGGTTGAGTCCTTTAATGAATATATTTTGCACATATTCGACAAATTTTCCCCTATTAAAAATTCTTACATAAAAAATATCAGTTATCCTTGGATTACACCGACGGTTAAGTCTATGATGAAGTTAAGAGATGAAGCACATGCCAAATATCGCGTTACCAAGCTGGAGTCAGATAAAAACTACTACAAGGAACTGAAGGGGATTGTGAATAGGGCGATGTTTCATGAAAAAGCGGCTTACTTCAAACATAATATTAATGACAAATGTAAAGACTCTCGCAAATTGTGGAAAAATTTTAAACGGACTGTAGTTGATTTTAAAAGCAAACACACAGATTTACCTCCTAATCTTAGCAATCCTGATGAAATTAATGAACATTTTCTTAAGGGGCCCGGTAACAGTGGTATATCCAATTCAGATCTTAATTTTTTTCAATTATTCCGTTTTTCTTCTGCTACGTTTACATTAAAACCAGTTGATGAATTGTTAGTTTCAAAAATAATTTTGAAAATTTCAACTAATGCTCAGGGTGTGGATTGCATTTCTCGAGATATGATTCTTTTGACGCTACCGCGCACTCTGGGTATTATTACTGCAATAGTAAACAGGTCAATTCAATCAGGTGTTTTTCCGGACATTTGGAAAGAGGCGCTGGTCAAACCTTTACCTAAAACTAATCATCCAACTGAGCTAAAGGATCTTAGTCCTATAAGTATTTTATGTTTTATGTCTAAAATTATTGAAAAGGTGGTATGCATACAGTTGACAAATTTTTTGAGTGAAAATAATATATTACCTCTAAAGCAGTCGGGTTTTCGAGCAGGCCACAGTACATCTACTGCATTATTAGATGTCGTTGACGATATACTAGCCGGGCAGGATTTAGGTGAAGGATCTTTACTAGCTTTATTAGACTTTTCCCGAGCATTTGAAACAGTTAATCACTCCTTGCTTCTGTCTAAATTGTCGTATTATGGTGTAAGCTGCGATTCATTAAAATGGTTTGCCAGTTACTTGAGTGACCGTTCACAAAAAGTAGAAATTACAAATGTGTCTGGTTATAAGTCTTATTCATCAGCGTCTCTCCTAACTAGGGGAGTCCCACAAGGCTCAATTTTAGGTCCAATTCTTTTCATTTTGTATAGTACTGATTTAACATCCTGTTTCCAACATTGTAAACATCATATCTATGCGGATGATGTTCAAGTTTACATCACATTCAATCCAAATGACACTACGACAGCTGTGGCTAAATTAAATGAAGACTTGGATAGAATTGCTATGTGGTCTTCCAGAAATGGGTTAGTTTTGAACTCATCTAAATCTAATTTTATGATTTTAGGTTCGAAAGCGCAAATTCAGAATATCAGTAACAGTTCACCATTAGTTAATATTTTGGGTAAAAGCATTGTCCAGGTTAATGAGACTCGTAATCTGGGTGTCTTAATGGATGGTAAACTTCAATTCCACAATCACGTACTAGAGACCGTCAGAAGCTGTTATTACAGACTTAAAGTTTTATATCAGGTGCGGCAATATTTAAGTGAGGAACTTCGAATTACTTTGTGTGAATCACTTATATTATCCAAACTTAACTATGCAGATTCGGCCATTAATGAGTGTCTTTTGTCAAAATCAAAAAAGCTTATACAACAAGTGCAAAATGCCTGTGCCCGTTTTACTTTTTATATTCCTCGTAGATCTCATATTACGCCTTATCTTTTACTTTTACCAGCCCATATACCTACGTCCCCACCGAGGGGCACGGGCGTCCCTTCGAAATTATTAATTATTAATTAATTCCCACGCCTTATCTAAACAATAGTAATCTCATGAACATGAGTTCGCGACGTTCTCTTCATTTTGCAGGCTTACTTTTCGGCATTATTCGTACTGGAACACCTCCGTACTTGTATCAGAAACTGAATTTCTCTCAGAGACGAGTGAGACTAGCTACTCGTTTGGTTTGCCCTAGACACCGCACGACAGCGTTTCGTGGCAGCTTTCGCTATGCTGCCACGAAGTGTTGGAATAATATACCACCCCCTATTCGAAATGCAACTTCCATTAAACTTTTTAAAATTAAATATAAAGAATATTTACTAAATATCCAAAAACTCGGGTTATCACGATAATTATTACGTGTTGGGCATAAGTTAATTATTTAAGCATTTGTCTTTAGATACTACTCTTCCGATCACAATTTACTCTAATTAAAGTAATTACTTACAGCAACGTTGACTTATAATTGAATACTATACTTGTTTAACTTTTTCATTTAACTGCACTTGTTTATTTTTTGTTTAAATAATGTATTAAGCAAACAATAAAATTAAGCAAACATACATAAATAATGTATTAAGCAAACAATAAAATGTTACTGAAATGTTATGGGTTAAAAGAGCTGGCTGTGCAATATAGCGCTCTCTGCGGGTATCCACGGAAGATCAGCGTTGTAGTCCCGAGACGGATCACAACATTGCTGAGTGGAGGCCTATTAAAGCCAACCCTTTTTTATATGTAGGTATATTTAAGTTTAGATAAGTTTATTATGTTAAATAAGGGTCTTGCTTTAATAAACATTTTTTCTTTTCTTTCTTTTCTTCTTTCTTTGCAGTCGCCAGCCACTGCCCCGACACCCGATATAGTTGCGTTTAGTTTTTTACGGGGTAGTCTAAGTAACTGGGCGGCATTTTCGGTGATAAGGTTCACTTGCGAGCCTTGATCTAGGAGTGCTCGCAAAGTGACGTAAGTTCCGTCTACAGATTGCACTTTTAGTTGTACTGTAGTCAATAAGATTTCCATCTCGTTAGTTGATAAGTGGTTAGAGCTCGGTTGCTGGTTAGATGTAGATGCACGGGAATCCTGTTCGTTTTTCCCGTGGGGCTTATTCGGTTTTTCAGTGCTTTGCGTCGGTTTGCTATTTTTAAAAGTGTAGTGCAACAACGTGTGGTGTTTCATGTTACACTCTTTGCATGTTTTATTCGATGTGCATTCTTTGTCACCGTGACTGAATAAACAGTTTTTGCATAAGCGAAGTTTCCCCACTAATGTACTTCTTTGCGGCGGCGTCATATCAATGAACTTCTCACATTGCATAAGTACGTGACTTCCGTCGCAGTTTGGACACTGTCCATATACAGTATGATATGTTTTAGAAAAACTTTTTTGCTCGCCAAAGTTAGGTTTTTTCCAAGGAAAGGGTTTGTTAAATTTTTTTGGAAAAGGTTTTTTTTCTGATGTTGAAGTAGAGGCTTGTTTTTTGGAAGTGTTCACAGTTTCGTAAGCCATAAACTTGTTTTCTAGGAAGAAAAGGAATTCCTGTAAGTTAGGTAATTCTCTAGGTTCTTGCAGTTCTTTGATGTATTCTTGGAAGGTGTTGGCATCAAGTTTCAGTGACATGAGATGAACGATAATCGGATCCCAGTTAGTTGTATCCGCACCTACGTTCGACATTCCGTTCAAACATTCGGTGATGACGTCATGCATCTTTTTCAGGTTATTGCTGTCGGGCTGCTGTATGACAGGTAAGTTGATCATGGTGTTCATAAATGACGTAAACTGGAGGCGGCGGTTGTCAAATCGTTGGACTAATATAACCCAACACGCTGTATAGTTTTCAGCGCTTATAGTTAGATGTTGTACTAACTTTTCAGCCTCGCCTCGAAGCTTAGTCTTCAGATGCTGCATCTTCTGAGCTTTGTTGATTAACGGATTATTGTGGATAGTTTCCAGGAAAAGATCTTTGAAAGAGATCCACTGTGTATAGTTGCCGTTAAATTCTGGTACTTCCAGTCTAGGCGCTGATTTTTCGTAATGTTTAGTTGACCAAATCTTTGAATTAAGACTTCTCCTTAACTCGTCGTACTTATGTTCGATTGAGACAAACATTTCGTAGTAGTTTTCATGAGAACCCTTGAATACCGAGTCTAGCTCCCAATGTAGTTTGTCGATTGTCTCCCACTTAGGTCTTAAAATAGTGAGATGATCTTCAAGTTCCCACTTTTCATTTATAGTTTTCAGGTCTATTTTGGACATGGCGCGATCAAGAGCCTTAAAGTTTGACTCCTGTCTATCAAGTAGTTTTTTGAAGTTTTCATCAGTGTTGCCTTCGTCCATCATTTCAGCAAAATCAAATTTTACCCCCTTTGGAATATGTTTTAGCCGAGTTAAGATGTCGTTTTTTGTTATCTCATACATCGACTTAGTTCTGTTATAAACGTTTGTAGTAAAGTACTCTATATTTTTATCTTGCACTTCCCGCTCGAGAACGGAGTGGCGTACCTCAAAGTCTTCCCACTGTTCTTCAAGGGACTTTAGTCGTATAGTTAGGTATTCTTCAGTTTTCCTTGACGCTCCATCCTTTTTGTAGTTAGAGCACAGAGCCTTAATGTTTTCAAAACAAGTTGATTGAAGAGCTAGAGCTTCCATGCTGGTAAGTAGTTAGTTAAGTTGAATAATTGATAAGTAAAGTTGAATAATTGATAAGTTAGTTATAAGTAGATAAGTGTAGTTATAAGTTGATGAGTTAGTTAATTTAATTCTTACGCATCTCCTAGTATAGGGTAATGCGTAGAGAGTTGTTTGTTGGTTCGCAACACGAAGAATACGAAGTTTCCGTAGACTTCCTACTCCACAACCTTTCTTTTCCGGTGTATCGTCGATTATAGTTTCTCGTCCGAATTTCCAGGAAATTTGAAGCTGTCGTTGCTTAGGTCACTGGTAAGTACCCCGTGCTATAGCACCCTCGATACGATATGTGCGCCTTCTCAATTCAACCGGTGAGACCCGCTGGTGGGAGGCCAGTCGAACCGATTCGCTATCGATATGAGAGACACTAAAAACACTAGGCACTTTCACTGATCGAAGGACCATAAAATGTAGGGTTCCGTAAGTTGGTAACCGTACAGGATGTTAATTTAGTAGTAGTTCAGGAGCACTCACAGAAAAAGTCACTTTTATAGATGTAAAAACACTGGTATATTAGTAAAAGTTTAGAAGTATAAATTCCGTAAATAGTTTGGAGACTCTTTCTTATTCGTGTGTGTCACGTTGGACGGACGGTGACGTACTCGGCGATAATGTATGAAAATTGCAATAATGCGATATATGCTAATTATATTGTGTAATGTAAGTAAGTATATTATAGCTATACAAATACATGTAGGGTGAGTAAACCGTACAGGGGTTCTGATTCCAGAAATGACATCCATTTTGATTGGGCGAAACCTGGAGCATCCCCCCCAATCCAAGATGGCCGCCATTTAAATTTAGATTCTAAAGGCGAGGCGAGGCCGAAGGCCGAGCCGTGCTGCGTATAGGGCGAGGCCGAAGGCCGAGCTCCGCGAAGGGCGAAGCCCGAAGCGTCACCAAGCATCTTACCGGCCGACCGCCATCCGAAAATTTCATATCCGCCATCTTGGATTTTAGTTGGGGGAATCGTGACGCGAAGGGCGAAGCCCGGAGCATGCCGACATGGGTGTCGTTTAATAGGTTTTCGGGGGTGCTGATTCCGAAAATGACATCCATTTTGAAATCCAAGATGGCGGACATGCATTTTTTGTAAAAAACCATCATGGGTGTCGTTTGATACGTTTTCTGGGGTTCTGATTGCGAAAATGACATTTAATTTCAAATACAAGATGGCAGACATGCATTTTTTGGAAAACTTCGTCATGGGTGTCGTTTTTTAGGTTTTCGGGGGTACTGATTCTTAAAATAACATCCATTTTGAAATCAAAGATGGCGGTCGTGACAAACCAAAAAAAGTATGAACGCCTTTTTGACCTTACGACTAGGATAGCACAACCGCCTCGCGGCCTGCTTAAGCAGGTCGCGCACCACGCGAAAACTAGCGCAGATAGAGCGGTGGCGCTCGAACAAAGGTCGACCCACACCCCGGTCGAATTCTACCGGTGACGTCATTTTTTCAATTTTCGCAAAAACAAGATGGCCGCCATACAAAATGATTATTGCTGTATCTCCGGAACCGTTTGACATAAGTGGGGTGTGCTCGAACAAATGTTTTACAGGGAGGTTAGGGGCAGGTGGCTGTCAATTTTTTTTTTAAAGATAGCGGATCCAAGATGGCGGCTGGATATGAAGTTGCTCCGATCCGGACGAAAATCGGTATCTGGGGAAATTTGGGGTCGAAGATTCTGAATATCGAGTCAGTTTTTCAATTTCTTCATTTTCCAAGATGGCCGCCATACAAGGAGTGGTGAGGCGAGGCCGCAGGCCGTAGGCTGAGGCGAGCTGCGTATAGGTTGAGGCCGAAGGCCGAGCTCCGCGTAGGGCGAAGCCCGAAGCGTCACCAAGCATATTACTAGCCGACCGCCATCATACCGACATGGGTGTCGTTTAATAGGTTTTCAGGGGTGCTGATTTTGAAAGTGACATCCATTTTGAAATCCAAGATGGCGGACATGGATTTTTTGGAAAATACCGTCATGGGTGTCGTTTTATAGGTTTTCGGGGGTGCTGATTCCGAAAATGACATACGTTTTGAAATCCAAGATGGCGGACATAATTTTTTTGCAAAATATCGTCATGGATGTCGTTTTTTGGGTATTCAGGGGTGCTGATTAAGAAAATAACATCCATTTTTAAATCCAAGATGGCAGCCGTGAAAAACAAAAAGAAATTAAAAACTTTTAAAAAAAAAAGGCACAACCGCCTCGCGACCTGCTTTAGCACGTCGCAAACCACGCGAAAACTAGTTATTATATTATATAAAGCCACAATACCACTGACTGACTCACTGGGTGACAGAATTGTTCTCCCAGATGGAGCGGCGGGAGGTTAAAACTTTGTATGGGGGATGTGGAGAGGGTGACGCGGAAGGTACGGGAAAACCTCGAGATCCTCGGATCCACCTTCTCATCAGGTGGCGACCCACCTTCCCGGGCGAACCGTTGCAGATGGAGCGGTGGCGCTCGAACTAAGGTCGACCCACACCCTGGTTGAATTCTACCGGTGACGTCATTTTTTCGATTTTCGCAAAAACAAGATGGCCGCCATAAAAATGATTATTGCTGTATCTCCGGAACCGTTTGACATAAGTGGGGTGTGCTCGAACAAATGTTTTACAGGGGGGTGAGGGGCAAGTGGCAGTCAAATTTTTTTTTCAAGATGGCGGATCCAAGATGGCGGCCGGAAATGAAGTTGCTCCGATCCGGGCGAAAATCGGTATCTGGGGGGTTTGGGGGACGAAGATTCCGAATATCGGGTAAGTTTTTCGATTCCACCATTTTCCAAGATGGCCGCCATACAAGGAGTGGTGAGGCGAGGCCGCAGGCCGAGCCGGACCACGACGCCACGCTGCGAGGCGAGGCTGTAGGCCGAGGCGAGCTGCGTAAAAGGCGAGGCCGAAGGCCGAGCTCCGCGCAGGGCGAAGCCCGGAGCGTCCCCCCCCAAATCCAAGATGGCCGCCATACAAGTTTAGATTCTAAAGGTGAGGCGAGGTCGAAGACCGAGCAGAACGCGCGAGACGAGGCCGAAGGCCGAGGCGAGCCGCGTATAGGGTGAGGCCGAAGGCCGAACTCCGCGTAGGGCGAAGCCCGGAGCGTCCCCCCCCCCTAATCAAAAATGGCCGCCATACAAGTTTAGATTCTAAAAGTGAGGCGAGGTCGAAGACCGAGCCGAACGCGCGAGGCGAGGCCGAAGGCCGAAGCGAGCTGCGTATAGGGTGAGGCCGAAGGCCGAACTCCGCGTAGGGCGAAGCCCGGAGCGTCCCCCACCAATCAAAGATGGCCGCCATATAAGTTTAGATTTTTAAGGTGAGGCGAGGTCGCAGACCGAGCCGAACGCGCGAGCCGAGGCCGTAGGCCGAGGCGAGCTGCGTATAGGGCGAGGCCGAAAGCCGAGCTCCGCGTAGGGCGAAGCCCGAAGCGTCACCAAGCATATTACCAGCCGACCGCCATCATACCGACATGGATGTCGTTTAATAGGTTTTCAGGGGTGCTGATTTCGAAAATGACATCCATTTTGAAATCCAAGATGGCGGACATGGATTTTTTGGAAAATACCGTCATGGGTGTCGTTTTATAGGTTTTCGGGGGTGCTGATTCCGAAAATGACATACGTTTTGAAATCCAAGATGGCGGACATAATTTTTTTGCAAAATATCGTCATGGATGTCGTTTTTTGGGTATTCAGGGGTGCTGATTAAGAAAATAACATCCATTTTTAAATCCAAGATGGCAGCCGTGAAAAACAAAAAGAAATTAAAAACTTTTAAAAAAAAAAGGCACAACCGCCTCGCGACCTGCTTTAGCACGTCGCAAACCACGCGAAAACTAGTTATTATATTATATAAAGCCACAAGGCGAGGCCGAAGGCCGAGCTCCGCGCAGGGCGAAGCCCGGAGCGTCCCCCCCCAAATCCAAGATGGCCGCCATACAAGTTTAGATTCTAAAGGTGAGGCGAGGTCGAAGACCGAGCAGAACGCGCGAGACGAGGCCGAAGGCCGAGGCGAGCCGCGTATAGGGTGAGGCCGAAGGCCGAACTCCGCGTAGGGCGAAGCCCGGAGCGTCCCCCCCCCCCCAATCAAAAATGGCCGCCATACAAGTTTAGATTCTAAAAGTGAGGCGAGGTCGAAGACCGAGCCGAACGCGCGAGGCGAGGCCGAAGGCCGAAGCGAGCTGCGTATAGGGTGAGGCCGAAGGCCGAACTCCGCGTAGGGCGAAGCCCGGAGCGTCCCCCACCAATCAAAGATGGCCGCCATATAAGTTTAGATTTTTAAGGTGAGGCGAGGTCGCAGACCGAGCCGAACGCGCGAGCCGAGGCCGTAGGCCGAGGCGAGCTGCGTATAGGGCGAGGCCGAAAGCCGAGCTCCGCGTAGGGCGAAGCCCGAAGCGTCACCAAGCATATTACCAGCCGACCGCCATCATACCGACATGGATGTCGTTTAATAGGTTTTCAGGGGTGCTGATTTCGAAAATGACATCCATTTGGAAATCCAAGATGGCGGACATGGATTTTTTTGGAAAATACCGTCATGGGTGTCGTTTAATAGGTTTTCGGGGGTGCTGATTCCGAAAATGACATACGTTTTGAAATCCAAGATGGCGGACATAAATTTTTTGCAAAATATCGTCATGGGTGTCGTTTTTTGGGTATTCAGGGGTGCTGATTAAGAAAATAACATCCATTTTAAAATCCAAGATGGCGGACATGCATTTTTTGTAGAAAACCGTCATGGGTGTCGTTTAATACGTTTTCTGGGGTGCTGATTGCGAAAATGACATTTATTTTCAAATCCAAGATCATGAGTCGTTTTTTATAAAAAAAGGCACAACCGCCTCGCGACCTGCTTTAGCAGGTCGCGCACCACGCGAAACCTAGTTATATTATATAAAGCTACAATACCACTGACTGACTCACTGACTGGGTGACAGAATTGTTATCCTAGATGGAGCGGCGGGAGGTGAAAAATTTGTATGAAAAGTGTTGAGAGAATGGTGCGGAGGGTACGGAAAAAACCTCGAGATCCTCGGATCCACCTTCCCATCAGGTGGCGACTCACCTTCCCGGGCGAACCGTTGCAGATGGAGCGGTGGCGCTCTAACAAAGGTCAACCCACACCCTAATCGGATTCTACCGGTGACGTCATTTTTTCGATTTTAGCAAAAACAAGATGGCCGCCATACAAAATGATTATTGCTGTATCTCCGGCACCGTTTGACATAAGTGGGGTGTGCTCGAACAAATGTTTTACAGGGGGGTGAGGGGCAGGTTGCTGTCAATATTTTTTTTCAAGATGGCTAATCCAAGATGCCGGCCGAAAATGAAGTTGCTCCGATCCGGACGAAAATCGGTTTCTGGGGGGTTTGGGGGACGCAGATTCCGAATATCGGGTAAGTTTTTCGATTCCTCCATTTTCCAAGATGGCCGCCATACAAGGAGTGGTGAGGCGAGGCCGCAGGCCGAGCCGAACCACGACGCCACGCCGCGAGGCGAGGCCGTACGCCGAGGCGAGCTGCGTAAAAGTCCAGGCCGAAGGATGAGCTACGCGTAGGGCGTAGCCCGGAGCGTCCCCCCCCCCCAAATCTAGATGGCTGCCAAACAAGTTTAGATTCTAAAGGTTAGGCGAGGTCGAAGACCGAGCCGAACGCGCGAGGCGAGACCAAAGGCCGAGCTGAGACGCGCATAGTGTGAGGCCGAAGGCCGGACTCTGCGTAGGGCGAGGCCCGGAGCGTCTCCCCCCCAATTCTAGATGGCCGCAAGTTTAGATACTAAAGGTGAGGCGAGGCCGAAGGCCGAGGCGAGCCGCGTCTAGGGTGAGGCCAAAGGCCAAACTCCGCGTAGGGCGAAGCCGGGAGCTTCCCCCCCTCCAATCAAAGATGGCCGCCATACGAGTAAAGATTTTTAAGGTTGTTATCCCAGATGGAGCGGCGGAAGGTGAAAAATTTGTATGAAAAGTGTTGAGAGAATGGTGCGGAGGGTACGGGAAAACCTCGAGATCCTCAGACTCACCTTCTCATCAGGTAGCGACCCACCTTCCCGGGCGAACCGTTGCAGATGGAGCGGTGGCGCTCCATCATAGGTCGACCCACACCCTGGTCAAATTCTATCGGTGACGTCATTTTTTCGATTTTCGCAAAAACAAGATTAGCGGCCGCTATACAAAATGATTATTGCTGTATCTCCGGAACCGTTTGACATAAGTGGGGTGTGCTTAAAAAAATGTTTTACAGGGGGGTGAGGAGCAGGTTGCTGTCAAATTTTTTTTTCAAGATGGCGGATCCAAGATGGCGGCCGAAAATGAAGTTGCTCTGATCCGGACGAAAATTGGTAATTGGGGGGTTTGGGGGTCGACGATTCCGAATATAAGGTAAGTTTTTCGATTCCACTAATTTCCAAGATGGCCGCCATACAAGGAGTGGTAGGGCGAGGCCGCAGGCCGAGCCGAACCACGACGCCACGCCGCGAGGTGAGGCCGTAGGCCGAGGAGCGCTGCGTAAAAGGCGATTCCGAAGGCCGAGCTCCGCGTAGGGCGTAGCCCGAAGCGTCACCCTTCCTCAAATCCTGCCAAGATGACTGCCATACGAGTTTAGATTCTAAAAGTTAGGCGAAGTTGAAGACCGAGCCGAACGCGCGAGGCGAGACCGAAGGCCGAGGCGAGCCGCGTATTGGGTGAGGCCGAAGGCCGAACTCCGCGTAGGGCGGAGCCCTGAGCAACCAGCCCCCAATCAAAGATGGCCGCCATACAAGTTTAGATTTTTAAGGTGAGGCGATGTCGCAGACCGAGCCGAACGTGCGAACCGAGGCCGTAGGCTGAGGTGAGCTGCTTATAGGGCGAGGCCGAAGGCTGAGCTCCGCGTAGGGCGAAGCCCGAAGCGTCATCAAGCATATCACCAGCTGACCGCCATCATACCGTCATGGGTGTCGTTTAAAATGTTTTCAGGGGTACTGATTTCGAAAATGACATCCATTTTGAAATCCAAGATGGCGGATATGGATTTTTTGGAAGATACCGTCATGGGTGTCGTTTAATTGGTTTTTTGGGGTGCTGATATCGAAAATGACATTCATTTTGAATATCAAGATGGCGGACAAAATTTTTTTGCAAAAAGTCGTCATGGGTGTCGTTTTAAGGTATTCGGGGATGCTGAGTAAGAAAATAACATCCATTTTGAAATCCAATATGACGGCCGTGAAAAACAATAAAAAATGGTAAATTTTTTTGAAATTTAAAAAAAAAGTCATAACCGCCTCGCGACCTGCTTTAGCACGTCGCGCAGCACGCGAAACCTAGTTACATTATATAAAGCTGCAATACCTTTCACTCACTTACTGACTGGGTGACATAATTTTTCTCCCAGATGGAGTGGCGGGAAGTGAAAACTTTTTATGAGGGGTGTGGAGAGAGTGGTGCGTTATGTAAGAGAAAACCTCGTGATCCTCGGATTCACCTTCTCATCAGATGGCGACCCAACTTTCCGGGCGAACCGTTGCAGATGGAGCGGTGGCGCTCGAACAAAGGTCAACCTACACCCTGGTCGAATTCTACCGGTGACGTCTTTTTTTTCAATTTTCGCAAAAACAAGATGGCCGCTATACAAAATGATTATTGCTGTATCTCCGGAACCGTTTGACATAAGTGGGATGTGCTTGAGCAAATGTTTTACAGGGAGGTTAGGGGCAGGTGGCTGTCAAATTTTTTTTTCAAGATGGCGGATCCAAGATGGCGGCCGGAAACGAAGTTACTCCGATCCGGACGAAAATCGATATCTGTAGAAATTTGGGATTGAAAATTCTGAATATCGAGTCAGTTTTTCGATTTCTTCATTTTCCAAGATGGTTGCCATACAAGGAGTGGTGAGGCGAGGCCGCAGGCCGAGCCGAACGCGCGAGGCGAGGCCGAAGGCCGAGGCGAGCTTCGTATAGGGTGAGGCCGACGACCGAACTCCGCGTTGGGCGAAGCCCGGAGCGTCCCCCCCCCAATTCAAGATGGCCGCCATACAAGTTTAGATTCTAAATGTGAGGCGAGGCCGAAGGCCGAGGCGAGCTGCGCATAGTGTGAGGCCGAAGGCCGAACTCCGCGTAGGGCGAAGCCCGGAGCGTCCCCACCCCAAATCAAAGATGGCCGCCATACACGTGTGACAAAGTTGACGATATGTGTGCTTTCTTCTCGTTATCGAACTACAGTGTAAATACGTATACTAATGAAACTGGTGAATCTAAGAGTTTACAGCTAAACCGTCACGGGAACACGACTATTGTAAATGTACCCGATTCAAAACTAAGATGTAAATTTAGTTATAAGAAAAATACTCATAAACATACAGTGGAGGCACCAACGCCCATGCAGTCTGACCCCAGTACTGCATGCGTTGCTGTGACCGTGACACAGGGTGATGGCCGCTCCGCCAGGCGTCGCCGCCGCCGCAAGCGCTTATCGATTGCGGCGTGCGAGGCGGCCGCTGCCACCGGGGTGCGCTCGCCCTCGTTCCCGCCCCCCCCGACTCCATCCCGTATACAGTGCACTACACCCGCCGATGCAAGGGCACAAACGCCCACCTCACGTCCCCGCACGGTACGCACTAGCTATGCGGAGGCATGTATGAGAGGTGGGGCCGGGGGCGCGACTGCTGAAGCGGAACGGGTATCATCGAAGACTGTGGTTTATTCGGATGACATAGGGAGCGGTTTCGGAGTTGTATTAAGCACTTATTTAAACCAAAACATAATTAATAATAGCTATCCAGGCATAACTTTTAATTTGATGATTTCAAAGATAGCAAATGATAATTTTGATTGCAAAACTACTTTTTTAATTATGTTTGGAAACTCTCGAAACATCTCCCGTGCAGACTTAAATAAGGGCTTGTGCACTTTGCTAGACATTTAAAATAAAACTAATTGTAAGTTCGTTTTTTGTGCCTTCCCTTATTTCAGTAACTGGACGCAAGCACATAACAAATTTATTTTTAAAATCAACACATATGTGCATATTATTCTATGTAGTCATAGTGACGCCGACGCTATTATGTATTTCGATACAAATAAATTTATTAATAATATTATTCTGACGAAAAGTACTATGTACTTAAGAAAAAAATGTAAACGACATTTAGCTACAACTGTAGCCTATTGCATACATAATTTTAAGACAAATGCTATTAATAATAGCAATATTTATATACAACAAAATTCTTTAAACTAAGTAGTGAGACAATAGGAAATCCCTCTCCAAAAAAAGGACAAGGATTTCCTAGCAACTCCAATATGACTAAGGATGTTCCGTCTGTGAAAAATAATAATTGTATAAACTTGGTGCATCAAAATTTAGAAGGAATGGAACACAAAGAATTATTGGTTGAGCTATTTATTAACTGTTATAAAATTGATATTTTATGTATTACCGAGCACTGGTTGCGTAGTCATCAGTTAATATTTGACTTCAATAATCACCAAGTTGCTAGTGCATTCAACAGAAGTAAAGCCATACGAGGAGGTTCCGCTATATTTGCTCGTAACAATGTAAAGTTTAAAGAACGTTATGACATAGTAAGCTTGTCTGTTGAGCGCACTACTGAAATAGCCTGTATAGAGCTTGAGCAGCTTATTGTATTATGCGTATACAGACCGCCCAAATCATCATATGAATCCTTTGAAAAAATCATGGAAGAAGCAATATTCAAAATTAGTAATAATAATAAAAACATTGTTGTTTGTGGAGACTTTAATGTCGACTTATTGGAAAATAGTTCTCTTAGTAAAAGAATCATATCCTTGTTTAAGTGTTATAATTTGCGCAATCTATTTCTAGAGCCTACACGAATTACCGCAACTTCCAAAACGTGTCTTGATAACAAAATAACTCTGTACTCAGTTTATCTAAGCAAGAATTTGACATTGTATTTATATCCAAGACGCTAAAAATTAATGACTCCTTGAAGTTTAGTGATTGGGCGACAGTGGGAATTCACAAAAGCAGGGAAAGGCTATATGATCTCTATGGTGAGAAAGCATATAACCATTCTGAAACTTTTGTTGAGTATGTTAGAGCTTATTCCAAAACATTTAAACGTGTATGTAAAGCGGCGAAGACTATGTTTGTTAGAAACAAAATTAAAAATAGTAGCAATATCGTTAAGATTTCTTGGAAAATTATTAATAGTGAGACGGGAAGGGTTAAGGCTCGCAAGTTTGATTTTAAGCTCAATATTAATGACAAAATCCTAACTTCCGATGTAGCTATTGCTACAGAGTTTGAAAGGTTTTTCACTGACATTCCAGTCTCCACTACTCAATCACTTGGCTCATCTCCCGCTCTCGCTGAATCGCTACTCAAGCAAAATGTAGACGAAAGTAAGGTTCATTTCAGTTTTTCACACATAAGAATTGTTGACATTCTTAAAACTTTTAAAAAGTAAAACATGAAAATGACTGCGGACCTTGATGGTCTTTCAGTAAAAGTAATAAATTGTATAATAGATTGTATTGCTCCACATTTAGTGTTTATTTTCAATAGTTGTGTCGATGGTGGTGTGTTTCCTGATTTGATGAAACATAGTAAAGTAATTCCTCTGTTTAAAGCTGGTAGTACATCTGACCCCACCAACTTTAGACCTATTTCAATACTACCAGTACTTAGCAAAATTTTTGAAAAAATTATCCTTAGTCAAATAACTACTCACTTCTATGCTAATAAACTTATGAATAATAATCAATTTGGATTCACACGGGGTCGTTCAACAACCGATGCCAGTGTTGAGCTTATTCGTCACATTTTTGAGGCCTGGAAGGATTCACATGATGCTCTTGGAGTCTTCTGTGATTTGTACAAGGAACTCTACTCAGAAAATTACATCACTATGGCATAAGAGGAAATGCACTTAGGCTTCTGGAATCTTATTTGTATAATAGGATCCAGAAGGTTGAGGTTAACGGCACTAGATCACCTGGGTCCACAGTCTGTATGGGCGTCCCGCAGGGTTCAATTTTAGGACCATTCTTGTTTCTCCTGTACATTAATGATTTGCCTTTTCTTGTTAAAGTGGCCCATGAGATCGTATTATTTGCAGATGACACATCACTTTTATTTAAAGTGAAAAGATATGACACTAATTATGACGACGTGAATATTGCGATCTCAAAGGTAGTTGAATGGTTCACTGCAAATAACCTACTCTTGAACGAGAAAAAACCAAATGTGTTAAATTTACCTTGCCTAACGTTAAACAGTTTAATACCAATGTACAGGTTAAAAATGAAAAACTGGAAGTTGTAGAATCTACTGTAATCTTAGGTATCACTATTGACGCAAAGCTTCAATGGGGTCCTCATATTGATAAGTTAGCGAACAGACTCAGTTCAGCAGCTTACGCGGTTAAAAAAATCCGTCAATTATCGGACGTAGAAACCGCGAGAACCGTATATTTCAGTTACTTCCACAGCCTAATGTCATATGGCATTTTGCTGTGGGGTAATGCTGCCGACATTAATAAGATATTTGTCCTGCAGAAAAGGGCTGTTCGCGCGATTTATTAAATGAGACCTAGAATGTCTCTTAGAAATAGATTAAAGGAAATATATATTTTGATATTTGCGTCCCAGTATATATTTAAATAAACTTTTATATGTAAAGAAAAATGAACAATTCTTCAAGAAAAATTGTGATAGGCACAATGTAAACACTAGAAGCAAACACAACTTGGATATACTAGACAGCCGTCTCTACAAAGTAACAAACTCTTTTATGGGTCAATGTATACGCTTCTACAATAAGATTCCCATGTGTATACAAAACCTACCTTTAGAAAAATTTAAGACGATAATTAAACAAAAACTTTGTAAAAAGGGCTATTATAGAATTTTGGATTATCTGTTAGACAAGCAACCATGGGAATAAATGCTCAGCTCCAGAGTTATTCAGATATTAAGTCAATTAAAATTAAAAAAAAAAAAATATATATGATTGACTTAAAAAGAGCGACCCTCGGAGTTTCTTGCCTATTCTTCTCCTGAGGAAGACTGCACCTTTGCGAATAGGCGCAAAGTCAAAAATGCTAATGTAATTCATAATATTGACGTGTTCATGTATCAATTTATATGTTCAATGAAATAAACACTTTCGACTTTGACTTTACAAGTTTAGATTTTCAAGGTGAGGCGAGGTCGCAGACCGAGCCGAACGCGCAAGCCGAGTCCGTAGGCCGAGGCGAGCTGCGTATAGGGCGAGGCCAAAAGCCGAGCTCCGCGTAGGGCGAAGCCCGAAGCGTAACCAAGCATATTACTAGCCGACCGCCATCATACCGACATGGGTGTTGTTAAATAGGTTTTCAGGGGTGCTGATTTAGTAAATGATATTTATTTTGAAATCCAAGATGGCGGGCATGAATTTTTTGGAAAACACCCTCATGGGTGTCGTTTAATAGGTTTTCGGGGGTGCTGATTCTGAAAATGACAAATATTTTGAATTTCAAGATGGCGGACATAATATTTTTGCAAAAAATCGTCATGGTTGGGTATTCGGGGATGCTGATTAAGAAGATCACATCCATGCAGTTTAAAAAAATTCTGCCATGAGTGTCTTTAAATAGATTTTCGGGGATGCTGATTACGAAACTGACATCCATTTTGAAATCCAAGATGGCGGTCGTGAGAAACCAAAAAAAGTATGAATGCCTTTTTGACCCTACAAATAGTGTACCACAACCGCCTCGCGGCCTGTTTTAGCAGGTCGCGCACCACGCGAAAACTTCTTATTATTTATTATTATATTATATAAAGCTACAATACCACTGACTCACTGACTGACTGGGTGACAGAATTGTTCTCCCAGATGGAGCGG
This sequence comes from Aproaerema taeniolella, assembly GCA_949987775.1. Taxonomy (NCBI): domain Eukaryota; kingdom Metazoa; phylum Arthropoda; class Insecta; order Lepidoptera; family Gelechiidae; genus Aproaerema; species Aproaerema taeniolella. Next base: position 31,301,266 of record OX465243.1, read on the forward strand.
CGGGAGGTGAAAACTTTGTATCAGGGGTGTGGAGAGGGTGGTGCGAGGGGTACGGGAAAACCTCGAGATCCTCGGATCCACCTTCTCATCAGGTGGCGACCCACCATCCCGGGCGATCCGTTGTAGATGGAGCAGTGGCGCTCGAACTAAGGTCGACCCACACCCTGGTCGAATTATACCGGTGACGTCATTTTTTCGATTTTCGCAAAAACAAGATGGCCGCCATACAAAATGATTATTGCTGTATCTCCGGAACCGTTTGACATAAGTGGGGTGTGCTCGAACAAATGTTTTACAGAGGGGTGAGGGGCAGGTGGCTGTCAAAATTTTTTTTCAAGATGGCGGATCCAAGATGGCTGCCGAAAATGAAGTTGATCTGATCCGGACGAAAATCGGTATCTGGGGGGTTTGGGGGTCGAAGATTCCGAATATTGAGTAGGTTTTTCGATTCCGCCATTTTCCAAGATGGCCGCCATACAAGGAGTGGTGAGGCGAGGCCGCAGGCCGAGACGAACCACGACGCCACGTTGCGAGGCGCAGCCTTAGGCCGAGGCGAGCTGCGTATAGGGTGAGGCCGAAGGCCGAACTCCGCGTAGGGCGAAGCCCGGAGCGTCCCCCCCCAAATCAAAGATGGCCGCCATACAAGTTTAGATTTTTAAGGTAAGGCGAGGTCGCAGACCGAGCCGAACGCGCGAGCCGAGGCCGTAGGCCGAGGCGAGCTGCGTATAGGGCGAGGCCGAAGGCCGAGTTCCGCGTAGGGCAAAGCCCGAAGCGTCACCAAGCATATTACCAGCCGACCGCCATCATACCGACATGGGTGTCGTTTAATAGGTTTTCAGGGGTGCTGATTTCGAAAATGACATCCATTTTGAAATCCAAGATGGCGGACATGGATTTTTTGGAAAATACTGTCATGGGTGTCGTTTAATAGGTTTTCAGGGGTGTTGATTCCAAAAATGACATACGTTTTTAAATCCAAGATGTCCGACAAGTGTTTTTGAAAAAAAAAATACAAAAAACTAAATGAACGCCTTTTTGACCCTACAATTAAGTTAGCACAACCACCTCGCGGCCTGCTTTAGCAGGTCGCGCACCACGCGAAAACTAGTTATACTATATAAAGCTACATTACCACTGACTGACTGACTGACTGATTGACATAATTGTTCTCCCAGAACGAGGGTCGGGAGGTGAAAATGATGTATTGGAGGTGTGGTTAGAATTTTCCGTCAAGTATGGGAAAACCTCGACATCTTCGGATTCTCCTCCTCATCAGGTCTTGACCCACCTTCCCGGGCGAACCGTTGGACTTGGACCGGTGGTGCTCGAACAAAGGTCGACCCACATCCTGGTCGAAGTCTACCGGTGACAAAATTTTTTCGATTTTCAAAAAAACAAAATGGCCGCCATACAAAAACGAGATTTTTGTATCTCCTCTGATTCGGACCGAATTCGGTATCCGGGGGTTTTAGGGGTCGCTGAATCCGAATATTGGAAAAGATTTTCGATTTCGCCATTTTCCAAGATGGCCGCCATACAAGGAGTAGTGAGGCGAGGCCGAAGGCCGAGCCGAACCACGACGCGCCGCGAGGCGAGGCCGCAGGCCGAGGCGAGCTGCGTATAAGGCGAGGCCCAAGGCCGAGCTCCGCGTAGGGCGAAGCCCGGAGCGTCCCCCCCCCCAATCCAAGATGGCCGCCATTTAAGTTTAGATTCTAAAGGTGAGGCGAGGTCGTAGACCGAGCCGACCGCGCGAGGCGAGGCCGAAGGCCGAGCCGAGCTGCGTATAGGGCGAGGCCGAAGGCCGAGCTCCGCGTAGGGCGAAGCCCGAAGCGTCACCAAGCATCTTACCGGCCGACCGCAATCCGAAAATTTCATATCCGCCATCTTGGATTTTAGTTGGGGGAATCGTGACGCGAAGGGCGAAGCCCGGAGCGTCTCGATTCTCCCCACCAAAAATCCAAGATGGCGGATGTGAAATTTTCGGGCATGCCGACATGGGTGTCGTTTAATAGGTTTTCGGGGGTGCTGATTCCGAAAATGACATCCATTTTGAAATCCAAGATGGCTGACATGCATTTTTTGTATAAAACCGTCATGGGTGTCGTTTAATACGTTTTCTGGGGTGCTAATTGCGAAAATGACATCTATTTTGAAATCCAAGATGGCGGACATGGATTTTTTGGAAAATACCGCCATGGGTGTCGTTTAATAGGTTTTCAGGGATGCTGATTACGAAACTGACATCCATTTTGAAATCCAAGATGGCGGTCGTGACAAACCAAAAAAAGTATGAACGCCTTTTTGACCCTACAAATAGGGTAGCACAACCGCCTCGCGGCCTGCTTTAGCAGGTGGCGCACCACGCGAAACCTAGTTATACTATATAAAGCTACATTACCACTCACTCACTGACTGACTGATTGACATAATTGTTCTCCCAGAAGGAGGGTCGGGAGGTGAAAATGATGTATAAAGAGTGTGGTCAAAATTTTCCGTCAAGTATGAGAAAACTTCGACATCTTCGGATACTCTTCCTCATCAGGTCGCGACCCACCTTCCCGGGCGAACCGTTGGAGTTGGACCGATGGTGCTCGAACAAAGGTCAACCCACACCCTGTTCAAAGTCGATTTTCAAAAAAACAAGATGGCCGCCATACTAAAACGAGATTTTTGTATCTCCTCTGATTCGGACCAAATTCGGTATCCGGAGGTTTTAGAAGTCGCTAAATCCAAATATCTGTTAAGTTTTTCGATTCCGCCATTTTCCAAGATGGCCGCCATACAAGGAGTGGTGAGGCGAGGCCGAAGGCCGAGCTCCGCGTAGGGCGAAGCCCAGAGCGTTCCCCCCCCAATCCAAGATGGCCGCCATTTAAGTTTAGATTCTAAAGGTGAGGCGAGGCCGAAGGCCGAGCTCCGCGTAGGGCGAAGCCCGAAGCGTCACCAAGCATCTTACCCGCTGACCGCCATCCGAAAATTTCATATCCGCCATCTTGGATTTTAGTTGAGGGAATCGTGAGGCGAAGGGCGAAGCCCGGAGCGTCTTGATTCTCCCCACCAAAAATCTAAGATAGCGGATATGAAATTTTCGGGCATACCGACATGGGTTTTTGTGAAAAACTGTCATGGGTGTCCTTTGATAGGTTTTCGGGGATGCTGTTTCCGAAAATGACATTTATTTTCAAATCCAAGATTGCGGACATGCATTTTTTGGAAAAATCCGTCATGGGTGTCGTTTTTTATGTTTTCGGGGGTACTGATTCTTAAAATAACATCGATTCTTAAATCCAAGATGGTGGCCGTGAATAACCAAAAAAAGAATGAACGCCTTTTAGACCCTACAGATAGGGTAGCACAACCGCCTCGCGGCCTGCTTTCGCAGGTCGCGCAATACGCAAAAACTAGTTATTATATTATATAAAGCTACAATACCACTCACTCACTGACTGGGTGACAGAATTGTTCTCCGAGATGGAGCGGCGGGAGGTGAAATTTTTGTATGGAGTGTATGGAGAGGGTGGTGCGGAGGGTACGGGAAAACCTCGAGATCCTCGGATCCACCTTCTCATCAGGTGGCGACCCACCTTCCCGGGCGAACCATTGCAGATGGAGCGGTCGCGCTCGAACAAAAGTCGACCCACACCCTGGTCGAATTCTAACGGTGACGTCATTTTTTCGATTTTCGCAAAAACAAGATGGCCGCCATACAAAATGATTATTGCTGTATCTCCGGAACCGTTTGACATAAGTGGGGTGTGCTCGAACAAATGTTTCACAAGGGGGTGAGGGGCAGGTGGCTCTCAAATTTTTTTTTCAAGATGGCGGATCAAAGATGGCGGCCGGAAATGAAGTTGCTCCGAACCGGACGAAAATCGGTATCTGGGGGGTTTGGGGGACGAAGATTCTGAATATCGGGTCATTTTCTCGATTCCACCATTTTCCAAGATGGCCGCCATACAAGGAGTGGTGAGGCGAGGCCGCAGGCCGAGCCGAACCACGACGCCACGCCGCGAGGCGAGGCCATAGGCCGAGGCGAGCTGCGTAAAAGGCGAGGCCGAAGGCCGAGCTCCACGCAGGGCGTAGCCCGGAGCGTCCCCCCCCCCAAATCCAAGATGGTCGCCATACAAGTTTAGATTTTTAAGGTGAGGCGAGGTCGAAGACCGAGGCGAACGCGCGAGGCGAGGCCGAAGGCCGAGCTGAGCCGCGCATAGTGTGAGGCCGAAGGCCGAACTCCGCGTAGGGCGAAGCCCGGAGCGTCCCCCCCCCCCCCCCCAATCAAAGATGGCCGCCATACAAGTTTAGATTTTTAAGGTGAGGCGAGATCGAAGACCGAGCCGAACGCGCGAGGCGAGGCCGAAGGCCGAGGCGAGCTTCGTATAGGGTGAGGCTGAAGGCCGAACTCCGCGTAGGGCGAAGCCCTGAGCGTCCCCCCCAATCAAATATGGCCGCCATATAAGTTTAGATTTTTAAGGTGAGGCGAGGTCGCAGACCGAGCCGAACGCGCGAGCCGAGGCCGTAGGCCGAGGCAAGCTGCGTATAGGGCGAGGCCGAAGGCCGAGCTCCGCGTAGGGCGAAGCCCGAAGCGTCACCAAGCATATAACCAGCCGACCGCCATCATACCGACATGGGTGTCGTTTAATAGGTTTTCAGGGGTGCTGATTTCGAAAATGACATCCATTTTAAAATCCAAGATGGCGGACATGGATTTTTTGGAAAATACCGTCATGGGTGTCGTTTAATAGGTTTTCGGGGTGCTGATACCGAAAATGACATACGTTTTGAAATCCAAGATGGTGGACATAAATTTTGCAAAATATCAGGTGTCGTTTTTTGGGTATTCAGGGGTGCTGATTAAGAAAATAACATCCATTTTTAAATCCAAGATGGCGGCCGTAAAAAACAAAAAAAAATTAAAAACTTTTTTAAAATTTATAAAAAAAGGCACAACCGCCTCGCGACCTGCTTTAGCAGGTCGCGCACCACGCGAAACCTAGTTATATTATATAAAGCTACAATACCACTGACTGACTCACTGGGTGACAGAATTGTTCTCCCAGATGGAGCGGCGAGAGGTGAAAACTTTGTATGGGAAGTGTGGAGAGGGTGGTGCGGAGGGTACGGGAAAACCTCGAGATCCTCGGATCCACCTTCTCATCAGGTGGCGACCAACCTTCCCGGGCGAACCGTTGCAGATGGAGCGGTGGCACTCGAACAAAAGTCGACCCACACCCTGGTCGAATTCTACCAGTGACGTCATTTTTTCGATTTTCGCAAAAACAAGATGGCCGCCATACAAAATGTTTATTGCTGTATCTCCGGATCCGTTTGACATAAGTAGAGTGTGCTCGAACAAATGTTTTACAGGGGGGTGGGGTGCAGCTGGCTGTGAAATTTTTTTTTCAAGATGGCGGATCCAAGATGGCGGCCGGAAATGAAGTTGCTCCGATCCGGACGAAAATCGGTATCTGGGGGGTTTGGGGGACGAAAATTCCGAATATTGGGTCATTTTTTCGATTCCACCATTTTCCAAGATGGCCGCCATACAAGGAGTGGTGAGGCGAGGCCGCAGGCCGAGCCGAACCACGACGCCACTCCGCGAGGCGAGGCCGTAGGCCGAGGCGAGCTGCGTAAAAGGCGAGGCCGAAGGCCGAGCTCCGCGCAGGGCGTAGCCCGGGGCGTCCCCCCCCCCAAATCCAAGATGGCCGCCATACAAGTTTAGATTCTAAAGGTCCTTACCTTACGTTTTACTTACTATATTATATTATGCTTACCTATACATTGTACTTTAGACTAAAAACAGTGACAATAAAGCATTCGAGCGCATCGCGCGTGTTTCACTCATTTAACATTTCCCGCTCATTTATTGATCGCAAACAAACAACATATCCTTGTGGGGAAACAGACCCTACATTTTGGTCCTTCGAGCTTACGTTTTAGTCTTTGGACTATTTTGGATTGCGAAGTTTTGGTGTGAAGTGAAAGTGCAGTGTGTTTGTGCTATTTTTTGTAATTATGCGATCGGTCTGATAGGCCTCCCACCAGCGGGTCTCACCTGTCAGATTGAGACGGCGCTCTACGATTGCAGAAGGGGTACAGATACACAGATCTCACTGTGATTCAGCACTCACATACGTCCATCAAAGCCCTCTTCAACCATTGAACAACGAACACAATATAATTGGATCCTCTTCGTCATGAAGACTTTACTGGAGCGACAAGCCCAGATTGGGGCTAGCATCGAGAGGATCGTAAACAATTTCAAAAAGGATTCTGCTTCGCGGAAAACTTCCGAGTATCTGAAGACACGTGTGGAAACCTTGGAGAACTTATGGAGTGAGTACGAGTCTAACAACGATCTTCTAGAACAAGAGGATGACCAATCTGCTCCTTATTACACTAACAATGATTTTGACATTCTTAAAGATATTTACAACAATGGCCTTGAACTGCTTAAAAACGCGAAGCCCTACGTCAAACCAAGCACGGGAGAAAGAGGATCTTCTTCTAAGAAAGACGAGCTTCTAAATCAACAAAAAACTAACTTTCGGGCCTTAGAACGAGCTATCAAGAACATTAACATTATCGATTTGTCTGAAGGCTGGGAAATCGAAGACAAACTTCAAGTGCTTCAAACCCGTTGGAAAGCCGTGGATGAACTACATTGGCAAATCGACAATTTGCTAGAAGGTGCTGATATTATTTATGAAAATGAATTTTCACAGCATGAACAAACCTTCGAAAACACAAAGGCGAAGCTACATCGTAAGTTGAACTCTGTAAAACATCAACAAGACGCTACGCCGCACATCGAGATCCCCACATTTAACGGAAACTACGCTAACTGGCCAGCGTTTTCCGACTTGTTCTGTGAGGCGATTCATCACAACCCAACACTCAACAAATCCCAGAAGATGCAGCACCTTAAGGATAAACTTAAGGGCGAGGCAGAGCGCCTCATGCAACATTTAACTATCTCTGTGGAAAACTATGACTCCTGCTGGGACATCCTGAACCGCAGGTATAACAATCTTCAACTTCTCTTCACAAAACATATGCAGACGTTCATGAACCAACCTTCTATGCAGAAACATACTGCCTTCGAGATTAAGCGGCTTCATGACGTCAGTCAAGAAACAGTCCACGCCATTCATAACCTTGGCGTAGATACATCAACATGGGATCCTATTTTGGTGCACATTATAACTGAAAAGATGGACCCAGAAACATATACCGCCTACATGGATGCCAGACAAAACAAACGCGAGCTGCCCTCATTTGACGAGTTAATGAACATATTAGAAGGGAAGTTCACGGCTTTAGAGCCTTTAAACAAAAAAGGCAAGCCTAACAAACAGAACAACCCTGCAAAGGAAAACGAACCTAAACAAAAGCAGGATGCCAACGATATAAGGTCGAAATTCGCAAAGTCATTTCGCGCCTGTCCACTTTGCAACGCTAAAAATCACGTGCTACCTACTTGCAGAAAGTTTTTAAATATGACACCTGAAGTGAAGGCGAACACAGTAAAGTCCCTAGAAGTGTGTGTAAACTGTCTGTTTCACCACAAAAATAATTGCACATCATCAAAGAAATGCAAAATTTGCAACGACGCTCACCATACAATATTGCATGAATCGTTATGCGACACTAACGAGTCAAATAACGAATCCAAGCCGTCGACATCAAAGCCTGCGAACTCGGCGTCGCGCAAATCGTGTCATGTTGCGGGCAGTTACGACGAAATACTACTTGCTACGGTGGAACTCAATGTTCGAGCTAGGGACGGCACATTCATCTTGTTGAGATGCTTACTGGATCAGGGATCTCAAATCAACTTGATAACAGAGTCAGCGGCTCAACGTCTAGGCCTCGAAAGATGCAACCAAAAGGCTTCAGTTTTTGGAGTCGGCACTACCGCAAATCACAGCAATGGAGCCGTGCAATTAATCTGCACGTCACGATATAACAACTATACATTCATAATAGATGCGCTAGTAATGCCAAAGGTGATCGGCAATCTGCCCAACTTTACTTTTGAGAGGCAACCCTGGACGCATTTACACAACATAAACTTAGCCGATCCAGAATACAACATTTCGAGACCAGTCGATATATTACTTGATGCCAAGGTGTATGCAGAGATCATAATGGACGGGATACTGCGAGGACCCGCCAACGCTCCTATCGCCCAGCAAACCCAGCTTGGCTGGATATTAGTCGGCAACGTTAAAACATTTAACTGCCATGCAGTTCTTAACAACCTTGAAGAAATTTCGCAATACTGGGAGATGGAAGAGATAACCCAACAAAACCCTAACATGACTCCTGCTGAAGAGTACTGCGAGACTTTATATCAAACAACAACCACGCGGCGGCCTAACGGACGCTATGAAGTCAGGCTGCCGATGAAACCAAACTTTGAAGAGCATTTGGCTCCTTCGAAGTCCCAAGCTGTGGCACAATTCAAACAACTTGAAAAAAGATTCAATCGAGACGAAACATTAGCCGAGAACTATAAAAGGTTCATTAATGAGTACTTACAACTTGGACACATGAAACCTTGCACCGTGCCACGTGACCCGAGTTGCTATCTCCCTCATCATGGCGTAATCAAACTTGATTCGCTAACTACCAAACTGAGAACCGTCTTCAACGCATCCTGTAAACTGAAATCTAGCTACTCGTTAAACGACCTCATGGAATGCGGCCCTAATTTACAAAAAGATCTACAGAGCATGCTGTTACTATGGAGGAAATTCGAGTTTGTATACACGGCAGACATCGAAAAATTTTATCGCCAAATTCTGGTCAAGGAAGACGATCAACATCTCCAAAAAATAGTATGGCGTGACTCAACAAATGAGCCTGTTAAGGACTATCAGCTATGTACCGTGACGTATGGTACCAAGGCCACACCCTACCTCGCCATGCGAACTATTAAACAATTAGCGCAGGATGACGGCCACAAATACCCTCTTGCCGTCAACATCCTAAACAACCAACTGTACGTTGATGACCTTCTCAGCGGCAGCAACAACATTGAAGAAGCTAAGAAAGCGCAAGAACAAACAATTAACATTCTGTGTGGCGGCGGCTTCAACTTACGCAAGTGGGCTAGTAATGACACTAGGCTACTAGAACATTTACCGAATGAATTGATTAGTCAAAATATGTATGACTTCAAGCATGCCGAAACCAACAAAACGCTCGGCCTGTCATGGAACCCATGCACCGATCAATTTACATTCCAACGAGCAATAACAACAAGCGAGGCCGAGTCTATAACAAAGCGAACATTGCTATCAAATATATCGAAAATATTCGATCCGCTCGGCTGGCTATCACCTATAACAATAAAAGGCAAGCTCATATTTCAAAGGGTATGGACGATGAACCTATCCTGGGATGACAAGCTTCCTGAAGACGTACAGCGAGAGTGGAATACATTAAAACATGACCTTCATAACATAGCCCAAATAAAAATAGCAAGATGGATAGGTGACACAGAGCAACCTATCGAATTACATGGGTTTTGCGACGCCTCTGAGAAAGCCTACGGGTGTGTCATATATTGCAAGTCCAAGGGCACAGATAATCAACCCTTAATAAGGCTGGTCGCAGAAAAAACAAAACTTGCGCCAATAAACAAAGCTATGTCTCTACCACGCTTAGAGCTATCCGGTGCATTGCTACTATCAAAGCTTATGAAAAAGACCATAGAGTCTATAAACATACAGACACGGCCAGTCGCTATTCACGGATGGACCGACTCAATGGTTGTTTTGGGTTGGTTAGAAGGTGACATCGGGCGCTGGAAAACGTTTGTTGCTAACCGGGTAGTGATGATCAGAGAAATAATGCCCTCGTCGTGCTGGAAACATATCAAGTCAGAAGACAATCCTGCAGATTGCGCCAGTCGAGGCCTCCTTCCTTCTCATTTAATCTCACATAATCTGTGGTGGGAAGGTCCGCAACAGCTGAAACAAAATAACATGCCTCAGCAGCCGATTAAAACAACTATCTCTGTCCCGGAAGAAGAGAAAAAACCCAGGGTGTGTCTCGCCAACAATAACATCCAAAATTCATTGGTGGAGGCACTTCTTAACCGTCATAGCTCTGTGGGACGTGTGACGCGCATACTAGCCTGGGTATCGCGTTTCCTATACAACTTACGTCACAAGGACAGTAAGCGCCTATCAAACTTATCAGTGAATGAAATTCAAGACGCGCATAACATCATAATCAGGGCTGTACAGCATAAACATTTTTGTCAAGACATTGAACTTCTCTCACAAAACAAGAAATTGCAACGCAAAAGCCAGCTGTTGAACTTAAACCCATGGATTGACAGCGAGGGCATCTTGAGAGTGGGAGGCAGACTTGAACATTCTAACTTGACATATCAACACAAACACCCTATGATAATTCCCAGCAATGACCGATTAAGCATTCTTTTAATAAACTGGGCACACAACCTGACATTACATGGCGGTGCAAGATTGACCTTGACTTACCTCCGAACAAAATACTGGATGCTGGGTGGTATGCATGTTGTTAAGCGAGAACTACAAAAATGCATAAAATGCTTAAGATTTAAAATGTCTACTAAGAATCAACTCATGGCTGACTTGCCTAAGCCACGGGTAACACCTTCGCGTCCATTTACCTTTACCGGAGTGGACTTAGCTGGACCAGTGGATGTGAAATCCAACAAGGGCCGCGGAGTGGCGACATCAAAGGGCTACGTAGCAATCTTCATATGCCTCGCCACCAAGGCGGTCCACTTAGAGCTGATATCAGACCTGAGCTCCATAACATTTTTAGCTGCATTCAAACGTTTATGCTCACGTCGTGGGACACCACAGCATATGTACAGTGACTGCGGGACCAACTTCATCGGCGCCGCGCGCAGTCTACAACATGAACATCGTAAGGCTCTAAAACAATACCTGGCAACGCCTGAAGTCATAGATGACCTCACGAACCTTGGTGTACAGTGGCACTTCAATGCACCATCTTGGCCAACGGGAGGCGGTCTGTGGGAAGCCGCAGTGAAACGAATGAAATACCATCTGAAACGTGTATTGGGCGAGCAGAAGTTAACATTTGAAGAGTTCATCACTCTTTTAACGCAAATCGAAGCCTGCCTTAACTCACGGCCACTTGTTGCCTTGACTAACAGTTCTGAAGACCTGGATTGCCTTACTCCTGGTCATTTTCTCACTGGAGATCAAACACTCGCCCCTCCACTAACACAAGAAGTCGAAAACATAAGCCTCGGAACACGTTGGAGACTAACTGAGAAGATGCATAAAGATTTCTGGCGACGCTGGTCTCTAGAATATCTCCAAACACTTCAAACTCGCTCCAAGTGGCATTTCGCTGGCAAGGACATTCAAGTTGGAGACATTGTCATCATTAAAGAGGATAACCTTCCCCCTGCTCGCTGGCTGTTGGGAAGGGTCATACAGACTCACCCTGGCAAGGATGGTCATGTGCGGGTGGTAACTCTGAAGACAAAGAACAGTGACAGCGTAAAACGCCCTGTAAACAAACTGATACGTTTACCTGTCGAACAGGAGACACAGCCTCCACAACACCAACAATCAAATGAAGAACCTGAAACAACCCCTAAAAACCAACGACAACGTCGTAACAACCCTAAGAGAAAAGGATTTAGTAATTTGATTAACATTTTTATGATACTGTTCACTGCATGCTTAACAACCGGTCAAACCTTACAACGATCAATGGAAGTGACAACCCTAGATCAAACACAACCGCTTTACTTTGACAAGGTCGGTGACATGCAAGTGATACAAAACGAATGGAAGATGGTCGTCTACTATAATCTATCTAGCTATCGTTACAGTCTTGCAAATATTGTGCACCACACGAAATTACTTGATGAAATATGCCAGAAAGAACCCGCCTTCAAGGTCATAACATCTCAACTCCAGCATGAAGTGACAGAGCTTCAACATTACGACGCTATATTGAGAACTGAACATGGCAAACGATCTAAACGAGGTTTGATCAATGGCATTGGTTACGTGGCTAACTCACTTTTCGGTGTCCTAGATGAAAGGTTTGCCGAGAAGTACGACAAGGACATCAAAGCTATACAAACCAACGAAAACCACCTCATCAGCCTATATAAACAACATACATCAATTATTGAGGGTGAATACAACATCTTAAAAAGAAACGAAGCCGTAATGGTAAAACAATTTACTAGTATTAACAAACAGATGGATGATCTAACTTATCTAGTACACGATAACCACAAGAGGTCAATGAACATCATTGCAGTAACACTGACAACAAACTTGATGATAGGAAGCCTACGCAAGCTGCAACAGGACCTACTTGACCTTGTCACCGATGTACGTGGCGGACGCATGGACACACACTTATTGAAACCAGAAGAATTTGAGAGTCAGCTTAACATTATATCCGCCCAAATTCCAAACGATATCACATTACCATGCGTCAGCGACTTACAAGAATGCATACGAGAGATGTACAAGCTTTCAAGGGTACACGTTAGACTAACAGACTACCTGATACTCGAAGTAAAGCTACCTCTAATAAGCATCGAACCCTACGAGATGAATAGAGTTATACCTATCCCGCGCATAAACAAACAAAAAATGTCAGCAACATACGTCAAACCCACTGCCAAGTATTCAGCTGTAAATCTCAAAAAGGACATGATCATACCTTTAACTGAGGAAGATGTACATAATGGTTGTATATCAGTCAAACAAAACAAGTTGCTATGTAGACTTACGTTACCTATACATACAACGACAAAGACATTATCAACCTTATGCGAAGCGCAAATTATTAATAACAATAACTTATCAAGCTGCGATGTTATTGTAAAGGCTTGTAGCGACAAGTGGATCCTATTACACAGTCGAACCGCGTGGCTGTACACTTGTTGTCAGGAATGCCCCGTGCGAACTTTCTGTACGGACGCTACAATGACGTCAGAAATCCTATATGGCACCGGAATTCTTAACATATTGCCCGGATGTATGTTAAAAGGAGATAACATTGTAATACATTCCACATGAACATATCGTACAGAAATCAGTGTTCATGAAAATGAGACATATTACTACCGTTCTGAGTCTGAAGTAAACCATATCCTCAAGGAGAACAACTTCACCTTTAAACCAGAAACTCATGAAGAACAGCTAAGGGTACTGGAGAGCCAAATAAACTCAGTTAAGGCAAACCAAGACAACTGGGAAACACTTAACATCCTCCATGATACACATCACTATGTTGTTTATGCACTTATATTAATTTTGGTGCTAACAATCATCGTTGCAGTGATGTACTGAAAGCGGTTCAAATCCCACAGAAGAGAAATCCCAATAGAAGAAGTGGAGCTGCAGGAGGTGGGACGCACCCCGGCCGCCGATCGGACACCAGCGCCAGCGACGTTGCGGCGCGAGCTTACTCGCCGAGATAAACAGACTTCACCTTAATTCGGCAGCATGTAGGAGCGAGCTCCTTACATTACGTTTTACTTACTATATTATATTATGCTTACCTATACATTGTACTATAGACTAAAAACAGTGACAATAAAGCATTCGAGCGCATCGCGCGTGTTTCACTCATTTAACATTTCCCGCTCATTTATTGATCGCAAACAAACAACATATCCTTGTGGGGAAACAGACCCTACAAAAGGTGAGGCGAGGCCGAAGACCGAGCCGAACGTGCGAGGCGAGGCCGAAGGCCGAGGCGAGCCACGTATATGGTGAGGCCGAAGGCCGAACTCCGCGTAGGGCGAAGCCCGGAGCGTCCCCCCCCCCAATTTTAGATGGCGGCAAGTTTAGATTCTAAAGGTGAGGCGAGGTCGAAGACCGAGCCGAACGCGCGAGGTGAGGCCGAAGGCCGAGGCGAGCCGCGTATAGGGTGAGGCCGAAGGCCGAACTCCGCGTAGGGCGAAGCCCGGAGCGTCTTCCCCCCCAATCAAAGATGGCCGCAATACAAGTTTAGATTTTTAAGGTGAGGCGAGGTCGCAGACCGAGCCGAACGCGCGAGCCGAGGCCGTAGGCCGAGGCGAGCTGCGTATAGGGCGAGGCCGAAGGCCGAGCTTTGCGTAGGGCGAAGCCCGAAGCGTCACCAAGCATATTACCAGCCGACCGCCATCATACTGACATGGGGTCGTTTAATAGGTTTTCAGGGGTGCTGATTTCGGAAATGACATCCATTTTGAAATCCAAGATGGCGGACATGGTTTTTTTGGAAAATACCGTCATGGGTGTCGTTTAATAGGTTTTCGGGGGTGCTGATTCCGAAAATGACATACGTTTTGAAATCCAAGATGGCGAACATAAATTTTTTGAAAAATATCGTCATGGGTGTCGTTTTTTGGGTATTCAGGGGTGCTGATTAAGAAAATAACATCCGTTTTTAAATCCAACATGGCGGCTGTGAAAAAAAAAAAAAAAACTATTTTAACATTTATAAAGAAAGGCACAACCGCCTCGCGACCTGCTTTAGCAGGTCGCGCACCACGCGAAACCTAGTTATACTATATAAAGCTACATTACCACTGACTGACTGACTGACTGACATAATTGTTCTCCCAGAAGGAGGGTCGGGTGATGAAAATGATGTATGGGAGGTGTGGTCAGAATTTTCCGTCGAGTATGGGAAAACCTCGACATCTTCGGATTCTCCTCCTCATCAGGTCGCGACCCACCTTCCCGGGCGAACCGTTGGACTTGGACCAGTGGTGCTCGAACAAAGGTCGACCCACACCCTGGTCGAAGTCTACCAGTAAAAATTTTTTCGATTTTCAAAAAAACAAAATGGCCGCCATACAAAAACGAGATTTTTGTATCTCCTCTGATCCGGACCAAATTCGGTATCCGGGGGTTTTAGGGGTCGCTGAATCCGAATATCGGAAAAGATTTTCGATTTCGCCATTTTCCAAGATGGCCGCCATACAAGGAGTAGTGAGGCGAGGCCGAAGGCCGAGCCGAACCACGACGCGCCGCGAGGCGAGGCCGCAGGCCGAGGCGAGCTGCGTATAAGGCGAGGCCGAAGGCCGAGCTCCGCGTAGGGCGAAGCCCGGAGCGTCCTCCCCCCCAATCCAAGATGGCCACCATTTAAGTTTAGATTCTAAAGGTGAGGCGAGGCCGAAGGCCGAGCCGAGCTGCGTATAGGGCGAGGCCGAAGGCCGAGCTCCGCGTAGGGCGAAGCCCGAAGCGTCACCAAGCATCTTACCGGCCGACCGCAATCCGAAAATTTAATATCCGCCATCTTGGATTTTAGTTGGGGGAATCGTGACGCGAAGGGCGAAGCCCGGAGCGTCTCGATTCTCCCCACCAAAAATCCAAGATGGCGGATATGAAATTTACGGGCATACTGACATGGGTGTCGTTTAATAGGTTTTCGGGGTTGGTGATTCCAAAAATGACATCCATTTTAAAATCCAAGATGGCTGACATGCATTTTTTGTGAAAAACTGTCATGGGTGTCGTTTGATAGGTTTTCGGGTATGCTGATCCCGAAAATGACATTTATTTTGAAATCCAAGATGGCGGACATGCATTTTTTGGAAAAATCCGTCATGGGTGTCGTTTAATAGGTTTTCGGGGATGCTGATTACGAAACTGACATCCATTTTGAAATCCAAGATGGCGGTCGTGACAAACCAAAAAAAGTATGAACGCCTTTTTTGACCCTACAAATAGAGTACACAACCGCCTTGCGGCCTGCTTTAGCAGGTCGCGCACCACGCGAAACCTAGTTATACTATATAAAGCTACATTACCACTGACTCACTGACTCACTGATTGACATAATTGTTCTCCCAGAAGGAGGGTCGGGAGGTGAAAATGATGTATGGGAGGTGTGGTCAGAATTTTCCGTCGAGTATGGGAAAACCTCGACATCTTCGGATTCTCCTCCTCATCAGGTCGCGACCCACCTTCCCGGGCAAACCGTTGGACTTGGACCGGTAGAGCTCGAACAAAGGTCGACCCACACCCTGGTCGAAGTCTACCGGTTACAAAATTTTTTCGATTTTCAAAAAAACAAAATGGCCGCCATACAAAAACGAGATTTTTAAAACTCCTCTGATCCGGACCAAATTCGGTATCCGGGGGTTTTAGGGGTCGCTGAATCTGAATATCTGGTTAAAATTTTGATATCGCCATTTTCCAAGGTGGCCGCCATACAAGGAGTGGTGAGGCGAGGCCGAAGGCCGAGCCGAATCACGACGCGCCGCGAGGCGAGGCCGCAGGCCGAGGCGAGCTGCGTATAAAGCGAGGCCGAAGGCCGAGCTCCGCGTAGGGCGAAGCCCGGAGCGTCCCCCCCCCCAATCCAAGATGGCCGCCATTTAAGTTTAGATTCTAAAGGTGAGGCGAGGTCGTAGACCGAGCTGACCACGCGAGGCGAGGCCGAAGGCCGAGCCGAGCTGCGTATAGGGCGAGGCCGAAGGCCGAGCTTCGCGTAGGGCGAAGCCCGAAGCGTCACCAAGCATCTTACCGGCCGACCGCCATCAGAAAATTTCATATCTGCCATCTTGGATTTTAGTTGGGGGAATCGTGACGCGAAGGGCGAAGCCCGGAGCGTCTCTATTCTCCCCACCAAAAATCCAAGATGGCGGATATGAAATTTTCGGGCATGTCGACATGGGTGTCGTTTAATAGGTTTTCGGGGGTGCTGATTCTGAAAATGACATCCATTTTGAATTCCAAGATGGCGGACATGCATTTTTTATAAAAAACCGACATGGGTGTCGTTTGATAGGTTGTCGGGGGTGCTGATTCTTAAAATGACATCCATTTTGAAATCAAAGATGGCGGACATGCATTTTTTGGAAAAATCCGTCATGGGTGTCGTTTTTTAGGTTTTCGGGGGTACTGATACTTAAAATAACATCGGTTTTTAAATCCAAGATGGTGGCCGTGAAAAACCAAAAAAATAATAAACGCCTTTTTGACCCTACAAATAGGGTAGCACAACCGCCTCGCGGCCTGCTTTAGCAGGTCGCGCACCACGCGAAACCTAGTTATACTATATAAAGCTACATTACCACTCACTCACTGACTGGGTGATTGACATAATTGTTCTCCCAGAAGGAGGGTCGGGAGGTGAAAATGATGTATGGGGAGTGTGGTCAGAATTTTCCGTCGAGTATGGGAAAACCTCGACATCTTCGGATTCTCCTCCTCATCAGGTCGCGACCCACCTTCCCGGGCAAACCGTTGGACTTGGACCGTTGGTGCTCGAACAAAAATCGACCCACACCCGGGTCGAAGTCTACCGGTGTAAAAATTTTTTCGAGTTTCAAAAAAACAAAATGGCCGCCATACAAAAACGAGATTTTTGTATCTCCTCTGATTCGGACCGAATTCAGTATCCGGGGTTTTAGGGGTCGCTGAATCCGAATATCGGAAAAGATTTTCGATTTCGCCATTTTCCAAGATGGCCGCCATACAAGGAGTGGTGAGGCGAGGCCGAAGGCCGAGCCGAACCACGACGCGCCGCGAGGCGAGGCCGCAGGCCGAGGCGAGCTGCGTATAAGGCGAGGCCGAAGGCCGAGCTCCGCGTAGGGCGAAGCCCGGAGCGTCCCCCCACCCAATCCAAGATGGCTGCCATTTAAGTTTAGATTCTTAAGGTGAGGCGAGGTCGTAGACCGAGCCGAACGCGCGAGGCGAGGCCGAAGGCCGAGCCGAGCTGCGAATAGGGCGAGGCCGAAGGCCGAGCTCCGCGTAGGGCGAAGCCCGAAGCGTCACCGAGCATCTTACCGGCCGACCGCAATCCGAAAATTTCATATCCGCCATCTTGGATTTTAGTTGGGGGAATCGTGACGCGAAGGGCGAAGCCCGGAGCGTCTCGATTCTCCATACCAAAAATCCAAGATGGCGGATATGAAATTTTCGGGCATGCCGACATGGGTGTCGTTTAATAGGTTTTCGGGGGTGCTGATTCCGAAAATGACATCCATTTTGAAATCCAAGCTGGCGGACATGCATGTTTTGTAAAAAACCGTCATGGGTGTCGTTTAATACGTTTTCTGGGGTGCTGATTGCGAAAAAGACATCTATTTTGAAATCCAAGATGGCGGACATGGATTTTTTGGAAAGTACCGTCATGGGTGTCGTTTAATAGGTTTTCGGGGATGCTGATTACGAAACTGACATCCATTTTGAAATCCAAGATGGCGGTCGTGACAAACCAAAAAAAGTATGAACGCCTTTTTGACCCTACAAATAGGGTAGCACAACCGCCTCGCGGCCTGCTTTAGCAGGTCGCGCACCACGCGAAACCTAGTTATATTATACAATATAAAGCTACATTACGATTGACTGACTCACTGATTGACATAATTGTTTTCCCAGAAGGAGGGTCGGGAGGTGAAAATGATGTATAGAAGATGTGGTCAGAATTTTCCGTCACGTATGGGAAAACCTCGACATCTTCGGATCCTACTCCTCATCAGGTCGCGACCCACCATCCCGGGCGAACCACTGGACTTGGGCTGGTGGTGCTCAGACAAAGATCGACACCCACCCTGGTCGAAGTCTACTCGTGACATTTTTTTTTCAATTTTGGATGGATGGATGGCCGCCATACTAAAGTGATATTTCTGTATATACTCCGATTCGGACCAAACTCGGTATCCGGGGGTTTTTGGGGTCGCTTAATCCAAATATCTGGTAAGTTTTTCGATTCAGCCATTTTCAAAGATGGCCGCCATACAAGGAGTGGTGAGGCGAGGGCGAAGGCCGAGCTCCGCGTAGGGCGAATCCCGGAGCGTCCCCCCCCCAATTCAAGATGGCCGCAATTTAAGTTTAGATTCTAAAGGTGAAACGAGGCTGAAGGCCGAGCTGAGCTGCGTATAGGGCGAGGCCGAAGGCCGAGCTCCGCGTGGGGCGAAGTTCGAAGCGTCACCAAGCATCTTACCCGCCGACCGCCTTACCGGCCTACCGACATGGGTGTCGTTTGATAGGTTTTCGGGGATGCTGATTCCGAAAATGACATTTATTTTCAAATCCAAGATGGCGGACATGCATTTCTTGGAAAAATCCGTCAAAGGTGTCATTTTTTAGGTTTTCGAGTGTACTGATTCTTAAAATAACATTGATTTTTAAATCAACGATGGTTGCCGTGAAAAACCAAAAAAAGAATGAAAGCCTTTATGACCCTACAAATAGGGTAGCACAACCGCCTCGCGGCCTGCTTAAGCAGGTCGCGCACCACGCGAAACCTAGTTATTATATTATATAAAGCTACAATACCACTGACTCACTGACTGACTGACTGGGTGACAGAATTGTTCTCCCAGATGGAGCGGCGGGAGGTGAAAACTTTGTATGGGAGGTGTGGAGTGGGTGACGCGGAGGGTACGGGAAAACCTCGAGATCCTCGGATCCACCTTCTCATCAGGTGGCGACCCACCTTCCCGGGCGAACCGTTGCAGATGGAGCGGTGGCGCTCGAACTAAAGTCGACCCACACCATGGTCAAATTCTACCGGTGACGTCATTTTTTCGATTTTCGCAAATACAAGATGGCCGCCATACAAAATGTTTATTGCTGTATCTCCGGATCCGTTTGACATAAGTGGAGTGTGCTCGAACAAATGTTTTACAGGGGGGTGGGGGGCAGCTGGCTGTCAAATTTTTTTTTCAAGATGGCGGATCCAAGATGGCTGCCGGAAATGAAGTTGCTCCGATCCAGACGAAAATCGGTATCTGGGGGGTTTGGGGGACGAAGATTCCGAATATCGGGTCAGTTTTTCGATTCCACCATTTTCCAAGATGGCCGCCATACAAGGAGTGGTAAGGCGAGGCCGCAGGCCGAGCCGAACCACGACGCCACTCCGCGAGGCGAGGCCGTAGGCCGAGGCGAGCTGCGTAAAAGGCGAGGCCGAAGGCCGAGCTCCGCGCAGAGCGTAGCCCGTAGCGTCCCCCCCCCAAATCCAAGATGGCCGCCATACAAGTTTAGATTCTAAAGGTGAGGCGAGGTCGAAGACCGAGCCGAACGCGCGAGACGAGGCCGAAGGCCGAGGCGAGCCAAGTATAGGGTGAGGCTGAAGGCCGATCTCCGCGTAGGGCGAAGCCCGGAGCGTCCCCCCCCCTAATCAAAGATGGCCGCCATACAAGTTTAGATTCTAAAGGTGAGGCGAGGTCGAAGACCGAGCCGAACGCGCGAGGCGAGGCCGAAGGCCGAGGCGAGCCGCGTAAAGGGTGAGGCCGAAGGCCGAACTCCGCGTAGGGCGAAGCCCGGAGCGTCCCCTCCCCCCCAATTCTAGATGGCGGCAAGTTTAGATTCCAAAGGTGAGGCGAGGTCGAAGACCGAGCCGAACGCGCGAGGCGAGGCCGAAGGCCGAGGCGAGCCGCGTATAGGGTGAGGCCGAAGACCGAACTCCGCGTAGGGCGAAGCCCAGAGCGTCCCCTCCCCCCCAATTCTAGATGGCGGCAAGTTTAGATTCCAAAGGTGAGGCGAGGTCGAAGACCGAGCCGAACGCGCGAGGCGAGGCCGAAGTCCGAGGCGAGCCGCGTATAGGGTGAGGCCGAAGGCCGAACTCCGCGTATGGCGAAGCCCGGAGCGTCCCCCCCCCCAATCAAAGATGGCCGCCATACAAGTTTAGATTTTTAAGGTGAGGCGAGGTCGCAGACCGAGCCGAACGCGCGAGCCGAGGCCGTAGGCCGAGGCGAGCTGCGTATAGGGCGAGGCCGAAGGCCGAGCTCCGCGTAGGGCGAAGCCCGAAGCGTCACCAAGCATATTACCAGCCGACCGCCATCATACCGACATGGGTGTCGTTTAATAGGTTTTCAGGGGTGCTGATTTCGAAAATGACATCCGTTTTGAAATCCAAGATGGCGGACATGGATTTTTTGGAAAATACCGTCATGGGTGTCGTTTAATAGGTTTTCGGGGGTGCTGATTCCGAAAATGACATACGTTTTGAAAACCAAGATGGCGGACATAAATTTTTTGAAAAATATCGTCATGGGTGTCGTTTTTTGGGTATTCAGGGGTGCTGTTTAAGAAAATAACATCCATTTTTAAATCAAAGATGGCGGCCGTGAAAAAAAAAAAAAAAAAAAAACTTTTTTAAAATTTATAAAAAAAGGCACAACCGCCTCGCGACCTGCTTAAGCAGGTCGCGCACCACGCGAAACCTAGTTATTATACTATATAAAACTACATAACCACTTACTGACTGACTGACTGACATAATTGTTCTCCCAAAAGGAGGGTCGGGAGGTGAAAATGATGTATAGGGGGTGTGGTCAAAATTTTCCGTCGAGTATGGGAAAACCTCGACATCTTCGGATTCTCCTCCTCATCAGGTCGCGACCCACCTTCCCGGGCGAACCGGTGGACTTGGACCGGTGGTGCTCGAACAAAGGTCAACCCACACCCTGGTCGAAGTCTATTGGTGACAAATTTTTTTCGATTTTCAAAAAAACAAAATGGCTGCCATACAAAAACGAGATTTTTGTTTCTTCTCTGATTCATACCGAATTCGGTATCCAGGGGTTTTTGGGGTCACTAAATCCGAATATCTGGTAAGTAAGTTTTTCGATTTCACCATTTTCCAAGATGGCCGCCATACAAGGAGTGGTGAGGCAAGGCCGAAGGCCGAGCCGAACCACGACGCGCCGCGAGGCGAGGCCGCAGGCCGAGGCGAGCTGCGTATAAGGCGAGGCCGAAGGCCGAGCTCCGCGTAGGGCGAAGCCCGGAGCGTCCCCCCCCCAATCCAAGATGGCCGACATTTAAGTTTAGATTCTAAGGGTGAGGCGAGGTCGCAGACCGAGCCGAACGCGCGAGGCGAGGCCGAAGGCCGAGCTCCGCGTAGGGCGAAGCCCGAAGCGTCACCAAGCATCTTACTGGCCGACCGCCATCCGAAAATTTCATATCCGCCATCTTGGATTTTAGTTGGGGGAATCGTGACGCGAAGGGCGAAGCCCGGAGCGTCTCGATTCTCTCCACCAAAAAATAATAATAATAATACTCCACGCCGTGTCCGGCTATGGCGACTCCAGCATGTTTAATTCGGATTGATGTTGTCGCGATGGTACGCTCTACTGTGACTTGCAAATCCAAATTTTGTTTTAAAAGTTCTACCACATGGGATGCAGAAGAGCTGGTCAAAATTGTTATACGTGTAGGTGTACTTTAGCTTAGGGCGAGTCTTTCTTTCTGCGCGTTTAACATCAAGATCTTCGAGACGCTTTGATTCAAAATGTTTGATACCACAACTTACTGTGGAACGCCATTCGGGTCTAAGGCGCGCGAGCTGCTCCCATCGGTCACTGGGTATGCCACAAGCTGACAGATGACGCTTAAGCACGTCTTTGTAGCGTAAATATTGACCGCCCTGCTTTCGCTTTCCACACGAGAGTTGTGAGTAGAACACCGCCTTAGGTAGTCTGTCATCATCCATGCGCAGAACGTGGCCACTCCATCTGAGATGATGTTTAATAATGAGGGCCTCAATTCCAGGTACTCTAGCACGACGTAAGATCTCCGTATTAGGTATGTGATCCTGCCATTTAATGCCCATTATAAACCTGAGACACTTAAGATGAAATTTATCTAATTGTTTGATATCTGCTCGGTAGCAGCACCAAGTCTCTACAGCGTACAGCAGTGTGGGCAAGACTATAGCGTTATAAACCAAAAGCTTGGTCTGTAACTTTAAGTCGTGAGAATTCCACACTCGACTTTTGAGCTTGCCAAAGGCCGCCGCTGCACCGGCAATGCGAGCTGGTATCTCTGAGGCCAAGGTGTTGTCGTTCCTGATTCGGCTACCCAGGTATTTAAATAGCGTTACCTCTTCCAGTACTTTGTTGTTCAGATATATTTTGGAGTCCACTTTGTTGGTACCTCTGGGTGGTTGTTTAAGGATTTGAGTTTTATTGACGCTTATTACCAAGCCAAATCTAAGGCACGAGTTGTATAGAGAATCCACATATAGTTGGAGAGATTCCATGCAGTTAGCCATAAGGCAGACGTCGTCGGCATATAAGATGTCGCAGATAGGATAGCTTTTCACTTTGCGCTTAGCTCTAAAACGTGTGATATCGAAGATGCTCCCATCTGTCCTTGACGCTACTTCAATTAGCCCATTACATGTTTTTGCTGCATCTTGCATTACTGCTGCGAAATATAGTGCAAATAGTGTAGGGGCCAAAACACATCCTTGCTTTACGCCTGTTGTTACTGGGAATGGATCCGAAAAAGCATTTTCATGACGAACTTTTGCCTGCATGTTGTCATGGAATTGGCGTATTAAGTTAACCATTTTCTCAGGGCAACCAGTTTTCTTCAGGACAGTCCAAAGGGCATTTCGAGGAACTCTATCGAAGGCCTTCTCCAGGTCAATAAAACACATGTAGAGAGGTTGGTGTTGTTCCAGACTTTTCTCTTGCATTTGTCTGACAACAAAGATGGCATCGACCGTACCACGTCCTGGGCGAAAGCCGCATTGGCTCTCCGGAAGAATATCCTCTGCGTGGCGGGATAAGCGGGAGTTGATAATGTGTGCTAAGATCTTCCCAGCAGAAGAGAGAAGAGATATGCCTCTGTATGAACTGCAGTCGGAAACATCACCTTTGCCTTTATACAGTTTGCAGATTGCGGCATCCCTCCAGTCCTGCGGAACGATTTCGCACTCCCATATTCTGAGAATAAGTTTAAATAATTTCTGTTTGATAATAGGGCCGCCGTATTTGTAGATTTCTGATGGAAGACTATCCATACCAGGTGTTTTGGCATTCTTTAGTCTGTTTAACGCTGCATTAAAATCTTCAAATGATGGAGGTTCGGCTAGGTTGTAATTAATAGGGAGGTTTTCAAGTCCATCTATGTATATCAAGTCTGTGGTTTGGGAACATGGATTGAGAACATCATGAAAATGTTCCGCCCAGCGAGCTAGGATACTGTTGTCTTCAGTCAACTTCTGCGTCTTCTCTTTGTTGTAAATTGGCGCAATCTTTTTGGTTTTCGGACCGAAAACTGCTTTTACACTCTCGAAAAATCGATCTGTCTGATTTGTATCAGCGTAGCGCTGTATTTCGGCAGCTTTCTCTGTCCACCATTTGTCTTTGAAGGCCCGTACTTTGACCTTAAGATCATGATGAGCACGTCGTCGTTCGGTGATATTTGAAGATTGAAGGAAACGCCTATGATCCGCAACTAGCTTTTGGATCTCCACATCAGAGTCATCGAACCAGTCTTGGTTTTTCCTTTGCGGTTTGCCAATGACTTGAGAGGCACAGGTGTAAATATTTTCGGCGTAAGTACGCCAGCTTTTATCAATGGACTCCATTGTAGTAGTTTTTGTCATTTCCACATCGAAGGCTTGATCCAGTTCTTTGCAGAGGTCATCACTACGGGCAAATCTTGCGCAATCTAGCTTCTCTGTGATCATATGCTGGGTCCGACGTGGTATCTTCAACTTAAGCCGCAGCTTAGATCTTACAAGACGATGGTCTGTCCAGCCCTGAGCCCCTCTCATTACTCGAGTTATCAGTACATCACTGAGATCACTCTTACGAACGATAACATAATCTATGAGGTGCCAGTGCTTGGACCTGGGATGCATCCACGTGGTTTTAAATTTGTCCGGCTGCCGAAAACATGTGCTTGTTATGCAGAGACCAAATTCGGCGCAAAGAGTCAGTAGATCTAGGCCGTTGGTGTTACATCTTCCGATTCCATGTCGACCAAGGACTCCCTCCCACGCATCATGATCGTTTCCAACTCGGGCATTAAAGTCTCCCAAGAGAATAATCTTGTCTGCTGCGGGTATTTTATTAAGGACCTGCCGAAGTTCTTCATAAAATTTAAATTTGTCTTCGTCTGGTGATGGCAGCGTAGGGGCATAAACACTTATCAGATGAAGAAACTTCTTAGATGACAATGGAAGCCTAAGTGTTATGATTCTGTCACTGATGCCCTTGGGTAGTTCTGTCAGTGACTTTGCTAAATTGTTTCGAATAGCAAAACCTACACCACTCGCCGCCTTTTCATGACTGGGTTTTCCGGACCAGAAGTAGGTGTATCCTCCGAGCTTTTCACACAATTCCCCAGACTCGCTTAAGTGGGTCTCACTGATTGCGGTTATATCAATGTTGTAATTGGCAAGCTCTCTGGCAATTAATGCTGTTTTTCTTTCCGGACATAAGTTAGCATCAGAGTCCAAGAGAGTACGAACATTCCACGTCCCTACAATAAGATTTTGTAAATACCAAGATGGCGGATATGAAATTTTCGGGCATACCGACATGGGTGTCGTTTAATAGGTTTTCGGGGGTGGTGATTCCAAAAATGACATCCATTCTGAAATCCAAGATGGCGGACATGCAATTTTTGTGAAAAACTGTCATGGGTGTCGTTTAATAGGTTTTCGGGTTTGCTGATCCCGAAAATGACATTTATTTTGAAATCCAAGATGGCGCACATGCATTTTTTGGAAAAATCCGTCATGAGTGTCGTTTTTTTTGTTTTCGGGGGTACTGATTCTTAAAATAACATCGATTTTTAAATCCAAGATGGTGGCCGTGAGAAACCAAAAAATGAATGAACGCCTTTTTGACCCTACAAATAGGGTAGCACAACCGCCTCGCGGCCTGCTTTAGCAGGTCGCGCACCACGCAAAACCTAGTTATATTATATAAAGCTACAATACCACTGACTGACTGGGTGACAGAATTGTTCTCCCAGATGGAGCGGCGGGAGGTGAAAACTTTGTATGGAGGGTGTGGAGAGGGTGTCGCGGAGGGTACGAAAAATTCTCGAGATCCTCGGATCCACCTTCTCATCGGGTGGCGACCCACCTTCCCGGGCGAACCGTTGCAGATGGAGCGGTGGCGCTCGAACAAAGGTCGACCCACACCCTGGTCGAATTCTACAGGTGACGTCATTTTTTCGATTTTTGCAAAAACAAGATGGCCGCCATACAAAATGATTATTGCTGTATCTCCGGAACCGTTTGACATAAGTGGGGTGTGCTCGAAAAAATGTTTTACAGGGGGGTTAGAAGCAGGTGGCTGTTAAATTTTTTTTTCAAGATGGCGGATCCAAGATGGCGGCCGGAAATGAAGTTGCTCCGATCCGGACGATAATCGGTATCTGGGGGGTTTGTGGGACGAAGATTCCGAATATCGGGTCAGTTTTCCGATTCCACCATTTTCCAAGATGGCCGCCATACAAGGAGTGGTGAGGCGAGGCCGAAGGCCGAGCTCCGCGCAGGATGTAGCCCGGAGCGTCCCCCCCCCAAATCCAAGATGGCCGCCATACAAGTTTAGATTCTAAAGGTGAGGCGAGGTCGAAGAACGAGCCGAACGCGCGAGACGAGGCCGAAGGCCGAGGCGAGCCGCGTATAGGGTGAGGCCGAAGGCCGAACTCCGCGTAGGGCGAAGCCCGGAGCGTCTCCCCCCCCAATCAAAGATGGCCGCCATACAAGTTTAGATTCTTAAGGTTAGGCGAGGTCGACGACCGAGCCGAACGCGCGAGGCGAGGCCGAAGGCCGAGGCGAGCCGCGTATAGGGTGAGGCCGAAGGCCGAACTCCGCTTAGGGCGAAGCCCGGAGCGTCCCCCCCCCCAATCCAAGATGGCCGAAATTTAAGTTTAGATTCTAAAGGTGAGGCGAGGTCGTAGACCGAGCCGAATGCGCGAGGCGAGGCCGAAGGCCGAGGCGAGCTGCGTATAGGGCGAGGCTGAAGGCCGAGCTCCGCGTAGGGCGAAGCCCGAAGCGTCACCAAGCATCTTACCGGCCGACCGCCGTTGCAGATGGAGCGGCGGCGCTCGAACAAAGGTCGACCCACACCCTGGTCGAATTCTACCGGTGACGTTATTTTTTCGATTTTCGCAAAAACAAGATGGCCGCCATACAAAATGATTATTGCTGTATCTCCGGAACCGTTTGACATAAGTGGGGTGTGCTCAAATAAATGTTTTACAAGGGGGTGAGAAGCAGGTGGATGTCAAATTTTTTTTCAAGAAAGCGGATCCAAGATGGCGGCCGAAAATGAAGTTTCTCTGATCCGGACGAAAATCGGTATCTGGGGGTTTGGGGGTCGAAGATTCTGAATATCGAGTTTGTTTTTCGATTCCACCATTTGCCAAGATGGCGGCCATACAAGGAATGGTGAGGCGAGGCCGCAGGCCGAGCCGAACCACGACGCCACGTTGCGAGGCGAGGCCGTAGGCCGAGGCGAGCTACGTAAAAGGCGAGGCCGAAAGCCGAGCTCCGCGTAGAGCGTAGCCCGGAGCATCCCCCCCCCAAATCCAAGATAGCCGCCATACAAGGTTAGATTCTAAAGGTAAGGCGAGGCCGAAGGCCAGGCTGAGCCGCGCATAGTGTGAGGCCGAAGGCCGAACTCCGCGTAGGGCGAAGCCCGGAGTGTCCCCCCCCAATTCTAGATGGCGGCAAGTTTAAATCTTAAAGTCAAAAGTCAAAAAGTCAAAAGTCAAAGGTCAAATCCCCCAAATCCAAGATGGCCGCCATACAAGTTTAGATTCTAAAAGTGAGGCGAGTTCGAAGACCGAGCCGAACGCGCGAGGCGAGGCCGAAAGCCGGGGCGAGCCACGTATAGGGTGAGGCTTCGGCCAAACTCCGCGTAGGGCGAAGCCCGGAGATTCCCCCCCCCCAATCAAAGATGGCCGCCATAAAAGGGTGTCGTTTAATAGGTTTTCAGGGGTGCTGATTTCGAAAATGACATCCATTTTGAAATCCAAGATGGCGGACATGGATTTTTTGGAAAATACCGTCATGGGTGTCGTTTAATAGGTTTTCGGGGGTGCTGCTTCCGAAAATGACATACGTTTTGAAATCAAAGATGGCGGACATAAATTTTTTGCTAAATATCGTCATGGGTGTCGTTTTTTGGGTATTCAGGGGTGCTGATTAAGAAAATATCATCCATTTTTAAATCCAAGATGGCGGCCGTGAAAAAAAAAAATTTAAAAACTTTTTTAAAATTTATAAAAAAAGGCACAACCGCCTCGCGACCTGCTTTAGCAGGTCGCGCACCACGCGAAACCTAGTTATACTATATAAAGTTACTTTACCACTGTTATGTCATGTCAACAATTATGTCAATCACTGACTGACTGATTGACATAATTGTTCTCCCAGAAGGAGGGCCGGGAGGTGAAAATGATGTATGGGGGGTGTAGTCAGAATTTTCCGACAAGTATGGGAAATCCTCGACATCTTCGGATTCTCCTCGTCATCAGGTCGCGACCCACTTTCCCCTGCGAATCGTTGGACTTCGCCCGGTGGTGCTTGAACAAAAGTCGACCTACACCCTAGTCGAAGTCTACTGGTGACAATTTTTTTTCGATTTTCAAAAAAACAAGATGACCGCCATACCAAAGTGATATTTCTGTATATCCTCCGATTCGGACCAAATTGTTTGCGATACAGCATGCTTCAAAAAATTCATTCTAGTCATTTAGGAGTAGAATAATGCAAATGAAGAGCTAAGGAAATTATGTTCTGGCCAAACATGAATTTGCAAATACAAGATTATTTATCTCACTGCCAGGCATGCCTAACATACAGAAAACAAAACACCAAAGAACTGTTAATCTCTCATAAAATGCCCAACAGGCCATGGTGTAAAGTGGGTGTGGATGTCTTACATATGGGTAATCAGTCCTACTTACTTGTAGTCGATTATTACAGTAAGTTTGTTGAGATAGTACAATTGTATGTATGTATGTATGTATGTATGTATTTATTCTTTATTGTACATGAGCATAAGTTACACAAAACACATTATAAGAGAAAAAAAAACAGTACAAAGGCGGACTTAGCACATTAAACAATTGAGCACATTAAAATCAGAGCATGTCGTTAAAAAATTAAAAGCAATTTTTAGTAGACAGGGCATGCCAGAAACAGTAATGTCAGATAATGGGCCGGAATTTTCATCAGAAATTTTTTGAGAATTTTCTGAAATCTGGAATTTTCAGCATATAACTTCATCCCCGCGATATCCACATTCCACAATCGAATGGGCAAGTCGAGCGCACAATTCAGACTGTAAAAAATATGATGCGAAAAACTAATTACGACCAGACAGACTTCCATTTAGCAATGTTAGAGTACTTGAACACTCCCATAAGTGAAAATGTTCCTTCACCGGCCGAGCTACTATATAATAGGAAAATACGTAATATTGTACCATGTGATCCGGAGTTACTAATGCCAAATATACAGTCATGATAATTATCTAAAAAAACTAAAAGAAAGACAAGAAGAACAAAAATGTTATTTTGATAAAGGATCGAGAGAATTAAAACTATTAGAAATAGGACAAAAAGTAAAGGTCAGAATGAACGATCAATGGGAACCAGGCATAATTGAAAGTCACATAGGTAAAAGGTCTTATACTATTTTAATGTCAAATGGTAATCACATAAGGCGAAACAGAAAACAAATAATTGCAGATTCATATCTACGCGATGACGATTCTTCTTTAATCGGCCAGTATGACGACATTCAAGTAGACAGCAGAGCACACGAGCAGGCCGGCTCCAGTAATCCAATTTCACATTCACCTCCACAAAGCTCTAATCACTATTCTACTCGCTTCGGCAGGACAGTTCGACCTCCTGATCGGTGGGGATACCCGCCACCACCACCTCTAGCACGCAGATAAGTTTAATACTCGTACATAGTCTATAGGTAGTAGCATGAACCACTCGATAATATTCCGCAATTATTAGTAGTTAGTAGACTATTACAATAAAACAAACAGTCAAACACCCCTACGATTTTGCATGAATTCCAACAACTTAATTAAATTAATAATATTTCATATGAACAAATAAACACACATGTATTTGTATAAAAAAATTAGACATAGTCCGAGATCTACTGAATGGCTCCCATACTGACCCTTCAAATTTTTCATTAAGCTATGAGCTTCAACCCATTTGTTCTTCGAGTATTTCTAAGAATTTCTAGTCCGGGCCACAAAAAAAATTATGGCGCTGGCGGGGGTGGGGGGGGGGGGTAAAAAGGTGCCGGCCGTCCCCTTCTTTTAAAAAAATCTATACGTTTCCAGGTCGCTACTGTGGCAAGTTTGGTATCATTTTCGTATATAGTGAGGACGTAGAATTCATTTCTAATATAGTTTTTAATTTATTTATTTATTT
The DNA here is from genome assembly GCA_949987775.1 of Aproaerema taeniolella. Taxonomy (NCBI): domain Eukaryota; kingdom Metazoa; phylum Arthropoda; class Insecta; order Lepidoptera; family Gelechiidae; genus Aproaerema; species Aproaerema taeniolella. The sequence continues at coordinate 31,331,433 of OX465243.1, forward strand.
ATTTATTTAATAGGTACATCAACAGTAGTACATATATTTTTAAGGTAGATAGTATTATAGTTGTACAGTTATGTTCTTATATGTCTACCAATTACAGATGTACACAACATTGTTAACATAATTGGGTAAGACAACACAAGTAATTAAACTAAACTATGAAAACAAAACAAAACAGTTATTCTAAATAAATGAGATCAGATCACAGACAAAATAATTAAATAACATATATATTGTATACTTATTGTCGACTTAGGGTGGACGAATCTGTAGAAGACAATAGTTTCAGCAAAGTGTTTTTGAAATTTAAAAACTTAGAATGAAAAACGTCCAGTTGGTCGTTATTAATTAGATTATATTCGGAACAGATTCTGGGAAGTGGACTGTGTAAGGCTACGTTAGTTCTACATCTAGGGATATTGAATGTTTTCCTAAGGGGGTGTCGAGGAGGTTTTCGAGGAACATTTATCGCCAATTGTTCAAGCAGATGGCAACACTTTATTTGGTTATTAACTAGTTTATAGAGAAACAGTAGATCAGTTATACTTCGTCGATGTCGTAAGGTATATAACCCAAAGTGCTGCAATCTCTGGTCATAAGGACATCTGTAGGAAATTCCGGGTGACGAAAATGCTAAAAATCTAGTAAAAGCACGTTGTATGCCCTCAATTCTTTGAGAAGGAGATGCATAGGTTGGACTCCAAACCACGCTGGCAAACTCGAGGTGGCTACGGACTAGGCTATTATACAGAACATTTTTAGTGTTCGGGTTTTTAAATTTTTTTGTAGATCGTTTTAGAAAACCTAGCATTTGTGCTGCCTTCCTCACTATCCTGTCGATGTGGCTGGTGAACTTCAGTTTGCAATCGAGGGTCACACCTAAATCTCTAACTTCGTCCAAACATTCGAGAACAACACTATTAATGTTATAATTGTTACGTAATGCGTTTTTGTGTTTTAAAGTATAACTTATCGAGTGACACTTGTTAGTGTTTAGGATCATGCCGTTGTTAATACACCATTCTCTAACACCATCAAGATCACGTTGTAAGAGATCTACGTCTTCTGTAGTTTTAATCGTTCGGTAGATTTTTAAGTCGTCGGCAAACATGGAGGCTTTTGAATAGTGAATTACATTACTTATGTCATTTATAAACAGAATAAATAAAATTGGGCCCAGATGGGATCCCTGGGGAACACCTGAATCTGCAAGAAACACGTTTGATTCACATCCATTAAAAGCTACTAACTGGGGTCTTTTTAACAAATAAGATTTAAACCACATTAACAGGGATCCCTCGATACCGTATGATTTCAGTTTTTTAAGTAACAAATTGTGATTAACTCTGTCGAACGCGCTAGAAAAGTCTGTATAAATTACATCTACCTGAAAACCTCTGTCAACTTCACGTGATACATCATTAATAAATGAGACCAAATTACTTTCTACGGAGCGACCCTTCCTAAACCCATGCTGGGCATCAGAGAGGCAGTTATTCGCCAAATTGTAAATGTGGGGGTATACGAGGGACTCAAAAAGCTTAGAAAAGCATGACAATATGGAAATCGGGCGATAGTTTTTAACATCTGAATTATCGTTTTTCTTGAATATCGGAATTATCCTAGCTTTTTTCCATTCGTTTGGAAATTGACCAGAGGACAATGAATGGTTAAAAATAATCATTAACGGTAAAGTTAGTGCTGATGCACAACGTTTTAAAAATAAGGGTGGAATGTTATCAGGGCCAGCTCCTTTACGATCATTGAGTCTTTTTATTTTTTTTAGAATTTCAGCTTCCGTGAATACAATGTTAGCCAGATGGTCATCAGAATCTAGTAAAGTTCTATCACTGTTCAAACTACTATTATTATCATAGACCGATGAAAAATGTGTTGCAAAAAGGTTGGCTATTGCATTGTCGGATGTAGCCGATATGTTCCCTAGTTTCATTTCAGATGGAAATGATGACAGGCCTTTACGGTTGTTTTTGATGAAACGCCAGAAAACTGCAGGATTACGACTGATGTCGTGCTCGATTTTTTCACAATAAGACTGATTACAGATATCAATTAGATTGTGACAGCGCTCGCGGATAAGCTCATATTCTAGACGATCACGTGGATTACGGTACTTACAGAATCTGCTTCGAAGTTTCTCTTTTTCTTTGATCATTTTGATTAGTCTTTTATTGAACCAGACTGGATATTTCATATTTCTAGGCTTACGTCTAGGAACAAAAGAATCTATAACATTATTAATAATTTTATAAAAAACTGAAACCATGTCATTTACATTGTGTTGTTCAAGGAAAACCTCTCGCCATTTGGTATTTTTAAGTTCCAGAGTTATACCATTATAGTCTGCTCTCAGAAAATTGTGGTCGTTTCGACAATTTAAGGGACTAAAACTATTAGAATTATCATTAAAGTTGGGTATTGTAAAAAGCAAATGTGGATGGTGGGAGTCTGACCTACACAAAAGGTCTAAAGGCTTGGATATAAATGCGTCAGAGAAGCTGCTCATCACTAAATCGAGAATATTATCGTCTTTGTTCTTGATGTTATTCGCTTGGTATAAATTATTTATTGACAGAAAATCTATTAGTGGAAAACCTAACGATCTATTGTAGTTAGATGGCGACGTATAAGTTTTATCATTAATGGAATCCCACTGAATAAAGCCAAGGTTAAAATCCCCCAAAAGGACTACGTTATCTATTTCGTTTAAAGCCGTATCAACACTGCTGAGAAAAGTTTTTAAATTTTCAAGTTTTACAGGAGGTGGTAGGTAAACAGCACAGATGGCGAGATTATGCATTTGGCCATTGGTTTTAACCCTGATACTAACCCAAAGGTCCTCACAATCGCTTTCCCATTTGCGCACACGTACAGAGGGAATATCACGTGCGATTGCAATCATTACGCCTCCGCCATCAGATTTGGAGCCTGTATGCATGCGATCTCTACGATAAACTACATAACGAGAATCTATAAATTCGCTGTCAGCTATACTAGATCTAAGCCACGTTTCAGTGAAAACTATAACTTTATAATTACATAACAGAATATTATTTAATACTTCTTTAGTTTTCGTCCGAATACCTCGGACGTTTCGTTTTAGTAGAAATTATTCAAATAAACCGTAAAAAAGTGAAAAGTTTGTCATATTTTTTTTAGTTTGATACCTAATGACTTTTAAATATAAGAAAAAAACAATCAAAAAATACCCAAGTAAAGCTCATTTCATGCAGATTCTAAAAATATAAATTTTAAGAACCTCTATTTACAAAAAGTTTGTAAAAAAAATCTGTGGTGGCGACTCGCGCTAGCAGACGGTCTACCTACCTTACAAATTGGTCTGAATTAATCAGCGTCGATAATTAATATTATCAATTCCTTTGTAGGAAAAAGCAAAGGTGACTTGGCTGTCAGCTGAATGGCTGGATTCCAAGCCACACCTCTGAATGTCTTGTTCTTCAAGTGCGGACTAAGTAATTGATCACCGTTTCGCCATCAGAGCTTCCGAAAGTTCTATAAAACCTTTTTATGCATGATATCGTTAATCCATGTCAGTGGGTTAAAATAGTTAACCTTATCAGGAACGTATGGTTGATGAGATACCTACTTTAGAAGAAAAAATAATACGATTTTTGCAACCTGCACCCAGTAAGTTCCAGGCACACACTCGACATGTGGTAATTCTAATCAATAAGAGGTCCAAATACCTACCTTCTTCCATACTATAGCCCCACGAAGAAGGACTTGAAAGATTTTGGCTTGGGTCTAAGGTCTGGCCCCAGTCATGGACACCTTGTTACTTTGGCGAGGTCCCTCGAGCACATACATTGAAGGTATGTTTCTCCCTCTTCGTAAATAGATATTTTCTACTTTTATTTACTATAGTGCAAGGGTTTAAGCTGACAAATTAAATCTTGGAGTAATTCTCATGTCTCCCGCTACATATTAGATGTAAGTAACTTTTTTATATTACCTACTTCTACTAATCACCCCATTTCAGTCCACTGCTAAGTTTAGGCCTCTCCCGAATCACATCCCTTAACTAGTGTCGGCCTGCGATTCTGATGATGTATTTTTTCCCCCATTGGGTGGTGATCTGCTTACTGTTTTACGTCCTTTTCTAAGTTGCCACTCAGTTACGGTGCATATTCCCTTTGGCGATCGGCCATGTCTTTGCACCGTAGGTCAAGACGGGCAAGACGCTTTTGTGAAACACATTGAAATTCAGGCATTGAGGTAGTGAACTTCCGAATACGTCGTCTAATTTATTAAAAGCAGCCCATCCCAGCTGTATATAGCAACTGATCTCTTTGGTTTGATAGCATGGATCAAAAGATAAACTATGTGCAAGATCAGCAACCTTCTTTAAGACCTATTGCCTATACCTTTACGGTAAATTACACCCTGTGGATTGATTTGTCATTATCTTAGTATTGTACATGTTCAATCTAAGGCCGACCTTCAGAGATGCGTCTCTACTACATACTCTGGAGACTATACTACCTACATAATCCGAATTTGAATATTTGGTTTGACTAACCGGTGTACAATTGTATTAATACATTTGTGAATTAAACTAGCATTTTTTTTCCAATTTCCCATCTACCATCATCTTATATCAATAAGTCTATACATATATAAACGGGTAGGCAATCCAGGCATCTAAGGCGGTCTATTGGCGTCTTCCATTGAAAGAAGATAGTGAGTCGCATCCTGTCAATTTAGGCCTTTCTGGCACTGAAAACTGTGTATAGTTAGTATGCATTCTTTTTTAAACATATCACGTTTTTAATACTAAAAGCACGATAAACACGTACCGAGTGTATTGACAACAGAGTGGAATGATATATACTGTGGTTTTTGCATGTGCCCATGAGGATCCATAACTCTATCAATTCTGTCAATTTTTTGCATAGGAAATGGCTCCGATAACCATGTCGATATCTACAGTTTGAATCATAATGATTTACGTCCTCGATTGAAGTGCCATTCTAGTATCACCTCTTTATCATCTCATGCGTACGGCAAAACCACACTATAATTCATGTCACTCTATTGCCAATGCACTCGGTACGTGTTCATCGTGCTTTAGTATTAAAAACGTAATTTGTTTCAAACATTACTGCATGCTAACCAAACTATACTGTTTTAGGAAAATAAAAGCTGAAGTAGGTACTGCTAATTAGCCATGCCTTGACAGGATGCGACAGTGGAAGAGGCAGAAAGACCGCTTTTAACGCCCGGAATGCCAAACATTTACTTACTGAATTAAGTATGGATTGAAGTCATTCATAGATAGAAAATTAGCAAAAGTTGACGGTTTTATTTGGAAATTTATTATTACAATATACTACCGATTAGTCAAATCTAATTTCATACAAGTTTGGATTATGTAGGTAATAAAAAAAACTTACTTATCTACATTTTTATGTAGCCGCTACATTGTAGCGGGAGACGTTAGAATGTCTCTAAGATTTAATTTGTCAGCTAAAACCCCTGCACTATTGTAAATAAAAGTAGAAAATATCTATTTACGAAGAGGGAAAAAACATACCTTCAATGTATGTCGCTCTTCAACAGCACACACCTCGCGGGTCAGAGGGACCTCGACAATGTTCTAAGGTGTCCATGACTGGGGCCAGACATTAGTCCCAAACTTAAATCTTCCAAGTTCTTCTTCATGGGGTTATAGTATGAAAAAAGGTAGGTATTTGGACCCCTTATTGGTTAGATTTTCTGATCGCCTCCTAGCGCGAGTTGCCACCACTCTTGAGGTTACAGATTTTTTTTACCAACTTTTTGCAAATGGAGGTGCTTAGAATCTGCATGAAATGCGCTTTACTTGAATATTTTTTGATTGTTTCTTTTTCTTGTATTTAAAAGTTATTAGCTATCAAAGCAAAAAAATTATGACAAACTTTTAACTTTTTTACGATTTATTCGAAAAATTACTACTAAAATGATTTAAAAAAATACCAGAAATGAATTCTACATCTTTATTTTATACGAAAATGATACCAAACTTGCCCCAGTAGCCAGCTGGGAATGTATAGAATTTTTTGGCCCGGACTAGAAATGCTTAAAATTACTCAAAGAACAAATTTGTTGAAGCTCATAGCTTAATGAAAAATTTGAAGGTGAAAAGCAGTAGATCTCGGAGTAACAATGAAGTCGTTGTTCATCTTCTATACATATAATAAAACTGTAGAGGTCGAATTTCTGTACATAGAAAAAAAATGCTAAAAATCGAGTCAGGGGGATGTAAGAAGAGAAATAAAACAAATCCCGATTTTTTTAGATTTTTTTGTTTCTCTGTTTGTCTGTTTGTTTGTTTGCACGGGCTAATCTCCGTAACTGTTGGACCGATTTAAATGAAATTTTGCATAGGAGTACCTTATATCCCCGGTCAACATTTAGGCTACATAAAATCTTGAAATTTAGCCAGTAAATAATTAACCAACAACAAAAACCCCTGAAAAAATTCAAAGCTAGGTGTTTTTCAGAACATTTTACTCATACCATAGAGATCAACGTATTTTTGACATATACATGGGCTAAAAGCAAGGACATGTTGTTTTTTAAATTTATCTCTTTCGAGAAAGGCAAAGGAATCTGCATCCATACAGCCAGGTCTTCAATATATGTATTTCTTAGCTATGTCTTCAATTTATATTTCTTTACTTCTCTCATTCTCCGTAAGCCGATAGTGTTTTGTTTACGAAGAACTATGGCGGCGAGAAGCACTGCCGCTGGATCGGAGCGGATACACTGTATCACTTGAATTACTTTTTAACCGACTTCCAAAAAGGAGGAGGTTTTATGTTCGACTGTATACAGGGTGGAATTTTGTAATGCCACCTGAAGGGAAAGTACTCTTAATACTGTAGATAGAAAATTGTACTCAAAGAAAACATTCCTTTATTTTTGAAAAGAAAAAAAACTGCATTCAAGAATTTTCGAAAATTTGCTTGCCACAACCGGGAATCGAACCGACTAAAATCTATAAGAATACCCTGTACTTTTATTGCGTCGATCGTTAGGGTCAATTATAAGGATGAAATCTTTCTAACAATCTTGGTAAATTAAATGAAAGGAAAACTACGAAATCTTAAACCATTGTATATCTTTATTTTATGTACGTTCACCGATTTCTCCGCCATTTGGACCGATTTTCAAAATTCTTTTTTTTTGTTCGAAAGAGTATACTCCAGAAGTGGTCATATTGTCACCAAGTCAGGATCTGATGGAATCCCATCAAAATCAAGGGCAACCCTTAAATGGAATAGGCACTTACAATGTTTCTCAAGTTCTTTCTATTATTACGCCAAACATAGAAAAATATACACATCAACACTGTCTAGGGATATCGCATTATTTTTCATACAAAAGAAGTCTGTTTGAGAAGCTTTAATACCATACTCGAGATACACGGAGTGATATAATTTTCAGATGAGCAAGTGCTAAACATGAATTTTCAATTTTTATCAATGAATTTAATTTTTCTTGAAATTTGTGAAAACGTGACTAAAATAAATAAAAAATTGCGCTAATTCCACCATTTTCATACAAAAGCAGAAAAAAGTGCATTTTTGTTTTCGTTTACGTCACGTTTAAAAAAAAACAATTTAAACAAAATTCATTGACGAGAATTGAAAATTCAGGTTTAGCACTTGCTCAATGCTCATCTTAAAATTATATCCCTCCATGTGTCTCGAGTATGCTTTTATAGCTTCTCAAACACACCTTTTTGTAGGTATGAAAAATTAAGCAATATCCCTAGACAGTGTTGATATTTAACTTATTTTTTCTATGTCTATGAGTACGTAGCATTTGATATAAGGACCGGATTGAGATTTATGAGATATTTTATATAATAGATCCTTTCTTAATTTTTTGTCGGAAGTTTGGTTGAGTGGTAGAGTTACACAGCCTGTGAATCGACGGTTTCTGGGTTCGATTTCCGGTTTGGGCAAACAAACCATACGAGGGAAACTTTAGTGCAGAAAGTTACAGGCTGTGTAACTCTACTAGAGTTACACAGCCTGTGAATCGACGGTTTCTGGGTTCGATTTCCGGTTTGGGCAAACAAACCATACGAGGGAAACTTTAGTGCAGAAAGTTACAGTGTGAAGTGCTAATTAATTGATTTTATGATAGATAGATAGATTGACACTTTATTCAATTGACATAAAACAGCACAACACAGTAATAGACAAATAACAAACATACAAGTAAACATGAATCAGCAAGCAAACAATGAAATAAACAGAGTAAGAAACAGAAACAAATAATTTTATAAAACTATTTTACACCGTGTTATCTGTATCATGCCAATCAAATTGGCGCTGACTCAGCATATTGCTGCAGTACCAGACTGCAGCGCTGGTATTCTGCCATGATGCTACTTATTGAGTTTTCTTTGTAGGTAATAATAACCTTTTTCTAACTTCATAAATTCACCTTTAAAAAAGTACTTTATAAAAAAAATCTGAGGGTGCTGCTCTATAATTAAATAGATGTTATTTTTAAGAGCTATCGTCGAATATAAGTGAGTCGGAAGAAATTAAAATTATTGTAACTGACCCACAAATATCCAAAAATAAAACAAAAACTTCTGTGCTGAACTGGCACTGAACAAAAAATTTGGAATGTGCCAGCTGCCAACCAAATACATTGCATTGTTAGTACAGAGGCCAGGGCATCAGGTTACTCCATTTTCATTGCAAAACCGCTCTTATCACAACAGCACACAGTGCACGCGTGTGGTAACCTGAGTTGGGGCCGTCCGTGCATTGCAAAATTAAACAACGTATTATATACTCATAAACAATATGCCATTTTTTAAATTTTCATGACATGTAAAGTTATGTGACTTATGTTACCCCAATCTATGGCCGTACAGCCGGTTTTTCAATGCATTTCTTATTTTTAAAGGCGGAAAACTCAATAGAAACTGACAATTGACATTTGTTTTATTAAAACCACTATGAATATGGTCTATATAGGTTTGATCTATGGCTTTGATGTTCTGACATGAAAGGACTATTCATTGATTTTTTGATTTTAGTTTACATCAAGCGTAGCATTGCGTATATAAGCCATGGATAAATATTATAATATTACTATTCTAATAAGTTTCTTAGTTTGGATCAAGCACTGACACGTTTGCTTATTTCTACAAATGTCTATTGACGGGAAACTTAGTCATTTCTATCTTATATTTAATTTTTTATTGAATCATTTTTACACAATTATCGCAAAGCATAATAAAAGCAGCGTGCTAGCTGAAATCTCAAATGCACGGGGGTTGTCTTAGATACTGACATAGGTGACCTGTTCCAGAAACTTCTATTCCACTGAAAATCAAAAATAAGTCCGTAATTAGCACTAAGGAATTCGTGTGCCATTTATTGTACTTACCTAAGTAATAGGTCTTTTAACATACAAATTTCGTAAATTTTTTACTCCACATATTTTTATTTTATCAAAATTGATTTTTTATAAGTAAAAAATCCTTACGTTTTTCACAGAAACGCGAAATACAATATTAATTAACCACTTTTTGTGGGATTGTTAAGACAACAAGATGTTTTAGAGGCACCACTGACTCATGTTAAGTGTTGATTGTCTATCTCTCTCAGTATCAAAAAAAACAAAAACGACTGCTACTTAAGTATAGATCAGAGTCTGAGTCGCTTTCTATAATACGGACCTTAATCTATCAAAAGCAGTAACAATGGTATAGAAAATATAAGCGATAAAGGAAACAACTATGTTTGACCTTTGTTTTCAGAATCAAAGTAATGTGTTAAGTATCAACCTTATATGACATAGTTAGCCAAGTTTTCAAATAAAAAATATTTTTAGAAATTGCTTTCCCTTATATGAACGAAATAGTTGCTTTAATAAAAAACGGCAATTAATGTATCTGTAGTTGTGTCAAAGTACAAACTCGGTCTATAAAAATACATACAACACGCAGACGAAGTTGCGGGCATCAGCTAGTAATTAATAAAGACTTTCCGTATGTATTAAAAAAAAAATGACAAATATATTTTTGAAATAGAATAATTAGCATGTGTAAATAATTTTACTTACTATATTTTTTTTCTATATTTTAAAGGGATAGGTATAAATATGTTTATATTATATCAAACTAGCTTTCCGCCCGCGGCTTCGCCCGCGTGTACTACGGTTATATCGTGCCCAGTTGTGAGATAAAATGAAACTATGTCCTTTCCCAAGGTCTAATCTATCTCTATACCAAATTTTATCAAAACTGTTTCAGTAGTTTAGGCGTGAAAGCGTAACAGACAGACGCGTACGATCGCTGCTAATCATAAAGTGCTATAGGGCGAAGCGCGGCCTTCGACGCGTTATTTATAGGCAATATAGGCATAGGCAAAATATTAATTTAAATTCAATTCTGTAAAGGGCCATATTGATCTATATTAAATGCACAATGTACGTAAGTTTCTTAATTGGATTAGAATTAATGTTGTACTGCTTAAATTCGCTGCGTAAATAAGCCATGCCTGAAATAAAACAATTGTTTTTTTATTTTAGATCTGTCAGCGCAATCAATATGTATGATCATACCAAATTTAAGCTCTGTAGTACCAAGGATCTAATATTAGTTAATATATTCTTATTATTCCCAGCAACGTTTGGCACTTGGTCGACTCTATTATTCGCAAACTTGAAGGGCCAACTTATGTGTGATAGTTGTCCTTTTAATATTCTTGTATGTTCTATCACTGTGAGTTTTTCACATTTTTAGAAACAACCATTTAGTTGGTAGGGGGGGGGACACTTGTTTTTAACAAAAAATTTTACTATAGAAATGATTTTTTCTCAAACGGAGTGCAGAATCGAAAATCGATCTTAGTAAACTCCTATCTTTTAAAAATCTATTCTACGATTCCCCCCTCGATGATATGTGCGAGAAAAAAAATTCATCGAATAAAATAAAATTGATATAATTTGATTACTACTCGTACAACAACTAATATGAATTTGTTGTAACCCCGTAATGACTACACAAATAACAAAACCATTTCACACTCTGTCAGGAGTCACTTAACCACAGTAAATTTTAATGAATATTGAAGTAAATATTGAATACATAATATTATGAACTAAAGCTTTTTTGCATTTTGGATAATATGAAAAACAATACCACTATTAGCTGCTACATTTTTATGTAGCCGCTACATTGTAGCGGGAGACGTTAGAATGTCTCTAAGATTTAATTTGTCAGCTAAAACCCCTGCACTATTGTAAATAAAAGTAGAAAATATCTATTTACGAAGAGGGAAAAAACATACCTTCAATGTATGTCGCTCTTCAACAGCACACACCTCGCGGGTCAGAGGGACCTCGACAATGTTCTAAGGTGTCCATGACTGGGGCCAGACATTAGTCCCAAACTTAAATCTTCCAAGTTCTTCTTCATGGGGTTATAGTATGAAAAAAGGTAGGTATTTGGACCCCTTATTGGTTAGATTTTCTGATCGCCTCCTAGCGCGAGTTGCCACCACTCTTGAGGTTACAGATTTTTTTTACCAACTTTTTGCAAATGGAGGTGCTTAGAATCTGCATGAAATGCGCTTTACTTGAATATTTTTTGATTGTTTCTTTTTCTTGTATTTAAAAGTTATTAGCTATCAAAGCAAAAAAATTATGACAAACTTTTAACTTTTTTACGATTTATTCGAAAAATTACTACTAAAATGATTAAAAAAAATACCAGAAATGAATTCTACATCTTTATTTTATACGAAAATGATACCAAACTTGCCCCAGTAGCCAGCTGGGAATGTATAGAATTTTTTGGCCCGGACTAGAAATGCTTAAAATTACTCAAAGAACAAATTTGTTGAAGCTCATAGCTTAATGAAAAATTTGAAGGTGAAAAGCAGTAGATCTCGGAGTAACAATGAAGTCGTTGTTCATCTTCTATACATATAATAAAACTGTAGAGGTCGAATTTCTGTACATAGAAAAAAAATGCTAAAAATCGAGTCAGGGGGATGTAAGAAGAGAAATAAAACAAATCCCGATTTTTTTAGATTTTTTTGTTTCTCTGTTTGTCTGTTTGTTTGTTTGCACGGGCTAATCTCCGTAACTGTTGGACCGATTTAAATGAAATTTTGCATAGGAGTACCTTATATCCCCGGTCAACATTTAGGCTACATAAAATCTTGAAATTTAGCCAGTAAATAATTAACCAACAACAAAAACCCCTGAAAAAATTCAAAGCTAGGTGTTTTTCAGAACATTTTACTCATACCATAGAGATCAACGTATTTTTGACATATACATGGGCTAAAAGCAAGGACATGTTGTTTTTTAAATTTATCTCTTTCGAGAAAGGCAAAGGAATCTGCATCCATACAGCCAGGTCTTCAATATATGTATTTCTTAGCTATGTCTTCAATTTATATTTCTTTACTTCTCTCATTCTCCGTAAGCCGATAGTGTTTTGTTTACGAAGAACTATGGCGGCGAGAAGCACTGCCGCTGGATCGGAGCGGATACACTGTATCACTTGAATTACTTTTTAACCGACTTCCAAAAAGGAGGAGGTTTTATGTTCGACTGTATACAGGGTGGAATTTTGTAATGCCACCTGAAGGGAAAGTACTCTTAATACTGTAGATAGAAAATTGTACTCAAAGAAAACATTCCTTTATTTTTGAAAAGAAAAAAAACTGCATTCAAGAATTTTCGAAAATTTGCTTGCCACAACCGGGAATCGAACCGACTAAAATCTATAAGAATACCCTGTACTTTTATTGCGTCGATCGTTAGGGTCAATTATAAGGATGAAATCTTTCTAACAATCTTGGTAAATTAAATGAAAGGAAAACTACGAAATCTTAAACCATTGTATATCTTTATTTTATGTACGTTCACCGATTTCTCCGCCATTTGGACCGATTTTCAAAATTCTTTTTTTTTGTTCGAAAGAGTATACTCCAGAAGTGGTCATATTGTCACCAAGTCAGGATCTGATGGAATCCCATCAAAATCAAGGGCAACCCTTAAATGGAATAGGCACTTACAATGTTTCTCAAGTTCTTTCTATTATTACGCCAAACATAGAAAAATATACACATCAACACTGTCTAGGGATATCGCATTATTTTTCATACAAAAGAAGTCTGTTTGAGAAGCTTTAATACCATACTCGAGATACACGGAGTGATATAATTTTCAGATGAGCAAGTGCTAAACATGAATTTTCAATTTTTATCAATGAATTTAATTTTTCTTGAAATTTGTGAAAACGTGACTAAAATAAAAAAAAAATTGCGCTAATTCCACCATTTTCATACAAAAGCAGAAAAAAGTGCATTTTTGTTTTCGTTTACGTCACGTTTAAAAAAAAACAATTTAAACAAAATTCATTGACGAGAATTGAAAATTCAGGTTTAGCACTTGCTCAATGCTCATCTTAAAATTATATCCCTCCATGTGTCTCGAGTATGCTTTTATAGCTTCTCAAACACACCTTTTTGTAGGTATGAAAAATTAAGCAATATCCCTAGACAGTGTTGATATTTAACTTATTTTTTCTATGTCTATGAGTACGTAGCATTTGATATAAGGACCGGATTGAGATTTATGAGATATTTTATATAATAGATCCTTTCTTAATTTTTTGTCGGAAGTTTGGTTGAGTGGTAGAGTTACACAGCCTGTGAATCGACGGTTTCTGGGTTCGATTTCCGGTTTGGGCAAACAAACCATACGAGGGAAACTTTAGTGCAGAAAGTTACAGGCTGTGTAACTCTACTAGAGTTACACAGCCTGTGAATCGACGGTTTCTGGGTTCGATTTCCGGTTTGGGCAAACAAACCATACGAGGGAAACTTTAGTGCAGAAAGTTACAGTGTGAAGTGCTAATTAATTGATTTTATGATAGATAGATAGATTGACACTTTATTCAATTGACATAAAACAGCACAACACAGTAATAGACAAATAACAAACATACAAGTAAACATGAATCAGCAAGCAAACAATGAAATAAACAGAGTAAGAAACAGAAACAAATAATTTTATAAAACTATTTTACACCGTGTTATCTGTATCATGCCAATCAAATTGGCGCTGACTCAGCATATTGCTGCAGTACCAGACTGCAGCGCTGGTATTCTGCCATGATGCTACTTATTGAGTTTTCTTTGTAGGTAATAATAACCTTTTTCTAACTTCATAAATTCACCTTTAAAAAAGTACTTTATAAAAAAAATCTGAGGGTGCTGCTCTATAATTAAATAGATGTTATTTTTAAGAGCTATCGTCGAATATAAGTGAGTCGGAAGAAATTAAAATTATTGTAACTGACCCACAAATATCCAAAAATAAAACAAAAACTTCTGTGCTGAACTGGCACTGAACAAAAAATTTGGAATGTGCCAGCTGCCAACCAAATACATTGCATTGTTAGTACAGAGGCCAGGGCATCAGGTTACTCCATTTTCATTGCAAAACCGCTCTTATCACAACAGCACACAGTGCACGCGTGTGGTAACCTGAGTTGGGGCCGTCCGTGCATTGCAAAATTAAACAACGTATTATATACTCATAAACAATATGCCATTTTTTAAATTTTCATGACATGTAAAGTTATGTGACTTATGTTACCCCAATCTATGGCCGTACAGCCGGTTTTTCAATGCATTTCTTATTTTTAAAGGCGGAAAACTCAATAGAAACTGACAATTGACATTTGTTTTATTAAAACCACTATGAATATGGTCTATATAGGTTTGATCTATGGCTTTGATGTTCTGACATGAAAGGACTATTCATTGATTTTTTGATTTTAGTTTACATCAAGCGTAGCATTGCGTATATAAGCCATGGATAAATATTATAATATTACTATTCTAATAAGTTTCTTAGTTTGGATCAAGCACTGACACGTTTGCTTATTTCTACAAATGTCTATTGACGGGAAACTTAGTCATTTCTATCTTATATTTAATTTTTTATTGAATCATTTTTACACAATTATCGCAAAGCATAATAAAAGCAGCGTGCTAGCTGAAATCTCAAATGCACGGGGGTTGTCTTAGATACTGACATAGGTGACCTGTTCCAGAAACTTCTATTCCACTGAAAATCAAAAATAAGTCCGTAATTAGCACTAAGGAATTCGTGTGCCATTTATTGTACTTACCTAAGTAATAGGTCTTTTAACATACAAATTTCGTAAATTTTTTACTCCACATATTTTTATTTTATCAAAATTGATTTTTTATAAGTAAAAAATCCTTACGTTTTTCACAGAAACGCGAAATACAATATTAATTAACCACTTTTTGTGGGATTGTTAAGACAACAAGATGTTTTAGAGGCACCACTGACTCATGTTAAGTGTTGATTGTCTATCTCTCTCAGTATCAAAAAAAACAAAAACGACTGCTACTTAAGTATAGATCAGAGTCTGAGTCGCTTTCTATAATACGGACCTTAATCTATCAAAAGCAGTAACAATGGTATAGAAAATATAAGCGATAAAGGAAACAACTATGTTTGACCTTTGTTTTCAGAATCAAAGTAATGTGTTAAGTATCAACCTTATATGACATAGTTAGCCAAGTTTTCAAATAAAAAATATTTTTAGAAATTGCTTTCCCTTATATGAACGAAATAGTTGCTTTAATAAAAAACGGCAATTAATGTATCTGTAGTTGTGTCAAAGTACAAACTCGGTCTATAAAAATACATACAACACGCAGACGAAGTTGCGGGCATCAGCTAGTAATTAATAAAGACTTTCCGTATGTATTAAAAAAAAAATGACAAATATATTTTTGAAATAGAATAATTAGCATGTGTAAATAATTTTACTTACTATATTTTTTTTCTATATTTTAAAGGGATAGGTATAAATATGTTTATATTATATCAAACTAGCTTTCCGCCCGCGGCTTCGCCCGCGTGTACTACGGTTATATCGTGCCCAGTTGTGAGATAAAATGAAACTATGTCCTTTCCCAAGGTCTAATCTATCTCTATACCAAATTTTATCAAAACTGTTTCAGTAGTTTAGGCGTGAAAGCGTAACAGACAGACGCGTACGATCGCTGCTAATCATAAAGTGCTATAGGGCGAAGCGCGGCCTTCGACGCGTTATTTATAGGCAATATAGGCATAGGCAAAATATTAATTTAAATTCAATTCTGTAAAGGGCCATATTGATCTATATTAAATGCACAATGTACGTAAGTTTCTTAATTGGATTAGAATTAATGTTGTACTGCTTAAATTCGCTGCGTAAATAAGCCATGCCTGAAATAAAACAATTGTTTTTTTATTTTAGATCTGTCAGCGCAATCAATATGTATGATCATACCAAATTTAAGCTCTGTAGTACCAAGGATCTAATATTAGTTAATATATTCTTATTATTCCCAGCAACGTTTGGCACTTGGTCGACTCTATTATTCGCAAACTTGAAGGGCCAACTTATGTGTGATAGTTGTCCTTTTAATATTCTTGTATGTTCTATCACTGTGAGTTTTTCACATTTTTAGAAACAACCATTTAGTTGGTAGGGGGGGGGACACTTGTTTTTAACAAAAAATTTTACTATAGAAATGATTTTTTCTCAAACGGAGTGCAGAATCGAAAATCGATCTTAGTAAACTCCTATCTTTTAAAAATCTATTCTACGATTCCCCCCTCGATGATATGTGCGAGAAAAAAAATTCATCGAATAAAATAAAATTGATATAATTTGATTACTACTCGTACAACAACTAATATGAATTTGTTGTAACCCCGTAATGACTACACAAATAACAAAACCATTTCACACTCTGTCAGGAGTCACTTAACCACAGTAAATTTTAATGAATATTGAAGTAAATATTGAATACATAATATTATGAACTAAAGCTTTTTTGCATTTTGGATAATATGAAAAACAATACCACTATTAGCTGCTACATTTTTATGTAGCCGCTACGTTGTAGCGGGAGACGTTAGAATGTCTCTAAGATTTAATTTGTCAGCTAAAACCCCTGCACTATTGTAAATAAAAGTAGAAAATATCTATTTACGAAGAGGGAAAAAACATACCTTCAATGTATGTCGCTCTTCAACAGCACACACCTCGCGGGTCAGAGGGACCTCGACAATGTTCTAAGGTGTCCATGACTGGGGCCAGACATTAGTCCCAAACTTAAATCTTCCAAGTTCTTCTTCATGGGGTTATAGTATGAAAAAAGGTAGGTATTTGGACCCCTTATTGGTTAGATTTTCTGATCGCCTCCTAGCGCGAGTTGCCACCACTCTTGAGGTTACAGATTTTTTTTACCAACTTTTTGCAAATGGAGGTGCTTAGAATCTGCATGAAATGCGCTTTACTTGAATATTTTTTGATTGTTTCTTTTTCTTGTATTTAAAAGTTATTAGCTATCAAAGCAAAAAAATTATGACAAACTTTTAACTTTTTTACGATTTATTCGAAAAATTACTACTAAAATGATTAAAAAAAATACCAGAAATGAATTCTACATCTTTATTTTATACGAAAATGATACCAAACTTGCCCCAGTAGCCAGCTGGGAATGTATAGAATTTTTTGGCCCGGACTAGAAATGCTTAAAATTACTCAAAGAACAAATTTGTTGAAGCTCATAGCTTAATGAAAAATTTGAAGGTGAAAAGCAGTAGATCTCGGAGTAACAATGAAGTCGTTGTTCATCTTCTATACATATAATAAAACTGTAGAGGTCGAATTTCTGTACATAGAAAAAAAATGCTAAAAACCGAGTCAGGGGGATGTAAGAAGAGAAATAAAACAAATCCCGATTTTTTTAGATTTTTTTGTTTCTCTGTTTGTCTGTTTGTTTGTTTGCACGGGCTAATCTCCGTAACTGTTGGACCGATTTAAATGAAATTTTGCATAGGAGTACCTTATATCCCCGGTCAACATTTAGGCTACATAAAATCTTGAAATTTAGCCAGTAAATAATTAACCAACAACAAAAACCCCTGAAAAAATTCAAAGCTAGGTGTTTTTCAGAACATTTTACTCATACCATAGAGATCAACGTATTTTTGACATATACATGGGCTAAAAGCAAGGACATGTTGTTTTTTAAATTTATCTCTTTCGAGAAAGGCAAAGGAATCTGCATCCATACAGCCAGGTCTTCAATATATGTATTTCTTAGCTATGTCTTCAATTTATATTTCTTTACTTCTCTCATTCTCCGTAAGCCGATAGTGTTTTGTTTACGAAGAACTATGGCGGCGAGAAGCACTGCCGCTGGATCGGAGCGGATACACTGTATCACTTGAATTACTTTTTAACCGACTTCCAAAAAGGAGGAGGTTTTATGTTCGACTGTATACAGGGTGGAATTTTGTAATGCCACCTGAAGGGAAAGTACTCTTAATACTGTAGATAGAAAATTGTACTCAAAGAAAACATTCCTTTATTTTTGAAAAGAAAAAAAACTGCATTCAAGAATTTTCGAAAATTTGCTTGCCACAACCGGGAATCGAACCGACTAAAATCTATAAGAATACCCTGTACTTTTATTGCGTCGATCGTTAGGGTCAATTGGACGCAGTTATGCAAACCAGATCCAACCCACACAAAGTGACTTCCGAGTTAATAGCATTTTAGTGAAGTTGTAAATATTTTGAAAAGTATACATTTTATTGAATCTTGAAGTTAATCAATTTTGTAGATTACACTTAGTACTATTTTGTGTTTTATATATTTTCTGTGAAAACGTAGATAGTTGGGAGATTTTCGTGAAAAACCCGGTTGGATCTTTATTGCAAAATACTGAATTGAGGGTTGGTTCTTTGTGTTCAAAAATGAAATGAAACAAAATTCTTAATTTCTTTAAAAATCTTTAATATTTTTTATACTTATTATGTAATCAGACTTTAACTTATTTCTACAAACCTTAAAGAAAGTTTGGTACAAAAAAAACAATCAAAATGTAATACTTAGTGATAAAATCGTATGGAACCGAAGAGGACGTAAACTTATTTAAATTTTCAGCTTATTAATCATCTTCCTGCTCAAAATCAAAATCAGGTGTTCCGGAAAATCCATCTACGTCATCTTCCACTCCATCGTTCCCTACCAAAGTGTTATAAAACGCCTTAGCATCATCTGGAATGAGGTGGAAAAGACTTTTAATGTCATCCAGTTTGGATTGAGGAATGGGCTTTCCGTTTGGCCAGAGAGGCTCCATTGCAGCTTTGGTAATTAAACAAGGCCTTCCCCGTGCCTTTTTAATATTCACTTCTACGTGCGAGTTTGTTTCTAAATTTGGACTCATGAAAATCGAAAACATATCTGCTTTTTTTAAAATAATTTCTTTGGTAGAAAGCCAGGATACTTTGCTACCATCGATGACTTTTTTTCTGTTGGTTATAAGGTTTTCTAATTTTTGAGATGAAAGAAAATCATTTTTTTTATTCTTTGCACAATAATAGGCTTATTTTTTCTGCATTTCTTCATAACTTCGATGTAATCATCAGGCGTATAAAGCCTTTGTTGAAGCTTTAAGCCCGATTCAATTTTGCCTAAATCGGTATCATTTGGTAAAAAACTATGACCTGATTCTAAAAATCTAATCGTTATGGTTTCCAAACTTGGATGGTCGTTTAAACATGCTTTCAACATTAGAGTTAGCTTGATGTTCCTGTTCTGCCCACCACACGAATCGCTCCAAAGAATGAGGTTTTTCACTTCTTGTTTTAGATTTTCGGAAACATGCTTAAGCAAGCAAGAGCCAACTTTTTGTGCCCCTCTGCCAGCCTCACCTTCAACCCACACGTTGCAAAAGGCTTGGTCATCACTTCCGTTATGAATACCCAAGTTGTAGACCCATAACTGTCTTTTATAAAAGACTATATTGGTGGGTATGCGTGGCAGTGGTAACGTTTTCTCCAAATCAAAAGTCAAAGTTTCTGTCAAAGGGTCAGTTTTTGCAAGAGCCATATCGGATTTAAGCTGATCTTGCAAAGTTTTTGCTTTATTTAGGTGTTCTGAGTGTTGACTTTCGAGTAACACTTTTTCGGCATCCTTTGACTGTGCAATTTTAATTGCAAAAGTATCACACTTATTACATGTGTCTTTCTTTAGTGTTTTAGTTCGAAGATTGAACTTAGTTGTAAAAATTTGTTTAGCCTTCGCAAGTGAGACGGGTACAACGCCAACTTCTTTCGCTTCGTCAAGATACAGTTTATAAATAGCAGACATAGTCATCCCTGGTTTTAAAAAGGCTGCCTCGTTGCATTCGTTTCAGCGATAATGGGAAACGTATTTAGGTAATTTTTTAATCGTATTAATTAGTAGAAATTCACTTTCAGGATGAACCTTATTCTGCCCTGCATGCTGTCCACGATTATCTATTATTGCATTGTTTGATCTCATTTTGCATAAAGACGTGTTAATTCTTTTTGGTGTTGTTTGCAAGCTATTCACGAACATCGGTCTGCATACTCGTATCCCTTGTAGAAAATATTCTCGCGAAAAAGTCTTTTTTTTTGAAACGTTGGTTTTATTTGTTGTGGTATAACTACGTTTGACGGGAGTTTCCTTGACGCAAGCTGCTATGTACATGTTTTGGGAGTTGTAGGTACCCAATGAATAAAATTTGTAAAATTCTTGTTGTCTTTTTTCTACTGATATCAATTTATGGCATTTTTTAGGGCACGTACACTTGAAGTCCACAAACAATTTAGAGTTTACGTTTTTTTTCCGCGAATTAACATGGGGCTGGTTCATATATTTTCTTTTTTTCCTTTCATCTCTAGTCATTCCACCATATTTTCTCTTCCTACCCTTACGTGGCCTGCCTGTGTATAACTCTCTATCTATTGGCGAATTGGCAGTCACGATTTCTTCGTACTCAACAATCATTGAATCTAAATTACTATCCTGATTAATAGGCCTGTTATCATTATCATTCGGTTCTCCTTCTTCATGATCATTAAGGTTTAAGCTTGGTGTATCTTCGATATCTGTTTCTATGTCGTTCCTTTTAACCGATACAAAATTAGTAAAATTTTCATTAATATCTGCTTGACAAGTGATTATGGAAACTGACATGTCAGAACTGCTGTCACTAAAATTACCATTTTCCTTATCTGAACATTCGTAATCAGGGTCCTTAACAGAGTCGTCGCTACATTCTGCAATTTCCATTATTTCTTTAGATTCTTTAGACAATAAAGCACAAGTTTGTTTAGGCCTCAAAGTAGGAAGAGCAACTACTTTATCATTTATCAAAATTTGTCCAGGATTTGTAGTAAGCGGTGAATATGGCGGAGCTTCTATGTTTTTTTTCCTCAGGTCGTTCTTCTAGGGGAGAAAATAATTTATTAGTAGCCAAAATACGTCCAGGATTCGGAGTAAGCGGGGAATATGGCGGAGCTTCTATGCTTTTTTCCTCAGGTCGTTCTTCTAGGGGAGAAAATAATTTATTATTAGCCAAAATGCGTCCAGGATTCGGAGTAAGCGGGGAATATGGCGGAGCTTCTATGCTTTTTTCTTCGGGTAATTCTTTAGCAAAAAACAGTGAAGTAGGTTTTTCAACACAAATAGGTTTTTCTTCTAGCAATGGCAGTGAGTCTCTTTCATCATGCGTCCTTTTTACTTCTGTTATATTTATTGTTAGTTTCTCTCTGTTTTCAGGCATTAAAGAAGCATGTTTTTCACACTTGTTAGATACCAGTGCATGAAAAAGCGGTAAGTCAATAGTTTCTGGGTTGTCATTCTCAGCAGACTTAAGTGAAGCAGTTTTTTCAACATTTTGGAAAAATTCAGTGTCCTTAGCTAAAAAATTATACAAATCTGCAGTTTCAGGTGACATCGGTGGAACAGGTGAAATTGGATTATTTTCTGGAACAGGTGACGGTGGGAGTGCTTCTGCAAGAGGTGAGGATGAGAGATTTTCTAAAATAGGTGACGGTGGTAGTGTTTCTTCGCAGAGAAGTTGAGAAAAGTCCTCCTTTTCACCGTTTACCAAAATTTTACTAGTAGCTTTGGGTAAAAAAATAATATTTTGTGTAGCTGCTGATCTTATTTTTTCATAATATGTACTTATAGAAGTTGTTGGTCCTTGCATCTTTTCATTAAAACTTTTCCGGCAGTTCTCAGCAGGGCTTCTGCCCTGCTTCATGTTTACCATATGTGCTAGTAGTGTCGCGACTATTGATAGAGTACAAATCTGACTCTGGAGCACCCTTGTGTCTCTTCATAACCTCACTTTAAGTAATTTGGTGAACCGAAATATTTTTTGATGGGAAACTTGAGGCTTTCTTGATAATATTCTTGTGTAACGATTCCTTCCACTTTATTCTAGGATTTCGAGTTTCTGTTTCTTCTTCCGACATTCTACAAAACACGAAATTATGAACTAAACCAATAAACACGCTTATCCGCAAAGAAAAAAACATTCGATTATTACACCACTTACCTGCAGTAACAATTCAGTTTATTCAGTCACAACAAAATTTGTAAATTTAATTTTGAATTATTATTTGTGTTCACAAATTATTACTTGTTGAATGACTAATCTGACGTTGTGTTACACTTTTTAGGCGCGATTACAAGAAAAGGCAAAGATACTGCCAATTATACAGCCTGAATCAACTAACTAAAATAATCAATAAATTGTTTTGTACTAGTATTTATACCTGATTTTCATTATTTTATTGTAGAACAGACGTTAGATAAAATAAAACAGGTAATAATATAAATTTGAAAAAATCGGGTGGGAAATAGAAAAAATAAATTGAGTGGGTCGTAACTTTTAGTGGGTCGTAACCTTTTTTAGGGTTCCGTAGTAATCTACGAACCCTTATAGTTTCGCCATGTCCGTCTGTCCGTCTGTCCGTCTGTCCGCGGGTTTCCTAAGAATCCCTTGGTACTACAGAGATGAAACTTGGCATGATTATACATATAAATCACGCCGACAGAACTGTAAAGTAAAATCTTAGAAAAAAAATTTTTTTCGTGTGTCTCCCACAGACGTGAAAGGGCGATGAATTTTTTTTTTCTCGCCAATATTTTTGAGTGGGATGTCATAGGACAGCATATAAAAAGATAGAAGGGTTTTACTAAGAACGTTTTTCGATTCAGCACTCCGTTTGCGAAATATAAATTTTTAAAGTGAAAATTTTTGTCAAACACAAGTGTCCCCCCCTCTACCTGCTAAACGGTTGTTTCTAAAAATGTGGAAAAATTCACATTGGTAGAATATATAACGAAATTAAAAGGAAAACTATCACACATAACTTGGTCCTTCAAGTTTGCGAGTAATAGTCGACCAAGTGCCAAACACTGTTGAGATTAATTAGAATATATTTACTAATATAAGATCCTTGGTACTACAAAGCTGAAATTTGGCATGGTCATAGATATTGATTGCGCCGACAGATCTAAAATATAAAATTTTGGAAAAAACATTTTTTCGGGTGTTTCCCATACACGTGAAAGGGCGATGGATTTTTTTTTCTCGCCGATACCATCGAATTGAATGTCATAGGATATATTTTTAAAATATAGAAGGGGTTTACTAAGAACGTTTTTCGATTCAGTACTCCGTTTGAGAAAAAAATATTTTTAATGTGAAATTTTTTGTTAAAAACAAGTTTCCGGGTCCTACCAGCTAAACGGTTGTTTCTAAAAATGTGAAAAAATTCACGGTTATAGAATATACAACGAAATTAAAAGAAAAACTATCACACATAAGTTGGCCCTTCAAGTTTGCGAGTAATATGCGACTAAACGTTTTTGGGATTAATAAGAATATGTTTACAAGGTTCCACGCTAAAAGTGAGGGGAGGTCGAAAGCTAAACCGTAACATATTGACATTTTAGGCGACGTTAAATAGTTTTTTGGGGGTGTTAATTACGAAAATGACATCAAAATTATTTTAACAGCAGGTTGATATTATTTCTAACAGTAATATTGCCGTAAAAAAAAAAAGAATTTTATACTTACATTCGGTTGTATTTAGACCAAAACAAAAATTATTTCCAAAATTACAAACTCTTTAATAATACATTTGTTTTTAGGATTCCGTACTAATCTACGAACCCTTATAGTTTCGCCATGTCCGTCTGTCCGCAGGTTTCCTAAGAAACCCTTGGTAGCACAGAGCTGAAATTTGGCAAGGTCATACATATAAATTACGCTGACAGAACTGTAGATTTTTTTTTCGGGTGTCTCCCATAGATGTGAAAGGGTGATGATTTTTTTCTTCTCGCCAATATCATAAAATGGGGTGTCATAGGACAGCTTTTTAAAAGGCAGAAGGAGTTTTCTAACAACGTTTTTCGATTCAGCACTCCGTTTGCGAAACATGAATTTTTAAATTAAAATTTTTTGTCAAACACAAGTGTCTACCTCTCTACCAGCTAAACGGTTGTTTCTAAAAATTTAAAACAATTCACGGTGGTAGTATATACAACGAAATTAAAAGAAAAAGTATCACACATAAGATGGCCCTTCAAGTTTGCGAGTAATAGTCGACCAAGTGCCAAACTTAGTTGGCATCATTAAGAATTTATTTAGTAATATTAGATCCTTAATAGTACAGAGCTAAAATTTGGCATGGTCATACATACCTATTGATTGTGGTGACAAATCTAAAAAATAAAATGGTCGAAAAAAATTTTTTTCGTGTGTTTCCCATTAACGTGAATGGGCGATGGTTTGTTTTCTAGCCGATATCATCGAGTGCGTTATCATATGATAGCTTTTAAAAGATAGAAGGGGTTTACTACAAACGTTTTTCGATTCAGCAATCCGTTTAGGAAACATTAATTTTTATAACGAAAAAAAAAGTGGAATAATTCACGAGGGTAGCATTTACGACGAAGTGTACCCTAATCCAAAATGGTTGACATACAAGGTTCCACGCTAAAAGTGAGGCGAGCCGAAAGCCAAGCTGTAACATATTGACACATTAAAAATATACTCCTGCTTAGCTTGATATTATTATATTATTCCTTACAATAAAATTGTCGCAAAAAAAAAAAAATTCGCGCTCGCTTCGCTCGCGCATTAAACACTTCCATTCTGTTATATTTAGGCCAAACTTTTTAATATATTTCTTAATGATACTAAGTATAGTATTTGGGGATTTTAACATCAACTATGACAATATGCTTGTAAAATTAAGAAGCCAGCTGCATATTTGAACCATGCTGCTACGGAACCCTACAATACGCGTGGCCCGACACGCTCTTGGCCGGTTTTTTTTAATAATAGCCTGGATTTAGTGAGTAACAAGGATTAAAATCGATATTAATTTACATTTCTTTGACATATTTTTTAAAATGAAATCTAACCCTCATTGTTCTTTTAATTTATGGAAAATAAAATTCCACATAGAATCAAGTAACATGGATCTAAGTAAATCTAAAATAATAATTACGCAAACAAGATTCAACACGCATGGTAACCAAAAATTATTCGAGTTTAAATTGACACAAAGAACCAAGTAACATGGATCTAAATAAATATAAAATAATAATTACGCAAACAAGATCCAACACGCATGGTAACCATAAATTATTAAATTTTAAATTGACACAAAGATCCAAGCATCATGATTATAAGTAGTCTGTCAGTACTGTATACTCAAGCTGCATGGATCCTTGTGTCAATTTTGGAAATGACCATTCCGGGTGGTAACAATGTTTACATTAAAATTTTGAAGGAACGAAACGCCGTACGGCCACAATATTTATAGACAAGACAGAGGGCAGCATAAAGTACCTCTTTAAGGAACTAACTCAAATTTGACCATGCTGTGGGTTGGATCTGGTTTGCATAACTACGTCCAATTATAAGGATGAAATCTTTCTAACAATCTTGGTAAATTAAATGAAAGGAAAACTACGAAATTTTAAACCATTGTATATCTTTATTTTATGTATGTTCACCGATTTCTCCGCCATTTGGACCGATTTTCAAAATTCTTTTTTTTTGTTCGAAAGAGTATACTCCAGAAGTGGTCATATTGTCACCAAGTCAGGATCTGATGGAATCCCATCAAAATCAAGGGCAACCCTTAAATGGAATAGGCACTTACAATGTTTCTCAAGTTCTTTCTATTATTACGCCAAACATAGAAAAATATACACATCAACACTGTCTAGGGATATCGCATTATTTTTCATACAAAAGAAGTCTGTTTGAGAAGCTATAATACCATACTCGAGATACACGGAGTGATATAATTTTCAGATGAGCAAGTGCTAAACATGAATTTTCAATTTTTATCAATGAATTTAATTTTTCTTGAAATTTGTGAAAACGTGACTAAAATAAAAAAAAAATTGCGCTAATTCCACCATTTTCATACAAAAGCAGAAAAAAGTGCATTTTTGTTTTCGTTTACGTCACGTTTAAAAAAAAACAATTTAAACAAAATTCATTGACGAGAATTGAAAATTCAGGTTTAGCACTTGCTCAATGCTCATCTTAAAATTATATCCCTCCATGTGTCTCGAGTATGCTTTTATAGCTTCTCAAACACACCTTTTTGTAGGTATGAAAAATTAAGCAATATCCCTAGACAGTGTTGATATTTAACTTATTTTTTCTATGTCTATGAGTACGTAGCATTTGATATAAGGACCGGATTGAGATTTATGAGATATTTTATATAATAGATCCTTTCTTAATTTTTTGTCGGAAGTTTGGTTGAGTGGTAGAGTTACACAGCCTGTGAATCGACGGTTTCTGGGTTCGATTTCCGGTTTGGGCAAACAAACCATACGAGGGAAACTTTAGTGCAGAAAGTTACAGGCTGTGTAACTCTACTAGAGTTACACAGCCTGTGAATCGACGGTTTCTGGGTTCGATTTCCGGTTTGGGCAAACAAACCATACGAGGGAAACTTTAGTGCAGAAAGTTACAGTGTGAAGTGCTAATTAATTGATTTTATGATAGATAGATAGATTGACACTTTATTCAATTGACATAAAACAGCACAACACAGTAATAGACAAATAACAAACATACAAGTAAACATGAATCAGCAAGCAAACAATGAAATAAACAGAGTAAGAAACAGAAACAAATAATTTTATAAAACTATTTTACACCGTGTTATCTGTATCATGCCAATCAAATTGGCGCTGACTCAGCATATTGCTGCAGTACCAGACTGCAGCGCTGGTATTCTGCCATGATGCTACTTATTGAGTTTTCTTTGTAGGTAATAATAACCTTTTTCTAACTTCATAAATTCACCTTTAAAAAAGTACTTTATAAAAAAAATCTGAGGGTGCTGCTCTATAATTAAATAGATGTTATTTTTAAGAGCTATCGTCGAATATAAGTGAGTCGGAAGAAATTAAAATTATTGTAACTGACCCACAAATATCCAAAAATAAAACAAAAACTTCTGTGCTGAACTGGCACTGAACAAAAAATTTGGAATGTGCCAGCTGCCAACCAAATACATTGCAGTAGTAGGGAATTAAGAATTCTGGATCACGGTCTTTCAAACATAATCGGAGTTTTAGTTTTCAGTTATAAGTGAATGCACCAACAATAAGCGCACGCAGTCGGCGCCTTCGGCGCCGACTGCCGTGCGCACTGAGTTGATGCATTCACATATAACTGAAAACTAAAACTCCGATTATGTTTGAAAAACCGCGCTCCAGAATTCTTAATTCCCACTACCACTTTTATATTAACTTTTATTTTATTTTCTTTTACTTTTATTTATTGTTATCGAATACATATACATTCATTGAAAACTAAACTATGATATCAATACATACATTCTTAATGAATCAAAAGATTGAATAATGCATTTTAAATATAATGATTTCATACTCGTAAACATTTAAGGGGTTGTGTAAAAATTGTTCTCTATACACTTTATTATATCCCTAACGCGATGGTAAATGGTGTCTGTAGCCTCGTCCTTTACAACATGTTGAGTACATATACGTGCGTTGCATGGGCAGAATGACTTCTGGACACTTGCAAATTGCTGGGCATCATATATTTCGATGCGAATCACTTTTGTGCCTGAAGCAGTCATCTTGAAGAACGATGACATATTCTTTTTCTCAGCTGGCGGAGAGGCATCAGTTTCTGCTTCAAGATAGGAAGTGATGCCTCTTACAGTTGCTGGATCCATTTGAATAGGAGAATAAGTCCACGTAGGTGAATACTGCAAGGCAAAAATAAAGTTAATTGTATTACACAGTTAGTTCATAATAAGGTAATATGTAAGAAATTCATTAGAACTTTGAATTATACTTTTCTTCATCGATACACTTACCGACATAGTTTTTCAGCCGACTTGTCAAGTCTTCTATTTTGTAAAGAATGAGACGGGTTTCGGTAAAGAGCAGATAAGTGATGTTAGGTCAGGGGGAGGGCTTTTGGGAGTTTTAATACATGGTATTTGACGGTCTGTGTGTCTGTCACTCCGTCTGTCTATTTTGTTCTTAAAATTTAACAAAATAAATAAATTCAATGAGTAAAACCAGGTACCGATATTAGTATCGCTAAGATATCGATTGCTTCCAGTTTTGGAAGATTTGCTGACGCGTAAAATTAGGTACGGAGTGATTCAGGGACTTCACTACATCAACATGTATCCCTTATTCGGTAAGTGCCTTTCATCTTATTCCCACTAACACAAGTAAACTACCAGAATCTATTTATAGCCCTCAGCTTGATGCGAGTCTCTCCATTTGTTTCCTTGCAATTAGTTAAGGTGTAATCTTTATCACATAAAACAAAACATCATGTAAGTGATCTTTCAAATAAATACACCAATTTATATCAGTTTTAAATAGGTCGACTAATTTAATTCACTTTCTACGAGATACATCATTCAAATAACTATTCACAACAACCTATAATTAGTAGACTTATTTGAATAGTAGACTTATTTGAACAATCTTTAATTAGTAGACTTAATTGAATACATTACCCATTTTTTACTTCATATTATTAATTAATCTATAGAAAACTTCACCTTCCTGTAATAAGCATTATTTTATAAGTACCTATTATTTCAGGTCAAACAATCAGGACTTCCTATCGAGTGATGATTCAAGCTCATCGAACGATAGTAGCTCGAGCAGCAGTCGGGAGTCTTCCCCGGCGCGCTCCCCGGCTACGGCTCAGGAGACTTCAACTGCTTGCAGCAAGAAGAGGAAATCAAAGTCCAAATCACGATCATCAAGTAAACGGTAATTATAAAATATCCTTATTAATATTATAAATGTGAAAGTGTGTTTCTTTCATTTGTTTGTCCTTCCTTAATACCTAAACGGAGTGATGGATCGATGTGATTTTTCCATAGGGTAGTTGGGGACCCCCGAAAGTGACATAAGTTACTTTTCCATGCGAACGAAGTTGCAGCGCAAATCTAGTATTATAATATGGACAAATAATTATTAAACAGAATATAACGTCGCATTTAGACTAATATCAATAATCAGTTGTTATACTTACCCTTTATTTAAATAAGATATTGTACTGGTACTTGTTTTTGATAACAATAATTTTCTCGGCGGTTGGTTGGAACGAGTAGCAATACTTCTCACTCCCTCCCTTACATTAATTTATCGTATTTTAATTAATTTCAATGTTTTTGATTACAGCTCTAAAAACGAAGATAGGAAAAAGAAGACTGAAAAGCAGAAGAAGGAGGAAAATTCAGCGCAGCCCCGAGCTGGTACGTCGAAAGTGACTGCGAAGGACATCATGGGCACGGACTCGGATATCGACGAAGAAAAAACTGTCATCGGTAAAAAAGACGAGTTAATTTCGTATTTATGTCGTCGTGGGGCTAACGGTGTTTCAAAACAATGTAATCCTGATAGTCAGGGCTCACAATTTGTAGATTTCAGGCTGTACATGTGTAGCGAAATAGAAAACGTAACGCCGATGAACAGGTGGCGGCAAGCTATTGTAACATTGAAAACTAAAATTGATGAAAATAGTGCTGCTCATCGATATTTAGTTAAGTTTTTAAAAGAGATAAAAAATGATTTTAAAAACTGTCCTGTTACATATACAAGTACTCCAAAACAGTAAGCGGATATCTTACCTTTATAATTATTAACCTGTTTACTTGAGCCTACTACTACCGGTCTTAAGAATATGAAGTGTAATCGCGTATACTCTTAGTTTTAGTTCATGAGATATAAAAATGTATTTTATTCCTAATTAAACTTTAAATAAAAGCTTGAATGGAAAATAAATGTTTTTTTTCCTTCCAGGTAACATATCTAACAAGCAAATGAACGAAACAACAATGAGAAATAATGTTAAGTTTTGTACCGAGTGTAATATTCCAGTTCTTGAAAACTATTTCAGATATCATATAAGAACGAATCTGCATAAAAAAAACTGTTTACTGAAAACTAGTTATAGTAACATTTATATCTTAGCTACAGCTTTCAAAGAAAGGATAATTACCTATAGGGTAAACCCTAATATGAATGATGGGTTAGATATCACTCCAGATAAATTTTTAAATGATGTAGGTAAAGATGTAAAACACCTCATTAATTCATCATTATCGAAGCACGGCTCTGTCAAATTGAATTTCGAGTTATTTGGCAATTTTAAATTACCTTCTTCAGATGACATTCATTTAAAATCGTTCAACACTAAATACAGTACTATATTCAGAAACACTGATTTACATCAGTTATATTCAGAAACTCAGAATGTGTTGATTAATAAACTAAGTGAATTTCAGCACTGTGAATCAGGTTGGAGTCTTAGCTCTATTAGTCATCTAGAAATAAATATAAATAAATATTCTCCTCTGAGAGGCGGTAGCTATTTAGTGTTACCAAAAGAAATTAGCTATACGAAAAGTTGTTTGAATATCAAAAATTATGATAATCATTGTTTTGCATGGAGTATATTAGCTGCTTTATTCCCCCGAGCTAGTAACCCTAATAGAACCAGTTCTTATCCATTTTACTCATCAGTGCTGAATGTGAAAGGAATGAATTTTCCACCTTCACCGTCCGATATAAAGTTGTTTGAAAACAATAATCCTTCTATAAGTGTCAGTATATACGGGTTAGATAGTAAGAATAATGTTACGGGACCTCTGTATATGACGGGTGAAAGAAAGCAGAATCATGTTAATCTATTATACATTGAAAATGAATCTAGAGGGCACTATTGTTTAATCAAAGATTTAGCGAAACTTACTCGACGACAGGTCACCAAAAATCATAACAAGCCATATCTTTGTGAAAGCTGTCTACAGTTTTTTGTAACACAGGAAAAATACAAGTCACATGTGTGTTCACAAGTTTTGACTGTTTTACCCGATAAGAATAGTAAGTTAGAATTTAAAAATTATGAAAGACAGCAAAAGATTAACTTTGTCATTTATGCAGACTTTGAAAGTTTATTAATAAATACTCATCAAAAAACCGGTACTCACACTGAAACCTACAAACTGCATCAGCCATCATGTTTTTCATATTACATTTGTTGTTCACATGATTCAGGATTGAATAAATATGTTTCTTATAGAGGCTCCGATTGTGCAGAAGTTTTCATAAAGTATTTGATTCGAGATGTAAAAAATATCAATAGTATACTTAAAAGTAAGAAGCCTATGAAGCCAATGACTCTTTCACAAAAAAATGAGTATCATAGGGCGAGTGTTTGTCATATTTGTAGACTACCATTGCTTAATGATAAAGTTGCTGATCATGATCATATAACCTCCGAATTTAGAGGTGCCGCTCACTCTAAATGTAATATATTATATAGAGTCTGCCCCTTCATACCCGTCATTTTCCATAATTTAGCAAACTATGATGCTCATCTATTTATAACTGAGTTATGTAAATATGAGGGTGAAATTAAAGTTATTCCGAAAACTAAAGAACAATATATTACTTTCACAAAGTTTTTAAAGGACTCTGAAACTCGTTCCTCAATCCAAATTAAATTTTTAGATTCATTTCAGTTTCTTAGCACGAGTTTAGATGTTTTAAGTAAAAATTTGACAGAACAAGATTTTAAACATTTGAGGAAGGAGTTCAACACGCAGGAAAAGTTCAATTTACTTCGAGAAAAGGGGGTATACCCGTATGATTATATGAATTCGTGGTCGCGATTTAAGGAAAAATGTCTCCCAAAAAAAGAACAGTTTTATAACAGTTTGACATGTGAGCACATAAACGATGATGAATACGAACGTGCACTTAAAATCTGGAAGGTCTTTAAAATTCAGTCCATGGGAGAATACACAGACTTGTATCTAAAATGTGATGTGTTGCTTTTGTGTGATATTTTTGAAAAGTTTAGAAACAGTAGTCTTCAGTATTATAAACTTGATCCTTGTTACTACGTTTCTTCTCCGGGTTTAAGTTGGGATGCTATGCTTTTATATACAGGCGTTAAATTAGATCTGATTGATGATATAGAAATGTACGAAATGATAGAACAAGGCATACGTGGTGGTCTAGCACAATGCTCGCTAAGGCACGCTAAAGCAAATAACAAATATATGCCAAATTATGATAGATCAAAACCGTCAAGTTATCTTGTTTATCTAGATTGTAATAATTTATACGGTTATGCGATGATGAAGAAAATGCCTATGTCTGAGTTTCGGTTTTTATCTGGTAATGAAATTAAAACATTTAACGTATTGAGTATTTCGGATGATGCTGAATTTGGTTACATTTTAGAAGTTGATTTATTTTATCCGCCTAATATACACTTTGCACATAGTGACTTACCATTTGCACCAGAAAAACACATTCCTCCTGGAGGGAAAAATAAAAAACTGATAGCTAATTTATATGACAAGTTTCATTATGTAACGCATTACGTGTATTTAAAAGAGTGCTTATTGAATGGTCTAATATTACGAAAAATTCATAGGATTATTACTTTCCGTCAGCAAAACTTTCTAGCGAATTATATAGACTTGAACACTAGTTTAAGACAAAAATCTATATCAGCATTTGAGAAAGATTTCTTCAAACTCTTGAACAATGCAATATTTGGAAAGACCATTGAGAACAGAAGAAAACAAGTAGATGTTAAGCTTATCACAAACTGGGTAGACAGAAATAATAAAACAAATAAAGAAATCGGTGGAGAAAAAATAATCTCAAAACCAAATCTGAAAAGCGTATCTATATTTTCCGAAAATTTTGTAGCAATTCAACTTAGCCTTGAGAAGATAGTTTTAGACAGGCCAATATATATTGGATTTTCAGTTCTGGAACACGCAAAACAACATATGTACCAATTCCATTATAATGTAATTAAGAAAAAGTACCTAAATAATGTCAAGTTGTGCTACACGGATACTGACAGTTTGCTTTACTTAATTAAAACAAGAAATTTTTATAGCGATATTATGAAAAATATTTCTTATTTTGATACAAGTAATTTTGAAAAAAATAACGTTTACGGGATACCTCTTTTAAATACAAAGGTACCCGGACTGTTCAAAGATGAAATGGGTGGGGAGGTTATAAAGCAGTTTATTGGACTGCGGGCAAAACTATATTGTATTGATAGTGTAAAAACTCAAATAAAAAAAGCAAAGGGGGTGACAAAATCTGTCACCAAAAAACTCAGACCGTGCGACTATGAAAACACTCTAAATAAAAACACTAACTTGAGATGCAGAATGCATATCATTAGATCACTTAAACATGTTTTGTACTCTCAAAGTATTAATAAACTAGTGTTAAACAGGAGTGATGACAAAAGACAGGTATTATCAAATCAAATAGATACTTTGCCATGGGGGCATTGTGACACTTTATGTTAAGGTTTTATGTTAAAGTAGGTTTAAGTAGGTGAAAAACTTAGCTAAGGCTCTGCTGTATGTAAAAGTGAAGTGTTCGGATAGACATTTCAATATCAAAAGTGTAATATTAACGTAAGATTTTCAAACTAATTTTATACACGCAGATGCACACATGCAAGATGTGCCTTAGCTAATTATTAAAATATTATGGTTGAGCTCTTAAAATTACTGTAATGTAAGCAATACATTTCTGTTGTACTGTATTTTTTTGTTACTGATAAATAAATTACATTATATCTACAAGTAAATTTTACGTGTTTTTGTTCTTATAAACCTTAACTATACTGTTTAGTACGTCTGTTTAATATTTAACTAAGCGACTTGCTTCAAGGCATCAGATATCAAAATGAAGTTAATCAAACAACCCGTATCACTAAAAATTAATAAAATTGGTGTGGACCCTCATCCTCACTTTCCCCGACATAGTACTCTTTTACCGAACTCTATACGCTGTGTAATTTGCGGTCCATCAAACTGTGGAAAAACAAACATAATGATAAGTCTTTTACTTGAAGATAATGGATTGAAGTTCCGAAACGTTTACGTATACTCAAAGACTACTTTTCAGTCAAAATATCGTTTTTTAGAAGAAGTTTTTCGAAGAATACCGGATGTTAAACTGTTCATGTTCCAGGATGAAAAAGATGTAATTTCACCACATGAGGCTTTGGAAAAATCTGTATTTGTTTTTGATGATGTTACTTGCGAAAATCAGACTAACATTCGAAATTATTTTTCAATGGGACGTCATAAAAATATTGATAGTTTTTACTTAACTCAAACCTATTCTAAAATCCCTAAACAGTTGATACGAGATAACGTAAACTTTTTGATTATTTTTAAACAGGATGACATAAACTTAAGACACATTTATGATGAGCATGTTAATTCTGATATAAGTTGGGGTAATTTTAAATTATTAGCCTCAGAAATTTGGAAAGATCCATATTCATGCCTTATAATTAACAAGGAATGCGAATTGAACAAGGGGAGATACCGTAAAATGTTTGATGTATTTGTAAAGTTTGACTAAGATATATACTATAAACACCTTGGCACTCATTCACTTTGAATTGATCCATTTAGATTGACAGAAGTTCAGAGATTGTGTTAGAATGATAGAGTCCCAGATTAAGAAGCAGTTAATTAAATCGGTAAAAAATATTAAAAATAAATTAAAACAAATGCAGGATGAAGAAGATGATTTTGAACATAAACGTCGAAAAATATTGAAACCAATAACTGACCCATTAGAAGCTATAGCTTCTCTCAATAAAATTCAGAAAGGAGACGGTGATAAGTCAGATAACTATGTCGAGAAGAACGATTCATATTACAGTGAAGTGAATTCAGACAATGATGAAACACCATATGATAACTTATCACAGGATAACAAAACTCCTGTAAAATTAGAAAATGTCGTATCAAAAGAAAACACTAAAATAGATGGTCCGCAAACTGAGACGAAAACCTTTAATATTACGTATGGTGTACGAAGTGATGATACTGGTCAGATGATGGTAGGAAATACACCAGCAACGTTTAAAACAGTAGGTGATTATTCATTACTCATTTTGAATGATAAATGCTACGAAATGAGTGCAGGATTGAAAGAACTACTGTTTGAGAATAAACCAAATGAAAGTAAAATCTCTGAAAAAGACAAACTAATATATAAAGACATTTTGATCCATACAAATGTACATAAGAGAGGATTTATTCCATCAGGACAAACGTTAGGAAATTCAGGAATGAAATATTGTAATATAATAAAACCTTTGTTAAATGAAGTAGATAAGAAAGAAAAACGAGGTGGAAATTTAAAAGTGTTGAAAAAATATAAAGCTCATACAGATTTCGTGTATTGGGACGATCCTAACGAACTTATTGAGAGGTTGAAAATATTAGTTGCTTCAAAAGATGCTGGAAATACGAACCATGACAACGAGATCATCTCAATCATAGAAGAATTAAAAGAAACTGGTATCATAAAAGAATAAATAGGCCTCACAAGTCATAATTGGTATAGTTCACAAACAATAGTCGATCATGAACGTTGACAAGTTTGGTCATCATGTTTTTAAAAAGCAAAAAATTAATAATTACCCTGACGAGCCTTGTATTACCTTATCAGATGACGGTTGTTTCGATGCTAGAAATAAAATAATCAAACGTATAGGGAAACCGGCAGATCCTGACGACTGTGCAAACAAATTATACGTCGATAAGACTATTGCAAGCTTGTCTACTCAACTCAAATCGATCACTCAAACGCTGGCAGAGACGGTGACAGAAATAAGCAGTCTTAAGAGAAGCATAGATTCAATATCTGAAAAAATAAGAAAAAAATGAGTAAAGAGAGCGTTGTGAACGAAATACACAAACAGGCAAGAAAAAATTTTCCTCGAAGACACGTTGTAATGAAAGATATAGATGATCTATGGCAAGCCGATCTTATCGACATGCAATCATTTTCGAAAGAAAACTCTAACTATAAGTATATATTGGCAGTAATAGATACATTTTCAAAGTATGCATGGGTATACCCTTTAAAACAAAAAAAATCAGAACATATAACTCAAGCTTTTCAAGATTTATTCAAAAAAGGCCGCATTCCGAAAAATTTGCAGACTGATTTAGGAACAGAATTTTACAATAAAAAACTTAAACAGTTACTCACTCATTACAAAATAAACCACTACTCTACATATTCTGTCAAAAAAGCATCCATAGTAGAGAGATTTATAAGAACCTTCAAAGGTAAATTATATAAATATTTTAGTTTACGAGGTAATTATGTATGGAATGGTCATGGTATTCTATCAAAATTAATAAAAATATATAACAATACCTTGCATAGAACGATTGGTTTAAAACCAAATCAGGTTAATGTAAATAATAAAAAATATATAATTGAAAAATATAACCAAATGTTTTCGAGGGGGTCAAAACCAATGAAACCAAAATTTAAGGCTGGTGATAACGTTCGTATTAGTAAGTATAAGGGATGTTTTGAGAAAGGATATACTCCAAATTGGTCCACAGAAATATTCAAAATAGATAAAGTATTAAATACTAATCCTATTACATATGTTTTGCTAGATTCTAGAAATCGACCTATCTTAGGTTCTTTTTATTCGCAATAATTACAAAAAACCAATCGCCCAGATATTTATCTTGTTGAGAAAGTAATAAGAAAGAAAGGAAATAAATTATTTGTAAAATGGTTAGGTCTACCATCAGAAGAAAACAGTTGGATAGATGAGTCTAAGGTCTTATAAATAAATAATTCTAATTATTTCACTCATTCTTATCTTACTCTTAGCGAAGAGAAGTACATAAGAAAATATTAAAGTAAAGACTCTAGAAAATACTTAATTATTTTGTTGTTACATTTTCCATCAAAATTATAATAATAGTCTTAAATCTTAAATACTAAGAATAATATCCACTATTAAAAATGGTAAAAAAACGTAGTTTTTCCTCTAAAAATATGTGCAAGAATACTAATATCAATGCAGAAAAAGAATGTTTCAAAACTGGTGCGGGACTTAAGAAAACTTTTAAAAATATAGTGTCTCTTACAAAGAGACATGTAAAGAAGTTTAAGCCCAAATGCAAAAAAGCTGCTATTGATTTAGCTATTGCTGTTGCGAAAGAACTGACATCAGATTGAAAGGCATCTGTTA
This sequence comes from Aproaerema taeniolella, assembly GCA_949987775.1. Classification (NCBI taxonomy): domain Eukaryota; kingdom Metazoa; phylum Arthropoda; class Insecta; order Lepidoptera; family Gelechiidae; genus Aproaerema; species Aproaerema taeniolella. The sequence goes on from OX465243.1 coordinate 31,368,998, forward strand.
ACGTGCCACGCGTGATACCAATTCCGAAAGTTGGAGGAGTTTTACCTTTAATACCGATATTTGCGGGTCTGTCAGCGGTAGGAAGTTTGGCTGGCGGGGCAGCGGGTATCGCTAAGGCGGTTAATGCTTTAACATCTGCTAGAGAACGATTTCAAGAATTAAAAACCCGCAATCAGAAAATGAAAAATATATATTTGGGGGGAGGACTTCATCTAAAAGAACATCATAATGGTTTAAAACTTTGTGTAAATAAAAAAAATTAATTCGAAGGCTACCCAAAAGAGCACTTACAAATTTGGATATACTCGAATTTTGTAAAGATATTCCATATTTTAGAGGGGTATTCATGAGAGATGAATTACCTAAGAATCCTTTTAAAAAAGAATGTGGTATTATAAATCTGGACAGTTCTCAAAACCCAGGTACTCATTGGGTAGCCTACGCAAAATGTAATAATTATGTAGAATATTTCGATAGTTATGGTAATTTAAAGCCTCCTGTGGAATTTGTAAGTTACATAGGTTCAAATTTTTTTTATAATTATAATAATAGACAGAAAACACATCCATATATATGTGGTCACTTATGTATTAAGTTCTTAAGATCATTTTGGAATCACAATAAATATTGAGTACTAAGTTTGAAAACTTTAGTTTGTCATAATGTCTTTAACATTAACATTCACTGGCAAAACATCAGAGCTTGTATCTGAATTTATTCCGCCTTTATTATTAGACACTAATAATTATGAGTGTGGGTTACTATACTTTACGACTTTTAATTCTATTCGTAATGTACATGATGGCAACAATGTATTTGCATATGGTGAAAATAAATATATCAAAATTCCATATGGCAACTACGATTTATCCGACATTTGTGAATATCTTAAAAGTAATATCAAGGACTGTAAGCTTAAAATTCAGCCTAATAACAATACTTTTAAGTGTTATTTGTTTTGTACTGAAGCAATTAATTTTAGAGTAAAAAATAGTGTAGGTCCGTTATTAGGATTCTCAGAAATTCAGTTAGATGCAAATAAATGGCATGAATCAGACAATCCTGTCGACATTTTACCAGTGTCTGTAATACAGATCGAATGTGATCTCGTGCAAGGTTCATACACGGATGGTGTACCTACACATATAATCCATGAGTTTGTGCTTAATACGCCTGCAGGCCATCAACTTATAGAAGTGCCCAAAAACGTGATTTATTTTCCTATTAGAAAGAATCACATTTCATCGGTGACAATTAAAGTGTTAGATTTAAAAAGGAAACTTATTAACTTTGAAAACGAAAGTATTCAATTGTGTGTTCATATACGGAAATCAAAATGATAGTATTTTATGATAAAAGTTGTACTAATTCTAATAAAATACAGCATGAAAATAAAAAAAGTGTCACTAATAAGAGCGACGTGAAACGGTTCGGTCGTAAAAAGCCATTTAAAATAACGAAAAGCAATAAAGAGTTTCTTCGTGCTCTAGGCTTAAAAATATGAGTATCTTACAAATATCTGATTACCCCCAGTTCGATAATTCTATCGAAAGTTATGAGATTCACACGTACAACCCCTACAACAACAGTTTCAACACAAATGATGAAATACGCATACCTATTCATCAACAAGATATATATTTACTACCTTCGGCAAGTGCAATATATGTTGAAGGAACCTTTGTTGCACAAGTAAAGGATGCAGCAAGCGGAGCTTGGAAGAAAAAGAAAGTTAAGTTGATAAATAATGCCATTTCTTTCCTTTTTCAAGATATTAGATACGAAATGAATGGCGTTGAGATAGATCGTATTAGAAATGCCGGGATAACAACAACCATGAAGTCCATAGTTTCTATGAATAGTGGAGATAGCAAGGTTGCTGCTATGTGGGGGTGGAATATCGATCAATTACAAGAACATGATGGTGAATTTTGTGTTCTCATACCTTTAAATAAATTTCTAGGTTTTGCAGAAGATTACAAAAAAATAATCATAAATTGTAAACATGAGCTTATTCTTAATAGAAGCAGTACGAATTTGAACAGTGTTATGCTAGAAAACAAAGATTCCCTGCAATTAATTCTACATAAAGTCCAGTGGCGAATGCCGCATGTCAAGGTATCCGATCAGCAAAGGCTCATTTTGTTAAAACATTTGGAAAAAGATAAGCCACTCCAGATCGCATTCAGAAATTGGGATTTATATGAATATCCTTTGTTACCAAAAACTACTAAGCATTCGTGGTCTATTAAAACAACTTCACAGCTAGAAAAGCCTCGATATGTCATATTCGGTGTTCAAACTAACAAGAAAAATAGCATGACGCAAGATAACAGCTTGTTTGATCATTGTCATATAACAAATGTGACATTATTTTTAAATTCATACTATTACCCGTATGATGCTCTTAACTTGCAATTCGATAACAACAAATACAGTATATTATACGATATGTATGTTAGATTCCGCCAGTCGTATTACAATATTCCTGCAGATCCATTGCTTGATTTACAAACATTTAAAGAGAAGGCTCCTTTATTTGTGATTGATTGTTCCCGACAAAACGAAAATTTGAAATCTGGTCCTGTAGACGTTCGTCTGGAAATTGAAAGTTCTACAGATTTTCCCGATAATACTAGCGCTTACTGTTTAATAATTAACGATCGTTTGGTCAAATACCGTCCTTTGAGTAACATAGTACGCAAGATATCATGAAATCCATAGCTATAATAGATGTACAAGGATTTAAGATAGATGGTAACAAATTTGTACCTAAAGAAATAGCAATCGTGTCTAATGATCAAATTCAATTGCTTTTGATTAAACCACCTTTCCCTTATTATCAACTTTCAACAACAGAACGTAAACTGGTTAACTGGATGGAAAGAAATAGAAACATGTATTGGAGTGATGGTTTTATTCCTTACACAAAATTCCTTGTACTAATTAAGAAATTTTTAGAAGGTAAAATGATTTACTGTAAAGGAAATGAAAAAGTTACTTGGATTAAAAATATGGTGGGTGATAACGAAGTTGTTAACTTAGAAGATATGAAGTGTCCTAGTTTGTTAAGTTTATATAAAACATTTAGATTAAGTACTAATATTTACAATTGTATTTATCATCCCACATTTTGTGCGCTGAGAAATGTTACATGTTTGAAGGAATGGTGTATTTCAGAAGAACTAATAAAAACTGAAAAATAAAAGTACTTTTATTTAATAGATACCTTATCCACGCATTATTAAAGTATTGGCTCGTTGTGAATCATACAATAGCTAGTATTCTCAATCATTTATAAGCATGCATGTGTCATAGATCACTGCACGTTCATTGAAACAGAGTAAAGCCTCGCGAGCTCCTCGGTACGAGTAACAACCCAACCACGACCTCGAGCGACGGTAACGCGGTGGCAAGCGAATTCTGGTTCCATTGCTCGTCACGCGCGAACGATCAATGCTCTATGCCGCGCACAACGAGTAATAGAAATGCTGTCGTCGTTGATGGTCGCTCCAGTCGTGGCATGGCGCTAAGCTAATCGATGGTAGTGTAGTGTCTCCAAAAAAGGAGAGGACCTACAACGCGCTATCAAAGTTTTTGTACTTGATCGTATATAAGGAAAAAACAATTAGCTTATACCTGACTAGGGTCGGATGAGAACGGACGCTGACCTAGGTCACTGACTGCAGTCTGATGAGAAGGTCGCGGACTAATGTCACCAAATGATTATAAATATGAACTATTACAAATAAAACTATATAAAATTAAATGACAAAGAAATTAAGAAAAATATACAGTTAATAATAAGTAAATGACAAACATAATATAATAATACATATAAGTAAGATAAGATAACACACGATTGATATTCTTTTATTTCATCACAGTAAAACATCCTGATAAAAAAGGTTGAATTTACTTTTTCAACTTCATTCTGATGTAAACTCAGAATACGATCTAACATATTTACGTCTGTACAATGTTCACACCATCACCATCGTCAACGAGTTATTTACTCACCGCGGAGGAGTGGCAGGATATCTCAAAAAACCGGCCAAGTGCGAGTCGGACTCGCGCACCGAGGGTTCCGTACAAACCTAGCTTAAAGGTATTGTAGACCTGAGTATTTGATATGAATTTCAATTTAATACCTCAACGCGTTCATGAGGAAAGGGGTAGTAAGTTTAAAAATATTAAAAATATTTTTATGATATGATGTAATTAAAAATTTATGGTTTTCGCAATTTTTCCTTTATCTGTGCTATAAGACGTTGCTTCGTACCAAATTTCAAGATTCTGTGTTCACGGGAAGTACCCTGTAGGTTTTGATTCCTTTGCGAGTGTCGAAAATTTGCGGAAATTTGCGGCATAAACGGCTGTATCTTTTGATTGCGTTGGCTTAGAAGTTTGATTTTTTCACAGCTTCAAGGGACAGTAGACCTGAGTAATTGATATAAATTTCAGCTTCATACCTCCACGCGTTCCTGAGAAAAAGGGTCTTGACAGACGGACGGACGGACGGACAGACGGACAACAAAGTGATCCTATAAGGGTTCCGTTTTTTCCTTTTGAGGTACGGAACCCTAAAAAAAATTAAACCATATTTGAATCACATCTACGAGCACTCAACCCTATATAGACGTAATACAAGTGGCAAGTGGCTGAACTTATCAACTCGTCAGTGGCTAGTCACTGATATATAACGCATACCCTAGCGATCGTGTTCGGAATCTCTTCGGATTACTTCGCACCTAGTTGACAAAATCGTTTTCTTTCAAATTCGCATGTATTACGTCTCTATATAGGGTTGAGTGCTCGTAGAATCACATGTATATTCCCTATTCCAAGAGATGGCGCTGTGTGTAACAGAAGAAGCGCGAGGAAGAAGCTGTAGTACTAGAAGGTCATCTGCCTGAGCACCTTCAAAACGATCCTGAAGTGAATCAATACTTTACATGTCGTAAACATATGCATCTCTACAACAACGATCTTAATGAAACACACTTTGATGGTTTACCTTTTCGGAGAATGAATTGCCCTTTCTGTATTAAAGAGAAAGAAAAACAAGAGTGTAAAAAAACTTAAAATAAACTAAGATAAAGATGGCTGTTAAAAGTTAATATAAAAGTGGTAGTGGGAATTAAGAATTCTGGAGCGCGGTTTTTCAAACATAATCGGAGTTTTAGTTTTCAGTTATATGTGAATGCATCAACTCAGTGCGCACGGCAGTCGGCGCCGAAGGCGCCGACTGCGTGCGCTTATTGTTGGTGCATTCACTTATAACTGAAAACTAAAACTCCGATTATGTTTGAAAGACCGTGATCCAGAATTCTTAATTCCCTACTACTCATTGCATTGTTAGTACAGAGGCCAGGGCATCAGGTTACTCCATTTTCATTGCAAAACCGCTCTTATCACAACAGCACACAGTGCACGCGTGTGGTAACCTGAGTTGGGGCCGTCCGTGCATTGCAAAATTAAACAACGTATTATATACTCATAAACAATATGCCATTTTTTAAATTTTCATGACATGTAAAGTTATGTGACTTATGTTACCCCAATCTATGGCCGTACAGCCGGTTTTTCAATGCATTTCTTATTTTTAAAGGCGGGAAACTCAATAGAAACTGACAATTGACATTTGTTTTATTAAAACCACTATGAATATGGTCTATATAGGTTTGATCTATGGCTTTGATGTTCTGACATGAAAGGACTATTCATTGATTTTTTGATTTTAGTTTACATCAAGCGTAGCATTGCGTATATAAGCCATGGATAAATATTATAATATTACTATTCTAATAAGTTTCTTAGTTTGGATCAAGCACTGACACGTTTGCTTATTTCTACAAATGTCTATTGACGGGAAACTTAGTCATTTCTATCTTATATTTAATTTTTTATTGAATCATTTTTACACAATTATCGCAAAGCATAATAAAAGCAGCGTGCTAGCTGAAATCTCAAATGCACGGGGGTTGTCTTAGATACTGACATAGGTGACCTGTTTCAGAAACTTCTATTCCACTGAAAATCAAAAATAAGTCCGTAATTAGCACTAAGGAATTCGTGTGCCATTTATTGTACTTACCTAAGTAATAGGTCTTTTAACATACAATTTTCGTAAATTTTTTACTCCACATATTTTTATTTTATCAAAATTGATTTTTTATAAGTAAAAAATCCTTACGTTTTTCACAGAAACGCGAAATACAATATTAATTAACCACTTTTTGTGGGATTGTTAAGACAACAAGATGTTTTAGAGGCACCACTGACTCATGTTAAGTGTTGATTGTCTATCTCTCTCAGTATCAAAAAAAACAAAAACGACTGCTACTTAAGTATAGATCAGAGTCTGAGTCGCTTTCTATAATACGGACCTTAATCTATCAAAAGCAGTAACAATGGTATAGAAAATATAAGCGATAAAGGAAACAACTATGTTTGACCTTTGTTTTCAGAATCAAAGTAATGTGTTAAGTATCAACCTTATATGACATAGTTAGCCAAGTTTTCAAATAAAAAATATTTTTAGAAATTGCTTTCCCTTATATGAACGAAATAGTTGCTTTAATAAAAAACGGCAATTAATGTATCTGTAGTTGTGTCAAAGTACAAACTCGGTCTATAAAAATACATACAACACGCAGACGAAGTTGCGGGCATCAGCTAGTAATTAATAAAGACTTTCCGTATGTATTAAAAAAAAAATGACAAATATATTTTTGAAATAGAATAATTAGCATGTGTAAACAATTTTACTTACTATATTTTTTTTCTATATTTTAAAGGGATAGGTATAAATATGTTTATATTATATCAAACTAGCTTTCCGCCCGCGGCTTCGCCCGCGTGTACTACGGTTATATCGTGCCCAGTTGTGAGATAAAATGAAACTATGTCCTTTCCCAAGGTCTAATCTATCTCTATACCAAATTTTATCAAAACTGTTTCAGTAGTTTAGGCGTGAAAGCGTAACAGACAGACGCGTACGATCGCTGCTAATCATAAAGTGCTATAGGGCGAAGCGCGGCCTTCGACGCGTTATTTATAGGCAATATAGGCATAGGCAAAATATTAATTTAAATTCAATTCTGTAAAGGGCCATATTGATCTATATTAAATGCACAATGTACGTAAGTTTCTTAATTGGATTAGAATTAATGTTGTACTGCTTAAATTCGCTGCGTAAATAAGCCATGCCTGAAATAAAACAATTGTTTTTTTATTTTAGATCTGTCAGCGCAATCAATATGTATGATCATACCAAATTTAAGCTCTGTAGTACCAAGGATCTAATATTAGTTAATATATTCTTATTATTCCCAGCAACGTTTGGCACTTGGTCGACTCTATTATTCGCAAACTTGAAGGGCCAACTTATGTGTGATAGTTGTCCTTTTAATATTCTTGTATGTTCTATCACTGTGAGTTTTTCACATTTTTAGAAACAACCATTTAGTTGGTAGGGGGGGGGACACTTGTTTTTAACAAAAAATTTTACTATAGAAATGATTTTTTCTCAAACGGAGTGCAGAATCGAAAATCGATCTTAGTAAACTCCTATCTTTTAAAAATCTATTCTACGATTCCCCCCTCGATGATATGTGCGAGAAAAAAAATTCATCGAATAAAATAAAATTGATATAATTTGATTACTACTCGTACAACAACTAATATGAATTTGTTGTAACCCCGTAATGACTACACAAATAAAAAAACCATTTCACACTCTGTCAGGAGTCACTTAACCACAGTAAATTTTAATGAATATTGAAGTAAATATTGAATACATAATATTATGAACTAAAGCTTTTTGGCATTTTGGATAATATGAAAAACAATACCACTATTAGCTGCTACATTTTTATGTAGCCGCTACATTGTAGCGGGAGACGTTAGAATGTCTCTAAGATTTAATTTGTCAGCTAAAACCCCTGCACTATTGTAAATAAAAGTAGAAAATATCTATTTACGAAGAGGGAAAAAACATACCTTCAATGTATGTCGCTCTTCAACAGCACACACCTCGCGGGTCAGAGGGACCTCGACAATGTTCTAAGGTGTCCATGACTGGGGCCAGACATTAGTCCCAAACTTAAATCTTCCAAGTTCTTCTTCATGGGGTTATAGTATGAAAAAAGGTAGGTATTTGGACCCCTTATTGGTTAGATTTTCTGATCGCCTCCTAGCGCGAGTTGCCACCACTCTTGAGGTTACAGATTTTTTTTACCAACTTTTTGCAAATGGAGGTGCTTAGAATCTGCATGAAATGCGCTTTACTTGAATATTTTTTGATTGTTTCTTTTTCTTGTATTTAAAAGTTATTAGCTATCAAAGCAAAAAAATTATGACAAACTTTTAACTTTTTTACGATTTATTCGAAAAATTACTACTAAAATGATTTAAAAAAATACCAGAAATGAATTCTACATCTTTATTTTATACGAAAATGATACCAAACTTGCCCCAGTAGCCAGCTGGGAATGTATAGAATTTTTTGGCCCGGACTAGAAATGTTTAAAATTACTCAAAGAACAAATTTGTTGAAGCTCATAGCTTAATGAAAAATTTGAAGGTGAAAAGCAGTAGATCTCGGAGTAACAATGAAGTCGTTGTTCATCTTCTATACATATAATAAAACTGTAGAGGTCGAATTTCTGTACATAGAAAAAAAATGCTAAAAACCGAGTCAGGGGGATGTAAGAAGAGAAATAAAACAAATCCCGATTTTTTTAGATTTTTTTGTTTCTCTGTTTGTCTGTTTGTTTGTTTGCACGGGCTAATCTCCGTAACTGTTGGACCGATTTAAATGAAATTTTGCATAGGAGTACCTTATATCCCCGGTCAACATTTAGGCTACATAAAATCTTGAAATTTAGCCAGTAAATAATTAACCAACAACAAAAACCCCTGAAAAAATTCAAAGCTAGGTGTTTTTCAGAACATTTTACTCATACCATAGAGATCAACGTATTTTTGACATATACATGGGCTAAAAGCAAGGACATGTTGTTTTTTAAATTTATCTCTTTCGAGAAAGGCAAAGGAATCTGCATCCATACAGCCAGGTCTTCAATATATGTATTTCTTAGCTATGTCTTCAATTTATATTTCTTTACTTCTCTCATTCTCCGTAAGCCGATAGTGTTTTGTTTACGAAGAACTATGGCGGCGAGAAGCACTGCCGCTGGATCGGAGCGGATACACTGTATCACTTGAATTACTTTTTAACCGACTTCCAAAAAGGAGGAGGTTTTATGTTCGACTGTATACAGGGTGGAATTTTGTAATGCCACCTGAAGGGAAAGTACTCTTAATACTGTAGATAGAAAATTATACTCAAAGAAAACATTCCTTTATTTTTGAAAAGAAAAAAAACTGCATTTAAGAATTTTCGAAAATTTGCTTGCCACAACCGGGAATCGAACCGACTAAAATCTATAAGAATACCCTGTACTTTTATTGCGTCGATCGTTAGGGTCAATTATAAGGATGAAATCTTTCTAACAATCTTGGTAAATTAAATGAAAGGAAAACTACGAAATTTTAAACCATTGTATATCTTTATTTTATGTATGTTCACCGATTTCTCCGCCATTTGGACCGATTTTCAAAATTCTTTTTTTTTGTTCGAAAGAGTATACTCCAGAAGTGGTCATATTGTCACCAAGTCAGGATCTGATGGAATCCCATCAAAATCAAGGGCAACCCTTAAATGGAATAGGCACTTACAATGTTTCTCAAGTTCTTTCTATTATTACGCCAAACATAGAAAAATATACACATCAACACTGTCTAGGGATATCGCATTATTTTTCATACAAAAGAAGTCTGTTTGAGAAGCTATAATACCATACTCGAGATACACGGAGTGATATAATTTTCAGATGAGCAAGTGCTAAACATGAATTTTCAATTTTTATCAATGAATTTAATTTTTCTTGAAATTTGTGAAAACGTGACTAAAATAAAAAAAAAATTGCGCTAATTCCACCATTTTCATACAATAGCAGAAAAAAGTGCATTTTTGTTTTCGTTTACGTCACGTTTAAAAAAAAACAATTTAAACAAAATTCATTGACGAGAATTGAAAATTCAGGTTTAGCACTTGCTCAATGCTCATGAGTACGTAGCATTTGATATAAGGACCGGATTGAGATTTATGAGATATTTTATATAACAGATCCTTTCTTAATTTTTTGTCGGAAGTTTGGTTGAGTAGTAGAGTTACACAGCCTGTGAATCGACGGTTTCTGGGTTCGATTTCCGGTTTGGGCAAACAAACCATACGAGGGAAACTTTAGTGCAGAAAGTTACAGGCTGTGTAACTCTACTAGAGTTACACAGCCTGTGAATCGACGGTTTCTGGGTTCGATTTCCGGTTTGGGCAAACAAACCATACGAGGGAAACTTTAGTGCAGAAAGTTACAGTGTGAAGTGCTAATTAATTGATTTTATGATAGATAGATAGATTGACACTTTATTCAATTGACATAAAACAGCACAACACAGTAATAGACAAATAACAAACATACAAGTAAACATGAATCAGCAAGCAAACAATGAAATAAACAGAGTAAGAAACAGAAACAAATAATTTTATAAAACTATTTTACACCGTGTTATCTGTATCATGCCAATCAAATTGGCGCTGACTCAGCATATTGCTGCAGTATCAGACTGCAGCGCTGGTATTCTGCCATGATGCTACTTATTGAGTTTTCTTTGTAGGTAATAATAACCTTTTTCTAACTTCATAAATTCACCTTTAAAAATGTACTTTATAAAGAAAATCTGAGGGTGCTGCTCTATAATTAAATAGATGTTATTTTTAAGAGCTATCGTCGAATATAAGTGAGTCGGAAGAAATTAAAATTATTGTAACTGACCCACAAATATCCAAAAATAAAACAAAAACTTCTGTGCTGAACTGGCACTGAACAAAAAATTTGGAATGTGCCAGCTGCCAACCAAATACATTGCATTGTTAGTACAGAGGCCAGGGCATCAGGTTACTCCATTTTCATTGCAAAACCGCTCTTATCACAACAGCACACAGTGCACGCGTGTGGTAACCTGAGTTGCGGCCGTCCGTGCATTGCAAAATTAAACAACGTATTATATACTTATAAACAATATGCCGTTTTTTAAATTTTCATGACATATAAAGTTATGTGACTTATGTTACCCCAATCTATGGCCGTACAGCCTGTTTTTCAATGCATTTCTTATTTTTAAAGGCGGGAAACTCAATAGAAACTGACAATTGACATTTGTTTTATTAAAACCACTATGAATATGGTCTATATAGGTTTGATCTATGGCTTTGATGTTCTGACATGAAAGGACTATTCATTGATTTTTTGATTTTAGTTTACATCAAGCGTAGCATTGCGTATATAAGCCATGGATAAATATTATAATATTACTATTCTAATAAGTTTCTTAGTTTGGATCAAGCACTGACACGTTTGCTTATTTCTACAAATGTCTATTGACGGGAAACTTAGTCATTTCTATCTTATATTTAATTTTTTATTGAATCATTTTTATACAATTATCGCAAAGCAGAATAAAAGCAGCGTGCTAGCTGAAATCTCAAATGCACGGGGGTTGTCTTAGATACTGACATAGGTGACCTGTTTCAGAAACTTCTATTCCACTGAAAATCAAAAATAAGTCCGTAATTAGCACTAAGGAATTCGTGTGCCATTTATTGTACTTACCTAAGTAATAGGTCTTTTAACATACAAATTTCGTAAATTTTTTACTCCACATATTTTTATTTTATCAAAATTGATTTTTTATAAGTAAAAAATCCTTACGTTTTTCACAGAAACGCGAAATACAATATTAATTAACCACTTTTGTGGGATTGTTAAGACAACAAGATGTTTTAGAGGCACCACTGACTCATGTTAAGTGTTGATTGTCTATCTCTCTCAGTATCAAAAAAAACAAAAACGACTGCTACTTAAGTATAGATCAGAGTCTGAGTCGCTTTCTATAATACGGACCTTAATCTATCAAAAGCAGTAACAATGGTATAGAAAATATAAGCGATAAAGGAAACAACTATGTTTGACCTTTGTTTTCAGAATCAAAGTAATGTGTTAAGTATCAACCTTATATGACATAGTTAGCCAAGTTTTCAAATAAAAAATATTTTTAGAAATTGCTTTCCCTTATATGAACGAAATAGTTGCTTTAATAAAAAACGGCAATTAATGTATCTGTAGTTGTGTCAAAGTACACCTCGGTCTATAAAAATACATACAACACGCAGACGAAGTTGCGGGCATCAGCTAGTAATTAATAAAGACTTTCCGTATGTATTAAAAAAAAAATGACAAATATATTTTTGAAATAGAATAATTAGCATGTGTAAACAATTTTACTTACTATATTTTTTTTCTATATTTTAAAGGGATAGGTATAAATATGTTTATATTATATCAAACTAGCTTTCCGCCCGCGGCTTCGCCCGCGTGTACTACGGTTATATCGTGCCCAGTTGTGAGATAAAATGAAACTATGTCCTTTCCCAAGGTCTAATCTATCTCTATACCAAATTTTATCAAAACTGTTTCAGTAGTTTAGGCGTGAAAGCGTAACAGACAGACGCGTACGATCGCTGCTAATCGTTCACATGTGGTAGTAGTAGGTTGACCCGGGTCCCTCCTACCATACGCGCGCTCGAGTCCACGCCGCGACACCGTTGGCCCCTCGCTTGGTGCTCAAGTGAGCGCGGCCAACTACTGCGGGTAGTCTCTTCCTACCCGCAGCGGGATTTTATTTTTGTGTTTGTGTCGTTCCAGCCAGGGGGTAGTTTGGAATTTCGTTATTCGGACCTACCCACCTTCGGACTGCGTTTGTGTTAGACCTAGTTTAAGTGTTCTTTTAACTGTATGTGCTGTCTTAACATTTGTGCTTAACCCCCGCGAGTGCCATGGACGGAAGTGGTCGAGCGCGCTCGAGCGCGCCGCCCCCACCGCCGGCCCCCGCCACATCGCGATCCTCTCCCGAGTTTGCAACTCCGGAGGGGCCCGCCTCACCATTGTCCACGAGCCCGTATGTGGAGATCCGGGCGAGTGCGGCGAGCACATCACCTCCTGTCCGACTTGAGTCGGACATCGTGATGGTGTCACGGCTGTGCGCCTCGGGGCTTCTGTCCCGGGAGATGCAGCTGTGGCTCGCCGCGTACGTCCGGATAAAGGACATTGAGCTGTCTGGAGCCCCCGAGGAGCCGCTCCACCCCGCCGACGAAGCGTCACTGAGGGCGCTGAAGGCGCTCACCAGCCTGGAGGTCACCCTCCCCCCTGTCCGCCAGAAGCGGAAGGAGCGTGAGGAGGGAACCTCGCCGCCCGCCACAGCCGCCAAGCGCCCTCAGCGAGCCCCCGTCCCCCTACATCCGAGGGACCCCCGACGCAGCAGGTCGGTAAGTACCGGGCGTAAGCCCGTTACTTCCATACCGCCACCCCAACCCGCCCCCCGCCCGCCCGGTCCCCCGGCGCCGAGGCAGGGGCCTCAAGAGCCAATGCCCCCACCACCCCAACCTCCAAAACCGCAGCGCGAGAAACGGGAGTCGCGCATCCCAACCCCTGCGGCTAAGCCCAACGCACCCGCGGGCGGCGCGCCGCCGGCGCCGGAACGCCGCGGCGGCGTGAAGTCGCCCGTGCTCCGCCCGCCGTCAGCCCCGCCGCTTCCCGGGTTGCAGAGGACTGAGGCCCCGGGCCCCTCCTTCACCATCCCACCTGACTGGCCCAAGTGGCCCGAGCTACACCCAGGGCCAGCTCCCAGAGTCGTAGTGCCCCCTGCGTCTAAACAGGCGCGACCGCCACCGACGCCGAAACCCGCCGCCCCAACGAGGGCGCCCGGGCCTGCCCCACGGCCAGTGAGACCAGCCGCGACTTACGCGGGCGCCCTCACTGGCCCACCGCCCCCTCCACCCCCGCCGCCGCCTGCAGGCAACACCGCCGCGGCGACCACCACAGCCGCCGCCGCCGCCACCACCACCACCACCACTGCCGCCGCCGCCGCCACCACCACCACTGCCGCCGCCGCCGCCACCACCACTGCCACCGCCGCCGCCGCTAGCACCGCTGCCGCTCCGAAAGGGCACTATCCGCCACTCGTGGTGGAAAAGCTGCCCAACTGGACGGCGCACTTCGCGGCCCTGGCGGAGCAGCTGGGCCACCCCCCGAACGCCCGCCCCTACGGCGAGGGTGTTCGATTCACCCCGCCGGAGGGCAACGAGTACCGGCTCATCCAGGCCTACCTCTCCAAGCTGGAGAGGGAGGAGGGGGTGAGCTGGTTCTCATACACGCCGCCTGAGGAGAGAGGCCTCAAGGTGGCCATACGCGGCCTTCCCGCCACAACGGACCCAGAGGAGATAAAACGTGCACTGGAAGATAAGGGATTCGCACCACAGCACGTGAGACACATCCGGGCTCGCGCGGGGCGCCCTGGATGCCTTTTTCACGTGGTGCTCGCGAAGACCTCCAACCTGATCCCTGGCATATACTCCATTACGGAGCTTCTTTATATGCCGGGGATCAAGATTGAGGCCTGGAGGGGAAAGAAGGGCCCAGCGCAGTGCCACCGCTGCCAGGCCTTTCGGCACTCCTCACAGCAGTGCCACCGCCCCATCGCGTGCGTGCGCTGCGGAGGCCCGCACGCCGCCGCCGACTGCCCGCGCCCCCGCGAGGACCCGCCGACCTGTGCGAACTGCGGAGGCCAGCACCCCGCCAACCATACCTCATGCCCGGTCTTCAAGCGCGAGTCGCGCTACAAGAAGGCCGGGACAGTAGCCCGTCTAGGCCCTACCACCCGCGCTGCGGTGGGTCGCCCTCAAGTAGAGGAGGCGGCGCCGTCATCGCTGATGGCGCCGGCTAACGACCCGCCGAGGCGCAATGTAACAGCCGCCCCGCAGCCTACCGCCCCCCGCAGGAAGAGGAAGCGTGGGGGCAGGAACAGAACCCAGCCCGCCCGGGCGCGGTCCGCCCAGGCGCAGCCCGCCCAGGCACAGCCAGCCCGGGCACAGCCCGCCGGGACGCAGTCCGCCCAGGCGCAGCCAGCCCAGGCACGGTCCGACCAGGCGCAGCCCGCCGGGGCGCAGCCCGCCCGGGCGCGGTCCGCCCAGACGCAGCCCACCCAGTCGCAGCCCGCCACGGCGAAGCCGGCATGGACCCAGTCCACCCGGGCTCCTGCTCGAGCACCGCCCGCCCAACCATCATCGTCCAAAACACCCATAGAGGTTAGTCCGGACCTAACGGTCGATGCAAAAATTGAGCTAGCGCTAAGGCTGCTCAATAAGTGCATCGTCAGCAGGTCCGCCCCCAAGACAGCCACGCAGCCCGGCAGAACCAATGACCCATAAGCTCAGGTTGGTCTTTTGGAACGCCCAATCGCTGTCGACTAAGCGGCGCCTGCTCGCGAACTTTCTACGCGAGCAGGACATCGACATCGCACTCATCAACGAGACCCACCTGAGCTCCCAGGACCCTTTCAAGATCCCGAACTATCTGGCCTACCGCAAGGACGAAGTGTCCCCCCTCGGCAAGGCATACCGAGGGCTGTTGATACTAGTCCACCGCCGGGTAGTTCACCAACCGGTCCCCCTCTCTCAGACGACGACTGTGTACACGCTCGGGGTTGACGTGCACACAGGCAGCGGCGACCTTCGCCTCTACGCCGCCTACAAGCCACCAGTCGTCCCACTGCAGCCCGGGGAGGTTCGTAGTCTGCTGCTTTCCTCCCACTCCACACTGCTGGCAGGTGATCTGAATTCCAAGCACCCCGCCTGGAATTCAACCACCACCTGCCCCAACGGACGCCGCCTTATGCAGGACGCCGTGGACCACCACTACGATTGCCTGGGACCTGACGAGCCGACCCGCTACGATCCAGTCAGCGGGAAAGGCGAGGTCCTGGATATAGTGGTCTATCGCGGCCTGCATATCTCACCACAATTGGAGGTAATGCCCGACCTACCATCGGACCATCGACCAGTCTTGTGCGTCCTGGATCTCCGCCCGGTCCGCGTTGCCCCTCCCGCCCCGCGCATGCGCACGGACTGGGAGAGGTTCACGGACGCACTCACCGAGTACACCCCCAGCAAGGCGATCACCACCCCGGAGGACGTCGATGCAGCCACGGAGGAGCTAACCGCGGCGATTCAGGGTGCACTTCAATCCGCCTCTCAGCCCACCCGCTCCGGAGAGAGGATTAATCCCCTCCCGCAGCGGCTTAAGTTACTACTCGCTGAGAAGCGCACCCTGAGACGCGACTGGCAGCGTACTCGATGCCCAACCCTCAAGTCCAAGCTCAATGCCTTGGTGGAGAGGGTGAAAGCAGAGCTCATCGACGACGCCGCATCACGATGGGACCAGCACCTCCTAGAGGTAGAAGAGGGAGGCGTCCCGTCAGTCCACCGACTTTGCAAGCAGCTGTCTACCGAACCATCACCGGTAAGGCCGCTGCTTGACAACAACGACCAACCCCACTACAAAGCGAAGGACAGGGCGGAACTGTTCGCTGACAGCCTGGAGAAGCAGTTTTCACCGAACCCCTGCGGTGACCCCATACACGAGGAGGAGGTCCTCACCCACTTGCGTGAGTATCTAGCGGCACCTGTAGTCACGGGGGAAGACCCGATCGTCTTCTCGCCCGGCAAAGTGCAACGCGCCCTTCTCAAGACGAAGCCACGGAAAGCACCTGGCCCCGACCGCATCACAAACGCTGCGCTGCGCCACCTCCCGCCTAAAACGGTGGCAGCAGTCGCGCGTTTGTACACCGGCATTCTTCGCACAGGTAGCTTTCCGACCTCTTGGAAGCTAGGCCGCGTCATCCTGCTACCGAAACCGGGTAAGGATCCGAAACGCCCCCAAAACTACAGGCCCATCACCCTCCTCGACACACTGTCCAAGGTCTTCGAGAAACTGCTTCTCACACATCTGGTCCCGCACATCACCCCCCGCCCGGAGCAGTTCGGCTTCAGGCAGGGCCACTCCACCACCTTGCAGCTCACCCGTGTCCTCCACCACCTGGCCACCTGCCACAACAAGCGGGAATTCACGGTCGTGGTGATGCTGGATATGGAGAAAGCGTTCGACCGCGTATGGCACGAGGGGCTGCTGTACAAGCTATCGCGGTCGGACGCGCCACGCCGCATCATCCGAGTGATCTCCTCTTTTCTAAAGGACCGCAGAATCCAGGTGGCTGTTGAGGATGCGGTCTCCACCGAGCGCCCTGTCAGAGCGGGCGTTCCCCAAGGAAGCTGCCTCTCCCCGGCCTGCTACGCACTCTTCACGGACGACATCCCCGTGGTAGGCGACGTCAGGCTCGCTCTCTTCGCAGACGACACGGCGTAATTCGCGTCGTCGTATCGTCTGGCCCACGCTGCGACGAAGATGCAGCCCACTCTCGACTCCCTACCACAGTGGCTAGCGCGATGGCGGATGTCCGTTAATGTCGCCAAAACGCAGGCCATGGCTACCGGACTATGGAGAATCCCGCCGCCCCAACTTACCCTACAAGGACAGCCCGTTCCGTGGGCCAATCAGGTAAAGTATCTGGGGGTCACTATCGACCGCCGGCTTACCATGCGCGCCCACGTGAACAACATCGTCGTCCAGGCCAAAGTCGCGAGCGCTAGGTTGCGCCCCGTCTTCGCCTCGAAGCTCCCACTCCACACCAAACTCATGGTATACAAAACGTATATCCGATCACGTCTAACGTATGCGGCACCGGCATGGTATGCACTGGTCTGCGAGTCACAGAAACGCCGCCTCCGAGCCCAGGAGAACCAGTGCCTACGCAACATAGTCAACGCCGGCCGCTACGTTCGTAACGACGTGATCCGGCGCGACCTCAAACTCGACAGCCTGGACGACTTCATCGTCCGCCTGGCGAGGAGGATGTTCGATCGCGCGGATAACTCCGCGTTCGAACATCTGCGCGACATCGCGCCCCTCCACGCCCGCCCCCCGGACCGTCGCTGCAGAGCTCTCCCAAGAGAGCTCATCCCACCGGACGATGACACCACCACCGATCAAGACTCTACGCTGCCTCGCTCGACCTCCCCTAGGGTTGAGGGCGCGAGGCAGCCCCCACCGGACTCGACGCACCCCCGGACTTGACATCGTTCTGCCTCGCCCGACCCCCCCTGGGTCGAGGGCTCGAGGCAGACGCACCTGAACCTCCCCGCTTGACCTCCCACAGGGTTGAGGCCGCGGGGTACCTCAGCTACGCGCAATTACCTTTCACCAACGTGACCCCCCTAGATCCCTCCACGCAAGACCAAGGTGGGCGAGGTGGAGCTGGGCAGTCTGTCTCTAGCCCTGTGGCAGGACGGCTGCAAGGCTCCACCAGGCTTCCACCCGTCCCATATTGCTTTCCATGGCGGCGACCAAACCGCGAATGCGGTGGTGGGTCATGGGAAGCAGCATAGGTTGCACCAACTTTGGGTCCCTCCCTCCCTAGGGAGGCTTGTTTTTCACAGCGGGCAATGAGCTCTCTGCCCGCACCATCACTTTGCTCTTTCCCCTTCTCCTTTAGTACCCTTCGGTACCTTTTAAACGAGAAGTCGATCCCCCTTAGCTCCCCCTCGACATTCTAACTCGGTCATGTAACCGTAGCGGGCCGATGGCCGCTGACGGTTACATGACTGATGAATGGGTCACTCTCACACGTTACGCGTTGTGTTCCAACCACAGGGCCGTGTGAGAGGGCCCAGTGACAGACTTACTTGACAGACAGCGGATGGGCGGGAACTGTCGGCGTAGCCATTGTATGGTAGCGTCGCCTTTTCCCGCCCGCCCGCGTCCCCCCCAAAATGCTCCCTACGACAGCCGAAGGTATACTCTTGCCTTCCCTGTCGGGGGGAGCAGAATAGTCCCCTCACCCTACACGCAGGTAGGGTCAGAGGCTGTCCCAACGACCGGCCTATTTTTATAGGCCGCGATAGATTTTCGCCGCCATGGGGTTCGCCCCGACGCGGCTTCCCCGAGCGCCCCTCCGGCGCTCGAGAAGACTTCCCGAGCTGCTAATCATAAAGTGCTATAGGGCGAAGCGCGGCCTTCGACGCGTTATTTATAGGCAATATAGGCATAGGCAAAATATTAATTTAAATTCAATTCTGTAAAGGGCCATATTGATCTATATTAAATGCACAATGTACGTAAGTTTCTTAATTGGATTAGAATTAATGTTGTACTGCTTAAATTCGCTGCGTAAATAAGCCATGCCTGAAATAAAACAATTGTTTTTTTATTTTAGATCTGTCAGCGCAATCAATATGTATGATCATACCAAATTTAAGCTCTGTAGTACCAAGGATCTAATATTAGTTAATATATTCTTATTATTCCCAGCAACGTTTGGCACTTGGTCGACTCTATTATTCGCAAACTTGAAGGGCCAACTTATGTGTGATAGTTGTCCTTTTAATATTCTTGTATGTTCTATCACTGTGAGTTTTTCACATTTTTAGAAACAACCATTTAGTTGGTAGGGGGGGGGGACACTTGTTTTTAACAAAAAAATTTACTATAGAAATGAATTTTTCTCAAACGGAGTGCAGAATCGAAAATCGATCTTAGTAAACTCCTATCTTTTAAAAATCTATTCTACGATTCCCCCCTCGATGATATGTGCGAGAAAAAAAATTCATCGAATAAAATAAAATTGATA
The DNA here is from genome assembly GCA_949987775.1 of Aproaerema taeniolella. Lineage (NCBI taxonomy): Eukaryota > Metazoa > Arthropoda > Insecta > Lepidoptera > Gelechiidae > Aproaerema > Aproaerema taeniolella. The sequence goes on from OX465243.1 coordinate 31,388,702, forward strand.
TAATTTGATTACTACTCGTACAACAACTAATATGAATTTGTTGTAACCCCGTAATGACTACACAAATAACAAAACCATTTCACACTCTGTCAGGAGTCACTTAACCACAGTAAATTTTAATGAATATTGAAGTAAATATTGAATACATAATATTATGAACTAAAGCTTTTTTGCATTTTGGATAATATGAAAAACAATACCACTATTTAGCTGCACCTCGATTATACTAATGGGAAAAGTTTCCCGATGATTACTTCAGAAATAACTTTAGTTTTGGCCTAAATACAACAGAATAATACAACACAATGAAAGTAAGTAAAGCGCGCGCGAAGCGAGCGCGAAAATTGTTTTTTTTTAGCTACAATATTATTGTTAAGAATAATAATTAATGCGCGAAATTTTTTTTTGACTATATGATTGGTTTAGGAATAATATCTAACTGCTGCATTTAAAACGTGGAACCTTGTATGGCAGCCATTTTGGATTAGAGTAAACTTCGTCGTATATGCTACCTTCGTGAATTATTCCACATTTTTTTAATTATAAAAATTAATGTTTCGCAAATGGATTGCTGAATCGAAAAACGTTCTTAGGAAACGCCTTCTATCACTCGATGATATCTGCGATGCGAAAAAAAAATCTATCGCCCTTTCAAGTGTATGGGAAAGACCCGAATTTTTTTTTCCATCATTTTATTTTTTAAGATCTTTCAGCGCAATCAATATGTATGACCATACCAAATCTCAGCTCTGTAGTACCAAGGATCTAATATTAGTAAATATATTCTTATTAATCCCAACAACATTTGAGACTTGGTTGACTATTACTCGCAAACTTGAACGGCAAACTTATGTGTGATAGTTTTCCTTTTAATTTCGTCGTATATTCTACTACGGTGAATTTTTCATATTTTCAAAAATTCGAAAAACATATATACGATAATTTGTTTAAAAGATACGTTATTTATGTACGTCCATTATGGTTTTTCTCAAAACACACTTTGAACAGCCATTTCAGTGTTCAAATTTCAAAAAATCCTTTCTTATTCCTTGCCTAAATTTAAAGTATACCTTTTTGTATAATTTCAGTTCGCTAAGTCCAATGGCTTCAGCTGCTCGACTATGCGGATGTTGCGTACCTCGATCTGACAGAGGAACGCCTCAATGAAATGGAGCGACTGCAAAATATGGCGATTCGATTTGTTTATGGAGTCAGAAAATTTGATCATATTTCTGAATATAGGGCGAAACTCAAATGGCTGCCCATTCGGCTGCGCCGTGTTACACACATATTGTGTTTGGTTTTCAAGACACTGCGCGACCCACGTGCCCCGGCTTATCTTAAGGAACGATTTGCGTTTCGGTCAAATGGCCACGGGCGTTTACCGCGCAGCAACACCAGAATTCTCATCAATCTGCCGGTCTATGAAACTTATTATTATACCAAATATTTCACAGTACACGGCGCACGCCTTTGGAACTCCTTGTTTAACGGTATAAGATCTGCTCAAACCTTACCCATTTTCAAGAATATGCTGAGGAGGCACTTTGAACTGCTTTGCAATTATCAGTTTCTTGTCGTTGTGAGATAGTCGGCTGGGTTGTGTTCATATAATATTCCTTGTGTATTTATTATTATTACTTTGAATGTATATTTCGTTTTTCCTTTCTATAGAATGTTAGGTGTTACTTTTCCATTGTGTGTTTCTTTACACCTTAACATACACCTTTATTTTAAGTATAGTATATATTATATTTATTTATATTAGGTATATTGTTTGTGTGTAATATAGTTTATGTAAGTATATTTATATATGTATTTTGGAACCCAAACATATATAGTGTAATATCGTCTTCTCCAACCCAAAAGTTGCCGATAAGATATTGCTTTTTAGCAATGGGGCCACCTTTTGTACTCTAACTTTATAACTGCCCATAATCTAACTTTTACTCAGTATCATAGTCTGTAATGTTGGTGTACAATAAAGTATATTTGTATTGTATTGTATTATATGAAGATTGGAAAAGAAGAGCAACAGACTATACAATAGGAATAGGAGAAAAGGTTTACGTGAAAAATATGACTAAGGAAAGCAAACTCATTGCACCTTTCAACTCAACCCAGCATACTGTAATGAGCTGCAAGGGAAATAAATACAACGTGAGAAATAATGAAACGGGACAGGAATATAGAAGGAATGTCATGCACCTCAAAAAGGTCAAAGGAGAATGGCAGGTTTGGGATCCCGAAAATAAAACAGGAAACGTAGAGCCTGAAGATAATCCAAGTGAAACTAGTAACTCTGATACTGACGAACTCCTTGTGATTTATTTAGTTATGATTTACTCTGATTTATTTTGATTGTTTAAATGTGTAGTTCTAGAAGTATAATCTTTTGATTTTGTTAAAAAAGGAAGAGGTGTGACGTATCGAATAAAGAGCGAGTGGGGAGCTTTGCGACGCGCGGGGCGAACGAATGTCATTTTTTGTCGTTCGGTGCGCAAGTGCGGAGCTACGATACACATCTCGGTGAAATATCTGTGTTTGTTTTATTAACTGGGCAATATCAGGACACCACAATCCTCTTAAGATACAAGTTACTACAGTTGTCACCTGTAAAGTAAGATACACGTGATACCATTTATGACTATAATTTAAGGTATTTTTCAATCTTTCAGGTCCTATCACTTTAGAGCGTATAAAACCTAAACGTGATATCGAGATAAAGGAAAATTCCTCAGTCGAATTTCTATGTAGCGGCAACGGAAAAAAAATTGAGTTTGAATACCGGTGGCGCGAAGATGGAATCCCTCGAAAGTATAATTCTTCGTTCAATAAGAGGTAAGTTTTAAAAGAACAAATCAAACTTGACGCTAAGAAATCAGAAATCTAGCGTCTCAGTTTGGAGCGCGCGCAATTTGGGATTTTGCGGATTTTTATGCTGCCTTGATGTCGTCGTCGCCGACCCGACGTGCATGTGTGGGGCCGGTGACGATGACATCGAGACATACACTCACAGCGCGCGCAAGGCACTATGGGAGGTGGGCGGTGGCTCGCGGCGCGTTCGACATAAGCAAGTCAAGATTTATTTAATGCATTTAAATGTCATTACTTTCTTTGCCGGATGGTTTGGTAGAGTGGTAGTGATGCTGCCTCTTGATTGACAGGACCGGTCCTAGGTTCGATTCTCGGTCGCAGCAAGAATTTTTACAAAAAAAACTAATGTTTTTTTCTCGGATCATGGGTGTTTTTTTCTGTCTTTTTATATGTTCCAAGGCAACCACGACGCAAGGGAAAACCTGAATGTAGGTCTTTGAGTGTGTATTATTTCGTCATCTATTTAGCATTTATTTACAAAATCTATTAAATTTATATTGGACTAGCATCCCGCTCGGGATTACGTTCCTGTGGTGGGAATTCGGGAAAATTATGTAGCCTATGTTCTCAGGGATCGGTGTTTTAAAATTATTCGTTACATACAAAAATACAAATCTTTCCCCTTTATGATATTAGTATAGATATACATAGACTAGCTGATGCCCGCAACTTCGTTTGCGTGTTTTTTTTTTATAGAACAGAGTACATTACATTGACGGAACTATACAAGAAATTGACGTTTTTTTTCAAGCACCATTTAGTTCATATTTTCGTTGAAGTGGTGACAGGTTATCAGCATTTCGTCAACAAATCCTCGCTTATTTTATTTTAATGCTTTTTTTATTGGTTCCACCCATTTAATATACTAAGTGTACCTAAGTATAAATGGTTTTATGTTATCTTTACCATCTGTTTATATTGTATTTCGCGTTCTTGAGAAAAGTGTACACTTTTGTATGAAAAAAGTAAACTAAAAAATATATATGTATATATGTCGGAACGGTTATTTTATGGCGCTACAAAACGCAAGCAATACGTATAGCTACAGATACGTGTTGCTTCGGCAGAGTCTCGGTGTGACGGCGCGGGGTGGTATAGTTAAAAGCTTCGGTGGCAATTAAGGGCGAGCTTTGGTTAGACGCGTACGCGTACTGAGGAACTGTCTCACGTCTTGTAGAGTTCCATAAAAGTATTGTTGTGCGATAAGTTGTAACGACATGCCCCTGACGGATTGAAATATTAAGTTGGGGACATATATTTCAATCTAAATATTGTTGGAAGGTCAATATTGTTTTGGGAATATGATAGGACTTGTTCTTAAGCTGATAGAGTCTAATTCCATCAAAATAAAATTTTCTATCGTTCCTGTATTAAATTTTTCCTTTTTTGTATGAAAGCGCGGACGATCATTTAAACTCGTTCGTATATGTATAGGCGGGGACACGGACCCGCCGAGACATGAGTAAATGTTGTCAGAGAGGAGATATCAAGTGATATCGTAATAGCCTCAATGATGAGATAAATTCACATATCATGTCATGTACAAGATCCAAAATCCAAAATCGAAAATACAAAATTTAAAATACAAAATCGGAAATCGGAAATCCAAAATCCATAATCAAAAATCGAAAATCCGATTTTTGGAAATTGTGCTGGGAGCTTATTCTGCTTTCAGATAATATGAAAGACACATGAAAATTTACGGAGTGTGGTTTGCAGACATGATTTCGACACTTTTAAGAATAAAAAGGCGTGCACGCCGACAAAGGGATGATACATTAAAACTTAAAAGTGCGAATCTGTTGTAAACTAGCATAGACGACCGGATCAGTGTGAAAAACTCCACAAAACGATAGATATCGATTTTCAATGTTCCTTAAGGTTCACATATGAGATTCGTATCGTCATAGCCTTCGAAATGGATTGAGGATCCAGCGCAAAGCTCAAAATCATTGTACATAGTCGAGATAAGGACTATAAACAATCACAGGCAGTAGTAACTTCAGTGAACAGCCTTCGAACGCATTACGGTTGGGTCACCAACCTTAAAAATATGTAAACATAGACAGTAGTAGCTACGGCGAACAGTCTTCAGATAAAGACGTATGGCTCTAGCGTCTGTAGTTTGCAGTCCTTACCTGCTGTAAACTACGTTAACCATCTATAAGATGGAATATCAAGTTGGGGTACCAACTATAAATAAATATAGGTAAGTTTTTTTAGAGGACGAGACACAGGCAGTAGTAACTTCGGTGAACAGCCTTCGAATGCATTACGGTTGGGTCACCAACCTTAAAAATATGTAAACATAGACAGGAGTAGCTACGGTGAACAGTCTTTAGATAAAGACGTTTGGATCTGGCGTCTGTAGTTGCAGTCCTTACCTGCTGTCAACTACGCTAACCGTCTGTAAGATGGAATATCAAATTGGGTTACCAACTTTAAATAAATGAAGGTAGGATTTTACCGTCCTTTTAGAGGATGAGAGACAGGCAGTAGTAACTCCGGTGAACAGCCTTTGAACGCATTACGGTTGGGTCACCAACCTAAAAATCATGTAAACACAGACAATAGTCTTAAAATAAAGACGTTGTGCTTGGCGTCAGTAGTTTACGGTCCTTACCTACTGTAACCTACGTTAACCATCTATAAGATGGAATATTAAGTTGGGGCACCAACTATAAATATATGTAGGTAAGTTTTTACCGTTCTTTTAGAGAATGAGACACAGGCAGTAGTAGCATTAGCGAACAGCCTTAGAACGTAGTTAGGTTTGGTAGGTTAGTTTGATAGGTTCGATTTGGTAGAATAGGTTAGGATAGATTAGGGTAGATTAGGTTGGGTAACCAACGCTAAATAAAAGCATCCACAGGCAATAGTAACTTCGGTGAACAGCCTTTATAGTTAGTCGAGATAACGACGATAACAGGAAGGTTTTCCATGCCGAAATTTAAAAATTGAAATCCAAAAAAATCATGAACTTTAAAAAAAATTTTCTGCGCGCAAAATTTGTTGTGAATTTGTAACTGGATCTGTTTCTTAAAAAAGCACTGAAAATATAAATTGTTCTTATCTAACGTAGCTGGATTTTTTTTCATACATAAGGTTCATTTTACTCATTTTTTAATCCCAGTTAACAGTACAATAATAAATGATTTTGACAAGCTCATTTGCATTCACGTTTCTTATGAATAATTTTTCCTAATGCACTCTACTTTCATGAGGAAAATCTATTTGTAGTCACTGACCTTGTCGTAATATTGTAAATTTTCAAGGTTATAACGCCGAACATAAAATTATTTTTTTGACATTGGCATTTGACCAATTGTTGTTTGAAGTTAGTAATTAACTGTCAACAGCATTAAAAACCCTTTTCCAAATCTCTTTTCCAAGAACTTCGAGTCTTCAAGTGTTTTCAACATTTATAATTGACTTTGAATTGTGCCTTTGATATTAATGTTTTTTGTTTTTATGATACAGTTAACATCATACAAGTATGATAGATATGATCATAAAATATGGAATTTCATAACAGTAATCTGCGAAGAATTTAAATGACTGTTTTTTTACAAGATTTAAATTAGCTTCCGTTCGAAGAAAACTCGTTAAAAAGTTGTTTTGAAAATTTTTCGTTCACAAGCTCATGAATCAATTAAATGAAATCTGCTTGGAGTATTATGGTTCAAAAATATCAAAATACTATTCTCTTTGACTTGCAATTGACCACTTGATACAAGATTTATGATTTCATCCGAACAGATTACTTTTGAAGTTCGATAGTTTTAAGATCTTGTTATTTGAACAAAATAAAAGCATACACAGTTAAATATATTTATTATACGATTCTACATAGTAATATTACAAAAACTAGAAATTTCACAAATTTTCTTATCCTTTTCATCACAATTGCACGCCTCATAAGCGGAGCGTTGAGGTAGTGCTCTACTCTCGACATGTCAGAAAAAGCAGTTTTTCGAAACTGAAATTAACTATTTAATCACTTATATTACACTTATATAATAATGTAAGTGCACGTATATTAAGAAAAATGATGTGTTAAACACGTAAAATATAATTTGACAACAATTATTTAGTTTAACACAGTAAATAGATTACTTAAAAATAATTTTTCTTGGACGTCCGTATGTCTGTGTGTATGGATCCCCGTATGTGGCAGGAAAATTGATCGGAAAAATTATCGTATCGGAATAATTTTTTTTTAACATTTACAGTATCACTTGGCGCTGTTTCTCAATTAATATGACTGCTTAATTCACTACCGTTCAATAATTATTTATAAAAAACTAAAACACGACTGTGTATTTGTATATCTATATTTATATACAAATTAAGGTTAGCCTTAAGTCGTATTGCAGCATTTCTGCTTGCGAACTTTTTTATGTTCTTTTATTCTTTCCGGTCTAGTTTTCTTTTTTATTCAATAGATTTCAAAATTTTAGAACTTTATCCATTTTTTTGCTTTTTGGTTTGGGATTGAAGTTGTCAAGTTTTTTTGGATGATGGATTTTTGGTAAAAATAAGTGTATTTTGTAGAAATAATTAAAATATACTATGCATTTGAATAAACTGAAAAGTTCTGAAAAAAATACTATGCATTGAATAAACTGAAAATTAATGTTATACAGAAAAGTTTTGTGAAAATTTTGTTCACGAGTGGCAAAATAACAATAGCAAATTTCATATCGGAGTCTATTAAGATCAAAGAAGCTGATACACCCAGGCCCACGCAAGGAGTTAAGATAGTAGAATCCGAGCTATCAGGATTAAACGTTAATGTGAATCTAGCAACGTAGATATCGTGTTATGGGATTGCAGTAGAGACCACAGTGATTTTAAGACAACCTGATCCAACCACATCTTCGTTGTGGATACCCCGGCGGCCCCAAGAAGACCTAGTAGTTAAGTCCCATACCTATATTAAATTTAGTAAAGCCACAAGATTCGATTGTATGTTAAAATTAGTGTTCTAAATTAACCAGTTCTTCTTTCCCAAACTAAACCTCCAATCATTGATAGGCTACCCTACTATCTTACTGTTAAGTTTTTTTTTTTTTTTAATTTTGTTGTGTATTTATTGTTTATCCCTTTTGGTCCCGATTTCGAATTTTTGTAGTGTTTTTATTTAATTAAACCCTTGTATTTCTATAAATCTCGTTTACTTTATTTTTTTGTTGTGTTTCGGCGATATCACCACTGAAAATTTATCGCTGAAGTATGTAAAAAGTAGAGATCGCCGCATGTGCAATGTGAATTTTATCTTAGGAACTAGCGAGAAATTCAAATTGATAGATTTTTTTTGTTATTTTATTATTAAAGACTTAATAAAAAATTTAATCTATGTTAATAACTGTTATGAGGCGTGCACTTTTGGATTTTCCAATTTTTTTTAACTTTACAGCAACGTCACAATCTTATCTCTATGTCTAGTACAGTCAACGCTCCCTGTATTTTACTCGCCCGTACAGGACCATTCCCTGTACTTGACTCGTCCTTGTCCATAAGACCTGTATCAAATCGTCAAATACAGGGAAAGAATGTGGTCAAGTACAGGGAGCGGTCAAATACAGGGAGGTCCAATACAGGGAGCGTCGACTGTACAAAAAACTCATGGAACAGACGCTCGTTTAAAAAGCAAACAATACTTTCTAACTCGTTGTCTGAAAGACGCACTCTCAGAACTGTCTTTAAGTTTTTCATGTTTCAAATTCAAATCACTGATACCATCCAACAAAATCCGATTAAGGAAAATGTATTCCTCCAAACTGAAAAATTCAAAGGAAACTTGGCTCTTAATTTTCAAGAGACCATTAGGCACTGCCACTAATTTCGATGTCCTTATCTGATCTAAACAGATGTCCAGCGCACAAATTGTCACCGCTCTTTCAAAGCATCCAACACTATGAATCACAATTGGACGATATGTACTTTCCTTGCCTTCCATTCTTGTTACGCAGCAACTGCCTTGTTTTTCATTAACCATCTTCAGAAAACTTTTCAATTGTCGAGAATTGAAAGTGGCATTTCTGTCCGAAAACTCATGATACTGGTAGTGTGAAATTTTTTTCGATTTTCTTTCCAATAAATTATTTACAGTCAATTCTAATTGTGTGTAGTACTTATCAACAATAATTTCCTTTCGAATTATAAACTCACCGACAGTATATTCATTGGTATTCAGCCAATTCTGTTTCTTAGATTTCTTCTGATCAAATCTTACGACCACTTTGCAGCCACAATCCCATATCCAGCTCCAAAAAATATACGAATCCATTTCTGATTTAGGATTGTTGATCAACAAAAACTTATCCTTGACGTGATATCCGTCGATATAGTTGATAGTGAACATGTCGAAGTTAATACTTCCCACGATCGATAAGCGGGTGCACTTTCTACTTTTCTTCGGTGTACTTTCATCGTCATAAGTAAGTCGGTTTATTAAATAGTGTTCACTTTTCATTATTTCTTGAAAGCTCTGGTCCCTTCGTTTTGCAAACTCTTGTACACTTTCTGTACTCATTTCGATGTTTTCGCGATCACTGTCTGTATTAAACTGAGAGGAAAAGACGCTGTGGTCTGTTTATAAACATTATTTTGATGGAATGTATTGTTGAGTCACTGAACGTCCTTCTGTAAGGCTGATTTCCCGAAATCAGAGATTGAAATTGAATGGCTGCTTTTCTTAAGAAGTAGTCACACTTATAATTTCTATTTATGATACAATTTATTACAAAAATTGTCAAGACGGTATTTGTTCACAGAAGTGTGCGGAAATAATTTACAATTTGAAGAAATGACAATTTTGGAACATCGCTTTCTATGAAACCCACAGCATTGAGAAACTTGCGACTGCCTTATTTCAGAACAGTAAGAAAAAGTTTTTTCAAAATCAATTTTCGAGCATTTTTCATGCCAATGAAATCATGTGAACATGATTAAATTAAAATTTTAATTTTGTCCCTTACTGTGTTTTAAAATTGGGCAGCTGCTCTATTCTGAGCTTTAATTACTAATTAACGAACAGCTTCATCAATGAGGTCGTTCGTGACGTCAAATAGCACTTCGATAATCAGCGCTGATACCATGTCAGTAGGGTATTATTGGGCATTCTAATTCACTTTTTTCAAAAACCAGTTCACTTCACTCCGTTTGCTCCACTTCGTTCCGCACTCCGTTTCGTGAACTGGTGTTTTAAAAAAAGTGAATTAGAAAGCCCAATAATACAATTATGAAATGAACCTATGCTAACACTTACCACATCAAACGGCAGCGAATGCGTTTCCTCCCGTTCCCATTTTCCATACAGCAGCAACAACAATAATTGTCTATTTCTATGTCTTATCACTAATTTTGCGAGAACACTCGAGGAATCATTATTTTCATAAAAACTGGAAATATTACGTTTTAGTCACAAATTTCGCGAGATGTATGACTATAAAATTTAAAATAATAATTTTCATTAGAAAAACCAACTAAAGCGTATTACACATTTGCGAGATTTTCATACTTGAATGAGGGTTTCTGATCAATCAAAACTGGATCCTAACGTTAATTGTTGAGGCTTTTCAACTGACCAGAACTGGTTCCTCTCAAATCAAAACCCCATGCTTTCCTCTCAATTTTAGTTGGTTTTTCTAAGGAAAACTGAATTATGTAAATACCTTCTATGTCAGGTACTAAGCACATTATCAAGGTTTACATAATTAAATGAGGGTCTCTCACCAGTTGAAACTGGATCCCAACTTTACATGTTTAGGCTTTTCAACTGACTAGAGCTGTTTCCTCTCAATAAAAACCTTGTGCTATTCCCACCCTAGACAAGTACTTACGCGTAAATATTAGGTTTTAGTCACAAATTTCGCGAGATGTATGACTATAAAATTTAAAATCATAACTTTCATTAGAAATACCAACTAAATCGTATTACACATTTACGAGATTTTCATACTTGAATGAGGGTTTCTGATCAATCAAAACTGGATCCTAACGTTAATTGTTGAGGCTTTTCAACTGACCAGAACTGGTTCCTCTCAAATCAAAACCCCATGCTTTCCTCTCAATTTTAGTTGGTTTTTCTAAGGAAAACTGAATTACGTAAATACCTTCTATGTCAGGTACTAAGCACATTTTCAAGGTTTACATAATTGAATGAGGGTCTCTCACCAGTTGAAACTGGATCCCAACTTTACATGTTTAGGCTTTTCAACTGACTAGAGCCTTTCCTCTGAATAAAAACCTTGTGCTTTTCCCACCCTAGACAAGTACTTACGCGTAAATATTAAATTACACAATCACAAATTTCGCGAGATTTCACGTAACTCCACAATCATGATTTTCTTGAAAATGCAAATCAAAAACGATATCGGCACACATTACAAAGATTTTTAATATTGAATGAGGGTTTCCGGTCAATCAAAACTGGATCCTAACATCAATTGTTGAGGCTTTTCAACCGACCAGAACTGGTTCCTCTCAAATCTAAAACCTGGTGCTTTTCCCACGCTTTTGACTGTATTTTCAAACGTAAACGAAATTTAGAAACCGACGCGGTTGGAGTTACGAATACACTAACGCTTTGCAGCTATGCTTCCCGAATCTGATTAGTAAGCATTTGAGTTACTATTTACAATAAAGGTTGCCACACACCACATGCGAGCGATAATTTATCTTCTTCACGCTTTTGTTTCACAGATTTTCATTATTTCTATTTATTTTCTACTAAAATTGAATTTGTGTAAACACTATAATCGTATATTAACATGTTCAATAATAGTTATTTTTAACAATTCAGTGGATTATCATTAGATAACAAACATTATTTAAAATTTCTTAATCAAATAATACCTTTTATTGTCTTACGTAATATCAACAAAATAATGTCTAGATGTTTAACAACCTATTTATGATAATTGTATAAAAAATAAATGTCACTAGTATTTTAAACATTTTCAATCAAACCCCCACTAAACCTGTTTTAAATATATACTAATAAAATAATTATTTTTTTCCTAATCATGATCAATATAAAAAATATATTAAAAAATAGCTTTATCTTAGTGTATCCCAGCTTTATCTCACAATTTAGTTCCCAAGAGTCATCGAGAGTTCCACATACTCGTAAGTATTATAGCTTTACCTGTAGATTAAATTACTAAGACGTTGCAGTTAGTCTACAAACCCGCAGGTGGACAAATAAATAATAAGACTCAGTTCACATAAGTAGTGAATACAGGTATTTCAAAGAGGGTAGGCAGGGAAATTTAAGACAAGAGAACATTTTATTTTTGTATGTAGTTTTATTCAACTAGTAAAAGGGTATGCTAATGGAATTTACACGTTTGTAGATAATGAAATTTGTAAAACAACCACGCATACAGATATTTTGAAAAGGGTAGGTAGAGAAATTTAAGACAAGAATACATTTTATTTTTAATTTTATTTTAAATAGTTTTATTAAACTAATAACAGTCGAATTTACTTTTCACACATCGAAAATAATTTTTTACTTACGAACTTATTATAATGTATATTGTATCCTACTGTCAGCTACTGTTTACTGTTGTCATCTAATGTCCACTATTGTCAAGTATTGTCTTGTTTTCTCCGAAATGCATGATGTCAAAATAATTCTCTGAATCAAACTCATGGAAATATCTTTTTGAAATAGGTATATAAAGTTATGTATACGTAAAGGTTAAATGTAATGCAGAACGTTTTTTTGTAAGTTTCATAATTGTCATTATAGGATGAACGTGCCCTAAGTTGTATTAGTCGAATGAGAACTAAGTATCAGATTCTTTTCCACGGTTCATGGGAAAGTAGTGATTTGCTGTCGCAAACTATTTCTAACAGCAGAAGTTACTTTTGCTGACTTTATTAATTTTCAGGGATAGTAAACATTACACGGTTTTATAAATTTTAAAAACCTAACATTTTGTTCTAACATAATGTTTTCATATTAATTATTTATTAAAGACATTTTTAAATACGTAAGATACCAAAATTTACTAATATCTATCTATCTATATAATACAAGAAGTTTTATTTTTTATTTTTTCACTGCAAAGCATGTACCTAACTTTACAATTATTAGGTTTCCCGTAAATACTTACTAGTAAATACAAACTATTAAGTTTGGTACCTGTACAACCAATAAAATGTAGCAATATTATTATTTTTTTCCATGAGTTTGCGATCCCTGACAAATTTTGCTTACTACGGAAAAATTACAGGATAAATACCACAAATTAATTTCTAAAATTCATTCATTTTGTGTAAAGCTAATCGTGCTTCCAAACCTTTCGCTCCTGCTTATCAAGTGTCGTTTAATTTCAAGAATACTGTGCTGTGGTGCTGTGCGCTAATTTCAACAAAACTTCATTTTATGCGGATCCCGTGCATCAGAATAATATTGTATGTAAGTTCGAAATAACTTAATTTTAAAAATACCTTCCTAATTTTATTTAAATTTTGAGTAAAGTGATTTAGTTTGATTTGCTTTTTTTAATCCTGTCATAACCAATATTTTCAATTTGTTTTTAAGCTATTGCATAGATTTTATCGCGGGCCTTGAGCGCGGGGACCGAATGCAGAAATTCCGTAACGAAAAAACCTAACACCCCCCACCACGACGTCTGGTCTCTTGCATCGTCTAACATCGTTTCAGTTCGGCAGTCTTCGACACGGTGTTTGTGTGCGTGTAACAATAATAATAATATAATAATTATAATAATAATAATAATCCCCAGAAATGGGAGAAGAAAATGGTTTTTCTCCAATATAATAATAATAACATAATATAATATAATAATATTAATAATATTAATAAAATGAAGTTGCTCCGATCCGGACGAAAATCGGTATCTGGGGGGTTTGGGGGTCGATGATTCCGAATATCGGGTCACTTTTTCGATTCCACCATTTTCCAAGATGGCCGCCATACAAGGAGTGGTGAGGCGAGGCCGCAGGCCGAGCCGAACCACGACACCACGTTGCGAGGCGAGGTCGTAGGCCGAGGCGAGCTGCGTAAAAAGCGAGGCCGAAGGCCGAGCTCCGCGTAGGGCGTAGCCCGGAGCGTCCCCCCCCCAAATCCAAGATGGCCGCCATACAAGTTTAGATTGAGGCGAGGCCGAAGGCCGAGTCGAGCCGCGTATAGGGTGAGGCCGAAGGCCGAACTCCGCGTAGGGCGAAGCCCGGAGCGTCCCCCCCTAATTAAAGATGGCCGCCATACAAATTTAGATTTTTAAGGTGAGGCAAGGTCGCAGACCGAGCCGAACGCGCGAGCCGAGGCCGTAGGCCGAGGCGAGCTGCGTATAGGGTGAGGCCGAAGGCCGAGCTCCGCGTAGGGCGAAGCCCGAAGCGTCCCCAAGCATATTACCCGCCGACCGCCATCCGAAAATTTCATATCCGCCATCTTGGATTTTAGTTAGGGGAATCATGACGCGAAGGGCAAAGCCCGGAGCCGCTTTTTACTTAACAGCTCCTAGTTTGAGTTTCGGTTAGATCCCGCTTTTTACTTAACAGCTCCTAGTTTGAGTTTCGATGCTATGCTTTTAAAAACCGGAGTGCAATTAGAGCTTATTAATGATTCGGAAATTATAAGATTAATTCAAAAAGGTATTCGTGGTGGGATTTGTTTATGTTCCACTAGACATTCAAAAGCAAATAATAAATATTTGCCTGAGTACAATAGCTCACAAAAAAACAATTATCTGATTTACATCGATTGCAACAATCTATACGGGTACGCTATGTGTGCTTATCTACCATATTCCGATTTCAAATTGCTCAACGAAGAAGAAATTAATCGTATAAATTTTTGCAATATTTCTTTACATGGTGACTATGGTTACATATTGGAGGTTGACATAGAATACCCAGAACATTTACACGACCTTCATGATGATATACCATTTTGCGCACAAAAGTTTGCACCACCAGGTTCCAAAACTCAAAAATTAATACCAAATTTGTACGACAAGTTCCACTACGTAATTCATTTCGTTCATTTGCAGACTTGTTTGAAACATGGGTTGAAATTAGTGAAAGTGCATAAGGTGATTGAATTCAAACAAGGATCATATCTAAAATAATATATAGACATGAATACAGAATTGCGTAAAAAAGCTAAATCTACGTTTGAGCAGGACTTTTTCAAATTATTAAATAATAGCATTTTTGGTAAAACTTTAGAGGACACAGAAAAACGAGTTGATATAAAATTAGTTAATCAGTGGACTGATACTAGTAACAAAACAAAAAAAAATATTACTGCAGAGCAACTAATCGCACGTCCTAATTTCCATAGTGTTTCAATTTTTACAGAGAATTTTGTAGCTATTCAAATGAAACCTGAAACTGTTACCTTAAATAAACCTATCTACATAGGTTTTGCGGTTCTCGAAATTTCTAAAAGTCACATGTTCGATTTCCATTACTCTGTCATGAAACCTTTTTATGGCAAAAGACTGAGATTGTGTTATACAGACACAGACAGTTTTCTTTATACTATAGATACGGAAGATTTTTATAAAGATTTGAAAAGTCATTTTTTACAATATTTCGATACTACTAATTATGATATAAACAATTGTTACAATATACCTTTATTGAATAAAAAGGTACCAGGTCTCTTTAAAGACGAATTGGGTGGGACCGTTATTTCGGAGTTTGTGGGGTTAAGGTCAAAGCTCTATTGCATTAAAACACAACAAGACGAATTAAAAAAAGCAAAAGGTGTACAAAAGAACGTTACAAAACATGTTAATTTTTCAGATTATAGCAGAGTTTTAATGGAGAATAAGCTGATTCGTAAGAAAAATATAATTTTCAAATCACTAAAACATAAAATATTTACACAAGAACAGAATAAGATTGCATTGTCAGCAAACGACGACAAGCGCATTATTTTGAAAGACCGCATTTCAACTGTTTCTTGGGGACACTGTGATACTTTATCCTAAAAATGACAACTGTAACGAAACTTTACTTTATAATTCACCATGACCGAGAGCTACCTAACTGATTGTGTCATTTCAATGCGAGTGTATACACACGACAACGGTATTAATATAAAATCTGGACTTTGGGTTTTAAATGATTTCATGCCTCAACTTCATATTTTCAACGAAGAAGAAAGTCTATTTTTCTCTATCAATGAGTGGAATCTAGTGTGTGAGATGTTAAATAAAGGTTATTCTTTTGGCACGGTGAAATTTACAGAAAAAAAGGCAGCGTTACAAACTTTAACCGTGTTAATATTATAGTGATAAACGTTGTTCTTTACAATTTGGTCATCTCGTAAGCGAAGCGATTTATCATTTTATTGACTGTATTAAATTGAGAGTATTCCAACTTGAAAACGAATATGTTGAAGCAATTAATTTTGTTAAAAAGGTAGAAAGCAATTTGGATTTTAACTGTTTGTCAGCTTTTCAGAATATAAATAATTATTTAATTTGTTTCGCCAACCCCCTTTCCTTAATCGAGCTAGAAATTGTAGCTACAGCCAGTGCATATTTTATAAGGATTTTGTAACAACTAAGTATGTTAGATAGTAAGTTAAGAAATAAGTATTAGTTTTAGGTACTAAGTTTAATGTATTGATTTTATTTTTTATCAATAAATGTAGCTAAACTAAATGTTTTATTTATTTTATTTAAATACAATTACCTACCATTATTTGACTAGAAATACAAAATAATGTACCTGCATACTAGTAATTTAACATGAACGTGTTTGAACATGTTCTAACAAATTCTGACATCTACTAACAATAACAATGAGGTGTTATGTTCTCTAGTTTTAAATTACTGGTAAGTAATACTAGCACAGCAAAAACGAATCGAAACGTGAGATGAAAAATTGAACAAGTTTCAACATGTTCAAATAAATATCAGGAACAAAGGAGGTGTTATATTACATGACTCCGTTTTATCTATTGTAATGTTCATTTACGTTTAGTCCTTCAAGCAAAGCAGTGCATAGCTTTAAACATGAGTGAAAAAGTCGATCTCACATCCTTCTTGTGCGTGTATCGAGACGATAAGACTCCACGTTTTGGAGTTAAGGTGGAGTTATCTCAATTTGAAGACGACGAGAAAATTTGCCGTACAATTTTGAAGAGCAATTACATCGTGCACGATGAAGACGATCCGGTGCTCAGACAGTTGGTGCAGCTGCTTTATCACGTGTGCAAGGAGTTGGGAGAGCGATCGGAGTTAAGACTATAAGCTGGTAAGTATATAAATATATTTTGATTTTGTGTTGTCCGTTTCGTACCTCATAGTACAAGTTAATTACAATCTTATTTTCTCTTTTCCAGAAACTGCAGTGCTACAGGAAACAACCTCTGTTGCAGCCTCTATAGTATAAAGTTAGTTCTAATATTTGTAATTTCTTAAGTTATTAAAATTGTTAAGATTGTAAATAAATAGTATCTACTTAGGAATAATTATATTTTTTTTATTGTTTCATCGTATCAAAAGATAGTAAATACAATAAAATATGCATTTTGACGTTATGTAACTATTAAGAGTAGTTTTGTTAAGATGAGTTAAAATAAATAAAAGGCTATTGTTTTATAAGTACGTAATTTATTAAACTTAAAAATAAAAACTAGTTAAAAAAATTAAATTGATCTATATTATTATCTTCATACCACTTTTTAATACATATTACATTTTTTAAAGAACATTCTTTTAAATGAATTATACAATTAAATTTTGTAATATCTTTGCAGTACTTTTTATGAAGACTTGCAATATTAGGACAGCCTTTACTACCTATATCGATTATGTTACAATTTTACTTTTTTTGGTTTGTCACAAATGGATGTCAGTTTCGTAATCAGCATCCCCGAAAACCTATTAAACGACACCCATGACAGATTTTTTTTAACTGCATGTCCGCCATCTTCGGTTTAAAAATAGATGTCATTTTCCAATCCGCACCCCAGAAAACGTATTAAACGACACCCATGACGGTTTTTGAGAAAAATGCATGTCCGCCATCTTCGATTTCAAAATGGATATCATTTTCGGAATCAGCACCCCCGAAAACCTATTAAACGACACCCATGTCGGTATGCCCGAAAATTTCATATCCGCCATTTTGGATTTTTGGTGGGAAGAATCGAGACGCTCCGGGCTTCGACTTCGCGTCACGATTTCCCCAACTAAAATCCAAGATGGCGGATATGAAATTTTCGGATTGCGGTCGGCCGGTAAGATGCTTGGTGACGACCTTGTCTCGGTCTGCGACCTTGCCTCACCTTTAGAATCTAAACTTAAATGGCGGCCATCTTGGATTATGGGGGGGATCCGGGCTTCACCCTACGCGGAGCTCGGCCTTCGGCCTCGCCTTATACGCAGCTCGTCTCGCCTTGCGGCGCGTCGTGGTTCGGCTCGGCCTTCGGCCTCGCCATACTCCTTGTATGGCGGCCATCTTGGAAAATGGCGAATTTGAAAATCTTTTTAGATATTCGGATTCAGCGACCCCAAAAACCCCTGGATACCGAATTTAGTCTGGATCGGAGGATATACTAAAATTATAAATTTTGTATGGCGGCCATCTTTTTTTTTGAAAATCGAATAAAAATTGTTACCGTTAGACTTTCACCAGGGTACCGGTCGACCTTTGTTCGAGTACTACCGGTCCAACTCCAACGGTTCGCCCGCGAAGGTGGGTCGCGACCTGATAAGGAGAAGAATCCGAAGATGTCAAAGTTTTCCCATACTCGACGGATTCGATTTAAAAATGGATGCTATTTTCTTAATCAGCACCCCTGAAAACCTATTAAACGACAACCATGACAATATTTTGCAAAAAATTTATGTCCGCCATCTTGGATTTCAAAACGTATGTCATTTTCAGAATCAGCACCCCCGAAAACCTATTAAACGACACCCATGACGGTATTTTCCAAAAAATCCATGTCCGCCATCTTGGACTTCAAAATGGATGTTATTTTCGAAATCAGCACCCCTGAAAACCTATTAAACGACACCCATGTCGGTATGATGGCGGTCGGCTGGAAATATGCTTGGTGACGCTTTGGGCTTCGCCCTACGCGGAGCTCGGCCTTCGGCCTCGCCCTATGCGCAGCTCGCCTCGGCCTACGGCCTCGGCTCGCGCGTTCGGCTCGGTCTGCGACCTCGCCTCACCTTAAAAATCTAAACTTGTATGGCGGCCATCTTTAATTGGGGGGGGGGGGACGCTCCGGGCTTCGCCCTACGCGGAGTTCGGCCTTCGGCCTCACCCTGTACGCGGCTCGCCTCGGCCTTCGGCCTCGCCTCGCGCGTTCGGCTCGGTCTTCGACCTCGCCTCACCTTTAGAATCTAAACTTGTATGGCGGCCATCTTGGATTTGGGGGGGGGGACGCTCCGGGCTACGCCCTGCGCGGAGCTCGGCCTTCGGCCTCGCCTTTTACGCAGCTCGCCTCGGCCTACGGCCTCGCCTCGCAGCGTGGCATAGTGGTGAGGCGAGGCCTGCGGCCTCGCCTCACCACTCCTTGTATGGCGGCCATCTTGGAAAATGGTGGAATCGAAAAACTGATCCGATATTCGGAATCTTCGTCCCCCAAACCCCCCAGATACCGATTTTCGTCCGGATCGGAGCAACTTCATTTCCGGCCGCCATCTTGGATCAGCCATCTTGAAAAAAAAATTTGACAGCCAGCTGCCCCCCACCCCCTTGTAAAACATTTGTTCGAGCACACTCCACTTATGTCAAACGGATCCGGAGATACAGCAATAATCATTTTGTATGGCGGCCATCTTGTTTTTGCGAAAATCGAAAAAATGACGTCACCGGTAGAATTCGACTAGGGTGTGGGTCAACCTTTGTTCGAGCGCCACCGCTCCATCTGCAACGGTTCGCCCGGGAAGGTGGGTCGCCACCCGATGAGAAGGTGGATCCGAGGATCTCGAGGTTTTCCCGTACCCTCCGCGTCACCCACTCCACACCTCCCATATAAAGTTTTCACCTCCCGCCGCTCCATCTGGGAGAACAATTCTGTCACCCAGTCAGTCAGTCAGTCAGTGAGTGAGTGGTATTGTAGCTTTATATAATATAACTAGGTTTCGCGTGGTGCGCGACCTGCTAAAGCAGGTCGCGAGGCGGTTGTGCCTTTTTTTATAAATTTTAAAAAAGTTTTTATTTTTTTTTGTTTTTCACGGCCGCCATCTTGGATTTAAAAATGAATGTTATTTTCTTAATCAGCACCCCCGAATACCCAAAAAACGACACCCATGACGATATTTATCAAAAAATGTATGTCCGCCATCTTGGATTTCAAAACGTATGTCATTTTCGGAATCAGCACCACCGAAAACCTATTAAACGACACCCATGACGGAATTTTCCAAAAAATCCATGTCCGCCATCTTGGATTTCAAAATGGATGTCATTTTCGAAATCTGCACCCCTGAAAACCTATTAAACGACACCCATGTCGGTATGATGGCGGTCGGCTGGTAATATGCTTGGTGACGCTTCGGGCTTCGCCCTACGCGGAGCTCGGCCTTCGGCCTCGCCCTATACGCAGCTCGCCTCGGCCTACGGCCTCGGCTCGCGCGTTCGGCTCGGTCTGCGACCTCGCCTCACCTTTAGAATCTAAACTTGTATGGCGGCCATCTTTGATTGGGGGGGGGGCCGCTCCGGGCTTCGCCCTACGCGGAGTTCGGCCTTCGGCCTCACCCTATACGCGGCTCGCCTCGGCCTTCGGCCTCGCCTTACCTTTAGAATCTAAACTTGCCGCCATCTAGAATTGGGGGGGGGGACGCTCCGGGCTTCGCCCTACGCGGAGTTCGGCCTTCGGCCTCACCCTATACGCGGCTCGCCTCGGTCTTCCACCTCGCCTCACCTTTAGAATCTAAACTTGTATGGCGGCCATCTTGGATTTGGGGCGAAGACGCTCCGGGCGACGCTCTACGCGGTGCTCGGCCTTCAGCCTCGCCTTTTACGAAGCTCACGTCGGCCTACGGCCTCGCCTCGCAACGTGGCGTCGTAATTCGCCTCGGCCTACGGCCTCGCCTCACCACTCCTTGTATGGCGGCCATCTTGGAAAATGGTGAAATCGAAAAACTGACCCAATATTCGGAATTTTCGTCCCCCAAACCCCCCAGATACCGATTTTCGTCCGGATCGGAGCAACTTCATTTCCGGCCGCCATCTTGGATCCGCCATCTTGAAAAAAAAATTTGACAGCCACCTGCCCCTCAACCCCCTGTAAAACATTTGTTCGAGCACACCCCACTTATGTCAAACGGTTCCGGAGACACAGCAATAATCATTTTGTATGGCGGCCATCTTGTTTTTGAGAAAATCGAAAAAATGACGTCACCGGTAGAATTCGACCAGGGTGTTGGTCGACCTTAGTTAGAGCGCCGCCGCTTCATCTGCAACGGTTCGCCCGGGAAGGTGGGTCGCCACCTGATGAGAAGAAGGATCTGAGGATCTCGAGGTTTTCCCGTACCCTTCGCACCACTATCTCCACACCTCCCATACAAAGTTTTCACCTCCCGCCGCTCCATCTGGGAGAACAATTCTGTCACCCAGTGAGTGAGTGAGTGGTATTGCAGCTTTATATAATATAATAACTAGGTTTCGCGTGGTGCGCGACCTGCTAAAGCAGGCCGCGAGGCGGTTGTGCCTTTTTTTATTAATTTTAAAAAAGTTTTTAATTTTTTTTTGTTTTTCACGGCCGCCATCTTAGATTTAAAAATGGATGTTATTTTCTTAATCAGCACCCCTGAATACCCAAAAAATGACGATATTTTGCAAAAAATTTAAGTTCGCCATCTTGGATTTCAAAACGTATGTCATTTTCGGAATCAGCACCCCCGAATACCTATTAAACGACACCCATGAAGATATTTTCAAAAAATCCATATCCGCAATCTTGGATTTCAAAATGGATGTCATTTTCGAAATCAGCACCCCTAAGAACCTATTAAACGACACCCATGTCGGTATGATGGCGGTCGGCTGGTAATATGCTTGGTGACGCTTCGGGCTTCGCCCTAAGCGGAGCTCGGCCTTCGGCCTCGCCCTATACGCAGCTCGCCTCGGCCTACGGCCTCGGCTCGCGCGTTCGGCTCGGTCTGCGACCTCGCCTCACCTTAAAAATCTAAACTTGTATGGCGACATCTTTGATTGGGGGGGGACGCTCCGGGCTTCGCCCTACGCGGAGTTCGGCCTTCGGCCTCACCCTATACGCGGCTCGCCTCGGCCTTCGGCCTCGCCTCGCGCTTTCGGCTCGGTCTTCGACCTCGCCTCACCTTTAGAATCTAAACTTGTATGGCGGCCATCTTTGATTGGGGGGGGCCGCTCCGGGCTTCGCCCTACGCGGAGTTCGGCCTTCGGCCTCACCCTATACGCGGCTCGCCTCGGCCTTCGGCCTCGCCTCGCGCGTTCGGCTCGGTCTTCGACCTCGTCTCACATTTAGAATCTAAACTTGTATGGCGGCCATCTTTGATTGGGGGGGGACGCTCCGGGCTTCGCCCTACGCGGAGTTCGGCCTTCGGCCTCACCCTATACGCGGCTCGCCTCAGCCTTCGGCCTCGTCTCGCGCGTTCGGCTCGGTCTTCGACCTCGCCTCACCTTTAGAATCTAAACTTGTATGGCGGCCATCTTGGATTTGGGGGGGGGGACGCTCCGGGCTACGCCCTGCGCGGAGCTCGGCCTTCGGCCTCGCCTTTTACGCAGCTCGCCTCGGCCTACGGCCTCGCCTCGCGGAGTGGCGTCGTGGTTCGGCTCGGCCTGCGGCCTCGCCTCACCACTCCTTGTATGGCGGCCATCTTGGAAAATGGTGGAATCGAAAAACTGACCCGATATTCGGAATCTTCGACCCCCAAACCCCCCAGATACCGATTTTCGTCCGGATCGGAGCAACTTCATTTCCGGCCGCCATCTTGGATCCGCCATCTTGAAAAAAAATTTTGACAGCCAGCTGCCCCCCACCCCCCTGTAAAACATTTGTTCGAGCACACTCCACTTATGTCAAACGAATCCGGAGATACAGCAATGAACATTTCGTATGGCGGCCATCTTGTTTTTGCGAAAATCGAAAAAATGACGTCACCGGTAGAATTCGACCAGGGTGTGGGTCGACCTTAATTAGAGCGCCACCGCTCCATCTGCAACGGTTCGCCCGGGAAGGTGGGTCGCCACCTGATGAGAAGGTGGATCCGAGGATCTCGAGGTTTTCCCGTACCTTCCGCATCACCCTCTCCACATCCCCCATACAAAGTTTTCACCTCCCGCCGCTCCATCTGGGAGAACAATTCTGTCACCCAGTCAGTGAGTGGTATTGTAGCTTTATATAATATAATAATAATAACTAGGTTTCGCGTGGTGCGCGACCTGCTAAAGCAGGTCGCGAGGCGGTTGTGCCTTTTTTTTAAATTTCAAAAAAGTTTACCATTTTTTATTGTTTTTTACGGCCGCCATCTTGGATTTCAAAATGAATGTTATTTTCTTAATCAGCACCCCCGAATACCCAAAAAAAGACACCCATGACGATTTTTTGCAAAAAAATTATGTCCGCCATCTTGAATTGCAAAATGTTGCATTGCATTTCGGAATTGCATTTTCGGAATCAGCACCCCCGAAAACCTATAAAACGATACCTATGACGGTATTTTCCAAAAAATCCATGTCAGCCATCTTGGATTTCAAAATGGATTTCATTTTCGGAATCAAAACCCCCGAAAACCTATTAAACGACACCCATGTCGGCATGCCCGAAAATTTCATATCCGCCATCTTGGATTTTTGGTGGGGAGAATCGAGACGCTCCGGGCTTCGCCCTTCGCGTCACGATTCCCCCAACTAAAATCCAAGATGGCGGATATGAAATTTTCGGATTGCGGTCGGCCGGTAAGATGCTTGGTGACGCTTCGGGCTTCGCCCTACGCGGAGCTTGGCCTTCGGCGTCGCCCTATACGCAGCTCGGCTCGGCCTTCGGCCTCGCCTCGCGCGGTCGGCTCGGTCTACGACCTCGCCTCACCTTTAAAATCTAAACTTAAATGGCGGCCATCTTGGATTGGGGGGGGGGGGACGCTCCGGGCTTCGCCCTACGCGGAGCTCGGCCTTCGGCCTCGCCTCACCACTCCTTGTATGGCGGCCATCTTGGAAAATGGCGAATTCGAAAATCTTTTCCTATATTCGGATACAGCGACCCCTAAAACCCCCGGATACCGAATTCGGTCCGAATCAGAGGAGATACAAAAATCTCGTTTTTGTATGGCAGCCATCTTGTTTTTTTGAAAATCGAAAATAAATTGTCACCGGTAGACTTCGACTAGGGTGTGGGTTGACTTTTGTTCGAGCACTACGGGTCCAACTCTAACGGTTTGCCCATGAAGGTGGGTCGCGACCTGATGAGGAGGAGAATCCGAAGATGTCGAGGTTTTCCCATACTCGACGGAAAATTTTGATTACACCCCCCATACATCATTTCACCTCCCGACCCTCCTTCTGGGAGAACAATTATGTCAATCACCCAGTCAGTGAGTGAGTGGTAATGCAGCTTTATATAGTATAACTAGGTTTTGCGTGGTGCGCGACCTGCTAAAGCAGGTCGCGAGGCGGTTGTGCCTTTTTTTATAAATTTTAAAAAAGTTTTTAATTTTTTTTTGTTTTTCACGGCCGCCATCTTAGATTTAAAAATGGATGTTATTTTCTTAATCAGCACCCCTGAATACCCAAAAAATGACGATATTTTGCAAAAAACTTAAGTTCGCCATCTTGGATTTCAAAACGTATGTCATTTTCGGAATCAGCACCCCCGAATACCTATTAAACGACACCCATGAAGAAATTTTCAAAAAATCCATATCCGCCATCTTGGATTTCAAAATGGATGTCATTTTCGAAATCAGCACCCCTAAGAACCTATTAAACGACACCCATGTCGGTATGATGGCGGTCGGCTGGTAATATGCTTGGTGACGCTTCGGGCTTCGCCCTACGCGGAGCTCGGCCTTCGGCCTCGCCCTATACGCAGCTCGCCTCGGCCTACGGCCTCGGCTCGCGCGTTCGGCTCGGTCTGCGACCTCGCCTCACCTTAAAAATCTAAACTTGTATGGCGGCCATCTTTGATTATGGGGGGACGCTCCGGGCTTCGCCCAACGCGGAGTTCGGCCTTCGGCCTCACCCTATACGCGGCTCGCCTCGGCCTTCGGCCTCGCCTCGCGCGTTCGGCTCGGTCTTCGACCTCGCCTCACCTTTAGAATCTAAACTTGTATGGCGGCCATCTTTGATTGGGGGGGGACGCTCCGGGCTTCGCCCTACGCGGAGTTCGGCCTTCGGCCTCACCCTATACGCGGCTCGCCTCGGCCTTCGGCCTCGCCTCGCGCGTTCGGCTCGGTCTTCGACCTCGTCTCACCTTTAGAATCTAAACTTGTATGGCGGCCATCTTTGATTGGGGGGGGACGCTCCGGGCTTCGCCCTACGCGGAGTTCGGCCTTCGGCCTCACCCTATACGCGGCTCGCCTCGGCCTTCGGCCTCGTCTCGCGCGTTCGGCTCGGTCTTCGACCTCGCCTCACCTTTAGAATCTAAACTTGTATGGCGGCCATCTTGGATTTGGGGGGGGGACGCTCCGGGCTACGCCCTGCGCGGAGCTCGGCCTTCGGCCTCGCCTTTTACGCAGCTCGCCTCGGCCTACGGCCTCGCCTCGCGGAGTGGCGTCGTGGTTCGGCTCGGCCTGCGGCCTCGCCTCACCACTCCTTGTATGGCGGCCATCTTGGAAAATGGTGGAATCAAAAAACTGACCCAATATTCGGAATCTTCGACCCCCAAACCCCCCAGGTAACGGTTTTCGTCCGGATCGGAGCAACTTCATTTCCGGCCGCCATCTTGGATCCGCCATCTTGAAAAAAAAAATTGACAGCCACCTGCCCCTCACCCCCCTGTAAAACATTTGTTCGAGCACACCCCACTTATGTCAAACGGTTCCGGAGATACAGCAATGAACATTTTGTATGGCGGCCATCTTGTTTTTGCGAAAATCGAAAAAATGACGTCACCGGTAGAATTCGACCAGGGTGTGGGTCGACCTTAGTTCGAGCGCCACCGCTCCATCTGCAACGGTTCGCCCGGGAAGGTGGGTCGCCACCTGATGAGAAGGTGGATCCGAGGATCTCGAGGTTTTCCCGTACCCTCCGCGTCACCCACTCCACACCTCCCATACAAAGTTTTCACCTCCCGCCGCTCCATCTGGGAGAACAATTCTGTCACCCAGTCAGTCAGTCAGTCAGTCAGTCAGTGAGTCAGTGAGTGAGTGTTATTGTAGCTTTATATAATATAATATAATAATAACTAGGTTTCGCGTGGTGCGCGACCTGCTAAAGCAGGCCGCGAGGCGGTTGTGCTACCCTATCTGTAGGATCAAAAAGGCGTTCATTCTTTTTTTGGTTTTTCATGGCCACCATCTTGGATTTAAAAATCGATGTTATTTTAACCCTATATGTACTTGGTAATGTGCACTGAAATGCACATAGTTCAAAAAAATATATACCAGAAAAAAAAGCAATTTTTTTGGGTTTTTTTTGGCAACACCTTGTAGGAAAATATTTTATTTATTTGCAAAAAAATCTACCAACTTTATTTGGCCACACAAGCTGTCAGTGGTTCGCAAGATGGCGGAACGTGTGCAGGCGTCCACGCAGCACAAGATAAAAATAGATTTTTATCCTAATATATATTGTATAAAACCTATGTATGGTTGTATTATATTAATCTTAAAAATATAAGTGTTCAATATTTACTAGTATTCTGTAGTGATGCACATGATTTTCAATCGTAACACATGTATATTTATTGATGTGTCTACAAATGCACATTGCCAACTCACTCGCAAATCGACCTTCTATTTACCGTGTGCATTTAGATAAACATTGCCAGATCGCTAGTTTTTTTTCTTTGATTTAATCATAACTGTCGACAGAAAGATTAATCATTATGTACTAGTTTTTGACTTCGACTTCGTCCCCGTGGATTATAAAATAATAATATTAGATTGAATTTTATTATTTTAATAGATCATTTATATGTACAACCAAGAGCAACTCAGGTTTTATAATTGAGGTGCCATGACATGTTGTGCCTTTTTTTATAAATTTTAAAAAAGTTTTTAATTTTTTTTTGTTTTTCACGGCCGCCATCTTGGATTTAAAAATGGATGTTATTTTCTAAATCAGCACTCTGAATACCCAAAAAACGACACCCATGACGAAATTTTGCAAAAAATTTATGTCCGCCATCTTGGATTTCAAAACGTATGTCATTTTCGGAATCAGCACCCCCGAAAATCTATTAAACGACCCCCAAGACGGTATTTTCCAAAAAATCCATGTCCGCCATCTTGGATTTCAAAATGGATGTCATTTTCGAAATCAGCACCCCTGAAAACCTATTAAACGACGCCAATGTCGGTATGATGGCGGTCGGCTGGTAATATGCTTGGTGACGCTTCGGGTTTCGCCCTACGCGGAGCTCGGCCTTCGGCCTCGCTCTATACGCAGCTCGCCTCGGCCTACGGCCTCGGCTTGCGCGTTCGGCTCGGTCTGCGACCTCGCCTCACCTTAAAAATCTAAACATGTATGGCGGCCATTTTTATTGGGGGGGGACGCTCCGGGCTTCACCCTACGCGGAGTTCGGCTTTCGGCCTCACCCTATACGCGGCTTGCCTCGGCCTTCGGCCTCGCCTCGCGCGTTCGGCTCGGTCTTCGACCTCGCGTCACCTTTAGAATCTAAACTTGCCGCCATCTAGAATTGGGTGGGGGGACGCTCCGGGCTTCGCCGTACGCGGAGTTCGGCCTTCGGCCTCACACTATGCGGAGCTCAGCTCAGCCTTCGGCCTCGCCTCGCGCGTTTGGCTCGGTCTTCGACCTCGCCTCACCATAAAAATATAAACTTGTATGGCGGCCATCTTTGATTGGAGGGGGGACGCTCCGGGCTTCGCCCTACGCGGAGTTCGGCCTTCGGCCTCACCCTATACGTGGCTCGCCTCGGCCTTCGGCCTCGCCTCGCGCGTTCGGCTCGGTCTTCGACCTCGCCTCACCTTTAGAATCTAAACTTGTATGGCGGTCATCTTGGATTTGGGGGGGGGACGTTCCGGGTTACGCCCGACGTGGAGCTCGGCCTTCGGCCTCGCCTCACCACTCCTTGTATGGCGGCCATCTTGAAAAATTGAAAAATAGAAAAACTGACCCAATATTCGAAACCTTCGACCCCAAAACCCCCCAGATACCAATTTTTGTCCGGATCGGAGCAACTTCATTTTCGGCCGCCATCTTGGATCCGCCATCTTGGAAAAAAAATTTTACAGCCAACTGCTTCTTACACCCCTGTAAAACATTTGTTTGAGTACACCCCACTTATGTCAAACGGTTTCGGAGATACAGCAATAAACATTTTGTATGGCGGCCATCTTGTTTTTGCGAAAATCGACAAAATGACGTCACCGGTAGAATTCGACCAGGGTGTGGGTTGACCTTAGTTAGAGCGCCGCCGCTCCATCTGCAACTGTTCGCCCGGGAAGGTGGGTCGCCACCTGATGAGAAGAAGGATCCGAGGATCTCGAGGTTTTCCCGTACCCTCCGCGCCACCCTCTCCACACTCCCCATACAAAGTTTTCACCTCCCGCCGCTCCATCTGGGAGAACAATTCTGTCACCCAGTCAGTGAGTGGTATTGTAGCTTTATATAATATAATAACTAGGTTTCGCGTGGTGCGCGACCTGCTAAAGCAGGTCGCGAGGCGGTTGTGCCTTTTTTATAAATTTAAAAAAGTTTTTAATTTTTTTTTGTTTTTTACGGCCGCCATTTTGGATTTAAAAATGGATGTTATTTTCTTAATCAGCACCCCTGAATACCCAAAAAACGACACCCATGACGAAATTTTGCAAAAAAATTAAGTCCGCCATCTTGGATTTCAAAACGTATGTCATTTTCGGAATCAGCACCCCGAATACCTATTTAACGACACCCATGAATGTATTTTCAAAAAATCCATGTCCGCCATCTTGGATTTTAAAATGGATGTCATTTTCGAAATCAGCACCCCTGAAAACCTATTAAACGACACCCATGTCGGTATGATGGCGGTCGGCTGGTAATATGCTTGGTGACGCTTCGGGCTTCGCCCTACGCGGAGCTCGGCCTTCGGCCTCGCCCTATACGCAGCTCGCCTCGGCCTACGGCCTCGGCTCGCGCGTTCGGCTCGGTCTGCGACCTCGCCTCACCTTAAAAATCTAAACTTGTATGGCGGCCATCTTTGATTGGGGGGGGACGCTCCGGGCTTTGCCCTACGCGGAGTTCGGCCTTCGGCCTCACCCTGTACGCGGCTCGCCTCGGCCTTCGGCCTCGCCTCGCGCGTTCGGCTCGGTCTTCGACCTCGCCTCACCTTTAGAATCTAAACTTGTATGGCGGCCATCTTTGATTGGGGGGGGGCCGCTCCGGGCTTCGCCCTACGCGGAGTTCGGCCTTCGGCCTCACCCTATACGCGGCTCGCCTCGGCCTTCGGCCTCGCCTCGCGCGTTCGGCTCGGTCTTCGACCTCGCCTCACTTTTAGAATCTAAACTTGTATGGCGGCCATCTTTGATTGGGGGGAGGGACGCTCCGGGCTTCGCCCTACGCGGAGTTCGGCCTTCGGCCTCACCCTATACGCGGCTCGCCTCGGCCTTCGGCCTCGTCTCGCGCGTTCGGCTCGGTCTTCGACCTCGCCTCACCTTTAGAATCTAAACTTGTATGGCGGCCATCTTGGATTTGGGGGGGGGACGCCCCGGGCTACGCCCTGCCCGGAGCTCGGCCATCGGCCTCGCCTTTTACGCAGCTCACCTCGGCCTACGGCCTCGCCTCGCGGCGTGGCGTCGTGGTTCGCCTCGGCCTGCGGCCTCGCCTCACCACTCCTTGTATGGCGGCCATCTTGGAAAATGGTGGAATCGAAAAACTGACCCGATATTCGGAATCTTCGTCCCCCAAACCCCCCAGATACCGATTTTCGTCCGGATCGGAGCAACTTCATTTCCGGCCGCCATCTTGGATCCGCCATCTTGAAAAAAAAATTTGACAGCCACCTGCCCCTCACCCCCATGTAAAACATTTGTTCGAGCACACCCCACTTATGTCAAACGGTTCCGGAGATACAGCAATAATCATTTTGTATGGCGGCCATCTTGTTTTTGCGAAAATCGAAAAAATGACGTAACCGGTAGAATTCGATTAGGGTGTGGATCGACCTTAGTTCGAGCGCCACCGCTTCATCTGCAACGGTTCGCCCGGGAAGGTGGGTCGCCACCTGATGAGAAGGTGGATACGAGGATCTCGAGGTTTTCCCGTACCCTCCGCACCACCCTCTCCACACCCTCCATACAAAGTTTTCACCTCCCGCCGCTCCATCTGGGAGAACAATTCTGTCACCCAGTCAGTCAGTCAGTCAGTGAGTGAGTGGTATTGTAGCTTTATATAATATAATAACTAGGTTTCGCGTGGTGCGCGACCTGCTAAAGCAGGTCGCGAGGCGGTTGTGCCTTTTTTTATAAATTTTAAAAAGTTTTTAATTTTTTTTTGTTTTTTACGGCCGCCATCTTGGATTTAAAAATGGATGTTATTTTCTTAAACAGCACCCCTGAATACCCAAAAAACGACACCCATGACGATATTTTTCAAAAAATTTATGTCCGCCATCTTGGATTTCAAAACGTATGTCATTTTCGGAATCAGCACCCCCGAAAACATATTAAAGGACACCCATGACGGTATTTTCCAAAAAATCCATGTCCGCCATCTTGGATTTCAAAATGGATGTCATTTTTGAAATCAGCACCCCTGAAAACCTATTAAACGACACCCATGTCGGTATGATGGCGGTCGGCTGGTAATATGCTTGATGACGCTTCGGGATTCGCCCTACGCGGAGCTCGGCCTTCGGCCTCACCCTATACGCAGCTCGCCTCGGCCTACGGCCTCGGCTCGCGCGTTCGGCTCGGTCTGCGACCTCGCCTCACCTTAAAAATCTAAACTTGTATGGCGGCCATCTTTGATTTGGGGGGGGGACGCTCCGGGCTTCGCCCTACGCGGAGTTCGGCCTTCGGCCTCACCCTGTACGCGGCTCGCCTCGGCCTTCGGCCTCGCCTCGCGCGTTCGGCTCGGTCTTCGACCTCGCTCTACCTTTAGAATCTAAACTTGTATGGCGGCCATCTTTGATTGGAGGGGGGGCTGCTCCGGGCTTCGCCCTACGCGGAGTTCGGCCTTCGGCCTCACCCTATACGCAGCTAGCCTCGGCCTTCGGCCTCGCCTCGCGCGTTCGGCTCGGTCTTCGACCTCGCCTCACTTTTAGAATCTAAACTTGTATGGCGGCCATCTTTGATTGGGGTGGGGGACGCTCCGGGCTTCGCCCTACGCGGAGTTCGGCCATCGGCCTCACCCTATACGCGGCTCGCTTCGGCCTTCGGCCTCGTCTCGCGCGTTCGGCTCGGTCTTCGACCTCGCCTCACCTTTAGAATCTAAACTTGTATGGCGGCCATCTTGGATTTGGGGGGGGGACGCTCCGGGCTACGCCCTGCGCGGAGCTCGGCCTTCGGCCTCGTCTTTTACGAGGCTCGCCTCGGCCTACGGCCTCGCCTCGCGGAGTGGCGTCGTGGTTCGGCTCGGCCTGCGGCCTCGCCTCACCACTCCTTGTATGGCGGCCATCTTGGAAAATGGTGGAATCGATAGACTGACCCGATATTCGGAATCTTCGTCCCCCAAACCCCCCAGATACCGATTTTCGTCCGGATCGGAGCAACTTCATTTCCGGCCGCCATCTTGGATCCGCCATCTTGAAAAAAAAATTTGACAGCCAGCTGCCCACCACCCCCCTGTAAAACATTTGTTCGAGCACACTCCACTTTTGTCAAACGGATCCGGAGATACAGCAATAAACATTTTGTATGGCGGCCATCTTGTTTTTGCGAAAATCGAAAAAATGACGTCACCGGTAGAATTCGACCAGGGTGTGGGTCGACCTTAGCTCGAGCGCCACCGCTCCATCTGCAACGGTTCGCCCGGGAAGGTGGGTCGCCACCTGATAAGAAGGTGGATCCGAGGATCTCGAGGTTTTCCCGTACCCTCCGCGTCACCCACTCCACACCTCCCATACAAAGTTTTCACCTCCCGCCGCTCCATCTGGGAGAACAATTCTGTCAACCAGTCAGTCAGTCAGTCAGTGAGTCAGTGGTATTGTAGCTTTATATAATATAACTAGGTTTCGCGTGGTGCGCGACCTGCTAAAGCAGGTCGCGAGGCGGTTGTGCCTTTTTTTATAAATTTTAAAAAAGATTTTAATTTATTTTTGTTTTTCACGGCCGCCATCTTGGATTTAAAAATGGATATTATTTTCTTAATCAGCACCCCCGAATACCCAAAAAACGACACCCATGACGATATTTTGCAAAAAATTTATGTCCGCCATCTTGGATTTCAAAACGTATGTCATTTTCGGAATCAGCACCCCCGAAAACCTATTAAACGACACCCATGACGGTATTTTCCAAAAAATCCATGTCCGCCAACTTGGTTTTCAAAATGGATGTCATTTTCGAAATCAGCATCCCTGAAAACCTATTAAACGACACCCATGTCGGTATGATGGCGGTCGGCTGGTAATATGCTTGGTGACGCTTCGGGCTTCGCCCTACGCGGAGCTCGGCCTTCGGCCTCGCCCTATACGCAGCTCGCCTCGGCCTACGGCCTCGGCTCGCGCGTTCGGCTCGGTCTGCGACCTCGCCTCACCTTAAAAATCTAAACTTGTATGGCGGCCATCTTTGATTGAGGGGGGGGACGCTCCGGGCTTCGCCCTACGCGGAGTTCGGCCTTCGGCCTCACCCTATACGCGGCTCGCCTCGGCCTTCGGCCTCACCTCGCGCGTTCGGCTCGGTCTTCGACCTCGCCTCACCTTTAGAATCTAAACTTGCCGCCATCTAGAATTGGGGGGGGACGGACGCTCCGGGCTTCGCCCTACGCGGAGTTTGGCCTTCGGCCTCACCCTATACGCGGCTCGCCTCGGCCTTCGGCCTCGCCTCGCGCGTTCGGCTCGGTCTTCGACCTCGCCTCACCTTTAGAATCTAAACTTGTATGGCGGCCATCTTTGATTGGGGGGGGGGACGCTCCGGGCTTCGCCCTTCGCGGAGTTCGGCCTTCGGCCTCACCCTATACGCGGCTCGCCTCGGCCTTCGGCCTCGTCTCGCGCGTTCGGCTCGGTCTTCGACCTCGCCTCACCTTTAGAATCTAAACTTGTATGGCGGCCATCTTGGATTTGGGGGGGGGACGCTCCGGGCTACACCCTGCGCGGAGCTCGGCCTTCGGCCTCGCCTTTTACGCAGCTCGCCTCGGCCTACGGCCTCGCCTCGCGGCGTGGCGTCGTGGTTCGGCTCGGCCTGCGGCCTCGCCTCACCACTCCTTGTATGGCGGCCATCTTGGAAAATGGTGAAATCGAAAAACTGACCCGATATTCGGAATCTTCGTCCCCCAAACCCCCCAGATACCGATTTTCGTCTGGATCGGAGCAACTTCATTTCCGGCCGCCATCTTGGATCCGCCATCTTGAAAAAAAAATTTGACAGCCACCTGCCCCTCACCCCCCTGTAAAACATTTGTTCGAGCACACCCCACTTATGTCAAACGGTTCCGGAGATACAGCAATAATCATTTTGTATGGCGGCCATCTTGTTTTTGCGAAAATCCAAAAAATGACGTCACCGGTAGAATTCGACCAGGGTGTGGGTCGACCTTAGTTCGAGCGCGACCGCTCCATCTGCAACGGTTCGCCCGGGAAGGTGGGTCGCCACCTGATGAGAAGGTGGATCCGAGGATCTCGAGGTTTTCCCGTACCCTCCTTACCACCCTCTCCACACTTTCCATACAAAGTTTTCACCTCCCGCCGCTCCATCTGGGAGAACAATTCTGTCACCCAGTCAGTCAGTCAGTGAGTCAGTGGTATTGTAGCTTTATATAATATAACTAGGTTTCGCGTGGTGCGCGACCTGCTAAAGCAGGTCGCGAGGCGGTTGTGCCTTTTTTTATAAATTTTAAAAAAGTTTTTAATTTTTTTTTGTTTTTCACGGCCGCCATCTTGGATTTAAAAATGGATGTTATTTTCTTAAACAGCACCCCTGAATACCCAAAAAACGACACCCATGACGATATTTAGCAAAAATTTTATGTCCGCCATCTTGGATTTCAAAACGTATGTCATTTTCGGAATCAGCACCCCCGAAAACCTATTAAAGGACACCCATGACGGTATTTTCCAAAAAATCCATGTCCGCCATCTTGGATTTCAAAATGGATGTCATTTTCGAAATCAGCACCCCTGAAAACCTATTAAACGACACCCATGTCGGTATGATGGCGGTCGGCTGGTAATATGCTTGGAGACGATTCGGGCTTCGCCCTACGCGGAGCTCGGCCTTCGGCCTCGCCCTATACGCAGCTCGCCTTGGCCTACGGCCTCAGCTCGCGCGTTCGGCTCGGTCTGCGACCTCGCCTCACCTTAAAAATCTAAACTTGTATGGCGGCCATCTTTGATTGGGGGGGGGGACGCTCCGGGCTTCGCCCTACGCGGAGTTCGGCCTTCGGCCTCACCCTATACGCGGCTGGCCTCGGCCTTCGGCCTCGCCTCGCGCGTTTGGCTCGGTCTTCGACCTCGCCTCACCTTTAGAATCTAAACTTGTATGGCGGCCATCTTTGATTGGGGGGGGGGACGCTCCGGGCTTTTCCCTACGCGGAGCTCGGCCTTCGGCCTCGCCCTATACGCAGCTCGCCTCGGCCTACGGCCTCGGCTCTCGCGTTCGGCTCGGTCTGCGACCTCGCCTCACCTTGAAAATCTAAACTTGTATGGCGGACATCTTTGATTGGGGAGGGGACGCTCAGGGCTTCGCCCTACGCGGAGTTCGGCCTTCGGCCTCACCCTGTACGCGGCTCGTCTCGGCCTTCGGCCTCGCCTCGCGCGTTCGGCTCGGTCTTCGACCTCGCCTTACCTTTAGAATCTAAATTTGTATGGCGGCCATCTTTGATTGGGGGGGGGCCGCTCCGAGTTTCGCCCTACGCGGAGTTCGGCCTTCGGCCTCACCCTATACGCGGCTCGCCTCGGCCTTCGGCCTCGCCTCGCGCGTTCGGCTCGGTCTTCGACCTCGCCTCACTTTTAAAATCTAAACTTGTATGGCGGCCATCTTTGATTGGGGAGGGGACGCTCCGGGCTTCGCCCTACGCGGAGTTTGGCCTTCGGCCTCACCCTATACGCGGCTCGCCTCGGCCTTCGGCCATCTTGGATTTTAGAACGTATGTCATTGTCGGAATCGGCACCCCCGAAAACCTATTAAACGACACCCATGATGGTATTTTCCAAAAAATCCATGTCCGCCATCTTGGATTTCAAAATGGATGTCATTTTCGAAATCAGCACCCCTGAAAACCTATTAAACGACACCCATGTCGGTATGATGGCGGTTGGCTGGTAATATGCTTGGTGACGCTTCGGGCTTCGCCCTACGCGGAGCTCGGCCTTCAGCCTCGCCCTATACGCAGCTCACTTCGGCCTACGGCCTCGGCTCGCGCGTTCGGCTCGGTCTGCGACCTCGCCTCACCTTAAAAATCTAAACTTGTATGGCGGCCATCTTTGATTGGGGGGGGACGCTCCGGGCTTCGCCCTACGCGGAGTTCGGCCTTCGGCCACACCCTATACGCGGCTCGCCTCGGCCTTCGGCCTCGCCTCGCGCGTTCGGCTCGGTCTTCGACCTCGCCTCACCTTTGGAATCTAAACTTGCTGCCATCTAGAATTGGGGGGGGGACGCTCCGGGCTTCGCCCTACGCGGAGTTCGGCCTTCGGCCTCACCCTATACGCGGCTCGCCTCGGCCTTCGGCCTCGCCTCGCACGTTCGGCTCGGTCTTCGACCTCAATTCACCTTTAGAATCAAAACTTGTATGGCGGCCATCTTTGATTGGGGGGGGGCCGCTCCGGGCTTCGCCCTACGCGGAGTTCGGCCTTCGGCCTCACCCTATACGCTGCTCGCCTTGGCCTTCGGCCTCGCCTTGCGCGTTCGGCTCGGTCTTCGACCTCGCCTCACTTTTAGAATCTAAACTTGTATGGTGGCCATCTTGGATTTGGGGGGGGGGACGCTCCGGGCTACGCCCTGCGCGGAGCTCGGCCTTTGGCCTCGCCTTTTACGAAGCTCGCCTCGGCCTACGGCCTCGCCTCGCGGCGTGGCGTCGTGGTTCGCCTCGGCCTGCGGCCTCGCCTCACCACTCCTTGTATGGCGGCCATCTTGGAAAATGGTCGAATCGAAAAACTGATCCGATATTCGGAATCTTCGTCCCCCAAACCCCTTGATACCGATTTTCGTCCGGATCGGAGCAACTTTATTTTCGGCCGCCATCTTGGATCCGCCATCATGAAATAAAAATTTGACAGCCAACTGCATTTCACCCCCCTGTAAAACATTTGTTCGAGCACACCCCACTTATGTCAAACGGTTCCGGAGTTACAGCAATAAACATTTTGTATGGCGGCCATCTTGTTTTTGCGAAAATCGAAAAAATTACGTCACCGGTAGAATTCGACATAAGTGTGGGTCGACCTTAGTTCGAGCGCGACCGCTCCATCTGCAACGGTTCGCCCGGGAAGGTGGGTCGCCACCTGATGAGAAGGTGGATCCGAGGATCTCGAGGTTTTCCCGTACCCTCCGCACCACCTTCTCCACACCCTCGATAAAAAGTTTTCACCTCCCGCCGCTCCATCTGGGAGAACAATTCTGTCACCCAGTGAGTCAGTCAGTGGTATTGTAGCTTTATATAATATAATAATAACTAGGTTTCGCGTGGTGCGCGACCTGCTTAAGCAGGTCGCGAGGCGGTTGTGCCTTTTTTTATGAAAAACGACTCATGATCTTGGATTTGAAAATAAATGTCATTTATTTCACCCCAGAAAACGTATTAAACGACACCCATGACGGTATTTTCCAAAAAATCCATGTCCGCCATCTTGGATTTCAAAATGGATGTCATTTTCGAAATCAGCACCCCTGACAACCTATTAAACGACACCCATGTCGGTATGATGGCGGTCGGCTGGTAATATGCTTGGTGACGCTTCGGGCTTCGCCCTACGCGGAGCTCGGCCTTCGGCCTCGCCCTATACGCAGCTCGCCTCGGCCTACGGCCTCGGCTCGCACGTTCGGCTCGGTCTGCGACCTCGCCTCACCTTAAAAATCTGAACTTGTATGGCGGCCATCTTTGATTGGGGGGGGGGGACGCTCCGGGCTTCGCTCTACGCGGAGTTCGGCCTTCGGCCTCACCCTATACGCGGCTCGCCTCGGCCTTCGGCCTCGCCTCGAACGTTCGGCTCGGTCTTCGACCTCGCCTCACCTTTAGAATCTAAACTTGTATGGCGGCCATCTTTGATTGGGGGGGGGGGGGACGCTCCGGGCTTCGCCCTACGCGGAGTTCGGCCTTCGGCCTCACCCTATACGCGGCTCGCCTCGGCCTTCGGCCTCGTCTCGCGCGTTCGGCTCGGTCTTCGACCTCGCCTCACCTTTAAAATCTAAACTTGTATGGCGGCCATCTTGGATTTGGGGGGGACGCTCCGGGCTACGCCCTGCGCGGAGCTCGGCCTTCGCCCTCGCCTTCTACGCAGCTTGCCTCGGTCTACGGCCTCGCCTCGCGGCGTGGCGTCGTGGTTCAGCTCGGCCTGCGGCCTCGCCTCACCACTCCTTGTATGGCGGCCATCTTGAAAAATGGTGGAATCGAAAAACTGACCCGATATTCGGAATCTTCGTCCCCCAAACCCCCCAGATAACGATTTTCGTCCGGATCGGAGCAACTTAATTTCCGGCCGCCATCTTGGATCCGCCATCTTGAAAAAAAAATTTGACAGCCACCTGCCCCTCACCCCCCTGTAAAACATTTGTTCGAGCATAGCCCACTTATGTCAAACGGTTCCGGAGATACAGCAATAATCATTTTGTATGGCGGCCATCTTGTTTTTGCGAAAATCGAAAAAATGACGTCACCGGTAGAATTCGACCAGGGTGTGGGTCGACCTTTGTTCGAGCGCCACCGCTCCATCTGCAACGGTTCGCCCGGGAAGGTGGGTCGCCACCTGATAAGAAGGTGGATCCGAGGATCTCGAGGTTTTCCCGTACCCTCCGCGTCACCCACTCCACACCTCCTATACAAAGTTTTCACCTTCCGCCGCTCCATCTGGGAGAACAATTCTGTCACCCAGTCAGTCAGTCAGTGAGTCAGTGGTATTGTAGCTTTATATAATATAACTAGGTTTCGCGTGGTGCGCGACCTGCTAAAGCAGGCCGCGAGGCGGTTGTGGTACCCTATTTGTAGGGTCAAAAAGGCGTTCATTTTTTTTTGGTTTTACACGGCGACCATCTTGGATTTAAAAATCGATGTTATTTTAAGAATCAGTACCCCCGAAAACCTAAAAAACGACACCCATGACGGTATTTTCCAAAAAATCAATGTCCGCCATCTTGGATTTTAAAATGGATGTCATTTTCGAAATCAGCACCCCTGAAAACCTATTAAACGACACCCATGACGGTATTTTTCAAAAAAATCCATGTCCGCCATCTTGGATTTCAAAATGGATGTCATTTTCGAAATCAGCACCCCTGAAAACCTATTAAACGACATCCATGTCGTTATGATGGCGGTCGGCTGGTAATATGCTTGGTGACGCTTCGGGCTTCGCCCTACGCGGAGCTCGGCCTTCGGCCTCGCCCTATACGCAGCTCGCCTCGGCCTACGGCCTCGGCTCGCGCGTTCGGCTCGGTCTGCGACCTCGCCTCACCTTAAAAATCTAAACTTATATGGCGGCCATCTTTGAATGGTGGGGGACGCTCCGGGCTTCGCCCTACGCGGAGTTCGGCCTTCGGCCTCACCCTATACGCAGCTCGCCTCGGCCTTCGGCCTCGCCTCGCGCGTTCGGCTCGGTCTTCGACCTCGCCTCACTTTTAGAATCTAAACTTGTATGGCGGCCATTTTTGATTGGGGGGGGACGCTCCGGGCTTCGCCCTACGCGGAGTTCGGCCTTCGGCCTCACCCTATACGCGGCTCGCCTCGGCCTTCGGCCTCGTCTCGCGCGTTCTGCTCGGTCTTCGACCTCGCCTCACCTTTAGAATCTAAACTTGTATGGCGGCCATCTTGGATTTGGGGGGGGACGCTCCGGGCTACGCCCTGCGCGGAGCTCGGCCTTCGGCCTCGCCTTTTACGCAGCTCGCCTCGGCCTACGGCCTCGCCTCGCAGCGTGGCGTCGTAGTCCGGCTCGGCCTGCGGCCTCGCCTCACCACTCCTTGTATGGCGGCCATCTTGGAAAATGGTGGAATCGAAAAACTTACCCGATATTCGGAATCTTCGTCCCCCAAACCCCCCAGATACCGATTTTCGCCCGGATCGGAGCAACTTCATTTCCGGCCGCCATCTTGGATCCGCCATCTTGAAAAAAAAATTTGACAGCCACTTGCCCCTCACCCCCCTGTAAAACATTTGTTCGAGCACACCCCACTTATGTCAAACGGTTCCGGAGATACAGCAATAATCATTTTGTATGGCGTTCATCTTGTTTTTGCGAAAATCGAAAAAATGACGTCACCGGTAGAATTCAACCAGGGTGTGGGTCGACCTTAGTTCGAGCGCCACCGCTCCATCTGCAACGGTTCGCCCGGGAAGGTGGGTCGCCACCCGATGAGAAGGTGGATCCGAGGATCACGAGGTTTTCCCGTACCTTCCGCGTCACCCTCTCCACATCCCCCATACAAAGTTTTAACCTCCCGCCGCTCCATCTGGGAGAACAATTCTGTCACCCAGTGAGTCAGTCAGTGGTATTGTGGCTTTATATAATATAACTAGGTTTCGCGTGGTGCGCGACCTGCTAAAGCAGGTCGCGAGGCGGTTGTGCCTTTTTTTATAAATTTTAAAAAAGTTTTTATTTTTTTTTGTTTTTCACGGCCGCCATCTTGGATTTAAAAATGAATGTTATTTTCTTAATCAGCACCCCCGAATACCCAAAAAACGACACCCATGACGATATTTATCAAAAAATGTATGTCCGCCATCTTGGATTTCAAAACGTATGTCATTTTCGGAATCAGCACCGCCGAAAACCTATTAAACGACACCCATGACGGAATTTTCCAAAAAATCCTTGTCCGCCATCTTGGATTTCAAAATGGATGTCATTTTCGAAATCTGCACCCCTGAAAACCTATTAAACGACACCCATGTCGGTATGATGGCGGTCGGCTGGTAATATGCTTGGTGACGCTTCGGGCTTCGCCCTACGCGGAGCTCGGCCTTCGGCCTCGCCCTATACGCAGCTCGCCTCGGCCTACGGCCTCGGCTCGCGCGTTCGGCTCGGTCTGCGACCTCGCCTCACCTTTAGAATCTAAACTTGTATGGCGGCCATCTTTGATTGGGGGGGGGGGCCGCTCCGGGCTTCGCCCTACGCGGAGTTCGGCCTTCGGCCTCACCCTATACGCGGCTCGCCTCGGCCTTCGGCCTCGCCTTACCTTTAGAATCTAAACTTGCCGCCATCTAGAATTGGGGGGGGGGACGCTCCGGGCTTCGCCCTACGCGGAGTTCGGCCTTCGGCCTCACCCTATACGCGGCTCGCCTCGGTCTTCCACCTCGCCTCACCTTTAGAATCTAAACTTGTATGGCGGCCATCTTGGATTTGGGGCGAAGACGCTCCGGGCGACGCTCTACGCGGTGCTCGGCCTTCAGCCTCGCCTTTTACGAAGCTCACGTCGGCCTACGGCCTCGCCTCGCAAC
This sequence comes from Aproaerema taeniolella, assembly GCA_949987775.1. Classification (NCBI taxonomy): domain Eukaryota; kingdom Metazoa; phylum Arthropoda; class Insecta; order Lepidoptera; family Gelechiidae; genus Aproaerema; species Aproaerema taeniolella. The sequence goes on from OX465243.1 coordinate 31,429,421, forward strand.
GTGGCGTCGTAATTCGCCTCGGCCTACGGCCTCGCCTCACCACTCCTTGTATGGCGGCCATCTTGGAAAATGGTGAAATCGAAAAACTGACCCAATATTCGGAATTTTCGTCCCCCAAACCCCCCAGATACCGATTTTCGTCCGGATCGGAGCAACTTCATTTCCGGCCGCCATCTTGGATCCGCCATCTTGAAAAAAAAATTTGACAGCCACCTGCCCCTCAACCCCCTGTAAAACATTTGTTCGAGCACACCCCACTTATGTCAAACGGAGCCGGAGACACAGCAATAATCATTTTGTATGGCGGCCATCTTGTTTTTGAGAAAATCGAAAAAATGACGTCACCGGTAGAATTCGACCAGGGTGTTGGTCGACCTTAGTTAGAGCGCCGCCGCTTCATCTGCAACGGTTCGCCCGGGAAGGTGGGTCGCCACCTGATGAGAAGAAGGATCTGAGGATCTCGAGGTTTTCCCGTACCCTTCGCACCACTATCTCCACACCTCCCATACAAAGTTTTCACCTCCCGCCGCTCCATCTGGGAGAACAATTCTGTCACCCAGTGAGTGAGTGAGTGGTATTGCAGCTTTATATAATATAATAACTAGGTTTCGCGTGGTGCGCGACCTGCTAAAGCAGGCCGCGAGGCGGTTGTGCCTTTTTTTATTAATTTTAAAAAAGTTTTTAATTTTTTTTTGTTTTTCACGGCCGCCATCTTAGATTTAAAAATGGATGTTATTTTCTTAATCAGCACCCCTGAATACCCAAAAAATGACGATATTTTGCAAAAAATTTAAGTTCGCCATCTTGGATTTCAAAACGTATGTCATTTTCGGAATCAGCACCCCCGAATACCTATTAAACGACACCCATGAAGATATTTTCAAAAAATCCATATCCGCAATCTTGGATTTCAAAATGGATGTCATTTTCGAAATCAGCACCCCTAAGAACCTATTAAACGACACCCATGTCGGTATGATGGCGGTCGGCTGGTAATATGCTTGGTGACGCTTCGGGCTTCGCCCTAAGCGGAGCTCGGCCTTCGGCCTCGCCCTATACGCAGCTCGCCTCGGCCTACGGCCTCGGCTCGCGCGTTCGGCTCGGTCTGCGACCTCGCCTCACCTTAAAAATCTAAACTTGTATGGCGACATCTTTGATTGGGGGGGGACGCTCCGGGCTTCGCCCTACGCGGAGTTCGGCCTTCGGCCTCACCCTATACGCGGCTCGCCTCGGCCTTCGGCCTCGCCTCGCGCGTTCGGCTCGGTCTTCGACCTCGCCTCACCTTTAGAATCTAAACTTGTATGGCGGCCATCTTTGATTGGGGGGGGCCGCTCCGGGCTTCGCCCTACGCGGAGTTCGGCCTTCGGCCTCACCCTATACGCGGCTCGCCTCGGCCTTCGGCCTCGCCTCGCGCGTTCGGCTCGGTCTTCGACCTCGTCTCACATTTAGAATCTAAACTTGTATGGCGGCCATCTTTGATTGGGGGGGGACGCTCCGGGCTTCGCCCTACGCGGAGTTCGGCCTTCGGCCTCACCCTATACGCGGCTCGCCTCAGCCTTCGGCCTCGTCTCGCGCGTTCGGCTCGGTCTTCGACCTCGCCTCACCTTTAGAATCTAAACTTGTATGGCGGCCATCTTGGATTTGGGGGGGGGGACGCTCCGGGCTACGCCCTGCGCGGAGCTCGGCCTTCGGCCTCGCCTTTTACGCAGCTCGCCTCGGCCTACGGCCTCGCCTCGCGGAGTGGCGTCGTGGTTCGGCTCGGCCTGCGGCCTCGCCTCACCACTCCTTGTATGGCGGCCATCTTGGAAAATGGTGGAATCGAAAAACTGACCCGATATTCGGAATCTTCGACCCCCAAACCCCCCAGATACCGATTTTCGTCCGGATCGGAGCAACTTCATTTCCGGCCGCCATCTTGGATCCGCCATCTTGAAAAAAAATTTTGACAGCCAGCTGCCCCCCACCCCCCTGTAAAACATTTGTTCGAGCACACTCCACTTATGTCAAACGAATCCGGAGATACAGCAATGAACATTTCGTATGGCGGCCATCTTGTTTTTGCGAAAATCGAAAAAATGACGTCACCGGTAGAATTCGACCAGGGTGTGGGTCGACCTTAGTTCGAGCGCCACCGCTCCATCTGCAACGGTTCGCCCGGGAAGGTGGGTCGCCACCTGATGAGAAGGTGGATCCGAGGATCTCGAGGTTTTCCCGTACCTTCCGCATCACCCTCTCCACATCCCCCATACAAAGTTTTCACCTCCCGCCGCTCCATCTGGGAGAACAATTCTGTCACCCAGTCAGTGAGTGGTATTGTAGCTTTATATAATATAACTAGGTTTCGCGTGGTGCGCGACCTGCTAAAGCAGGTCGCGAGGCGGTTGTGCCTTTTTTTATAAATTTTAAAAAAGTTTTTATTTTTTTTTGTTTTCCACGGCCGCCATCTTGGATTTAAGAAAGGATGTTATTTTCTTAATCAGCACCCCTGAATACCCATAAAACGACACCCATGACGATATTTATCAAAAAATGTATGTCCGCCATCTCGGATTTCAAAACGTATGTCATTTTCGGAATCAGCACACCCGAAAAACTATTAAACGACACCCATGACGGAATTTTCCAAACAATCCATGTCCGCTATCTTGGATTTCAAAATGGATGTCATTTTCGAAATCAGCACCCCTGAAAACCTATTAAACGACACCCATGTCGGTATGATGGCGGTCGGCTGGTAATATGCTTGGTGACGCTTCGGGCTTCGCTCTACGCGGAGCTCGGCCTTCGGCCTCGCCCTATACGCAGCTCGCCTCGGCCTACGGCCTCGGCTCGCACGTTCGGCTCGGTCTGCGACCTCGCCTCACCTTAAAAATCTAAACTTGTATGGCGGCCATCTTTGATTGGGGGGGGGACGCTCCGGGCTTCGCCCTACGCGGAGTTCGGCCTTCGGCCTCACCCTATACGCAGCTCGCCTCGGCCTTCGGCCTCGCCTCGCACGTTCGGCTCGGTCTTCGACCTCGCCTCACCTTTAGAATCTAAACTTGTATGGCGGCCATCTTTGATTGGGGGGGGGGACGCTCCGGGCTTCGCCCTACGCGGAATTCGGCCTTCGGCCTCACCCTATACGCGGCTCGCCTCGGCCTTCGGCCTCGTCTCGCGCGTTCGGCTCGGTCTTCGACCTCGCCTCACCTTTTTTTAGAATCTAAACTTGTATGGCGGCCATCTTGGATTTGGGGGGGGGACGCTCCGGGCTACGCCCTGCGCGGAGCTCGGCCTTCGGCCTCGCCTTTTACGCAGCTCGCCTCGGCCTACTGCCTCGCCTCGCGGCGTGGCGTCGTGGTTCGGCTCGGCCTGCGGCCTCGCCTCACCACTCCTTGTATGGCGGCCATCTTGGAAAATGGTGGAATCGAAAAACTAACCCAATTGTCGGAATCTTCGTCCCCCAAACCCCCCAGATACCGATTTTCGTCCGGATCGGAGCAACTTCATTTCCGGCCGCCACCTTGGATCCGCCATCTTGAAAAAAAAACTGACAGCCACCTGCCTCTCACCCCTCTGTAAAACATTTGTTTGAGCACACCCCACTTATGTCAAACGGTTCCGGAGATACAGCAATAATCATTTTGTATGGCGGCCATCTTGTTTTTGCGAAAATCGAAAAAATGACGTCACCGGTAGAATTCGACCAGGGTGTGGGTCGACCTTAGTTCGAGCGCCACCGCTCCATCTGCAACGGTTCGCCCGGGAAGGTGGGTCGCCACCCGATGAGAAGGTGGATCCGAGGATCTCGAGGTTTTCCCGTACCCTCCGCACCACTTTCTCCACACCCCTTATAAAAAGTTTTCACCTCTCGCCGCTCCATCTGGGAGAACAATTCTGTCACCCAGTCAGTGAGTGAGTGGTATTGCAGCTTTATATAATATAACTAGGTTTCGCGTGATGCGCGACCTGCTAAAGCAGGTCGCGAGGCGGTTGTGCCTTTTTTTATAAATTTTAAAAAAGTTTTTAAGTTTTTTTTGTTTTTCACGGCCGCCATCTTTGATTTAAAAATGGATGTTATTTTCTTAATCAGCACCCCCGAAAACCTATTAAACGACACCCATGACTGTATTTTCCAAAAAATCCATGTCCGCCATCTTGGATTTCAAAATGGATGTCATTTTCGAAATCAGCACCCCTGAAAACCTATTAAACGACACCCATGTCGGTATGATGGCGGTCGGCTGGTAATATGCTTGGTGACGCTTCGGGCTTCGCCCTACGCGGAGCTCGGCCTTCGGCCTCGCCCTATACGCAGCTTGCCTCGGCCTACGGCCTCGGCTCGCGCGTTCGGCTCGGTCTTCGACCTCGCCTCACCTTAAAAATCTAAACTTGTATGGCGGCCATCTTTGATTGGGGGGGGACGCTCCGGACTTCACCCTACGCGGAGTTCGGCCTTCGGCCTCACACTATGCGCGGCTCAGCTCGGTCTTCGGCCTTGCCTCGCGCGTTCGGCTCGGTCTTCGACCTCGCCTCACCTTAAAAATCTAAACTTGTATGGCGGCCCTCTTTGATTGGGGGGGGGGGGGACGCTCCGGGCTTCGCCCTACGCGGAGTTCGGCCTTCGGCCTCACCCAATACGCGGCTCGCCTCGCGCGTTCGGCTCGGTCTTCGACCTCGCTTCACCTTAAAATCTAAACTTGTATGGCGGCCATCTTGGATTTGGGGCGGGGACGCTCCGGGCTACGCCCTACGCGGAGCTCGGCCTTCGGCCTCGCCTTTTACGTAGCTCGCCTCGGCCTACGGCCTCGCCTCGCAATGTGGCGTCGTGGTTCGTCTCGGCCTGCGGCCTCGCCTCACCACTCCTTGTATGGCGGCCATCTTGAAAAATGGTGGAATCGAAAAACTGACCCGATATTCGGAATCTTCAACCCCCAAACCCCCCAGATACCGATTTTCGTCCGGATCGGAGCAACTTCATTTTCGGCCGCCATCTTGGATCCGCCATCTTGAAAAAAAAATTTGACAGCCACCTGCCCCTCACCGCCCTGTAAAACATTTGTTCGAGCACACCCCACTTATGTCAAACGGTTCCGGAGATACAGCAAAAATCATTTTGTATGGCGGCCATCTTGTTTTTGCGAAAATCGAAAAAATTACGTCACAGGTAGAATTCGACCAGGGTGTGGGTCGACCTTTGTTCGAGCGCCACCGCTCCATCTGCAACGGTTCGCCCGGGAAGGTGGGTCGCTTCCCGATGAGAAGGTGGATCCAAGGATCTCGTGGTTTTCCCGTACCCTCCGCGCCACCCTCTCCTCATCCCCCATACAAAGTTTTTACCTCCCGCCGCTCCATCTGGGAGAACAATTCTGTCACCCAGTCAGTCAGTCAGTGAGTGAGTGGTATTGTAGCTTTATATAATATAATAACTAGGTTTCGCGTGGTACGCGACCTGCTAAAGCAGGCCGCGAGGCGGTTGTGCTACCCTATTTGTAGGGTCAAAAAGGCGTTTATTCTTTTTTTTGGTTTTTTTACGGCCACCATTTTGGATTTAAAAATCGATGTTATTTTAAGAATCAGTACCCCCGAAAACCTAAAAAATGACACCTATGACAGGTTTTTCCTAAAAATGCATGTCCGCCATCTTGGATTTGAAAATAAATGTCATTTTCGTTATCAGCATCCCCGAAAACCTATCAAACGACACCCATGACAGTTTTTCACAAAAAAAGCATGTCCGCCATCTTGGATTTCAAAATGAATGTCATTTTTGGAACCACCAACCCCGAAAACCTATTAAACGACACCCATGTCGGTATGCCCGAAAATTTCATATCCGCCATCTTGGATTTTTGGTTGGGAGAATCGAGACGCTGCGGGCTTCGCCCTTCGCGTCACGATTCCCCCAACTAAAATCCAAGATGGCGGATATGAAATTTTCAGATTGCGGTCGGCCGGTAAGATGCTTGGTGACGCTTCGGGCTTCGCCCTACGCGGAGCTCGGCCTTCGGCCTCGCCCTATACGCAGCTCGGCTCGGCCTTCGGCCTCGCCTCGCGCGGTCGGCTCGGTCTACGACCTCGCCTCACCTTTAGAATCTAAACTTGTATGGCGGCCATCTTTGATTGGGGGGGGGGCCGCTCCGGGCTTCGCCCTACGCGGAGTTCAGCCTTCGGCCTCACCCTATACGCGGCTCGCCTCGGCCTTCGGCCTCGCCTCACCTTTAGAATCTAAACTTGTTTGGCGGCCATCTTGGATTTGGGGGGGACGCTCCGGGCTACGCCTTACGCGGAGCTCGGCCTTCGGCCTCGCCTTTCACGCAGCTCGCCTCGGCCTACGGCCTCGCCTCGCGGCGTAGCGTCGTGGTTCGGCTCGGCCTGCGGCCTCGCCTCACCACTCCTTGTATGGCGGCCATCTTAGAAAATGGTGGAATCGAAAAACTTACCCGATATTCGGAGTCTTCGTCCCCCAAACCCCCCAGATACCGATTTTCGTCCGGATTGGAGCAACTTCATTTTCGGCCGCCATCTTGGATCCGCCATCTTGAAAAAAAAATTTGACTGCCACCTGCCCCTCACCCCCCTGTAAAACATTTGTTCGAGCATAGCCCACTTATGTCAAACGGTTCCGGAGATACAGCAATAATCATTTTGTATGGCGGCCATTTTGTTTTTGCGAAAATCGAAAAAATGACATCACCGGTAGAATTTGACCAGGGTGTGGGTCGACCTTTGTTCGAGCGCCACCGCTCCATCTGCAACGGTTCGCCCGGGAAGGTGGGTCGCCACCCGATGAGAAGGTGGATTCGAGGATCTCGAGGTTTTCCCGTACCCTCCGCACCACTTTCTCTACACCCCCCATACAAAGTTTTCATATCCCGCTGCTCTATCTAGGAGAACAATTCTGTCACCCAGTCAGTGGTATTGTAGCTTTATATAATATAACTAGGTTTCGCGTGGTGCGCGACCTGCTAAAGCAGGTCGCGAGGCGGTTGTGCCTTTTTTTATAAATTTAACGTCTGCAACCTCGCCTCACCTTAAAAATCTAAACTTATATGGCGACTATCTTTGATTGGGTGGGGACGCTCCGGGCTTCGCCCTACGCGGAGTTCGGCCTTCGGCCTCACCCTATACGCAGCTCGCCTTGGCCTTCGGCCTCGCCTCGCGCGTTCGGCTCGGTCTTCGACCTCGCCGCACCTTAAAAATCTAAACTTGTATGGCAGCCATCTTTGATTGGGGGGGGGGGGGAGACGCTCCAGGCTTCGCCCTACGCGGAGTTCGGCCTTCGGCCTCACACTATGCGTGGCTCAGCTCGGCCTTCGGCCTCGCCTCACCTTAAAAATCTAAACTTGTATGGCGGCCATCTTGGATTTGGGGAGGGACGCTCCGAGCTACGCCCTGCGCGGAGCTCGGCCTTCGGCCTCGCCTTCTACGCAGCTTGCCTCGGCCTACGGCCTCGCTTCGCGGCGTGGCGTCGTAATTCGGCTCAGCCTGCGGCCTCGCCTCACCACTCCTTGTATGGCGGCCATCTTGGAAAATAGTGGAATCGAAAAACTGACCCAAAATTCGGAATCTTCAACCCCCAAACTCCTCAGATACTGATTTTGGTCTGGATCGGAGCAACTTCATTTTCGGCCGCCATCTTGGATCCGCCATCCTGAAAAAAAATTTTGACAGCCACCTGCCCCTCACCTCCCTGTAAAACATTTGTTCGAGCACACCCCACTTATGTCAAACGGTTCCGGAGATACAGCAATAATCATTTTGTATGGCGGCCATCTTGTTTTTGTGAAAATTGAAAAAATTACGTCACCGGAATAATTCGACCAGGGTGTGGGTCAACCTTTATTCGAGCGCCATTGCTCCATCTGCAACGGTTCGCCCGGGAAGGTGGGTCGCCACCTGATGAGAAGGTGGATCCGAGGATCTCGAGGTTTTCCCGTACCTTCCGCACCACCTTCTTCACACCCATCATACAAAGTTTTCACCTCCCGCCGCTCCTTCTGGGAGAACAATTCTGTCACCCAGTGAGTCAGTCAGTGGTATTGTAGCTTTATATAATATAATAACTAGGTTTCGCGTGGTGCGCGACCTGCTAAAGCAGGTCGCGAGGCGGTTGTGCCTTTTTTATAAATTTAAAAAAGTTTTTAATTTTTTTTTTTTTTCACGGCCGCCATCTTGGATTTAAAAATGGATGTTATTTTCTTAATCAGCACCCCTGAATACCCAAAAAACGACACACATGACGATATTTTTCAAAAAATGTATGTCTGCCATCTTGGATTTCAAAACGTATGTCATTTTCGGAGTCAGCACCCCCGAAAACCTATTAAACGACACCCATGACGGTATTTTCCAAAAAATCCATGTCCGCCATCTTGGATTTCAAAATGGATGTCATTTTCGATATCAGCACCCCTGAAAACCTATTAAAAGACACCCATGTCGGTATGATGGCGGTCGGCTGGTAATATGCTTGGTGACGCTTCGGGCTTCGCCCTACGCGGAGCTCGCCTTCGGCCTCGCCCTATACGCAGCTCGCCTCGGCTTACGGCCTCGGCTCGCGCGTTCGGCTCGGTCTGCGACCTCGCCTCACCTTTAAAATCTAAACTTGTATGGCGGCCATCTTTGATTGGGGGGGGGGACGCTCCGGGCTTCGCCCTACGCGGAGTTCGGCCTTCGAACTCGCCTCACCTTTAGAATCTAAACTTGTATGGCGGCCATCTTTGATTGGGGGGGGCCACTCCGGGCTTCGCCCTACGCGGAGTTCGGCCTTCGGCCTCACCCTATACGCGGCTCGCCTCGGCCTTCGGCCTCGCCTCGCGCGTTCGGCTCGGTCTTCGACCTCGCCTCACTTTTAGAATCTAAACTTGTATGGCGGCCATCTTTGATTGGGGGGGGGACGCTCCGGGCTTCGCCCTACGCGGAGTTCGGCCTTCGGCCTCACCCTATACGCGGCTCGCCTCGGCCTTCGGCCTCGTCTCGCGCGTTCGGCTCGGTCTTCGACCTCGCCTCACCTTTAGAATCTAAACTTGTATGGCGGCCATCTTGGATTTGGGGGGGGGACGCTCCGGGCTACGCCCTGCGCGGAGCTCGGCCTTCGGCCTCGCCTTTTACGCAGCTCGCCTCGGCCTACGGCCTCGCCTCGCAGCGTGGCGTCGTGGTTCGGCTCGGCCTGCGACCTCGCCTCACCAGTCCTTGTATGGCGGCCATCTTGGAAAATGGTGGAATCGAATAACTCACCCGATATTCGGAATCTTCGTCCCCCAAACCCCCCAGATATCGATTTTCGTCCGGATCGGAGCAACTTTATTTCCGGCCGCCATCTTGGATCCGCCATCTTGAAAAAAAAATTTGACAGCCAGCTGCCCCCCAACCCCCTGTAAAACATTTGTTTGAGCACACTCCACTTATGTCAAACGGATCCGGAGATACAGCAATAAACATTTTGTATGGCGGCCATCTTGTTTTTGCGAAAATCGAAAAAATGACGTCACCGGTAGAATTCGACCAGGGTGTATGTCGACCTTTGTTCGAGCGCCACCGCTCCATCTGCAACGGTTCGCCCGGGAAGGTGGGTCGCCACCTGATGAGAAGGTGGATCCGAGGATCTCGAGGTTTTCCCGTACCCTCCGCTTCACCCACTCCACACCTCCCATACAAAGTTTTTACCTCCCGCCGCTCCATCTGGGAGAACAATTCTGTCACCCAGTCAGTCAGTCAGTCAATCAGTGAGTGGTATTGTAGCTTTATATAATATAATAATAATAACTAGCTGATGCCCGCAACTTCGTCTGCGTGTTGTATGTATTTTTATAGACCGAGTTTGTACTTTGACACAACTACAGATACATGAATTGCAGTTTTTTATTGAAGCAACTATTTCGTTCATATTTTCGTTATATGAACGAATAGCAACTATTTCGTTCATATAAGGAAAAGCAATTTCTAAAAATATTTTTTATTTGAAAACTTGGCTAACTATGTCATATAAGCTTGATACTTAATACATTTCTTTGGATCTGAAAACAACGGTCAAACATAGTTGTTTCCTCTATCGCTTATATTTTCTATACCATTGTTACTGCTTTTGATAGATTAAGGTCCGTATTATAGAACGCGACTCAGACTCTGATCTATACTTAAGTAGCAGTCGTTTTTGTTTTTTTGATACTGAGAGAGATGGACAATCAACACTTAACATGAGTCAGTGGTGCCTCTAAAACATCTTGTTGTCTTAACAATCCCACAAAAAGTGGTTAATTAATATTGTATTTCGCGTTTCTGTGAAAAACGTAAGGATTTTGTACTTATAAAAAATCAATTTTGATAAAATAAAAATATGTGGAGTAAAAAATTTACGAAAATTGTATGTTGAAAGACCTATTACTTAGGTAAGTACAATAAATGGCACACGAATTCCTTAGTGCTAATTACGGACTTATTTTTGATTTTCAGTGGAATAGAAGTTTCTGAAACAGGTCACCTATGTCAGTATCTAAGACAACCCCCGTGCATTTGAGATTTCAGCTAGCACGCTGCTTTTATTATGCTTTGCGATAATTGTGTAAAAATGATTCAATAAAAAATTAAATATAAGATAGAAATGACTAAGCTTTTCCCTTCAATGGACATTTGTAGAAATAAGCAAAGGTGTCAGTGCTTGATCCAAACTAAGAAACTTATAAGAATAGTAATATTATAATATTTATCCATGGCTTATATACGCAATGCTACGCTTGATGTAAACTAAAATCAAAAAATCAATAAATAGCCCTTATTTCATGTCAGAACATCAAGGCCGTAGATCAAACCTATATATACCATATTCATAGTGGTTTTAATAAAACAAATGTGTTTTCTGCCGATTTACAAGTACATTAAAAATACAATCCAGAAGATTTAGCTGAAATATTGACTACAATTAAATGTGAAGTGCATCAAAATTAAGACTTGGCCCAAAGGTCTAGTAACCAGGCCACAAACTCCAAAAAAAAAAAAAACAAATGTCAATTGTCAGTTTCTATTGAGTTTCCCGCCTTTAAAAATAAGAAATGCATTGAAAACACCGGCTGTACGGCCATAGATTCCTTTGCTTAAAAATAAAAATAAGCCGTTTTATTGTTTTCAAAAAGTGATATCCTGAAGATTGAATAATATCATTTAGTTAGGGCCGAATTAAGATTTGACGACTAAATACTTAATCAACTTCGTTCTTATTAACACTGTATTAAGTATTTAGTTTTGGTTCGTTAAAAAAGTGCAGAATAGCCGAACTATTAATGGGGAAGCTGACAAAAGTTTCGATATTTTAGATATTATACGCCTATAATCCTCGTTAGGGTAACATAAGTCACATACCTTTACATGTCATGAAAATTTAAAAAATGGCATATTGTTTATGAGTATATAATACGTTGTCTAAATTTTGCAATGCACGGACGGCCCCAACTCAGGTTACCACACGCGTGCACTCTGTGCTGTTGTGATAAGAGCGGTTTTGCAATGAAAATGGAGTAACCTGATGCGCTGGCCTCTGTACCAACAATGCAATTGTTCAGTGCCAGTTCAGCACAGAAGTTTTTGTTTTATTTTTGGATATTTGTGGGTCAGTTACAATCATTTTAATTTCTTCCGACTCACTTATATTCGACGATAGCTCTTAAAAATAACATCTATCTAATTATAGAGCAGCACCCTCAGATTTTCTTTATAAAGTACTTTTTTAAAGGTGAATTTATGAAGTTAGAAAAAGGTTATTATTACCTACAAAGAAAACTCAATAAGTAGCATCATGGCAGAATACCAGCGCTGCAGTCTGGTACTGCAGCAATATGCTGAGTCAGCGCCAATTTGATTGGCATGATACAGATAACACGGTGTAAAATAGTTTTATAAAATTATTTGTTTCTGTTTCTTACTCTGTTTACTTCATTGTTTGCTTGCTGATTCATGTTTACTTGTATGTTTGTTATTTGTCTATTACTGTGTTGTGCTGTTTTATGTCAATTGAATAAAGTGTCAATCTATCTATCTATCTATCATAAAATCAATTAATTAGCACTTCACACTGTAATTTCTGCACTAAAGTTTCCCTCGTATGGTTTGTTTGCCCAAACCGGAAATCGAACCCAGAAACCGTCGATTCACAGGCTACTACTCAACCAAACTTCCGACAAAAAATTAAGAAAGGATCTATTATACAAAATATCTCATACTGAATCCGGTCCTTTTATCAAATGCTACGTACTCATAGACATAGAAAAAATAAGTTAAATATCAACACTGTCTAGGGATATTGCTTAATTTTTCATACAAAAAGGTGTGTTTGAGAAGCTATAAAAGCATACTCGAGACACATGGAGGGATATAATTTTAAGATGAGCAAGTGTTAAACCTGAATTTTCAATTCTCGTCAATGAATTTTGTTTAAAATTTTTTTTTAAACGTGACGTAAACGAAAACAAAAATGCACTTTTTTCTGCTTTTTGTATGAAAATGGTGGAATTAGCGCAATTTTTTTTTTCATTTTAGTCACGTTTTCACAAATTTCAAGAAAAATTAAATTCATTGATAAAAATTGAAAATTCATGTTTAGCACTTGCTCATCTGAAAATTATATCACTCCGTGTATCTCGAGTATGTTATTATAGCTTCTCAAACAGACCTCTTTTGTATGAAAAATCATGCAATATCCCTAGAGAGTGTTGATGTGTACATTTTTCTATGTTTGGCGTTAATAATAGAAAGAATTTGAGTAATATTGTAAGTGCCTATTCCATTCAAGGGTTGCCCTTGATTTTGATGGGATTCTATCAGATCCTGACTTGGTGACAATAAGACCACTTCTGGAGTATACTCTTTCGAACAAAAAAAAAGAATTTTTAAAATCGGTCCAAATGGCGGAGAAATCGGTGAACATACATAAAATAAAGATATACAATGGTTTATGATTTCGTAGTTTTCCTTTCATTTAATTTACCAAGTTTGTTAGAAAGATTTCATCCTTATAATTTTGATCCTAACGATCGACGCAATAAAAGTACAGGGTATTCTTACAGATTTTAGTCGGTTCGATTCCCGGTTGTGGCAAGCGAATTTTCGAAAATTCTTGAATGCAGTTTTCTTTCTTTTCAAAAATAAAGGAATGTTTTCTTTGAGTACAATTTTCTATCTACAGTATTAAGAGTACTTTCCCTTCACGTGGCATTACAAAATTCCACCCTGTATACAGTCGAACATAAAACCTCCTCCTTTTTGGAAGTCGGTTAAAAAGTAATTCAAGTGATACAGTGTATCCGCTCCGATCCAGCGGCAGTGCTTCTCGCCGCCATAGTTCTTCGTAAACAAAACAGTATCGGCTTACGGAGAATGAGAGACGTAAAGAAATATAAATTGAAGACATAGCTAAGAAATACATATATTGAAGACCTGGCTGTATGGATGCAGATTCCTTTGCCTTTCTCGAAAGAGATAAATTTAAAAAACAACATGTCCTTGCTTTTAGCCCATGTATATGTCAAAAATACGTTGATCTCTATGGTATGAGTAAAATGTTCTGAAAAACACCTAGCTTTGTATTTTTTCAGGGGTTTTTGTTGTTGGTTTTATATTTACTGGCTAAATTTCGAGATTTTATGTAGCCTAAATGTTGACCGGGGATATATGGTACCCCTATGTAAAATTTCATTTAAATCGGTCCAACAGTTACGGAGATTAGCCCGTGCAAACAGACAAACAGACAAACAGACAAACAGAGAAATCTAAAAAAATCGGGATTTGTTTTATTTCTCTTCTTACATCCCCCTGACTCGGTTTTTAGCATTTTTTTCTATGTACAGAAATTCGACCTCTACAGTTTTGTTATATGTATAGATAACTAGGTTTCGCGTGGTTGTGCCTTTTTTTTATAAATTTTAAAAAAGTTTTTATTTTTTTTTTGTTTTTCACGGCCGCCATCTTGGATTTAAAAATGTATGTTATTTTCTTAAACAGCACCCCTGAATACCCAAAAAACGACACCCATGACGATATTTAGCAAAAAATTTATGTCCGCCATCTTGGATTTCAAAACGTATGTCATTTTCGGAATAAGCACCCCCGAAAACCTATTAAAGGACACCCATGACGCTATTTTCCAAAAAATCCATGTCCGCCATCTTGGATTTCAAAATGGATGTCATTTTCGAAATCAGCACCCTGAAAACCTATTAAACGACACCCATGTCGGTATGATGGCGGTCGGCTGGTAATATGCTTGGTGACGCTTCGGGCTTCGCCCTACGCGGAGCTCGGCCTTCGGCCTCGCCCTATACGCAGCTCGCCTCGGCCTACGGCCTCGGCTCGCGCGTTCGGCTCGGTCTGCGACCTCGCCTCACCTTAAAAATCTAAACTTGTTTGGCGGCCATCTTTGATTGGGGGGGGGATGCTCCGGGCTTCGCCCTACGCGGAGTTCGGCCTTCGGCCTCACCCTATACGCGGCTCGCCTCGGCCTTCGGCCTCACCTCGCGCGTTCGGCTCGGTCTTCGACCTCGCCTCACCTTAAGAATCTAAACTTGTATGGCGGCCATCTTGGATTTGGGGGGAGGACGCTCCGGGCTACGCCCTGCGCGGAGCTCGGCCTTCGGCCTCGCCTTTTACGCAGCTCGCCTCGGCCTACGGCCTCACCTCGCGGAGTGGCGTCGTGGTTCGGCTCGGCCTGCGGCCTCGCCTCACCACTCCTTGTATGGCGGCCATCTTGGAAAATGGTGGAATCGAAAAACTGACCCAATATTCGGAATCTTCGTCCCCCGAACCCCCCAGATACCGATTTTCGTCCGGATCGGAGCAACTTCATTTCCGGCCGCCATCTTGGATCCGCCATCTTGAAAAAAAAATTTGACAGCCACCTGCTCCTCACCCTACTGTAAAACATTTGTTCGAGCACACCCCACTTATGTCAAACGGTTCCGGAGATACAGCAATAATCATTTTGTATGGCGGCCATCTTGTTTTTGCGAAAATCGAAAAAATGACGTCACCGGTAGAATTCGACCAGGGTGTGGGTCGACCTTAGTTCGAGCGCCACCGCTCCATCTGCAACGGTTCGCCCGGGAAGGTGGGTCGCCACCTGATGAGAAGGTGGATCCGAGGATCTCGAGATTTTCCCGTACCCTCCGCGTCACCCACTCCACACCTCCGATACAAAGTTTTCACCTCCCGCCGCTCCATCTGGGAGAACAATTCTGTCACCCAGTCAGTCAGTCAGTCAGTCAGTGGTATTGTAGCTTTATATAATATAAAATAACTAGGTTTCGCGTGGTGCGCGACCTGCTAAAGCAGGCCGCGAGGCGGTTGTGGTACCCTATTTGTAGGGTCAAAAAGGCGTTCATACTTTTTTTGGTTTGTCACGACCGCTATCTTGGATTTCAAAATGGATGTTATTTTAAGAATCAGTACCCTTGAAAACCTAAAAAACGTCACCCATGATGGAGTTTTCCAAAAAATGCATGTCTGCCATCTTGGATTTGAAAATAAATGTCATTTTCGCAATCAATACACCAGAAAACGTATTAAACGACACCCATGACGGTTTTTTACAAACAATGCATGTCCGCCATCTTGGATTTCAAAATGGATGTCATTTTTGGAATCAGCACCCCCGGAAACCTATTAAACGACACCCATGTCGGCATGCCCGAAAATTTCATATCCGCCATCTTGGATGGCGGACCCAAGAATCCAAGATGGCGGAAATTTTCGGATGGCGGTCGGCCGGTAAGATGCTTGGTGATGCTTCGGGCTTCGCCCTACGCGGAGCTCGGCCTTCGGCCTCGCCCTACACGCAGCTGGGCTCGGCCTTCGGCCTCGCCTCGCGCGTTCGGCTCGGTCTGCTACCTCGCCTCACCTTAAAAATCTAAACTTAAATGGCAGCCATCTTTGATTAGGGGGGGCGCTCCGGGCTTCGCCTTACGCGGAGCTCGGCCTTTGGCCTCGCCTTATACGCAGCTCGCCTCGGCCTGCGGCCTCGCCTCGCGGCGCGTCGTGGTTCGGCCAATCCAAGATGGCGGATATGAAATTTTCGGATAACGGTCGGCCGGTAAGATGCTTGGTGACGCTTCGGGCTTCGCCCTACGCGGAGCTCGCCCTTCGGCCTCGCCCTATACGCAGCTCAGCTCGGCCTTTGGCCTCGCCTCACCTTTAAAATCTAAACATAAATGGCGGCCATCTTGGATTGGGGGTGGCGCTCCGGGCTTCGCCCTACGCGGAGTTCGGCCTTCGGCCTCGACTTATACGCAGCTCGCCTCGGCCTGCGGCCTCACCTCGCGGCGCGTCGTGGTTCGGCTCGGCCTGCGGCTTTACCTCACCACTCCTTGTATGGCGGCCATCTTGGAAAATGGCGGAATTGAAAAAATTACCCAATATTCGGATTCAGCGATCCCAAAAACTCCCGGATACCGAGTTTGGTCCGAATCGGAGGATATACCGAAATATCACTTTAGTATGGCGGCCATTTTTTTGAAAATCGAAAAAAAAATATTACCGCTAGAGTTCGACTAAGGTGCCAGTCAATCTTTGTTCTAGCTCCACCGGTCCAACTCCAACGGTTCGCCAAGGAAGGTGGGTCGCGACCTGATGAGAAGGAGAATCCAAAGATGTCGAGATTTTGCCGTACTTGACGGAAAATTCTGAACACACTCCTCATACATCATTTTTACCTCCCGACCCTCCTTCTGGGAGAACAATTATGTCAATCAGTCAGTCAGTCAGTCAGTCAGTCAGTGTGTGAGTGGTATTGTAGCTTTATATAGTATAATAACTAGGTTTTGCGTGGTGCGCGACCTGCTAAAGCAGGCCGCGAGGCGGTTGTGCTATCCTATTTTTAGGTTCAAAAAAGGCATTCATTCTTTTTTTGGTTTTTCACGGTCTTTTTTTGGCGGGAATTTAAACCGATAGGCGCAATTGTCGAAAAGAAATTTTTAAAAATTGTTTTTTCATAGTTTTCATTATAGTTTAGATTATTGTATATAGTAAAGTTTGTGTAAAAGTGATTGTGTAAAAAGTGATATGGTCGGAAACGAGGGCGGGGGAGGCAATCCCCCGGCCCACCCCAACAAAAGGCCTAGGCCTCAGGACAAGGGAGGTAGTATGGACTCAAGTGGCGGCGGCGGTGAGGACAAATCAATTTATTTGCCTTATTTTAAGCCAAATTATAAAAGACTATACCCGGAAAACTCTGTAAATATTAACTTTAAAGTGTTTGTGGAGAGTAGTGCTAGTGAAAAGTTGGGTAACAAAAGCCCAATATATCTGAACCATATTTTAACTACAGACGTTAAAGGTGTTGTCTCGATACAAAGAGTAAACGCAAACAAAATTGCAGTGATTTTCAAGCAGTATAATACGGCCAACAATTTTCTCACCAACATGGCTTTTCTATAAAAATATACTTTGAAAGCTTACATTCCAGCAGCTCAAATTGAGAAAACCGGTATCATCAGGTTTGTGCTGGCAAACATTTCAAATAAAGAACTTTACTCGAAACTTTCATCAACATACGAGATTATTGCAGTGAGACGTTTCACAAAGAAAGTCGGTCAGGAACGAGTGCCTTTACAGACAGTAAGTGTTACTTTCCTATCCAATTCCTTGCCAGAAGAGGTACACTATGACCTCTTCTCATACAGGGTATTTGTTTCAAATATAACCAAATATAAATGTTTCAAATATAACCACTCGGCCAAAGTTTGCAACGGTAGGCAGCGCTGCAGTTGTTGTGCCGGTGATCATTCATACAAGGACTGTAACAAACCCGATGAGCTCTGCTGTGTTAACTGCAGTGGACCTCATTTGGCAATATCCAAAATGTGCCCAATTAAGATAAAGAAATTAGCCGAGAAAAAGAATAAAATTACATACTCCAGCGTTGCTGCTACAAAACTCCAAATGAACGAGAAAAACTTTCCTCCTCTTGTAAATACAAACAAAACTGTTGTAAATAAAAATTTAATTAATAAACCCACTTTAACAAAAAATGTAAACATTAATACAAAAAATGAAGATACAATTGCACCCAAGCCTACAATACAAACATCTTTGTCTGTCAGCGACATCAAAACACAACTACTTAATAATAACGACTTAGCAATGGCTGTTGTTCGCACTTTGGTCGATCTGGCGAACAAAGGTGATGAAACCCCAATCACCACCTCAACCATTAAAGACATGCTTTTTAAAAACCTTAATTAATAATTATGGATAATATTATAATAACTCCTACCCACATTCGTTTAGCACAATTTAACATAGAAAGTTTTTATAGTAAAAAATCTTTGCTCATTAAATTTTTGCAAGAAAAAAATATTGATATTTGTCTCCTAAATGAAACCTGGATTAAAGACAGTAGACCTTTTTCTAATATTCCACGCTATAATATGTATTTTAAAAATGCTAATAACGATCACGGAGGTGTAGCAATTTTAATTAAAAACTCATTTAAACACCATTCTATTCACACTAGATTTTATCAAGATATATATATATATATCTCCTAGCCGATTTCGGCTATAGCGACTGGACCTGAATTTATATCAGGGCGCGATCGATTGCCCTAGCGTGTGCCCTAAGATGGCTGCAATAGCCTATCTTGTTAGAGAACGTGCGTGAACAGTCACGACACGTAAGGACACCGTCCACATAGTTATATAAGATGGCTGCTGGTGGTCTAGCCTTAAGAGCATCACGCTTATCGTCGAGGCAGGACCTTCGGTGCTCTTCAAATTTGGACACACTTTTGTATACCAAACGTCTCCATTCAGGGCGGCAGCTTGCCTTATCTTCCCACTTCAGGGGGTCCATATCACATCTTTTCATGTGTTTTTTCTGAACATCCTTGTACCGTAAGAACTGGCCGCCTTGTTTTCGCTTGCCGTTCTGGAGTTCAGAAAAGAACATGCGCTTTGCCACCCGTTCTTCAGACATACGCGCAACGTGCCCGCACCACCGAAGCTGGCGTCGCATCAGGTACGCCTCAATGCCGCAGACTTTTGCCCGACGGAGAACATCGGTATTTCTTACCCGATCCGACCACTTGATGTTTAAAATGTCGCGGAGGCATTTGAGATGGAACCTGTCTAGCGTCTGTATATGCTTACGGTAGAGCACCCATGTCTCGGAGGAGTATAGGAGGTTTGGTAGAACTATCGCAAGGTAAACGGAGATCTTCGTAGAAAGTTTCAAGTCATGCGATCGGAATACCTTAGACCGAAGTTTACCGAATGCTGCAGCCGCCGACCTAATGCGGTGGTTTATTTCGGGCTCAAGGTCGCAGTTATCTGTTATTGTACTTCCCAGATACTTAAACTTCTGCACCCGCTTTAACTCTGAACCACCAATGTGAACGTTCAGAGATTCAGAGTGTCCAATTAAATCCATAGCCATTACCTCTGTCTTAGAAACACTTATTTTGAGACCAAAACGGTTACAAGCTTCGTGGAGTTTGGAAATTAGGTCTTGAAGTGCAGGTGGAGAGTCAGCTACGAAGCATAGGTCGTCAGCGTACAGGATCTCCGTTATTACTGCATGCGACACTTTTGTAGTTGCTTTAAGTCTTGACAGATTGAATACGCCCCCATCGGTTCGAAATCGTATTTTGATACCTTGTTGGTATCCCCAACATTTTAGTAATTATTTTATTATAAGTATGGCAACTCTGTCACTTTGTCTTTTTCTGTAATGGTGAAAATACACGCGATTCAAGATAACTCCGGGTTTTTGTTCTACCAGCTACCTATCGAACTTTATACAATTAAACAACCACGCTTAATACATATGTCGCAAATCGAGTGAAGGTTATTACCCAACTTACTCACAAATACCACTGGTCCTACGTGCGCTCGGAGGATAACCCCGCTGACTGCTTAAGTAGAGGAGTCCTACCAAGCGAGCTGCGTAATCATACTTTGTGGTGGGAAGGCCCAAAGCTCTTGCATAAAGGTGAGTATAAGCTAATGGATATACCTGAATTACCGGTCCCCAGCGAATTACCTGAAATTAAGACTTGCTCAGTGTCGTCAGGTTCCTTGGTTTGTATGGTCTTGAGTACATGTGAACAACCCTTACAGCTAGACTTTCTAGACAAATATTCAGACATAAACAAAATGTAGCGCATTCTGGCATACATACTACGTTTTACAAAAAATTTAAGGTCAAATAATGTAAAAAATAAATCAAATTATATCTCCAGTAAAGAATTAGATGACTCATTGCTGTTGATAGTTAAATAAGAGCAGCAAAAACACTTCAAAGAGGACATTCATAATTTAAAGTGTAAGCAAAGCGTTTTAAAAGGTAATTTAAAACCCCTATGTCCATTCCTTGACAACAATGGTCTAGTTAGAGTAGGAGGTCGTTTAGAAAACTCATCGATACCCTATTCACAAAAACACCCTGTTATTTTGCCGCGAGATTCCCGCGTGACACATTTAATTATTCACAGCGAGCATACAAAAAATCTACATGCAGGCCCTAGGATTGTTTTGTCAACTATTAATCAAAGGTTTTGGATAGTTCATGGAATGAGAGAAATTAAGAAAATCTTACACAAATGCATTACTTGCTTCAAATTGAAAGGTAATTCAGCCAAACAATTAATGGGCACAATCCCACATGATAGAGTCAATGCTGGTAGGCCTTTCCAAAAGGTTGGTCTAGATTTTGCAGGTCCGATAATAATTAAGCAGTCTAGGATCAGAAGGTCGATAGAAACAAAAGCGTATATTTGTGTATTCGTTTGTTTCGTAACTAAAGCTATTCATTTAGAGCTAACTTCCGACTTAAAAACAGAAACCTTTTTAGCTTGTTTAAAAAGGTTCATTTCTCGTAGAGGTGTCCCAACCGACATTTATAGCGACAATGCGTCAACTTTTAAAAGCGCGAGTAGTCAATTAAACGATTTATACAAACTGCAAAGTTCAAACGCGCATCGGGCGAAACTTCATGATTTTTCAGCTCAGAAAGGAATAACATTTCATTTTGTTCCTTGCTATTCCCCAACATTCGCAGGGTTAGCTGAAGCAGGCGTCAAAAGCATGAAGTTCCACCTGAAAAGGGTTGTACAAAAGGTACTTACCTACGAAGAATTAAATACAGTTCTTTGTCAAATAGAGTCAATTTTGAACAGCAGACCTCTAATGCCTCTGTCAAGTGAAGCAAATGATTATTCTTGTCTTACACCTGGTCATTTTCTTATAGGTACAGCATTAAACGCATACCCAGAACCTGTAGAACCTGTTGTTATTAATAGATTGAAGTTCTGGAAGCAGTGTACTAGTATCACTAACTCTTTTTGGAAAGTGTGGAGTAAACAATACCTTAACATTTTACAAACACGTTCTAAATGGACAGATGTCCAACCCAATGTTCAAGTAGGTTCTCTTGTATTACTCAAAGACGACAATACAGCCCCTATGCAGTGGCCACTTGCTAGAGTCGTTCGAACATTCCCTGGTAATGATAACAGAGTTAGAGTAGTAGAATTAAGAACTGCTAATGGCAGAACTCATAAACGATCAATTGTTAAAATATGCCCACTTCCAATAGATTAACTTTGGCATTCATTTGAGTTTACTTTTGTATAAGATGGTCTGATTTGATAAACTGTTCTCCATAAAAATTAAATTTAATATAATTTAGTACATTAAGTTACTATAAGGTTCAAAAGGTAGCAATACCTAAAGTTTATTGCTTATGTAAAAGCATTTAATTTACTAATAACATAAGAACTAGGTAGTTCTTCCCAAACATAAAAAATAGGAATTAGAATTTCCTATTTTTTATGTTTGGGAAGATCTATCTGTTATGTTCCTTTTTTTTTATGCATCTACATATAAGTTAAGATGTTACTTTTGTTTTCCCTCTGCGTGGAATATTGTGTAGTAAATAAGTTTATAATACTGTTTCTTCTCACTTTTTTTTTATTTAGTTAAAAACAGACATAATACTGAATTTGTAAAATTAAAGATTTGTACACAAGTACTACAAAAATTCATACTTATACTTCTCAGTTTGGTTTTAATATTGTTTAATAACAATGATGTACTTTTTAAAGTTTTTAACTCTTACTTTAACTTGCTATGTTTAAGTTTCATTGCTGCGGCTGGCAGTATGTTGGTATCCCCAACATTTTAGTAATTATTTTATTATAAGTATGGCAACTCTGTCACTTTGTCTTTTTCTGTAATGGTGAAAATACACGCGATTCAAGATAACTCCGGGTTTTTGTTCTACCAGCTACCTATCGAACTTTACACAATTAAACATACCTGCAGAAGCTTCTTCTAGAGTTTCACCGACTACGACTGCAAAGTACAATGCAAACAACGTTGGTGCGAGGACACAACCCTGTTTAACACCGCAACTCACAGAGAAATACTCTGACTGTTCTCCATTGAAGGTCACGCAGCAGGTCATCCCATCATGCAGGAGACGGATCATGCGAATAAACTTTTCAGGGCATCCAAATTTTGATAAAACCAACCAGAGCGCTTCCCGCGGCACACAGTCAAACGCTTTTTCCAAGTCCACAAAGCACAAAGTCCACAAAGTCAGTGGCTGACTTTGTTCACGACTTTTTTCCTGAAGCTGTCGGATGGAAAAAATTGCTTCGCAGGTGCCTCTGTCTGGTCGAAACCCAAACTAATACATCATTAATACATCCTGCTTGGCAGTGTATTTTTGGGAACCGTCCAAAGATTTTATTGGGACGGTATTGCGCACGTAGCTGCCAATCAGTTTGTGTACCTCCTCATAAAAAGCACCAATTTGGTTCGTGTCTGAGAGCCATTGTATTGTTTCTGCCTTTTTTCGCCACCAAATATCTTTCGTCTCCCGTGTAAGCTTTCTGAGTTCAGAATTGCTGCGCTTAACATCTTCAGAAAGGTCCTGCTTTTTATTGCGTCTAAGAAGGTCTCGGTGCTTTTCTAATGCTGCCGATAATAAAGTGTCGTTTTCATCAAACCAGTCTTCGTGGAATCGGCGTCTTGGGCCAAGAACTTCAGTAGCCGTTTTTATTATGGTAGACGACAGAACTTTCCATTGCGACGTTAAATCACCGTCGTTGGCATTAAATGACATCAAGGACTCACCCACATTCTGCACGTACGCTTCCTGAGTTTCGCGACACCGAAGCTTATCTAAACTCAGAGATGTTGGTTTGGGTCTGCAAGACCTGCGTGGAACACGCAGACGCAGCTTGAGTTTTGCGATAATTAGCCTATGGTCCGTCCAGCAGTTTGCGCCGCGCATTACACGGGTGAGGTGCACTTGAGAGATGTCACGATGTCGGACTATTGCGTAATCTATTAGGTGCCAATGTTTGGAACGCGGATGCATCCAGGTAGATTTATATTTGTCAGGCTGTCTAAATAATGTATTAGTGATGGTCAGACCGTATTGGGCACAGAGAGTCAATAACATTAGCCCATTGCTGTTCATTTTGCCGACGCCGTTTTTACCAATCACTTCTGGCCACGAGTCATAATCTCGGCCAACTCTGGCGTTAAAGTCACCTAGCAATAGTATTTGCTCCCTTGGGCGGATTTTGCCAAGACATTGGCCAAGCTCTTCATAGAATCGCTCCTTGATGCTATCCTCATTTCCCATAGTTGGCGCGTACACGCTGATAATATTTAGATGGTTGTCGTTGTCTAGATGTAGACGCAGTGTTATGATACGGTCCGAGATGGCAATTGGACATTCCGGTAATTTTTTGGCAATAGAGGTCTTGACTGCAAATCCCACACCCGATTGTCTGGGTTCCGAGGATGAACGTCCCTTCCAGAAGAACGTATAACCACCGCCGTGCTCCTCGAGTTCCCCTTCGTCAGCCAAACGAGTTTCGCTCAGTGCAGCTATATCGACGTTGTAGCGACCTAACTCGCGTGCCACGACTGCAGTTTTTCTTTCAGGGCATGCATTGCCATCATTGTCAAGCAAGGTGCGTACATTCCATGCACCAAAAATCATAGTGGAGGTTTTTATTAGTTTATTAGTTTATTAGTTTTATCTTTAGTTCGTCGACCGCGAGTTTTGGGGTGCTCAGGCAGCCGCGGTTGCTACCCCCCCTAAACAAAGGAACGCGCAATTTTTAGGGCACCTTTTCTAGCCCCCTCCTCGGCTGAGCGAGGAAAGCAGTGCCTCCCTAAACAGGGCTGCTTTGTCACCCAAAGTGCTGCCCAATCTACGCTAGCGTCCCAAAAGTAGCGCAGAAACGACCACTCTCTTTGGATCGCCTACGTGCAGGTGTTGGACAAAGCCGAGTATGCACCGTCACCCGACCTCTCTACCGCCACCCATCGCCGCAGGACTTTGTCATAATCGGAGTCCAGAATCAGGAGCCAGTCAGTTGCGCGGGATATATTATAGTGCTTAAGTGGTTGCGCTGGCACAGAAGCACTCTCTCGTCCTTAGCTTCCTAAATTTGATGGAACGGAGAACCGCTACGACCAGAGGAAGTTTTGGATGCAGTATCTGACCGACAGTCTTTTCTAACCTCCACTGTCGCCCTTAATGGCCTTCAACTATGCCATTGCTGACTCGCTGTATCTGCCAAAATCCTTTGCTTATCAGCTTGGTTTGCCTTCTACACCGAATCAGACTTGTGCACTATGCGGGAGGCGACCGCAGATAGACCTGCTTGACGAACAAACAAACCCCCCTCAGCCAGATTTAGCCCACGAGCCGACGTGGTTTACCAGGGTGTGGCCTCTGCGTGCACCACAGATTCTTGGAGCCACTGGTGAGAGATTTGTGGGCCGTCTCTACAAGATGTTGAACCACCTTCATAGAAGGCCGGCTGGTTCAATCTAAAGTAATAACGCCCCACTACACCTTTTTTTTTTATCAAGATATTCAAAATGTAGCTATATCATTGGAGACTGAAAGAGGCCCCATATCTATTCTATGTGTTTATAGCCCACCTGCTAGTGGACACATTAGAATACAAAGATTACAAAATATTATTAGGGATCTACCCAAACCTATAATTGTATCAGGAGATTTTAATGCTCACCATATCGCTTTTGGTTGTATCGCTACCAAAGGTCGTGGTAACGACATGTATGAAGTTATAGATAATTCTTATATGTGTATTTTAAATACTGGTGCGCCTACTACTGTAACTCGTCCAAATAGAAATCCCTCAGCTATTGATATCACATTTGTTAGTCCAGAGCTCGCACCACTGTGCGAATGGTCTGTTCATGATGACGCTATGGGAAGCTATCATCTACCTACTATAACTGATCTAACTATTTCTCCAATTAGATATCAATATAATGAACCGGTTGATAAATTTATTTATAATAAAGCGGATTGGAAGAAGTTCCATGACCTTTCAAAATCAATCTATGAAAACTTAATAATGGATGATGATAGAGACCCTAGTCAATTATACAACGATTTTTGCGATAGGCTTGAAGAGTTAAAACTAGCATGTATTCCAAAATTTACCAAAAGCTCATCTACCTTACTGAGACCACCATGCGTTTGGTGGAATGAAGTGTGTCAGAACAGCGTTATTAGATCATATGAGGCCCTTAAGGCTTACAGACGGGATTCTACAATGGAAAATTACATTACGTATAAGAAACTAGACGCCTTAAAGAAACGCACTTTATCTGAGCAAAGAAAAGACAGCTGGAGGAACGTATGTGCTTCCTTTAGCCGAACCACTCCAATTAGTAAAGTCTGGAATTATATTAAAATGTTTAAAGGTACATTTTCTAGATCTAAAAATAAATCTGATGAATTCATTTCACCACTCCTAAGTAAATTGTCAGATAATAATGGTGGCTCTAGTGATATTGAAGAAAGTTTATTTCTCTTAAATAACAATTTAGACAAGTCTAAATCTCTCCTAAATGCTTTTACGTGGCAGGAATTTTTGTTGAGTCTTGAATCGAGGAGAGACACTACCCCAGGCCTCGACGACATACCATATTTGTTAATAAAAAAACTGCATATTTCAGGACAAAAAACTTTATTAAAAATCTTCAATATTCTTTGGAAAAACTTAATTATACCCAAGTCTTGGAAAACACAATGTGTCATTCCAATATTGAAGCCTGAGAAACCCCCTAATGATCCAAATTCTTATCGTCCAATTTCATTATCTTCATGCATCGGAAAATTATTTGAAAATATGATTAAAAATAGATTAGATTGGTTCGCTGAAGTTAATAATCTGATTCCACATATTCAATTTGGATTCCGACGAGGTAAAAGTTGTGCAGACAGTTTCATCTCACTCGTTCATGACCTGAAACATGCAAAAAATAATAATTTAAGTGCTGTTTGTACATTTTTAGATGTTCAAGGAGCTTTCGACAATGTTGATCCAGGGGTACTAGTTAAAATTTTGATTGAATTAGGATTGCCTGGTAAACTGTGTAAATGGTTGTATATATTTTTAACTAATAGGAATTTGTACATAAAACACAATAACATTTTGCATGGCCCCAAAGTGGTGTCTAAAGGCACCATGCAAGGTGCTACCTTATCACCTCTTTTATATAATTTGTACACTTGTCAAATTTTAAAATATGTAAATAATAACAATGTAAATATCCTTCAATTTGCTGATGATGTAGTCATTTATAATGTAAATATTAATCTAGATACAGCAAAACATTTGAATAATATTGCCCTTGATGAATTACACTCTTTTTATGACGGCAAACTTAAATTTAATATTAATGCAAGTAAGAGTTCAGCCCTTATATTAAGTAAATCTTCTTCTTATATTAGTATCAAATATAATAATAGTTTTATTAACGAAGTTGATCATAAAAAGTTTTTGGGTGTAATTATTGACAATAAACTAACCTTTGAAAAACATGTAAATCACATTTCTAAGAATTGTCTAAAAGGATTAAATATTATGAGATGTTTGGCTGGAGTTTCTTGGGGCACTAATTCTGTAGTTCTGAGTCTACTTTATAAATCTTTAGTACGTAGTCATTTTGATTACAGTCAAATGGCTTATATGAATAGTGTACATGTTCACAAACTTGATAAACTGCAAAATAAAGCATTGAGGATAATCTCTGGAGCCATGTGCTCAACACCCATCAGGGCGTTAGAAGTTGAAACCAACATTATGCCTTTATCAATAAGGAGGTTAGATTTGACCATGAGATACTTTTTAAAATTGTTATCGTCTAAGAACAGTTTTGTTATTAACAAAATTATTCGTGGTCCTATTAACGCCAGAGATGAGCTTGTTAGAGCAAACAACTTAAGTTTAGGTATCATTCCAGAGTTATCAGAAGTGCTTTCTTATGCATATCACAAATAACAAAATATAATTTTAAACTATTCTCATTGGCCCTGTTATAGTGGTTCATATAAAAGTAAATTATTGGAAGTTGAAGTTTGTAATAACATAGTAAAAGATAATTTTGACTTTATGGAATATATAGATGGTATATCTAATGTTTATAAGTTATATACAGATGGCAGTAAAAGCGAGGAATGGGTTCGCAGTGCAATCTACGACCCAGTTAAAAATTTCATGCAAAGTTATAGGTTAAGTAATACATGTACTATTTTCACAGCAGAAACATATGCTGTTTTTAGAGCATTACAATACATTAAAACTGTAAATAATAGCGATAATTTTATAGTGTTTACTGATTCTTTAAGTTTAATTCATTGTCTTAAAAAGTTACAATTTAGTTATAAGCAGAATTACTTAATTTACTCAATAAGAGAACTTCTTTATTTTTTTTAGCTAAAGAAGGTTAGGATTTCCTTTAAGTGGATTCCATCGCATAAAAACATTTTAGGAAATGAAGTTGTGGATAGGATAGCGTATCATGGCACCAATGAAATTGATGTATGTTCTATTGTTAAGATTCCAATGACCGACTTTCATCATACAATCAGATTGGAAATGAGACAGCTATGGAAGGAAGTTTGGAAATTGGATCAGCAGACTAAAGGAAAGTGGTATGGTTCGTTGCAAACTGATTTACCTGCTAAGCCGTGGTATGCGCATGTGAGATACAAATATGCCAGCCGTGATTTTATCACAACAATAAACAGATTGAGATTTGGCCATCATAAGACACCTGCACACCTTGCAAGACTTAAAATTATTCAAAATAATAACTGCCCGCACTGCAACAGTAATGACGTTTGTGACATTGAACATTTGTTTTTTGCGTGCCGTCAGTTTTCAATAGAAAGACTAGTGCTTGCAAGTGAAACTAGTGAATTTGTGCAAATTAATTCCTCCCGCCGCTTAGAAGAATTGCTACTTAACAATAACTGTCTGTTTCCACTGTATAATTTTGTAAAGAACACTATTAAGAACTTATAAAATGTGAAATTAAATCAAGTGGTCTAATATAAAATAGGATTTGGCTTAAAGGACTCGTATCCAGGCCTTAAATCTTCAAAAAAAAATGGTTTTTCACGGCCACCATCTCGGATTTAAAAATTTTAAGAATCAGTACCACCGAAAACCTAAAAAACGACACCCATGGCGGATTTTTTCCGAAACATTCATGTCCGCCATCGTGGATTTGAAAATAAATGTCATTTTCGAAATCAGCATCCCCGAAAACCTATCAAACGACACCCATGACAGTTTTTCATAAAAAATGCATGTCCGCCATCTTGGACATGTCGGTATGCCCGCTTCGCCCTTCGCGTCACGATTCCCCCAACTAAAATCCAAGATGGCGGATATGAAATTTTCGGATGGCGGTCGGCCGGTAACATGCTTGGTGACGCTTTGGGCTTCGCCCTACGCGGAGCTCGGCCTTCGGCCTCGCCCTATACGCAGATCGGCTCGGCCTTCGGCCTCGGCTTGCGCGTTCGGCTCGGTCTACGACCTCGCCTCACCTTTAGAATCTAAAATTAAATGGCGGCCATCTTGGATTAGGAGGGGGGGTCGCTCCGGCTTCGCCCTACGTGGAGCTCGGCCTTCGGCCTCGCCTTATACGCAGCTCGCCTCGGCCTGCGGCCTCGCCTCACGGCGCGTCGCGGTTTGGCTTGGCCTTCGGCCTCGCCTCACCACTCCTTGTATGGCAGCCATCTTGGAAAAACTTACCAGATAATCGGATTCAACGACCCCTAAAACCCCGGATACTGAATTTGGTCCGAATCGGAGGAGATACAAAAATCTCGTTTTTGTATGGCGGCCTTCTTGTTTTTTTGAAAATCGAAAAATTTTGTCACCGGTAGACTTCGACTGTGGGCTGACCTTTGTTCGAGCACTATCGGTCCAACTCTAATGGTTCGCCCGGGAAGGTGGGTCACGCCCTGATGAGGAGGAGAACCTAATAAACGACACCCATGTCAGCATGCCCGAAAATTTTATATCCGCCATCTTGAATTTTGAGTAAGGAGAAGTTGATTCCCCCAACTTAAACCGAAGATGGCAGATATGAAATTTTCGGATGGCGGTCGGCGGGTAATATGCTTGTTGACGCTCCGGGCTTCGCCCTACGCAGATCTCGGCCTTCGGCCTCGCCCTATACGGAGCTCGCCTCGGCCTCCGGCCTCGCCTCGCTAGTTCGGCTCGGTCTGTGATCTCGCCTCACCTTAAAAATCTAAACTTGAATGGCTGCCATCTTGGGTTGGGGAAGGACGCTCTTGGCTTCACCCTACGCGGAGCTCGGCCTTCGGCCTCGCCTCACCACTCCTTGTATGGCGGCCATCCTGGAAAAACTTACCAGATAATCGGATTCAACGACCCCTAAAACCCCGGATACTGAATTTGGTCCGAATCGGAGGAGATACAAAAATCTCGTTTTTGTATGGCGGCCTTCTTGTTTTTTTGAAAATCGAAAAATTTTGTCACCGGTAGACTTCGACTGTGGGCTGACCTTTGTTCGAGCACTATCGGTCCAACTCTAATGGTTCGCCCGGGAAGGTGGGTCGCGCCCTGATGAGGAGGAGAACCTATTAAACGACACCCATGTCAGCATGCCCGAAAATTTTATATCCGCTATCTTGAATTTTGAGTAAGGAGAAGTTGATTCCCCCAACTTAAACCGAAGATGGCAGATATGAAATTTTCGGATGGCGGTCGGCGGGTAATATGCTTGTTGACGCTCCGGGCATCGCCCTACGCGGATCTCGACCTTCGGCCTCGCCCTATACGGAGCTCGCCTCGGCCTCCGGCCTCGCCTCGCTAGTTCGGCTCGGTCTGTGATTTCGCCTCACCTTAAAAATCTAAACTTGAATGGCTGCCATCTTGGGTTGGGGAAGGACGCTCTTGGCTTCACCCTACGCGGAGCTCGGCCTTCGGCCTCGCCTCACCACTCCTTGTATGGCGGTCATCTTGGAAAACGGCTAAATCAAAAATTTTACCAGATATTCAGATTCAGCGACCCCTAAAACCCCCGGATACCGAATTTGGTCCAAATCGGAGGAGATACCGAAATCTCGTTTTTGTATGACGACGCTCTGGGCTTCGCGCTACGTGGATTTCGGCCTTCGCCTCGCGCGTTTGGCTACGACCTCGCCTCACCTTTAGAATCTAAACTTAAATGGCGGTCATCTTGGATTGGGGGGGACGCTCCGGGCTTCATCCTCCGCGGAGCTCTGCCTTCGGCCTCGCCTTATACGCAGGTCGCCTCGGCCTGCGGCCTCTCCTCGCGGCCTGGGATACCGAATATGGTGCGAATCGGAGAAGATAATGAAATCTCATTTTTGTATGGCGGCCATCTTGTTTTTTTGAAAATCGAAAAAAAAATGTCTAGGGTGTGGGTCGACCTTTGTTCGAGCACCACTGGTCCAAGTCCAACAGTTCACCCGGGAAGGTGGGTTACGACCTGATGAAGAGGAGAATTCGAAGATCTCAAGGTTTTCCCATACTCGATGAAAAATTATGACTACACCTCCTTTACATCATTTTCACCTCCCGCTGCTCCATCTGGGAGAACAATTCTGTCACCCAGTCAGTGAGTCAGTGAGTGGTATTGCAGCTCTAGATTTCGCGTTGTGCGCAACCTATTAAAGCAGGCTGCGAGGCGGTTGTGCTACCCTATTCGTAGAGTCAAAAAAGATTGCCTTTTTTAGTTTTTCACGGCCGCCATATTGGATTTCAAAATGGATGTAATTTTCTTAATTAGTATCCCCGAATATCCAAAAAACGACACCCTTGAAGATTGTTTGCAAAAAAATTATATCGGCTATTTTGAATTTCAAAATGTATGTCATTTTCGGAATCAGCACCCCCAAAAACCTATTAAACGACACCCATGACGGTATTTTCAAAAAAATCAATGTCCACCGCCTTGGATTTCAAAGTGGATGTCATTTTCAAAATCAGCACCCCTGAAAACCTATTAAAGGACACCCATGTCGGTATGATGGCGTTCTGTGGGTAATATGCTTGGTGACGCTTCGGGCTTCGCCCTGCGCGGAGCTCGGCCTTCGACCTCGCCCTATACTCAGCTCGCCTCGGCCTACGGCCTCGGCTCGCGCGTTCGGCTCGGTCTGCGACCTCGCCTCACCTTTCAGCTGAAACTTCCAATTACCGTTATTTTCGATACCGCTTAACTTCTCCACAGGAATTTCTACTAGTTACTGTTTCTGCCGAATCGCGAAAATGTTCTATTTGCTGGGCAATACCGCGTAACCCATAACCAGATGAGTTATGGGCAGAAAAAGAAACGCTTGTTTAATTAACCTCGGATAATTTATTTTAAAACGTAGCACAATGTACGGGGGTTTCAATCAGAGTGAAAGAGACAGAAAGTGACAGGAATGACATTGATAGATATGTGACAGCTACTGTCAAAAGTGTTTCGTTTTACATATTTGTATATAATTGCATTTAGTTTACACTAACAAAACCCACGATTACGTGGGACCACGCAAGATGGCCATGTCGGAGACGGTCAATAGTATGGACACTCACACAAAGCACGAGTCGGTAGTAAGGGGTGTTCCGGCGATCCCTACTATCCCTACTGTCCATGCTACCCCTATTACCGACGTGCGCTAGGACGGAGCCTCGGGCGAGGAACGGAAGCAGCCTTCAGTCGCGTGCACAGTGCCTTAGGAACAGTCTCTCGTTTCGTTTAGCTGCTTTATTTGTGTATAAACTAACTTTGAGTACTAGTGGTGTTTCTTTTTGCTTGATTTACCATCTACACACCCGAATGATATCTGAAGGCAGCGCAAATTCTACTTACGTTCCAACATATAAGATTTCTTTAAAAATACATACAGTCGAACATATAACTTTCTCCTTTTCTGAAGTCTATTAAATATTATCGAATATGTTTAGTCGAGATTTGTGGGGAATGGAGACGATATTACTTGGCGCCCTCTTTTGTTCAGAACTTTCTTGACGGACTAAACCTGTGAAGATCCCACCTTTTTTCAAGTACCAGCTGAACGCGTGAAAGAAATAATAATCCCCTCATTGTATAAGTCCGCTTTTGTAAAGTTTTGTAAATCTAAATGATAAATTAAAGTGAAATCTTGTAATATCAATTAAAATATGCTAGTTAATAATGTCTTTAGTGACATAACTGAGAGAGAGAGAGAGAAAACTTGACAGTAAGCAGTATAGACAATATAAAAAGGGCGCGAAATTCAATTTACTTTTAACACTCTCCTTGAATTTAAGCCCTAAAAAATAACTGTATTAACAAAAAAAAAACAGAGAATTTGGTTTGCTTTAAACAGTTCCAGTTTACACAAATTAATTAAATTGTAATGATTTAAATGAACCCATTCCAAGCTTAGATCTTAAGAATTGAAATTTAGATTTAGATAATGCCTTGGTAAGTATATTTGCAAGTTGGTTATCACTACTACATCTTTTATGAAAGTTCACATTTTTAATAACACTTATAGCACTTTGATTGTCTAGATGAAGACACAATGTTTCCTGTTTGTATTCTCCAGCATCAGTTAGCAGTAACTTGACCCATATTGCCTCTTTAGTGGCAGCACAGGCAGCCATGAACTCTGCCTCTGTTGTGAACAGAGCCACTGTTTGTTATCTTTGACTACACCATGTTACAGCTGCTCCATTTTTCATAAAAACATAGCCAGTGACGGAACGACGGGAGTCCAAGTCGTTTGCACAGTCGGCGTCACTATATCCAGTCACTTCCGATGGTTGAATGGATTTAGCATAGCATAGCCCGTAATTTTTTGTGTCTTTCAGGTATTTGAAAATCTTTTTAACTGCATTCCAATGTGTTTGATTATAATTATTAAGGAATCGACTCACCAGACTGACGGCAAACATGATATCTGGTCGACTCACTATGGCCAGGTGCATGAGGAACCCCACTGCTTCTCGGTATGTTATGTTCTTTTCAGGTTCACCTTCTCCTTTCTGTAGCTTCACGTGAGGATCAGCTGGAACACTGTTGGTATTGGCATCATTCATATTGAATTTGTTCAACATTTGTTCTATATATTTGATCTGATGTATGAATATGTGATTACTGAATTTTTCTATTTGCATACCGACAAAGTTATTAGGTTTATCTAATACTTTGATCTCAAATATGTCTTCCAGTTCTTCTGTTATTTCTTTTAGTGCTGATTTATTAGTAGAGAATAGCAGTCCGTCATCTACATATATACAAAGGTAGCATTTTTTATTGTTTACTTCACCAACATACACACATTGATCAGCTTTACTGTTTACAAAACCAAATTTTTTAAGTACAGAATCAAATTTACTGTTCCAGCATCGTAGAGCCTGCTTTAACCCATATAGAGATTTGTTAAGTTTACATACCATATTGTCTTCGCACGCCAGCCCTTCTGGTGGAGTCATATATATGGTCTCTTCCAGTTCACCATATAAGAAGGCCGTTTTGACGTCTAGTTGGATGATATTGAGGTTCTTTTGAACAACTGTGGATAGCAATAACCGAATTGAGTCATACCTCACCGTTGGTGCGAAGGTTTCCTTGTAATCAATACCTTCAGTTTGTGCATATCCCTTGGCGCACAGCCGTGATTTGTAGCGTGGACCTTTTGGTTCATCTTTGATTCGGAACACACATTTGCATCCTATAACTTTAGCATTTTGGGATTTCTTGACTAATGTCCAAGTATTATTTTTCTGATGAGCATCTAATTCTTCATCAATTGATTTTCTCCATTCTTCTTTGTTTGTGAAATTTAATGCCTTTTTATATGTTTCAGGAACGTTTGACAGGAGTTCTTCAATTTCACACAGGTAAGTATTTTCTTCTGGATCATCTATATTTTTAATACCTTTTACTTCTTTCTTTCTAGATCTCAGTGTGATATTGCTGATTGGAGGACGCACAAGACATTTTCATTGGTTTGTATTCGCTGTCCGAAGAGTTATTCTCATGTACAGTGTCATATGAACAATCAGATGTAGAGTCTTCACTGTCATTTGTGTCATCATGGTCACTGTTTGTTTCAGGGTTCTTCACAGACAATTCTACAGGAACATAGTCTCTCTTCACAGTGGCTTCAAGAAATACAGCATCTCTGCTTTTCATAATCTTTCGAGTGCCTGGTACTATAAATCGGTAGCCTTTTGTGTAATCACAGTATCCGATTAAGATCATCTTCTGTGCCTTTGGATCCCATTTCCTTCGTTTTTATTTGGGCAGGTGCACCATAGCTTCACAACCAAATATGCGCATGTGATTGACATTTGGTTTTTGTCCGGACCACATTTCCTCGTGTGTTTTGTATGACAAGGATTTGGTTGGCGAACGGTTTATTACATATTGCAGCATTTCTGCTTGCAATCTTTTTTATGTTCTCTTATTCTTTCCGGGCTAGTTTTCTTTTTAATTCAATATATTTCAAAATTTTAGAATTTGCTTGATTTTTGCATTTTGTTTGGGATTGAAGTCGTCATAGGCATTCGACAAAAAAATTTATGGAGATATGATCGTTTATTGTGCGTAAAAGACTAGTTTAAAGCTATTATGAGAAATATTTATTCAACAACTATTTTTAAAAAAAGGACATTTTAAAAAAGTGGAAATATCAATTTTATTATCAAAATGTTAGTTTTTCGCCTTTTCTTTTTTTTGTTCTCACACGCCTACTCTACCTTACCTACGCTATACAGTACACTTTTACAACATCTTTTTCACGCTCAGACAAATACTCTATCAGGCTGTTCTTGCAACAGTTACGAGAATCCTGGGTCTTATGGTTTAAATCAAATCTGGTTATCATTTGACCTGGGGGGATTACTTCAAGACCTGCAAGGGAAGGATATCCTTCTTGTATAGGTTACACTAGCTAGACATCCTTACTATTCTTAAAATACTCGTATATTTTAATTTTTCTTCCTTTTGGTGCTCTTTCGGGTATTGTGACCTTTTAGGTATCCTAATCCAATTTGGAATTTTTGTAGTTGCAGTGTTTTAACTATGACATAAAGAAAGGCTGGGCAGCAGTATTTTGCTGAGTGTACTGACAGACGATTACCCAGTTTGCGAGCACTCCAAACCACCTATTCCAGCCACAATTCCATAGCGGATTTACCAGCGGTCTCAAGGAGACCTGTAGCTAAGTTCTAGTTCCATCACCCAAAATTCACTTAATTAATTTTTGACAAAAAGCCAATTGTGTCAGCAATAGGTTTATCTGACAAGTAGGTGGGGTATTTTATTCGATACGGAATTATTATCTTCCTATTTGCTACAGATAATAATTTATTATAGTTAGGCCTCGTGTTTTAATTTTATGTATGGCATTGTAACAGTTATAAATTATGCAACACTTCTTTCTCAAACAAAAATATCCGTACGTTAAAAGCTGTTTTAAATGTTAGGTCTTCCAATTTGTTAATGATTTGGTTTACATCATGGACCAATAAACAATAGGACTGACAATCGCCATACTAAATGGCGTAGCGCGGAAAAAGCTCAAAATGCCGTATTAAACCTAGATGGCGCACCGAATTGATCGGGATATAGGTTTCTTAAGTTTTCCGCCAGGTTCGCTCCCGTCGCTTAAGGATTTGCTATAAACGTCAAGTATACCAGTTGTTGTAGTAGTTCTAAAGGAAACAAGTAGATGGCGTTAAAAAAAATCAGAGATTAAATCGGATACCGATCGTGGCGTCTCCGTCGATTCCGTCATATCCCGGGCGCGGGCGCCGCAGTATCTGAGTAGATAGCTACCTACTATTTCGCCACGCTCCGTCAAGCCCCGCGGTAAAAACTAAGATGCTGGAACGAAATTTCTTCCTATTCGTAAGAAAAAACTACCAACCAAATGCATGAATGCAACCATTCTGGTATCGAATGCGAAACCGCAAAGCTTGACGGAGCGCGTCCACGATATAGTAGCGAGATTAAGCGGGAAAAAATGAGTAGGGTTCCAGAAATTGGATTAAAGCAAGCCATTCGGTATGGTTATCGAGACACGCGGTAGCGAGTCAAAGCCAAGTTCAAGAAACTGGCGAGCAGCACCGTGTCTAATTTAACACGAACCATTTGGAGCCACATTTGACCCCCTCATAACTCAAATACTATTGCACATAAACATGTCAAATTTGAATCATATATTGGGACCCGCGAGATTAATATGTGCTCCAAATTTCATAAACACACCTCTAATGGTTATTTAGATACGTCCAAAAATCGTCATTTTTATCACTGTCCCATAGATCAAAACTATATCCCAGTTCCAGATGACCTAGAAATTTGGCATCCAGATAGGTAGTTGGGTGAATACAAAGGAATAAATCAGAAACTAGTAATTTTTTGTCTTTTTATTTTAATTTTTCAGTTATTCTAATAGAAACACTTACTTATATTTCCTGAAATGTAAGAATAAGCAATTAAAATTGATGACAGCTGGTCTTGATGGGACCTACCAATTATTCATGTACTAAAAGTAATGATATCCCATCAAAAACATAAATATGAAATGAGAGACAAGTTCAATATTATGATAATATCACTTGGTTGTTGACTTCAACGACAAAAGAAGTGAGATCTAAATGGGTGCCAAGTTAAAAAATAAATAAAAATAAAATAAATTTATTTTCAACATGCTTAATAGCTAATGTTACATAGTGGTTATACCTCCTTGTAAGCTGTTAAGCCTGTGTTAGGAGGAACCGCTCTTCCATACTTATATCTGCTATTTTAGACATTCATATGTTATAGGTATGTTGTAAATAAAAACAAATTTAACACTACTTCCTTATCTAATCTAGCATATTTAACTTACATTAAACTAACAATAACACCTTCGCACACGAAAAAGATGCTTGATTATGTGAATGAATGAATGTGTGTGTTTGTGAATGTGTTGATGATGTTGTTTTGTTATTATTATTAATTTGTTTTGTTTTTATTTTATTCAAGTACACCTTTATTATATTTACTTACCTGGTAAGCAACCAAGTTTTAAACTATATGTTCCAGTAAGGACTCTGTTTCATGATAACTTTTAAGCTGCATCCATTTAACTAAAAGTTTTTTGCATTCTCTATAGCTTTTGTCGTATATACAGGGTGGTCCAAAAGGCGACGTCAAGGATTTTTTTTTAGATTCCTCACCCCTGTGTCAATCCGAAAATACCTCATGTATGTTCCGCGATTTTTTGTAGTTTAGAAGTTATGATTTTTTGAAAGTGTTTTTGGAATTTTCTACCAGCGCTACTTTAAAAAATCATAACTTATTTAATTTTAAGAATTTTCAACTTTTTTGTGCAGCATTATCACCTTGAATTACCCTTTCGTGTGATAAATCAACTATGCCACAGTCTTCATCATAAGTTATCAAAATAACGGTCAAATTTAAAATTTTTGGCTTGCTATGAACAGAGGATAATTTTCAAAAATCTTTTAAAAATACTAAATGGTAAGGTCGTAGATGTGGTCGACGATGGAGTTAACCAGAAAATGCCAATTATGACACTGGTACTCCCACACACCGGCGGAACAACAAGAAACAGCAAGTGTTTGGCGTCAGACTTCGGTAGGAGTCGTCGCGAACCAGACGGCCATTCACAGAGCCTACCACACCGCATGAGACCATAGGACGCCACCTCAGATTCAAAACAAAACTGAGGTATCGTTGAGAGGCACTAGGAGGCAGGTCTCATTTGTGTTTCCTTAGACGCCTCTTAAGAGATGGGTGGTGTTAACTGAACAACAGGATCAGAGGTACGAATGCGTATGTATGTATCAAGAGTCAGTAGGATCAGAGGTACGAATGCGTATGTATGTATTTAAATCGTTTAATGTATGTTTGTATGTATTTCATTGTAATCTTGACTTGTTTTAAGTGACATCCTGAATGCCCTATAAAATAAAGATTTTTCTATTCTATTCTATTCTATTCAACTTCCCCAAGGAACATAGGTCAAAATACGAAAAAAATGTTTGATCTCCCATACAAAATGCGCTATATGCTGATGAAGTTTGTATGGGAACTCAAAATATTTTTTTCGTATTTTGACCTATGTTCCTTGGGAAAGTTGTTCAGTTTCATGGACTGATTAACCACCCGAGAGGTTGAAAGAGAGATACGTAAAGCCCTGTATAATAACTTTAAATTCAATTTCTTCTTATAACTTAGGATAATATATTGAAGCCTAAGGTCTGACTAGTTTTCATTTAAGAATTATATTATAACCTTCGCAAGTTCTAAAGCTGTAAGTTCTTATAGAAGCTAGCCATCGAACATAGGGCTCTTCCATTGCAGTTTTAGTAGGTACTTAATAATAATTCGTATAAGAGATCAAGCCAAGTCAAACTTTAGGCTTTAGTATATTATCCTAAGTTATAAGAAGAAATGATATGTAAAGTTGAAATAAAATATTTTATGTTGTTATAAATAAATGACAAGACAGATCATTAAGCTTGGCACCCATTTAGATCTCACAACCAAGGAAATATATCATAATATTGAACTTGGTTCTCATTTCACATTTATGTTTTCCATGGGATATACAGGTTAAAAAAGAACATCCTAGCTTTATTGAAAATCCTGAACCATTATCACTTACTGAACACTTTTTTGTTTTTTTCTAAACGTAGACACCACTCGGGCGCACCCCCCGAGCGCTACCCGCACCCCTTGCGTGTCTGTGTAGGAGTAATGTCTACGTTTAGGCAAAAAATAAACTAAGTATGTATTCCCATTGAAAAAATACTTAATTTCTTTTTCATAAATGTGTTATTTGAGTGATACTGGTTCATGATTTTGAATATAGCTAGGAGGTTCTTTTTCACACAGTAATTATCCTCTGATTCAAATAAAAAAGGTTACTTTTCTCAAATAATCCGTCCGGCAGGTTACATGTTTGCACTTGGAAAACCGGCACTAGGTATTACAAGTGAGATAAGGGTGACAAGTCTCAAGGTCAACATGTAAAGCCTGACCTGATGTGCTGCCGTGTGTACTTACCTAGATCAATAAAAGTAAGGAGATAAAGATAATTGATGGACAAAAAAACCATTTCATAAGTACATTTTATTAAACCAATACAACTACTACATATTAAAATTCTTAACTTAGGATTTTGTTTGTTCTTGACTGTATTTTTTTTGTTAAGTTTACAATAAAAATGTATCTTGACTATAATCATTTTATTAATTATATAATTAATGTGATCTGCACATGAAATATTAAATATATTATCAAAATCACTTAAATAATTATAGATCGATTTATGCAGTCCCGCTCTAAGGTTTTTCTGGTGTACATTGGTAAAGTGTTGGCTAAATGCGTCCAGAGCCAAACTTACTAATTGGTGAAAATTGCTTGAGGGCATTTTTAGTTTAATCGATTGATTAAAACTGTAACTTTTATTTAAAATCAAAAGCTGTCGTTCGTCATCTAAATCAATTTCCTTTTCAGTTAAATTGTTTGTACATCTTTCACAATTCTGGAATTTTTTTAGGCAACACCTAGCAAGGTAGCCAGCGAAGTAGGCAACAGAGCATTCTTCTAGGGTGGGCGTGGAAACCATGGAGCTAGAAGGAGTTGGGGTTGAAATTATATTTTGAACCAAACCAGGCTCATTCATTGTCAAACAATCCTGGCTTTCTTGTTCTTCTGGCTTCTGCTTCTGCAAGATATTATCCTTCTGAGTTGAGGGCGGTGAAACCCCAATAGCTTCGATAAAGTGTTCATTATCATCTTCGCAATTCTTTTCTTTTGGTAGTTTAATAATTGAATTTACTACAATACTACGAAAAGTCATGCGAAGCAATTTTGC
This sequence comes from Aproaerema taeniolella, assembly GCA_949987775.1. Taxonomy (NCBI): domain Eukaryota; kingdom Metazoa; phylum Arthropoda; class Insecta; order Lepidoptera; family Gelechiidae; genus Aproaerema; species Aproaerema taeniolella. Next base: position 31,469,606 of record OX465243.1, read on the forward strand.
AGTAGGGTTTCTATTAGAGCCCAACTTTTGTCGGAAGCGGGCAAATAAATTTTCAAGAATATCTTGATTTAATTTATTGGTTAATATGAATTTGATGGTTTGGTCTGTTATTTCCTCTTCAAATAATTGGATTACTGCTTCGCACGACTGAACCACCCCATCAAAACAAGGAGGCCGGGATGTAATTTTTTTTAAACGCCCGTTCTTACCCAACTTAAGTGTAATTTTTTTTAATTTTCCAAATATTCTTTTGCCATCTTCTATTGCTTCTCTGACTATAGTCTTGTCCTTTGATAACGCACATTTGTATTGATTCGTTTCAAATTTGTTTTTACTATTGAGCCCATCAAACATGTTGTTCACTGACAAAATAAATTTGGCTGTGGCACTGGCAGTTTTACTCTTAAGTTCACCAGAGTTTTGAGCCGTACGAATTGCTGCATAAACCGAGTTACTAAAAATTTGAGTGGCTAATCGCACATTCATTTTTTGGAAATTGTTGGGTCTTATATGTCGGTCAGTAATTTTGATTAACGATCTACTTTTTTGGGACTTTTTGTCAATTTCATATGTTTTCACTACATCGTTGAAAGAAATCACTTCATTGTCATATTGGAAATTGTTATTTAATAGATTGTTTCTAATATTTTTTATTACATGAGGAACATCGAATAATGTGAAAATTTTTCTGCCTCCACAAAAAAAGAACGGGCTCTTTGTTGTGACACCCAACTCCTTAAATACTTTTCGGTTCGTTGACATTTGGTCACACACCACTGCTTTTGGTAAAAGCCCAGCATTGAATATTTTATTAATTGCAGCTTTTAAAAGCATTTTAAGGGAGTCAGCCTTTATGTTTGACGATGATAAAAAGTATGCAATAGGCATTTTAAATTTTTTGTATAGACCTCTTATTAAAAACACTAATGCATATTTTGCCACTTTCCCACTTCTTTTATTTTTCCCCAAATCTTCAAATCCCTCAATGAAATCATATGTTTTAGAGTACTCTAAGTTACACATGATCGACATTTCATCAAAGCACAACACACATGCTTTATCTCTTATACTAGAATTTTCAAATATTTTTTTTTAATATCTAAATACTTCTGAACATAATCCAGGCAAGCAACTTGATTCGGAAAGCCATTTTCGAATTGTGGATGGTGCAGCGAGCACTATGCCTTGTCTACGCATATAGTAATAGTTCGATGGTGACTTGTAAAACAAAGACATGCACAAGTTTTTCTCTTCCTTAGACCATTTAGTCTTGTCATTTGGATTCCGAAGTTGCATCAATGCCATTGTTTTTGATGCTTCACTTCTAAAGTCATTAGGTTTGATGGTGATAACGTCAGAAGTTTTATTTTTCATTCGGAGCCGGCGTATTTGTGCTTTCAATGCTAGGTTTTTCCTCAGTAAACTGGATGCTGAATATTTCATTCTTTTAGTTTTCGGTGTGCTTTCTCTTCAAATAAGCATTTTCTGGATAAACGTTTCTGTGGTCCCATAAATTCACTTTTCCTTGACAGTCTAGTAGTTGATGTTGGTGTAGATATGAGATATTCAAATGATTTTGAGCTGATGGAGAAGAGTGCCTGGGTTCACTGATATGACTTTTCCTTTTACGGCTATAAAATTTCTGTGGTGTCTTCACTTTTAAAACTTCTGGTGATGATGGGATACCTAAAATGAGATAAATGTGGCTACTTTATTTCCCCATGAATGACATTAATTGCATATTTTTTACATGACACACTATTTGTTTTGATCTGTAATATGAGAAAATCAAAGTCTGCAGCTTGCAAGAGATGTAGAGAAACAAAAAATTAGATTTAAAAAAATAAAATTCGTTAAGTTAGGTATTTTAGTCTATGTGGTAAGTTGTGCATAAAACTTAAAATCTTCATTTAGAATCATTGGTGCCGAGCAGTGATCGGTGAAGAAAAACACCACCCCATCTCATTTCGTGAGTGTTTTAAGAAGGGACTAAGGAAACACAAATGCGAACTGCCTCCTATTAATCCATCCTAGGCAACGACACATGAATTTGTTTTGAATCTTAGGTGGCATCCTATGGACCCATACGGTGTTGTAAGCTCTGTAAACACCCGATGCAATACAGCTTACTGACTTCCATCAATGCGATGGAGTACGAGAGAGCCTCAATAAGCATTTTCTGATTTGACTCGCTCTATTGTCAACCTCATCTATTTCCTTGGTCAAAATTGAGGTCAAGATTTAACCCATCTTATAAAAAAATATAAAAGTTTGGCTTACCGGAATTTCCACCATCTCCTTGGGGTAGGAAATAAACTGGAACTGCTGGTCCAAGTAAACGACTTCTTTTTGTTCCACGATGAACACTTGATTGTGGAAAATGGTGAGCACATATGTATCGACGTCCAAGCTCTTCATTTGTTAATGAATCCAAATTCATATTTCCTGGAGAAAAAAAAAAAATTAAGGGGGGGTTTTGATTTGTAGTTCTATAGATTAATATAACTTCAGAACTGCGAGTCATTGGTAGAAAACGTGATTACTTTGCTGAGTGGAAGCTTTGTGAAAGTAGAAAGGTAAAAACTGTAAATTTACCTGAGTTTCGAATCCACAGGATCAAACGATCAGGATCGTTTATAGGAAAGCGAAACATAGATATGTCTCGACTTGTTCTATTGCAGTTGCGATACACGCACTTTGTGTAAGACATTGTGCTAAGCCTTACACCAATAGGTATCAGAAATCCAATCGTAGGCTATTCAAAATCCAGAGTGAGCGCAAGAGTCATCAGATGTGCAAGAAATCAAGTCCGTTAGCGATAGCAGTAAGTCACAGGTTTGGCGTATTCAATCGAAAGGTCCGGGTAAACTTGCAGGGTAAAGTAAAATAGTCAAAGCACGGTCGTGAAAAACAAGAGCACAAACACAACGTTCGAAATCTCAGCGCAATATTCGTAATCAAGTGAATGAAATAATGAAACGTCAAACGTCTTTTTTTGACAGCATCTCAAGCAATGACGTTTCTTTGCACGCTTTTTATTAATTTATTAATGTAATTAAAGTTCAAGACAGATTAATAACAATAGGCTTATAGTTATTGTTTACTTGTACTGTAACTGCTACATAAGATTAAGTGTATTAATGATTATTTGTCGTTTATAAATTGATTTAGATTTTCCTATAGAACTTACGATTTTGCGTAAACCAAAGTTCACACCTTTTGCAGCGCCATCTAGTAACACCAGGGGCGTACTTCTACGACACTCCGGTTGCAAAGCTTTGAACGGCTGCGCGAGACTTCGATGAAAATCCTTTTACGCTAGAAATGACCCACTTAGCGACATCTGTCCGGTGGTACGGTACTAAGTTAAGGAATACGCTATTTAGTATGGCGATTGTCAGTCCTATTGTTTATTGGTCCATGGTTTACATCTAAAATTTAATTGTGCTATTTTTATACTATTATATTTTGGTCTGTGTCGAATTTTTTGTAACCGTATATGTTTAATTAAATTCTTTCTTTCATTTTGAATCTCGTCTACTTTATTTTTTTTTGTGTTTCGGCGATATCACCATTGTAAATTTATTGCTGAAATATGCAGCAGTATGTATTGCATCAGCCCAGTATAGTTTTGGTAGGTTGGCATTTAACAGCATACACTTAGCTCGTTCAATGAGCGTTCTATTAGCTTGTACAATTTTGCTGTGGTGAGTATGGTACAGTTGTTTGGTGTATGATGCCAGCACCTTTCAAATAGTTAGAAAAACTTTTATTAACATACTCCAAGCCATTGTCTGACCGAAGAATTTTTATGTGAGCACCCAACTGATTCTCGACTTCATGCCTAAATTCCTTGAATTTTTCCAGGGCATCTGACTTGTTTCGGAGAAAGTACACGTACATTTTCTTTGAGTAGTCGTCGATGAGTGTGATGAAGTATTTGGCACCTCCAAGTGTTTGAGTTTCCATCGGGCCACATATGTCTGTATGGATAAGCTCCAGTACATTCTTAGCCTTTGAGCCTGTATTTTTGAAAGGCAGTCGTGCCAGTTTACCTTTCGTGCAGGTTAAGCATGTCAGATTTTCTGTTCTGGCGGAGAAAATTACATGTTTAGTGCTTTCAGTCATTTTCTTCAAACTGTGAACGTTCAAATGTCCCATTCTTTGATGCCAGAGGTAAGTGTCTTCTTCTTTAACATCGGACATGCATGCATAGCCTTTTCCTGGCATATTCAGCCGGTACATGTTGTTGATGACACTTGCTGTTGATACTATTTGACTTTTACTGTTCAGAATAACACAGCCTGTTTTATCAAACTTTACTTGTCCACCACTTTTGATAATTTGACTAACGGTCTGCAGATTCGTCGCAAGTTCTAGAACACATAGAACATTTGTGAAGAGTACTTTGTTTTGATTTGATTTGTCATCATAGACGTCCAGACTCAACTCTCCCAAGCATTGTACAGGTAATACTTTGTTGTCTGCAGCCCTTATATTTTGTATCGTAGTCGTGGTGACATTCCGAAGTAAACTTTTGTGTCTGGTCATGTGAGAGGATGCACCAGAATCCACATACCAAGCATCATCATGAGTGAACACAAGCATCATTTGTGTTTCGGCGATATCGCCATTGTAAATTTATCGCTGAAGATCTGGCGCCCGCGATTAAAAACCCTGGATTTGAGGTAAGTAATTGTCCATTTACTATTCTGTGGCATTGATTAATTTTTTTTTCTTGCTTATATACGGTGGGCACGTTCCGTGCCGCTGTCGCTTTCAAAATTATTTTTTGTTTTATTTTGTTTCAGATAACCTATAACCCACTGAAGCTCTGACTACCCCATTGGGAACGTTGGACTTTTTAACCCCTACAACGTTCTGGTGTGACTTCGTGCCTCATTTTAATAGATTTTTTTTGTCATGTGATATTTAATGTAAAAAGAATTTTTCTTTACATGAAACTCGTTCTTATTTATTAAAATATAAAAAAAATTAACCCTTACCCCCATTCACGTAGTTAGTAGTTTAACGTAGTAAACAACGCGTTCAACTCGTTTCTTTTTCACCCTATTAGGATATTTTCCCCTATTAGGTATTTTTCCACCCTATAAGGTATTTTGCCCCTATTAGGTATTTTTTCCCTATTAGGTATTTTTCCCCCTAATTAGGTATTTTTTCTTAGGGAGTTTTCAGATATTACGACTTGTGTTAACGATCTGTTCACTTATCGGTATCGATTTCTTTGCTTTATTTCTAACATCAGACTCCACTTTGTCTAAAAATGTCGCTGAATCAGGACACTATTAATTGATGTTGAACCGGAAGAGGCCGCTTACGAGCAAGATATTGGAGAGACACCTTATCGGGCAAGTCCTATTTTGCAAAGAATGAATCAACAGTCTGTTTCTGCTCATGAAGCTACGCGACTCAAACAGCTTTTCTCCCGCGACGTAAGTTTGTCAAAATGGAATACTTGCTTTGATGGTCAAACTTACGTGAAGGATTTCTTTCAGCTCATCGAAGAACGGATGTTCGCTTCTGACATTTCATCCTCGTATATTGTGCATCGGTTCCACGAACTTTTTCCCGGTTCGGCTCTTTTGTATTTCGGGACAATTAGAGTACTTTTTTTTACGAAAGAAAAACGCATTCCATAAATGTTTTTCTATTATCACCGATCATATTGCTTTAAAATGGTTATTAACTCTTGACAACCCTTCTGATCGTCTAGCACGCTGGGCGACCATTATTTCCCAGTATACCTTTGACATAATTCATAGAAAAGGTATTCATAACGTTGTACCTGATGCTTTGTCACGTAACCCCATAAATGTGGGCATTATTTTTTATAATGGAGGAACTCTTAACACTTCTGATCCCTGGTATAAAAAGATTTATGATGTTGTTTCTAACAATCCTCAGATTTTTCCATCGTATGTTATTAATGACGGAATACTTGTCCGTAGGATGTTTTCTGATTTTCCGTTGTCTGAAGACCTATGGCGGATAGTATTGCCTTCAGAACAGTATCAAAACGCAATTTCTGAGGTACATAACGAGTTACCTTCTATTCACCCAGGTGTTAATAAAATTTATTATAAGTTAAAGTCCCATTATTATTGGCCAAACATGTTTCATATTGTCTCAGAAGCGCTTAGAACTTGTGAGACTTGTAAAGCTTTTAAGATCTCAAATACTCAACCCCGAGGCCACATGTTATTTCCTAAAGAGGTTACGGCACCGATGCAATCGATCTCTCTCGACATTATTGGTCCGCTACCGCTGGCGTATTATGGTTATCGCTATATATTAACTATAGTTGATGTGTTCACTAAATACGTCTGGCTAAATCCTTTAAAAAGGGTTAATAGTCAAGCGATCGCTACCATTCTTGAGAGGGATATCTTTTTGTGGTATGGTGTTTCGCCTACGTTGTTATGTGATAATGCAACAGTTTTTCATAGTAACCAGTTTCGTACTTTTTTGGCTTCCTATGGTATTCCTTCACCTGTGGAACGCTATAACCAGTCAGTGGTCACTTGTCTCAGTATTTTAGTTGAAAATGACCAGCAAAGTTGGGCCAAGGTACTACCCAAAGTGAAACTATATTTGAACTCATGTATAAATATGGCAACTGGATTTACCCCCAATTTTCTGATGTTTGGAAGGGAAGTCGAGAGTCGCGTTGAACGTGCGGCTGCGCTCTCTTCCCTTGATCAGGTTTTTGCTAAGGTTTCAGATAGTCTTTCGTTGGCGTTTTTACGGAGTGTGAGTTATTATAATAAAAGTCGTAACCCCCTCATTTTAAATGTCGGTGATATTGTGTGGCGTAGGAACTTCTCTTGTTCATCAGGCGCTGACTATTTTTCGAGTAAATTTGCACCCAGATTCACTAAGTGTCGTGTAGTTCGAAGAGTTTCTCGCCAAGTCTATGAGTTACAGGATGTCAATTCTCCTTCCTCTGGTACTTATCATATTAAAGATAAACTCAAATAACGTCCTTTTTTCGTCGTTGGTTAAAGTACCTTTTAAGCTATTGCATAGATTCTATCGCGGGCCTTGAGCGCGGGGACCGAATCCAGAAATTCCGTAACGAAAAAACCTAACGCTCCCCCCACTCCGACGGGCACGGAGGTATGGCTTGAAGGCCGTGCATCGTCTAACGTCGTTTCAGTTCGGCAGTCTTCGACACGGTGTTTGTGTGCGTGCAACAATAATAATAATAATATAATAATAATATCCCCAGAAATGGGAGAAGAAAATGGTTTTTCTCCAATAAAATATTAATAATAATATAATAATAATAATAATAAAATAAAGTTGCTCCGATCCGGACAAAAATCGGTATCTGGGGGGTTTGGGGGTCGATGATTCCGAATATCGGGTCACTTTTTCGATTCCACCATTTTCCAAGATAGCCGCCATACAAGGAGTGGTGAGGCGAGGCCGCAGGCCGAGCCGAACCACGACGCCACGCTGCGAGGCGAGGCCGTAGGCCGAGGCGAGCTGCGTAAAAAGCGAGGCCGAAGGCCGAGCTCCGCGTAGGGCGTAGCCCGGAGCGTTCCCCCCCTAATCCAAGATGGCCGCCATACAAGTTTAGATTCTAGAGGTGAGGCGAGGTCGAAGACCGAGCCGCGTATAGGGTGAGGCCGAAGGCCGAACTCCACGTAGGGCGAAGCCCGGAGCGTCCCCCCCCCTAATTAAAGATGGCCGCCATACAAATTTAGATTTTTAAGGTGAGGCAAGGTCGCAGACAGAGCCGAACGCGCGAGCCGAGGCCGTAGGCCAAGGCGAGCTGCGTATAGGGCGAGGCCGAAGGCCGAGCTCCGCGTAGGGCGAAGCCTGAAGCGTCACCAAGCATATTACCCGCCGACCGCCATCCGAAAATTTCATATCCGCCATCTTGGATTTTAGTTGGGGGAATCGTGACGCGAAGGGCAATGCCCGGAGCGTCTCGATTCCCCCCACCAAAAATCCAAGATGGCAGATATGAAATTTTCGGCCATACCGACATGGGTGTCGTTTAATAGGTTTTCAGGGGTTCTGATTCCGAAAATGACATCCATTTTGAAATCCAAGATGGCGGACATGTATTTTTTGTAAAAAACCGTCATGGGTGTCGTTTAATAGGTTTTTGAGGGTGCTGATAGCGAAAATAACATCCATTTTAAATCCAAGATGGCGGCCGTAAAAACAAAAAAAATGGTAAACTTTTTTGAAATTTTTACATAGCATTTTGTATCAACTTATGCAATTATAATTAAAAGTAGAGAGCTACTTTTAATTTTAATTGCATAAGTTGATAGAAAATGCTATGCAATAGCTTTACCGCGGCAGTCCCCGAGTGCCACACGTCTATTTTTTCCTTTTCCTTTTTGGTCGTCTTTGGGTCTATATCTTTTTACCCTTAGACAAAGTTTTTTTTTTCATTGGTCGGGTGGGCTGTACAGCCATTGTTGTCTGTCAAGTTTGATTTGTTTGATTTTTGTCTTTGAGGTCAGTGTTCTTTTCCAAAGACATTTTATCTTTTTTTTGCTTTGGCAAATTTTTTTTCTTTGTAGTCTTACATTTGTGGACGTCTTAGTTAAACTATATTTATGGTATGGTTTTGCATGGCCATTATGGTGGCAACATAGACATAGAAAAATAATTTGGTGGCAACCATTAATTTTGACTGTCAAGTCCGAGTTGTCTGACAGTCCATTATTTTCTTTGAAGTCTAGGTCTGTGGTATTTGTTATTTGCATGGATCTAATACATAAGGATAGAAATCTTCGAGCTCAAACGCGGGCCGAGGAAGAGATAGAGCAACGAGGCAGAACGTCTCATTCTATTAGGGTGACTATGCGATTACTCGTATTATAATTTATTTTTTTGGGGGCGGGGGGGGGGCAAAGTATACGTAACAGACAAATACAGGCTTCCATTTAAGAATAGAAGTTTTCCTGTAGTTTTATTTTTATATAACAAACCATCAGCAACATTTCCGTTACTACATTTTTGTTATGAAACACCAAATTGTATGATAATATACAAGGAGGACACAGAGTAGTGGACATCGGGAATGTGAAGTTAGGTTGCGAAAAAATAAAACAAAATCTCACCTTTCGTCTCATCTTATAATCAAATCATTAAAACATGCTTTTAACTTAATTTCAAAACTTTTCCCATTAAAACATTTTCCCCAAGCAATCCATATTGGATTTTTGTAAAATTGGAGTTTTTTGCTTAGAATTTGTTTTTTCCTATTTTATCTAACGGACCTTAGGGAGAGCCCGTTTAGTTCCATAGGGAAATCAGTATCTATAAGTTAATTTTGATCTTATGTTAATTTTTATTAGAAATTATTAAATAATAAATTTTGTCAATTCCCCATTTCACAGAATAGAATAGAATAGAAAAAATCTTTATTTTAAAGGACATACAGGATGCCACTTAAAACAAGTCAAGATTACATGAAATACATACAAACATACATTAAAGGATTTAAATACATACATATGTATTCGTTCTATTGACCCTACTGACTCCACGCCTATTCGCAAAGGTGCAGTCTTCCCCAGAGAAAAACAGGCAAGAAACTCTGAGGGTGCTCTTTTTAAATCGCATTAAAAATGTTCTTATTTTCTAATGTTAACTAATTCTGAAATAACTCTAGAGCTGAGCAGTCATTCCTATGGCTCCATGTCAGTTAGGTAATCAGAAATTTTGTAATAGCCCTTTTTGTAAAGTTTTTGTTTAATTACTGTCTTAAATTTCTCTAATGGTAAACTTTGAATACAGTGACGCAGCTTTGAAATTTCACTCTCAACGCACCCAAAGAAGTTTTATTTCAAAAACTCCAAGTTTGAAAAGGATGATGATGCTAACTGTATTTGGACGGGGGCGGTTTGGAATGAGAGCGGAATAATTAACCCTGGATAGTGAGTGGGACCTGTGAGCGGAGGGTCGTGGGCTCGATGCCAGGTTGAGGCCTGTATCACTATACATTTGTCTTTTAATTCGTATTTAATAGTTATCACTTGCTCAGCGGTGAAAGGAAACATCGTGAGGAAACCCGTACCTCTAAAGGTTATTTCCGAAAGACGCATGGTCCACCAACCCGCATTTAAGCCAGTGTGGAGGACTATGGCCTGAATCCCCCTTCACTGTTCGAGGGAGGCTCGTGCCACTCGGTGGGGACTTTGCATTTAAAACTATAACTGTTAAGTAGTATTTTATAGGTCTACAAAGATCTTGTGGCCGACGGGTGACAGTTGTAGCTAGAAGAACTTGTATTGTAAATAAAGGCGTCACCATGGAAACCACGGGCCAAAAGATCTTTGTAGACCTGTAACGTGTGTTTATGGTGTGTTGGTGTGCGAATACAAAAAAATACAATTTCTCAATAGTAAATAGTTTTTACCCTTGGAGGAATAGTAGGAATTGCGTTCACTTTGAGTAACTGGCGGGAATTTCCAGCATAAAAGCAAGTTGGCACAAAGTGCCGGCTGCATACAACGGAATTTTTTGTTATCTTTTGTCTATATTCAACGCTGTTGAGCCATTTTTGTCTTTGTTCTGAATCTTTAAGCACTCTGCAATAAAATAGCACAGCATTGTTGAGAACCTTTCTCCGCCAAACACAAAAAATCATGGGTAACATAGTAAGAGATTTATAAGAAAATATTTTAGCTTACTTGTGAAAAGATATGTTACAGCCACCATACGATTCACTTGAACAAGTGTGAACACAACATCTTTTTACCATTTTGTCAGTATTTTAATTTTAAAAACTGGTATAATCCTTACCGTTACGAATTATTTTTATACGATTTAAAGCATGCCACCATGACATTACGATGACACTTTACGGGATGCCAGTAGAAATAAATGATTTGAAAAAAAATACGTTTTCTTTTGGTAATTTAGGAAAAGATGACGAAATTATTATGATTACAATTAATTTACATCAATTTGAACTGAAATTCATTTCAAATGCAACGTATTTCTTCGTTATTAACTTCATTGTCAAAGCCAGACTTTTTTGATTAATGAAGTTTTTTTAAATTGGCAAGAAAAAAGAAAGAGACAATCCGTCTCGTTTATCGGTGTCCCTTTCGGCTTCAATAGAGGCTGTTGGAGAAGCAGTCGAAAATATACCTTATTGCTATGGGTTTAAGTTTTATATTCTTTAATACGATTTTTCTAAGTAATCGGTCCTTTAAAAGAGAAAGTACTAAGTCCATGGTTATTTATCGTCAGTTGTTGACATTTTGAAAGTTTTAGGAAACTTTTACGTAAATTATTACGTATTAGGTAATTAATTTTTGTTGTTTCTATTGTTGAAAAATAGCTTTGGATGTTGTTCCCAGTTACTCTCCTTTTAGGTTAATTAGTTCGTTGTGATGTTTTGTGACATTGCACTTTTTGTGAATTTCGTGATTTTCAATTCGAGTTAGTAGACTTTGTTGTCATCGCGTATAAGTAGTTTTAATTAATGTTTTTGTTCTACTTATGTTAATGCGCGATTATTTGTTGTTGGTATTATTTAAGTTTCTTTATTTAATATCAACCATTTCTTTTTTAACAGGGTTTAATTAAACTTAAACTTTTACTTAACTTAAACTTAAACTTAACTTTAATTTAAATTTAACTTCAACTTAAACTTTAAATTAAGTTCAACTTAAACTTAACTTAACTTAAACTTTTTTGGGTATACAGGGTGTTCAAATTTTTTATTTTTTTTGTAGAACACCCCCTGTGTTGCAGCATTTCTGCTTGCGATCTTTTTTATGTTCTCTTATTCTTTCCGGCCTAGTTTTCTTTTTAATTTTATATATTTCAAAATTTTAGAATTTGCTTGATTTTTGCATTTTGTTTGGGATTGAAGTCGTCATAAGTAGTAAATAAATTGGGAAGGCTAGATCAAAAATCTGATTGGTAAGGCTAGATCAAAAATATCTGAAACTACTCCGCTCCTACGCTCCGCTCTGTCGCTCCGTTAACGTTTCAGAAATGTTTGATCTAGCCTTACCAATCAGATATTTCGATCTAGCCTTTCCAATTTATTTAATACACGTTTTTTCAAGAAACAGATTTAAAACTACTTACACTTCCTTCGTTTTTAAACTAAGTACTTACTTATACACATATAAATAGTTTAAAATATTTTAAGATAGCATTTGCATAAAAAAACCTAATGGAAATTGGTTTACCAATTCATTAAAAAATGTTAATATGGTGTTTTAAGTAATTAAGTTAAAATGTGTTTGACATACCTGTGTTCACGACTTAAGCAATCCAAAAAAGGGTTTTCAGCCACACAACGCAATCACATCAATGACAATAACTTACATTTTAGTTCTAAATGACCTACTTAGTTACTTGAAGCTAGATCTGTATCCCTGACCATGTAGGGTACGTGAAATTTCCTCCTCAAAGATTCGGAAATAACCTACAAACCAAACTCCAATAACTAAATAGGTACCAAATCACATCAAACAGAGATAACCAATTTTCTTCGGAGCGAATTCATATCTCAGACCATGTTGAGCACGTGAATTTTTCATTAGATGTATGAAAAAAACCTACGAATTAACTCCGAGTCATATTAGTTATTTTCTGTAATGATTTCCTTTCCCCAAACTTTCTTTATCTCAGACCATGTTGAGCACGTGAATTTTTCACCTCTTTCATGTGAAAAAAACCTAAAGATTGTTCAGATACTTAGAGTCATTACAGCTGTATGACATAACGTACTTTTTTCTAAATTAAATTAAAAACGAGAACGAGACGTTCGACCGATGTAAAAGTAAACGCGGACTGTACTCTGTTTCTTTAGCTGGTACAGATCAGTAGAACTTTGTTATTCAAAAATGAACTCTACAATAATTAAGCTAAGACAGACAATTTCTTTGAGATCGTCGTCGCTGTATGTTGCAGTCAATTTGAATAAAAGAGGCCAGTTAATTAGTTCCGGCAAGTAATATCTAATTTACTCAGAACGGGAGCATTTTCTGAAAAAATTATATGTTTACTACGATTGTTTAATAATCATTACTAATGCAACTAGTTAATCATCGACCTCAATTTTGGTATAAGTACTGTCTAAAAAAATAAATAAGGGAAGTACGTAACTTGTTTTACTTTAAGTCTGTTTTTAATATTTGTCTTCTAAATAAAGGTGCTAGAGAGTTTAATTAATGGCTTATGTAAGTTATTTTTGACTAGGAGGAACACTCTATTAAATAAAATAAACAACATTTTTAAAATATGTACACAGTATATCCTTAATATCGAAATTGACTCATGTATAAAAACGATTATATTAAATACTAGCTGATGCCCGCAACTTCGTCTGCGTGTTGTATGTATTTTTATAGACCGAGTTTGTACTTTAACACAACTACAGATACATGAATTGCCGTTTTTTATTGAAGCAACTATTTCGTTCATATTTTCGTTATATGAACAAATAGCAACTATTTCGTTCATATAAGGAAAAGCAATTTCTAAAAATATTTTTTATTTGAAAACTTGGCTAACTATGTCATATAAGGTTGATACTTAATACATTACTTTGGATCTGAAAACAAAGGTCAAACATAGTTGTTTCCTCTACCGCTTATATTTTCTATACCATTGTTACTGCTTTTGATAGATTAAGGTCCGTATTATAGAACGCGACTCAGACTCTGATCTATATTAAGTAGCATTCGTTTTTGATTTTTTGATACTAAGAGAGATAGATAATCAACACTTAACATGAGTCAGTGGTGCCTCTAAAACATCTTGTAGTCTTAACAATCCCACAAAAAGTGGTTAATGAATATTGTATTTCGCGTTTCTGTGAAAAACGTAAGGATTTTGTACTTATAAAAAATCAATTTTGATAAAATAAAAATATGTGGAGTAAAAAATTTACGAAAATTGTATGTTGAAAGACCTATTACTTAGGTAAGTACAATAAATGGCACACGAATTCCTTAGTGCTAATTACGGACTTATTTTTGATTTTCAGTGGAATAGAAGTTTCTGAAACAGGTCACCTATGTCAGTATCTAAGACGACCCCCGTGCATTTGAGATTTCAGCTATCACGCTGCTTTTATTGTGCTTTGCGATTGTGTAAAAATGATTCAATAAAAAATTAAATTTAAGATATAAATGACTAAGCTTTTCCCTTCAATGGACATTTGTAGAAATAAGCAAAGGTGTCAGTGCTTGATTCAAACTAAGAAACTTATTAGAATAGTAATATTATAATATTTATCCATGGCTTATATACGCAATGCTACGCTTGATGTAAACTAAAATCAAAAAATCAATAAATAGCCCTTATTTCATGTCAGAACATCAAAGCCATAGATCAAACCTATATAGACCATATTCATAGTGGTTTTAATAAAACAAATGTCAATTGTCAGTTTCTATTGAGTTTCCCGCCTTTAAAAATAAGAAATGCATTGAAAACACGGCTGTACGGCCATAGATTCCTTTGCTTAAAAATAAAAATAAGCCGTTTTATTGTTTTCAAAAAGTGATATCCTGAAGATTGAATAATGTCATTTAGTTAGGGCCGAATTAAGATTTGAAGACTAAATACTTAATCAAATTCGTTCTTATTAACACTGTATTAAGTATTTAGTTTTGGTTCGTTAAAAGAGTGCAGAATAGCCGAACTATTAATGGGGAAGCTGACAAAAGTTTCGATATTTTAGATATTATACGCCTATAATCCTCGTTGGGGTAACATAAGTCACATAACTTTACATGTCATGAAAATTTAAAAAATGGCATATGTTTATGAGTATATAATACGTTGTCTAAATTTTGCAATGCACGGACGGCCCCAACTCAGGTTACCACACGCGTGCACTCTGTGCTGTTGTGATAAGAGCGGTTTTGCAATGAAAATGGGGTAACCTGATGCGCTGGCCTCTGTACCAACAATGCAATGTATTTGGTTGGCAGCTGGCACATTCCAAATTTTTTGTTCAGTGCCAGTTCAGCACAGAAGTTTTTGTTTTATTTTTGGATATTTGTGGGTCAGTTACAATAATTTTAATTTCTTCCGACTCACTTATATTCGACGATAGCTCTTAAAAATAACATCTATCTAATTATAGAGCAGCACCCTCAGATTTTCTTTATAAAGTACTTTTTTAAAGGTGAATTCATGAAGTTAGAAAAAGGTTATTATTACCTACAAAGAAAACTCAATAAGTAGCATCATGGCAGAATACCAGCGCTGCAGTCTGGTACTGCAGCAATATGCTGAGTCAGCGCCAATTTGATTGGCATGATACAGATAACACGGTGTAAAATAGTTTTATAAAATTATTTGTTTCTGTTTCTTACTCTGTTCACTTCATTGTTTGCTTGCTGATTCATGTTTACTTGTTTTGTTTGTTATTTGTCTATTACTGTGTTGTGCTGTTTTATGTCAATTGAATAAAGTGTCAATCTATCTATCTATCTATCTACACTGGGCGTCAAAAATAAGTAGTACACTTTTCAAATTGCAATTACTCCTAAACTATAGTAGTTACACTTATGAAATAAAAAGCAGTTTATAGTAAACTTAACGAAGTTTATTAAAGTTATATTTTATTTGGCATGAATAAAGTTTCAAACTTAAAATTAAGATAAATACTAAAAAGTATCAATTTTTAACGATATGTCAACCACTTAATTTTCACGTTTTGGAACTTTTTCACAATTTAATAACTTGTGTTGCCGCCTCGGGCTCTAATTACAGCTTGGATCCGGTTTGGCATGCTGAACACTAAGTTTCGGAGGCGGTGTTGGGGAATATTTTCCCATTCTTCTATCAGCGCATGTTTTAGAGCCCTGAGTGTGGCAGGAGGTGGACTGCGCCTTCTGACTAGCCTCCCAAGCTCATCCCAGGCGTGTTCAATCGGGTTGAGATCTGGGCTTCTCGATGGCCAAGCCATCAAGTTGATGCCAACCTCCTGAATGTACTCTTGTACGTGGTGAGCAGTGTGTGGCCGGGCGTTATCATGCATTAGGATGGCTCCATCACCCATATTTATTAAATATGGCCCTGCATACTCGTTGAGGATCTCCGAGGCATATCTTTCACCAGTCAAAGTCCCATTTTCTATTACCACAAGCTCTGTGCGACTCTCTGAAGAGATACCAGCCCATACGTGTACAGAGCCCCCGCCATATTGGACTCTTTCCGAGATACAAGCTTGAATGTATCGCTCACCGGGTCGTCTGTAGACTCTCCGCCGTCCATCTGAAGTGTATAAAGAGAATCGAGACTCATCTGTGAATAAAACTCTAGCCCATTCTTCTTCGCCCCATTGTACGTGTTGACGGGCGTAGCGTAGTCTTGCTACGCGATGCTCTGTCTCAAGTTTGGGGCCATTTGCTGGTCTTAGAGGCTTCAGGTTAGCTTCAGCAAGTCTTCTTCTCACTGTACTCTCACTGATGTAGTCTGTTCGGGTCCGAAGAAGCTGTTGCTGAACCTCAACTGCATTAAGGTGTCGATTTCTTAACACAGTGGAAACAATAAAGCGATCTTCTCGGGTACTTGTGCACCTGGGTCTGCCATTACCTCGTCTCCTTAGATGGTTTCCAGTCTCTTCGTACCTTTGCTTTACTCGCTGAACCGTTCTTAAAGTTACACCCACCCTCCTTGCAGTACGACGCATACTGATGCCCACTTCGAGAAAAGCTAAGATTCTTGCACATTCTTCTGGTGAAAGAGGCATTATTAGTCAAATTTACTCTCTGAAGATACCTATGCTTTTCAATTACAATTGCTTTATCAGCAGCGAATGTGTCAAACACAAAAATCCTAAGTAAGACAACACCTTTCAACAGTTTAAAAAAAGTGTTTTTATTTATTCGTTTTTTTTAAAGTCAAGCATTATAAGTTCTTATAATGCATGAAGTTTTTATTGAATAAGATTAAATTTTCTTTTTAACCTTTTTTGTTTCAAAGGTCTAAGTTTTATAGTTTGGGAGAAATCGCAATTTTAAAACTGTACTACTTATTTTTGACGCCCAGTGTATCTATCATAAAATCAATTAATTAGCACTTCACACTGTAACTTTCTGCACTAAAGTTTCCCTCGTATGGTTTGTTTGCCCAAACCGGAAATCGAACCCAGAAACCGTCGATTCACAGGCTGTGTAACTCTACTACTCAACCAAACTTCCGACCAAAAATTAAGAAAGGATCTTTTATACAAAATATCTCATAAACCTCAATCCGGTCCTTTTATCAAATGCTACGTACTCATAGACATAGAAAAAATAAGTTAAATATCAACACTGTCTAAGGATATTGCTTAATTTTTCATACAAAAAGGTGTGTTTGAGAAGCTATAAAAGCATACTCGAGACACATGGAGGGATATAATTTTAAGATGAGCAAGTGTTAAACCTGAATTTTCAATTCTCGTCAATGAATTTTGTTTAAATTGTTTTTTTTAAACGTGACGTAAACGAAAACAAAAATGCACTTTTTTCTGCTTTTTGTATGAAAATGGTGGAATTAGCGCATTTTTTTTTCATTTTAGTCACGTTTTCACAAATTTCAAGAAAAATTAAATTCATTGATAAAAATTGAAAATTCATGTTTAGCACTTGCTTATCTGAAAATTATATCACTACGTGTATCTCGAGTATGGTATTATAGCTTCTCAAACAGACCTCTTTTGTATGAAAAATCATGCAATATCCCTAGAGAGTGTTGATGTGTATATTTTTCTATGTTTGGCGTAAATAATAGAAAGAACTTGAGAAACATTGTAAGTGCCTATTCCATTCAAGAGTTGCCCTTGATTTTGATGGGATTCCATCAGATCCTGACTTGGTGACAATAAGACCACTTCTGGAGTATACTCTTTCGAACAAAAAAAAATAATTTTGAAAATCGGTCCAAATGGCGGAGAAATCGGTGAACATACATAAAATAAAGAAATACAATGGTTTAAGATTTTGTAGTCTTCCTTTCATTTAATTTACCAAGTTTGTTAGAAAGATTTCATCCTTATAGTTGACCCTAACGATCGACGCAATAAAAGTACAGGGTATTCTTACAGATTTTAGTCGGTTCGATTCCCGGTTGGGGCAAGCGAATTTTAGAAAATTCTTGAATGCAGTTTTCTTTCTTTTCAAAAATAAAGGAATGTTTTCTTTGAGTACAATTTTCTATCTACAGTATTAAGAGTACTTTCCCTTCAGGTGGCATTACAAAATTCCACCCTGTATACAGTCGAACATAAAACCTCCTCCTTTTTGGAAGTCGGTTAAAAAGTAATTCAAGTGATACAGTGTATCTGCTCCGATCCAGCGGCAGTGCTTCTCGCCGCCATAGTTCTTCGTAAACAAAACACTATCGGCTTACGGAGAATAAGAGAAGTAAAGAAATATAAATTGAAGACATAGCTAAGAAAAACATATATTGAAGACCTGGCTGTATGGATGCAGATTCCTTTGCCTTTCTCGAAAGAGATAAATTTAAAAAACAACATGTCCTTTCTTTTAGCCCATGTATAGGTCTTTGGCGGGAACTCGGCGTGAGCGGTTGCTTTGTCAATTGAATTTTCGTTTTCTGCGTGAGGAAGTTGTTTAATGTGTAATAGTGATAGTGTATTATGCAGTAAATTGACTAAAATTCGTGTAGTGATGAAAAATTCAAGTGATAACAGTGTTTCTGCTCCGTTTGGTACCGACAAAGATCCTCGCGGTTGTGCTTCTCGCCGCCAGTTTTCGTAAAACAGACGCTATCCGGTTTTACGCAGAACATGAGGAGCTTAGGGCTTAGGTTAAGTTGAAGAAAGAAGATTTTTCACTGAAGACATGGCTGTATGGACATAGTTTCCTTTGCCTTTCCCGAAAGGGATAAATTTAACAAAAAAAAAATAAATTAGCCCATGTATATGTCAAAAATACGTTGATCTCTATGGTATGAGTAAAATGTTCTGAAAAACACCTAGCTTTGAATTTTTTCAGGGGTTTTTGTTGTTGGTTTTATATTTACTGGCTAAATTTCGAGATTTTATGTAGTCTAAATGTTGACCGGGGATATAAGGTACCCCTATGCAAAATTTCATTAAAATCGGTCCAACAGTTACGGAGATTAGCCCGTGCAAACAGACAAACAGACAAACAGACAAACAGAGAAACAAAAAAATCTAAAAAAATCGGGATTTGTTTTATTTCTCTTCTGACATCCCCCTGACTCGGTTTTTAGCATTTTTTTTCTATGTACAGAAATTCGACCTCTACAGTTTTATTATATGTATAGATGAGATGAGCAGGGTTTCACGCTGGACTGGGAGTGAAAGAAAAACTTAGAATGTGCCAGCTGCCTACTTTTCCCAGGCATACTGTAAAGTCAGTAAGTAGGATGCGAGGGTTTTGTTGTACCGTGGGCGAAAGGCTGACCACCTGTCACCATTATACGACGTGTTCCATCTGATAACCCTCACAATTTGAGTCAAATGATGCATCAAGTGGTTTACTAGAGCTACTGATGCTCTGCCTACCCCGTTAGAGATTACAGGCGTGAGCGTATGTATGTATGTATGAGCAGAGTTTTAATTTATCATGCTCTGCCTACACCGATAGTGAAAGTAGACACTTTTTATTTCGACTGATTGTTATTCACAATGCTACAGCATGAAACGTCTTATCACTTTCTGACGGCGCAACTCTGTGGGAACAAGTACGAACAAGAAAGTACAGGTGACGAAAATGCAACGTAGTGACATCCAATCGATTTTGCTTAGGTAGTATTGCACCTGACTTTGTTTGTTTTAATAAATATTTTATGAATTAATATTGATATACTTCCGAATATGTTGACGTACCTAACCATTATATTTTTATACACACAAATTGTTTTTATATTTCGTAGTACCTAAGTCAAGTAAATTTAGTTATGATACATTATTATTTCGTAAATAATAATCTATACATGTCTATGAACAGACACAGCTCGCGTAAAAAGTTTTTACTATTAGTAAGTATTTTAGATTTGTAGTAGCGATAACGCTGACAAGCTTTTCTGTGGGAATCGTTACGTATGTGTGAGTTAAATTTGCTATCCTTGTTTGTGTAAAAGTAATAAGTGAAAATTGTACTTAACGCTCAGATACAGCTTTTTTAATTTTATTTGCTCCGACGGTTTCGTGAAGTGACATACCTACGTACAGTCGTACCACCCTCCACCCTCCTATCAAGAAAAACTTCAAGATTCGATTCCGAGCTGTAGAAATAATGTTCGTAAGTTTTTATATTTTTAAAGTTTTCAATTGATTTTTAGCAAAGATATAGGAATTTCCAAGTTTTTTATTTTTTATGTTCCTTTCAGGTCTGAATCCGAATACAAGAAAAGGAACGCTGCGGCAGCCGCCCTAGACTCAGAAGTGGAAGAAGTCGAGTCAGAGATTGAAGAAGAACCTCGGTAATTATTATATATATTTTTTTATTTTTATTGAATTTGCTTCTTTTTGAAATTTAGTTACTTAGTTTCTAACAATGATTGTATTCTTTCAGATCAAAGAAAGGATCGAGATCGAAGAAACAGCCGGAATCAAAAAAATCTAAAGCTGCTAGGTATGTACCTACATCTATTTAGTGGATTGTACATGTTTTAGCCGGCCGTGTGGTGATCGGTTGAGAATAGCACCACTCATCTCTTTCCGTGGGTGTCGTAAGAGGCGACTAAGGAAACGCAAATGAGACTGCCTCCAATTAATACATCCTAGACAATGACACTTCAATTGTGTTGAATCTGAGGTGGCGTTCTATGGTCTCATGCGGTGTGGTAGGCTCTGTAAAGGGCTGTCTGGTTCGCGACCACCCTCTTACCAAAGTCTGACACCAAACAGCTTGCTGTGTTCCGTCGGTGCGTGGGAGTACCAGTGCCTTCATAGACATTTTCTGGGTTAGCTCGCTCCATCGTTAACCTGATCTATGATCTTAGTCAAGATTGAGGTCAAGAGTTAACCTATTTCATAATAATAATAAAAAATATTTATATACGTAAACTAGGAATTTGTAATATACTTTCATATTCTTTGCCTACATTATAAAAGGTTTACCTGTGCCGAATTTTAGCTTTCTGGGACTGAGGGTTTGGGTTTGGCGTTGATGAATTAGTGAGTGAAGTGAGCATGTTACTTGGTACTTGGTAATAATATGGGTTGATGAATAGATATATTATTTTTCTTTTCTTCCACAGTTCCGCCCCTCCGCCGCCGCAAAAACTAAACGTTTCTACCGAATTGTTCGGAGGAGACGAGCCGCAGCAAACCTCTGCGCCCGCACCACTCTGGTCTTCACTAAGCCGACGGGTTGCTGGAGGAGTGTTGCGGAATAACATCATCCTGGATGGGGACCTATTCTTCGACGTACGTGTTTATAACACGGCGGACATAATTAATTTAAGCCCCAGGGAGCGCCCAGACAAAACACAAGCCCATCTAAGGCTTCAAGTGAACCCGAACGACGAAAATTGGAAATTAATTTTAAAAAAATTCAATAACGCGAAAAAAAAATGTGAAAAGGACGCGGTGTTTTACGGTGATAAAGCCGAAACAAAAAAAAATTAATACAGTTTATTTTTCATTATTTTAATTTTTTAAATTTGATTTTGTTTTTTTAATGTTTTATGTGTATCTTTTTTAAGTGTTAGTATGTAAGTATTTTAAACAAATCAATAAGTAACAATTAACAGTTTCCTAACATTTTTTAATTTTTAAAATAAGACGTACACATAAGTCATTAATGTGAAATAATTATAATTCAGTTATTTTTGGGTAATGAGATCGATTCAGGTAGAACTGTAAAAAAGATGGTTAAGAATATTTTATGTTCAGTTTGTGATTTGTCAATACCAAGTAGAGCATTCTCTGGCCACTGGCGTAGTATTTCTCACAAGAATAATAATGCGGTATACATTGACGATGGTATTGAAAAGCTTAGTTCTGCATTCCGTAATCGGATTGCGTCGTACCGCATACATTGCGCTGATACTGATACCGGTGAAGGACCGTTAGGAAGTACAGTAGCCTCCGTCAGCCCTTTGCTGTATATAAATAATTGTGCCTCACGTTTGCGTAAACTCCTTGATGCAGCTCTTTCAAATCACATAAGCATAAAAGTTAACTTTGAGTTATTTATTAAAGTCATAACTGTTAAGGATGATTCGATGGAGATCAAGTCTTTTACAACTGATAACATAACATTGCATCAGAACTATAGTTTTGATGAGTTGTTGGAAAAAATCTCAGACATTTTAAGTAAAAAAGTTGACGAGTTTGAGGAAAAAGGTAGCGGTTGGTCTCTTTTGGACATTTTATACCTTGAGTCAAACATCAATAGGTACACACCTTTGTCAGGCTCCACCTTTATAGATTTACCAAAGAAAATTATAGCTAAAAAATCTTGCTTGAATATAAAAAATGATGACGAATTTTGCTTTGCATGGAGTGTAGTTGCTGCGCTATTTCCCAGCACAACTAATATGAATAGAGTTAATTCTTATCCGCATTTTAGTACAGTTTTAAATTTATCGAACATGACTTTTCCGGTTAGTTTGAAGGATATTAAAACTTTTGAAAAAAATAATGTAAATATTAGCGTGAATGTATATGGTTTAGGGGCTAAATATATTATTACAGGGCCCCTGTACAAAACCTCATCGCGGAAAAAGAAACACGTTAATTTGCTTTTACTACAAGACGGATGTAAATCTCATTATTGTTTAATTAAAGACTTCCCTAAATTGATCCGAAGCCAAGTAACTAAGCATCACGGTAGACTTTACTGCTGTGAAGAGTGTTTATTGTTTTTCAAGTCAAGCCAAGAGTGTGAAAATCATATTTGTGGTGGGGTGGCAACGGTGTTACCAAGCGAAGGCATAATTATTCAATTCAAAAATTATCATTGCATGCAAAATGTACCATTTGTTATTTACGCTGACTTCGAAACCATTTTGGAACCCTGCGTTGAACAAACGAGTACTCATACAACAAACATGCAAAAACATGTTCCGGCTGCGTTTGCATATTACATAGTTTGTCACTATGATACAACACTAAACCGTCTTAAGGCCTATCGAGGTCCCGATTGTGCTACAAAGTTTATAGAGTTCTTGCAACGCGACGTAAAAAATATTTACCATATCATTAAATCAAAATCTGAAAACCCCGTCCCTATGATTTTTGACGAAAATGATAAAAGCAATTTCAGTGCTGCTGAAATTTGTTACTAGTTTTCACGGCCGCTTAACTTTTTTATTAATGCCATTTGATTGTTTGCTGCCATTTTCAATGTATTTTCTTATTTCCAGAACGAAATTACAAGACAAAAGTTCCTTAAAAAAAGTCACGTTGAGTGTTTGAGGTTATGTTCACAGAGATTCACATATAATGTCTTTAACACTTTTACACTGGGGGTTTTTTGCACTGACTCTATTTCTGGGCTTTACTGGGCCCTTGACATGATAAATTAAAGTGAATTCTTGTATGAATTACTTTAATATCAATTAAAATTCGCTAGTTAACAATGTCTTTAGTGACATAACTGAGAGAGAGAGAGAAAACTTGACAGTAAGTAGTATAGAAAATATAAAAAGGGCGCGAAATTCAATTTACTTTTAACACTAAATTTGTTATTCTCTCTATTATCTTTATATAATAAATAATTTTGGGTGTGCTTCGTAGCGCGCGGTATTGTTTCTAACCGACTCCGTAATAATAAATTCGAAATTGCTGTCAAAAGTTAAAATTTTCACTAAAGTTGTGTGTTAAACACTTAAGCATAAAGAACTTGTTGAGTTTTCAATATTCAGACTTCTAAAGTGACTAACAAACACTAAAAACAGTGAATCGTAAATTTTTAACTTAACAGCTGACGTGTACCGCTAATTTATAGTTTTGCGATAAACACCTTTACGCGCTTTAAATTAGAGCACAATGTCGAAGTGCGGAGCTTGTGGCCGTTTTGTATCTGACAAGGAAGGTATCAAGTGTTCGAAATGTAAATGTCTTTTCGAGAAAGCCTGTATGCAGATTCCTAAGACTGTTAAAATCCCTCGGGACTGGATGTGCCCGGGATGCAAATTAAAACAACCACGTCATGATAACACCGACACTCCAGTGAAAAGTGCCGGGGATGCCGAGCAGGGTTCGAATGACAACAACAATTCCCCAAAATCTGACAGGTCAGAGGATGTCGACTTAGCGCAAAAATTAATGCTTTTCCGACGGGAGATATCTGCTGTGCGTGAAGAGACCGGTTTTGCGAAGCGTATGGAAATAATGTTGATAACTATGAATGGTGTTAACGATCGCCTAACTGGTGTGGAAGGTCAAATGTCATCCATGGAAGACAGTCTTAACCGACGTCTCAACGCAGTGGAGACTCGTGTTTCTACCTTAGAAGAACGCTGCAGCAGTGGGTGTGAGACGTCGACGGACGTCACGAAGCTTACCCGCACAGTTGAGCAACTCAAGGTAGAACTTAACGATAGTGACCAGGAGCTTCTTTCGAAGGATGTGGAAATCACCATGCTACCGGTGGTAAGCGGCGAAAATCCTTTGCACCTGGTGAAGCTGGTCGCTGACAAGCAGGGCGTGCCGCTGGAATAGCGTGATGTGGTGTTGGCGGAGCGGGTGGGTGCGCGGCGGCAGCCCGGGGACGACAGCAAGCCCAGGCCGCTGGCTGTGCACCTAGCGCGCCGGGACCTCCGCGACAAGCTGCTGACTGAGGCGCGCGTGCGTCGCACTGCTGACACTGATGGCTTCGGTCTACCGGGGTCGGTGCGTCGGTTTTATGTCAATGAAAGGCTCACCCGTATGAACCATCGCTTGTTTGGCAAAGCCAGACTGATGGGCAACGACCAACAATGGAGATTTGTGTGGACCCGTGGGGGCCGTATATTTGCTCGACAAAAGTCAGACACTCAGGTGTACCGCCTTCGTACGGAACGAGACATTGACAAAGTTTTTGGTGTTATATTGGTTTAAAATTCGCTACGCTATCGTTAAAACCTTTCATTGGTTATTTTGTTATGTGTTTTGTGTTATATGTGAATATTATCTCTGTCTACCACCTATTCAAATGTAGCGCGATGACAAACAGATACTGTCTCACTAATTATGCCCCTACAAATATCGAATCTGTGTCTAATCTATTATTATATGACACAACATACATACTTTGATCATTGCCTTATCTATACTATAATATACTATAATAATATTATAAAGAGGAAAGATTTGATTGTTTGTTTGTTTGTTTGTTTGTTTGTTTGCATTGAATAGGCTCCGAAACTACTGGACCGATTTTAAAAATTCTTTCACCATTAGAAAGCTACATTATCCCCGACGGACATAGGCTATATTATATTTTCAAAAAATTAGGGATCCTTACTGAAACTCAAATAATGTAACCCAAGGTGTAAAAAAAATACCTAAAATATTCTTTACATTGCGTGCGCTGCGTAAACTATTGATGATATAATAAAATAATGTACAACGACTTTGCAGGATACATAAATATTTACAAAAAGTGTCGCGGCAGCATATGTCTAACTATTGTAGTTATGCCACAATATGTGTTCTTTTATTTTAAAAATTTAATTGAAATGCCGCCCGCTATAAAATGCTCTTTATTTGTATCTTGGTATTAATCCTTATCAAAATAAATTACTTCATATTCAAGACTGCTTCAATATCTTTACACAACTTTTTGAATTATGCAATTCGGACATTCCATTCAAAAGATAACACGAGTTTAAAAATATAAGTATTAGAAAAAAATTTCGTGGTCGCCGCTCATCCTGCTCAGCTAGCTAGCTAGGCAGCACCTTATGCGATGTAGGCGTCACTGGGGTACGGGCCGTACGGGCGAGGAGTTAATGTCAAGAAACTTCAGAAAGTTTAATAATATGTTATAAAATCAATCAATATCTATAGTTGTGCATGCTGTATGACAGCTATGCAGACTGCTTTTCCAGTTTCGGTGGACATTCCCTCTACTGGTAATTTAGGTCCGTATTACCTAAATTACCAAGCTTGATATATACTTAAGTATTGATTGTCTCTTTCTTTCACTATCAAAATGACAAAGGCGACTGCTGCTTAAGTATAGATCAGTCTGAGTCGCGTTCTATATAATACGGACCTTAGATGCACATTGCTTATGTGCTCAGAGCATTTCAAGCAATTATAATACCCTCTTCGTATATGATAAATACTTCAATAAGGCTACCTGTATGCTATTTTAGGTTACAAACATTTATTTATTCATAACTTAATTGAAAGTCCTAAATTTAATATCTTAGGTAATAAGCATAGCCAAATACAGATTACTCTGGATTAGCAAATATTCGTCTGTTTAAAGGTGTTTTTATCTATGGAACAAACATGATTATTTTATTCAGCTTACGTCTTTAGTAAGTAAGTAATTCAAATCAAAAAGTTGTATTTTTACAGCACCATTGTATTCTATGTATACCTTTCTGCAGCTTTCTATGTAATACCTATCAATGTCAAGTGTATAAGATCTCAACTTTTATTTGTTTAGTTAGGAATCATAAAAATGGCGATGAACTTTACAACACTGAGAAAGGATTTTTCTAAATTCTACCCCTAAGGGGGTGAAATGAGGGTTCAAAGTTTGTATGGAGAAAACAATTTTTTGCACAATTTGACTCAAAACTTCGTCAAGATATACCTCGAAGCAAATAAACGGACACGTGCTTCGCTATTTTTAAAAATCATCCCCTAAAGGGTCAAGAATGAAACGGGTGACTAAAAGAGTTCTTTGCGCGAGCGACGCCGCGGGGAAAAGCTAGTTATTATTATTTTTGTACAAACCTCCACTTCCGTTACATGCATTTCACTCTAGACACCAAACCTATCTATGTTTATACATATACTTACATACTGCTGCAACGCTGCCAGCCTATATCACACTACAAAAAAAAATCATACACTGGCGACTATCACTGCGCCGCTAACGCACAATAATCATTCAAATACACATAAATACACTGACCTCTTAGTACCTATTTGTGCTTGTTTTTCACTTACGTTCACCATTTATTATTGGCACCGGCGCTAAGAAACGACACTTAAAAATTGGTTTCCTTAATCCCGGCTCGCTGGGAAACAAGCTACTTACCGTAGCAATAGCTAAACATGACTTAGACATTCTGAGGACGAGCGGTCGCTGTCGTTGGCTGGCTACCGGCTGCGACACACCCCGCGGCCGCTGAGCTCAGGACGTGCGCGCGGCGGCGGGGTCGACTTCTATCTGCGGCGAGGCCTGTCGGTCCGCGTGTGCGCACACCCCGCCTCCCCCCCTGTCGAACAAATGTGGGTGCGACTGTCCTGCGCGGGACAGGTCGTCGTCGTCGGTCGTCGTGGAGTACGGACGTGTCTTGGCTCCACGTCGCTTCGCGCAAAGAATCCTCGGGGTTCACACCGTACTTCCGGTTTAGGCTCGGCTGCCTTAAACTCGGTACCTCCTTGTCTCGCAAGGGGGTTACTTCGTAAGAGGCAGCGGCCATCTTGGTTTTTGCTTCGCGAAGAGCGAGACGGACGCTTTACAGTGACGTCAGTGTTGTGCGATAGAGACGCGGTGTGTGTGACAGTGACACCTAGTGATTGTGATAGTGACACTTGTGACGTTTGCGGCGACGACGCTGGGAGCCCGAGCGGGCGGCTGCACGGGCGGTCCGGTGCTGTGGCGAGCTGGGTACTAGTCCCGCTTGCGGCGGCAACGCTGAGCGCCGGTGCGGGTGGCTGCACGGGCCGACGGGCGTAGGCAGCGGTCAAGGGTGAGAGTGACCTCCCCCCCCCAACCCCCCCCACTCCCCCCAACCCCCGTCCCCTCCCTGCAACCCCCCCCCCACTCCCCCCACTCCCCCCACTCCCTCCACTCCACCCTATCGTTCCTGTATTGGAACTATCATTCCTGTATTGACTATATGTAGTTCCGGGATTGACTTTGTATCGTTCCCGTATAGACTTAGCGAGGTTCCTGTATTGACTCTGCCGCGGTGTGTGTTGTTCTTGTATTGAACTTGTGGTTCCTGTATTGGAAGTCTGTTGTTCTTGTATTGGGGTTGTGTGGTTCCTGTATTGAATTTCGGTACAGGATCTCCGCACACCCCTTGGAACTATGGAGAAAGAGAACCTCCTAATCCAGGAGGAAATTGAGAGGCGGATAGAAGAGGTCGTGGCACTCAGCGACATGGCCGAAGAGGCATTCAGGCCGCGAAGCTCTCTGGCGCGAACGCCGCCGGGGGGGTCAGGAGAACAGATTTCCCTGCTTTCATGACCCCGTCGCAGGAGTGGGCCTTGGATGAGGAGAGGGAAAGGGAGAGGGTTGCCGAGAGGCAAGGGAAGCGACCGTTGTCCTCTCCGGAGGAAGTGCGTGAGGCGCTGACTAAGCGCCTCCAGATGAGGCGACAGCAGACCATTCCGCCGCCTGTCGCGGGCATCTCCACCCCCTGCGGGGCGCGCCGCGCGGGCAGCTGTTGCGGAAGGAGGGGACGAGGCCGAGCGGGAGGCGCAAGTCGCGGAGGCTGCGGAGAGGAGGAATGACCGGGAGCAGTTGGCCCGTGAGAGCGAGGCAGAGTTGTCCTTGAGAGCCAACGAAGCGGCCAAGGCAATGATGGAGCTAGTGGCCTCAAACACCTCCAAGCTGAACAAGGCCGAGATTGCGGGCGTTGGCTTAAATGTAAACAGGATGATGGGGGTGCTGACCACCCTAGTAGCTCGAGTGTCGGCAATACAGTGTGTGGCGAAGGAGGCTGCAGAGAAGGAGTTGGCCCAGACTGCGTGAGGACCCCCCGTTGTCGCAATGACGCAGCAGCAGCCGTCATATGCAGACAAGTTGCGCACAAGAACGGCGGAACGAGAGGTTCCGCGTAATAATGCGCACGCGATCATCGTGTACCCTGCAGAGACGGGAGATGGGGCCTCCCTGAAAACGGCAGAGGATACTAAGGGCGCAATCAAGAAGGCGATGGACCCAAGGGTCCTTGGCGTGCAGATTAATCGCGTGCGCAAAACAGGGAACGCGGGGGTGATCATTCAAACTACGTCAGAGCAGGCGGCAAAAGTATTGAGGGCGGCGGTGCCCCCCATTCTGCGTGTTGGAGAGGCAAAGATTAGAAAGCCACTGGTTCAAATAATGGGAATCGAGGAAGGGCCAATCACCAAGGGGAAGGACGGCAGTGAACTACTGGAGGCGCTTTATGTGCAAAACTACAACGGTTTGCAGGAGTGGCCCAAGGCCAGATTCTTGAAGAAGGTACGCCTTGCCTTCTTCAAGCGAAGGGGGCCGGCAAGATCGACGGCGGTGCTGGAATGTTCCCCGATGGCCAGAGACCTGGTGGTGTCTCGAGACCGGGTATACCTGGAGTGGGAGCGCTACCTGGTCCGGGACTTCATCGATGTGACTTGCTGCAGCCGTTGCCAAGGATATGGGCACCCGGCAAAGTATTGCCGGGCACCCAAGGAGATCTGCGGCAAATGTGGGGAAGCGGGTCACGTCAGCGAGGCATGCAGCTCCTCCACCACCTGTTGCGCGACGTGCAAGTCGGCGGGGAAGCCCGGCTCAGAAACCCACCGGACGGCATCAGTGGACTGCCCGGGGCGGAAACACGCGAAGACTAGGGCTCTATCCATGATCAACTATGGATAGTCGCCCTGGGATTAGCAGGCGCGCGCTGAGGGTTGGCCAATTGAACCTCAGGGGTGCTGAAATGTGCACCAAGGAGCTACCGTCCCTCGCACAGGGGCACAAATTGGATATGGTCCTGGTACAGGAGCAGTACAGCGGCAGCGGAGGAGTGCCCGGGATGCTGCAGCTGGGCGGTGCGGCAGTGGCTGGACTCTACGTGCATAGCAGGTGGTTGACGGTCACAATGTTAAACCACCTGTGCACAAGCCACTGCCTTGTCTGCCATATTGTTGCGGGCGAGCAGGAAATTCATGTCATCTCTGCATACTTCCAGTACCAGGACGACCCCGAAACACATGTTCAACATTTGCACAGTGTGCTGGAGGAGCTCCGAGGGAAGGCTGTCCTCATAGGGGTGGATGCGAATGCACACTCTCCTATGTGGTACAGTAAGCCGGAGCAATACGAGGGACGAGGTCGCGAAGCGGCCACAGGAGAGAGGTTGTAGAAGGCCTCATAATATCCAGAGGCCTCAAGCTCCATAATGTAGAAGGCCAGCCCTACACGTTCTCTACCGTGAACGGTGAATTGAACGTGGATTTGACGCTCTCAACTAGGGGAGTAGATGTGAGGAGCTGGACGGTCCACGTCCATGCCAGCACCAGTGACCACAGATTGATAACCTTCACGGTGGGGGACGCGAGGACCCAACAAGGGAGGGACCCCATTGCTGCTATGGGCCAAGTGAGTGAGAATCCTCCGCCGTTTCAGGGACCGCGGGGTGGATTGGTCCCGTTTCCAGGACCGGGTCCAGGGGATAATGGGGGACATGGACTTTCGACGGTCAGCTGAGGGGGTGAGCCAGCAGTACACCTCGGCACTCGTTAGGGCTGCCGAGGAGTGCTTGGGGCGGGTGAAGCCGAGGCGGTCAAACACTTATGAGTGGTGGACCGCCCAGCTGGATAGGGCTAGGAGGGAACATAATCGGGCGAGATGCGCGTGGCAAGAGAGTAGGCGCGACGGAGGTCCGCTAGAACAAGAGCGACGACATCGGTTCCACCGCGTCCGCGCTGAGTACCGAAGGGCCATGCAAAGAGCAGAGACCGACCACTTCCGGCACATGGCCAACAGTGGGAACGACGATCCGTGGAGCTTGGCGTACCGTGCCGCCAGCGGCCGGGTGCGACCGCCACCATCGGTAGTTAACGGGTTGACGCTCATCGGCGGTAGCACGGGATAGACACGCAGGAGACTATGGCGGGGATCCTAAAATTGATGTGCCCTGACGATGACGCACAGACGGACCCTGATTACCACAGGCAAGTAAGGTTGGCAGCTTTGTGCACTCCGTCGGGAGAGGACTCTAGAACATTGAACCGGGAGATGATAGGGGCCATTATTAGGAGCTTACCAAATAAGGCGCCCGGTCTCGACGGGCTCACCGCGAGGATCATCCGAGCGGCTCGGAAGGTATCCGAGTACGAGCTTACAGAGCTCTTGGCGAAATGCGTACGGGAAGGAGTCTTTCCAAAGGTGTGGAAGGTAGGTAGGCTAATTGTCCTTCCAAAGGGCAACGGGAAGGAACCCACCGACCCAAAAGCGTATAGGCCGGTTACGCTGTTACCAGTGCTGGGGAAGGTGCTGGAGAGGGTCATATGCGACTCCTCGTCGGGACTCTACACAAGAATCTCGCCATGCCAGCACGGATTCGTCAGGGGGCACTCGACAGTCACCGCACTTAATACCGTACTATCGGTGGTGCGGGATTCGAGCGCCAACTACGTGCACCTCCCAAGTCGATCACGATGACCCTTAAGGGTAAGCTGCAACGGGAACCAACTATAAAATTGGCGGGGGTTTCAGTTAAGTCTGCGCGTAGCTCCAGACTCTTGGGGGTCGTCTTAGACGAGCAGCTTTCCTTTGCTGAGCACGCGCAAGACATCGGGGTTAGAGCGGCCAACTGCTTCGGCAAAGTCTTCAGGGTGTCGGCGTCGAGCTGGGGGGTTAGGTACAGGGCCTTACATATTTTATACCAGGGCACCTATGTCGCTACCGTGACGTACGCGGCGGCGGTCTGGCACGAACGTGCCAAACTGTATGTAGTGCGTTCTAAGTTGCTTAGGACGCAGAGGCCGGCGCTGCTCCTGTTAACCAAGGCTTACCGTACGGTAAGCACGTTAGCACTGCCAGTCTTGGGGGGGGTGCTGCCTGCGGATCTGGAGGTGTTCAGAGCGGGTACGGTGGAATCGACGCGCGGGGACAGGTTTGGGCGGGAACTGGACGCGCTAAACCGTGCGGAGAGGAGGAGGGTTATGCTAGCATGGCAGGAGCGTTGGGAGAACGCGGACCAGGGGGGCGATCTCAGACGCTTCTTCCATAGCGTAGCGGGGAGGGTTGATGCCACATGGGTCGAGCCCGATTATGTAGTGTCGCAGATGCTAACAGGGCACGGCACTTTTAATGGGAGGTTGCGAGACCTAGGTCTCCGGGAATCCGGAGACTACCCGTGCGGAGAGGGGTTCCCAGAGTACCGGGATCATGTGCTCTGGGAATGCAGCTTGTACGCTGCGGATATGACAAGGTTGGTGGGGGGGATCAGCAGGGGGGGCGAGGCGGGACCGATCTACTTTGGCGACCTTGTGAGCTCGGCGGAGAACTTCGCAAGCTTTAGGGAATTCTGCTCGAGATGGCACTCCCGGAGAAGCGGCATTGGTTAAGAGTTGGAGCGCGCGTAGAGTGTCGGGAGAGGTTGCAGCGCGGATAGAGCAGCAAGCGTAGCAGGAGAGGCCGACGACGAAGCTGTGGTAGTGGCGTCATGCCCCAGAAAGGGGAGAGTGAAAAGGGACAACAGGAGCACACAGAAGGTGTGGAGAATTTGTAAGGAGACGAAGAGTGCGCGCGTGAAAGAGCCCCGAGCAAGTAGCGCGCGCATCTCCCAACGATTCGGTCCATATAACCGCAAGGTTGGTGGGACCATGGGAAGAAGGAGGGATCAGTCCTGCGCGGGAATAAGGTTCATTATCGGTACTGCTTACCGTCCGGAATGGGTTAACGCCGATTTGTTTTTCGATGCGCTGAATGAATTTGTTTGTTCTTTGTCGTCACAGGGGGATTATATAATACTTGCGGGGGATTTTAATATTGACATTCGAACCAAAAGTGATGCAAATAAAAAAAGCTTTTTAACATCAATGAACTTACAGCAGTATGTCAACCGCCACACGCACTTCACGGACCACAGTGCAAGACTTATAGATTTATTCTGTAGCAACACATCTATTAACGAACGATAATGAATTACGCCGGTTAATATGGGCTTAAAGATAAATATAATATATTGACGCAAACAATAGGAAAAAAATAATAACAATCAATCCGTCAATCTGATAGAAAAGAAACAAAAAAACAAACACTAGAATTTAGAAAATTACATAGGTCCGAAAAGATCCCTTCACTTTTTTTTTAAAAAAGAAGGCCTACTACATCTGAGGAACCAGTTTTTTTACAGGTTTCTTCAAAGTCCCGGCTAAAGTCTGGACGTCTGTCACTCTCACAATGCCATCAGAACCCGGATAAACTTTCGTTACCCTGCCACGTGGCCAACTACCTCGATGAAGCTGATCGTCCACAACTACCACCACGTCTCCTTCTTTTAAGCTAGTAGGAGTGCCTCCTCAACGTCGAGGTGCTAAGGTGGGCAGATATTCTTTAACCCACCGAGACCAAAAGTGATCAGTGAGTCTGACAGCCCTTCACCACTTATCTCTACCAAGCATGTCTCCGTCAGTTAATTTCGCGAGGATGGGTCGCCCCGAAGAAGAACCAAGTATAAAATGAAAGGGAGTTAACGCTTCCTCGCAATTTGGCTCAGCCGGCACATGCGTCAGTGGGCGAGAATTCACCAAACCTTCCGCTTCCATTAAAAATGTTTGTAGTACTTCATCCGATGGAGATCGTTCTCTAAGAGTCACCTTTAATGCTGTCTTCACCGTTCTCACCAATCTTTCCCACGCACCACCCATAAAGGGGGCTGATGGTGGTATAAAACGCCACGATATCCGGCCTGCTGTGCTGTCCAACTTTACATTGTTCAACCATTGTTTAACGTCGCGTGGGCGACTATTGTCGCGGCTACTACCTCGCTCACTACCTGCGGCGCTTTCTGCTTCGATGGCAGCGAGCTCAGTCTGCAGGCTGAGATCGGCTGCTTTCCGCTCAAGCTCCAGCTGGCGGGCCGAGATATTAGCGAGGATACGAGCATGCTGAGCTTCCGCGGCCAGTTTCCGAGCACGCGCCGACTCTGTAGAACGAACTGACCTTAATGTCGCGGATTCAGTTCATCTAAAAGATTGTTCCCCTGAACCAACAATCTGTGATCCAGAAGCTACCGACGGCGGCGAGCGTTCGTTCGGCGCCGGGTGGGCCCCTGATACATGGGCTCCTGAGTCATCTTCATGTTGGGAGGTCAATTTTCCTTTCGTTTTCGAACGTGTGTCGTAACTCATATTTTTAATCACAGCTAGAAAGGACCACTATATTAACGAACGATAATGAATTACGCCGGTTTATATGGGCTTAAAGATAAATATAATATATATCCAAAACATATATATATATATATATAAGTACTACATAGTGTAAGCGTCACCAACGTACATGACCAATAAAAATCAGGAATACTTTCAGAGGTTGGACTCATCATTGGTAAAATATGGGCTACACGCCCGAACGGCCTCCCTACTCCCCTCACAGCCGTCCCAAGCCTCGCATCAAAAGAAACAATTGAAGCGTTGTTCTGTCCAAAGGAAACTTTCTTAGGACACGACTACTCTCCTCAACTGCCCAGCAACGAATGTCCCCATCAGCAAAACTTCCCTTCCTTCACTGTACAACGGCTAACTCGCTTCTGCCTCGAAGAGGGGTGTACGTCTCCTTTTATAGGCGCTCCGCCCGGTGGGGCGAGCGCGCAGGTGTTGATGACTCAGTGAGCTAGCAACGCACAAAAGTGGCGTGATCGAGTCAGACCACGCACTGCGCCAACAAATAATCCAATAAAACGAACACAAAATAGCATACTGCTTACATTCGGCCATACTGACTCACAGATCGCGTCCTCGTGGTATGTCTATGTTGAGTTTAAACAAAAATATGGCTGAAAACAATACTTTTGGACTCTTTGGCAATACTTGTCCAAATGGGTCAATTTTTTTTTTTACAGATTTATTTATTTCTTCATTGTCAATACCGTGCTAACATATACCAAAGAGTACAGTACTAGGTTTACTTCCCTTAATATAATACTGATTTCCCATTGTATACCAACTTCAAACACTGTAATATCAATATCTCATACTCAAATACCAAATCTAAACTATAATATTAACTTTTACTACATTTGTAGTTTCCCACTCTGCAATAGCAAATCCAATGTTACCATACTAAGTTATACTTGTAGTTTCTCACTCTGCAATAGCAAATCCAATGTTACCATACTAACATCACTCATACTAACTTCACTTGAAAGTCCTATTTTTTTTTCTCGTCCCTTCGCCGGCTTTCTCCTGTTACCCAAGGTGGCCATGGCGTGCTCTTCGACGACAATGCCGCACTTAGGCTTCATTGCTCACGTCCAGACTCACCGACTCACCGTTACTTTCCAGCCCCTGACTTTGGCTACAGAATCATTTTTGTGCTCGGTCCATGACTTCGACCGTTACCAGCACTAAACTTGCCTGCCCGGTCCATGACATTGACCGTAATCTGCAGAATCATTTTTGTGCTCGGTCCATGACTTTCACCTTGACCAGCACTAAACTTGCCTGTCCGGTCCATGACATTGACCGTTCTATCTATCTATGGAGGGGACACCCGTCAGGCACAGGCGGGTGATCAGTCCACCTTTTTGGGACCATTTCACCCAATTCCCCACAACAGCGCGTGAGTTTTACCTCTGCACTGACAGTTCCACCTCTTTGAACCTACCCGAAGCTTAAGCAAACCCGATTATATCCTTTATATTAAGCTCTTGCATTTGTTCTTCTTTTACCTCATCCATGCCTATTGTCTCCCATCTTATCAGCGCGTATATTGGACACTCAGTCAGGAAATGGAGACTTGTTTCCTCCTTGTCACATTCTGGGCATGTGGGATCACTTTTTAGGCCCATTATTGCTAGGTGTTGGTTCAAGGGACAGTGTCCCGTGAGCAGACCCACTACAATCCTGATGTCCTTTTTATTTAGCTTTAGAAGTTGCTTCGACTTTCTTTTTTCATATGTCTTTAGGAAGATTATTGCCTGGCGGCACTGTTTGTTGTGCTTCCATCTTAAATTGGCTTCTTCTGTTATCTTGCTTATTATTCCTTTACTGATTTTACTTGATATAGGTAACCTGGGTTCCAGGCCAATAAATGTCTCATCGGCCCCTTTCTTTGCTAGCTCGTCTGCAATCTTATTACCTATATGTCCTTCGTGCCCCGGCACCCAGGCAATGGTAACTTTAGTCTTTTTGGCTAAGGCGTTAATAGCCTCCTTACATTCTGTTACTAGGGCCGAGTTAGTTTCGGCTCTGTTTAGTGCCTTCAAAGCAGCCTGGCTATCACTATATATTATGATGTTCTCTTTGTTTTCAGTGATCATGCTGTCTATGATTCTAACTCCCTCTGTAATAGCAAGCACCTCAGCCTGGAAAACGCTAGCGCATCTTCCCAGGTGCATGGTAACTTGGCCGTCTATCTAGTTCATGATAAGTATTCCCAGTCCTGATAGTTTTGTTGTTTCTTTCCTGGAGCCGTCAGTGTAACACACTATCTTTGGATCTTTTATGTCCAAGCTCCAGCTTTCTCTAGCTCCTATATTGATCCTGTATTTTTTCGTCAAAGATTACTTTTTTTTTCCTGATGAGGTCATTATTAGAAAGTATCATTGACAACTTCTCTCCATACTTTCCATCTAATATGGTGTGTCCTTTATTCATGAAGTTCCCTTTCTATTTCATCCTATACCATTGCTCCATAGCTCTCTTTTTAACTTCCAAGTCCCGAGGATGCAATCCCAATAATACATCTAAGGCAGCTGATGGAGTGGTTTTCATCGCTCCTGTGATCATTAGGGTTGCCGTTCTTTGTACTTTCGCTAGTTTATTCCTGTTTGCTTGTATGGTGGTTTTATGCCACCAGACAATTGCTCCGTATGTTACTCTTGGAATTATGATTGCTTTGTATATCCACATCATGACATGTGGCTTGGTACCCCAGGTTTTACCTACAGCTCTTTTGCATTGCACGAGTGTGATTTTTGCTTTATCGCATTGTTCTTTTATGTATGTGTTGAATTTAAGAGAATTATCAATTGATATCAATTGTTACCTGCAGAATCATTTTTGTGCTCGGTCCATGACTTTGACCGTGACCAGCACTAAACTCGCCTGCCCGGTCCATGACATTGACCGTTACCTGCAGAATCATTTTTGTGCTCGGTCCATGACTTTGACCGTTACCAGCACTAAACTCGCCTGCCCGGTCTATGACATTGACCGTTACCTGCAGAATCATTTTTTGCTCGGTCCATGACTTTGACCGTGACCAGCACTAAACTCGCCTGCCCGGTCCATGACATTGACCGTTACCTGCAGAATCATTTTTGTGCTCGGTCCATGACTTTGACTGTGACCAGCACTAAACTCGCCTGCCCGGTCCATGACATTGACCGTTACCTGCAGAATCATTTTTGTGCTCGGTCCATGACTTTGACCGTTACCAGCACTAAACTCGCCTGCCCGGCCCATGACATTGACCGTTACTTGCAGGTTTGTGTAACGTTCACGGCTGTTGCGTAGATCTTCAGAAGGCCAAACCCTTGAACTTGTCCTTGACCTCGCTATTGACCTCTGCATCCGACATCATCCACGCTTCTGGGGTTTTGGGCCGCGCCGCCGTCTCTCTAACCCTGCTGCCACCGGTGGGGCAGCCAAACGTCTGCTCGACGCTTCATAATTTTGCTGCATGTTCTCTGAAACTCACAAAAAAAACAAAACGCAAACATCCATTCTTTCTGCTAATAAAATTACAGTTACGTTACGAATGTATTCAATCTAGAACAAACTGTTGTGTAGGTAGGGTAGGTATTAAATATAACTAGAATATTAAATAATATCTTTAAGTAAAATCAGGTAACATTTCAAGATCGGTTCTATAAAATGAGTCCACGTGTCTTATATGGAAACGAATATATCAAATTAATTCAGTAATATCATATTATATTCACAGAAGCTTGAGACCATTTTCGTGCCTCCATCCATTACATGTAACACGAATCCTACCTACGTCATAATTAGTATTTAAGCTCCCCTAAATTTAAATAAACAGTAGTAGTTAACCAGATTCGGTGTCTTATTACTTATCTACTCGCCTTGCTAACAACATCACAAAACAAACAAAATTCAAACTAGGAAACTATAATAAAAATGTATAAGGCATTTATAAAAGTGGTCATATCTTCAAAACGGCTACTCCTAGCGCAAAAATAACAAATTTTCGGGCCCCCTTTAAGAAACCCCTACACACAGTTCGAGTAATCCGGTGCCACCATATTTTATTCCCTCGGTAACAGTTTTGTTCTCGATCATAGATTGAATGTAGGTAGAGAGAAAATTTCAAAGCACTCATAATTACTGTTCAAAAATGTACGTTTATGTTAATCTCCACCCGCCGGGCCTCTTGAGGAATGCAGGCAGCATGGGCGAAGGGGAGCAGTGAAGGGTGCGGCGGGAGAGCGGCTCTACTTACAACGGGAATTCCCCGTTGCTACGCACGTCCGCCCATATAGAACAAAGGACTTTCAGTGTAGTAGAGCGAGAGCGGATCAGTTCGATACAGACCGCTGTGCGCGCGCGCTATTTTATTTGATTTTCTTTTATTAATCCGTAATTAAACAGTTTCAATCTTATATTTTATATTTTATTTTATATTCAGAAGTGGTAATGAACATTAAGGACTCAAAATGAAACGATTTGTGCATAACAAAGACAGTGCTTATGCTCGGGCCTCAAAAAGGTCGAGACTCTCTGCTACTAGTGCCGGAACTTTACATGTAGTGCCATTGTTTAGTGCACCTGTACCGCCACGGCCGCGTAGTCCTCGTACGTTTCCAGATAGCGTACACCCGCAGGTAGTTTTGGAACGGGACCCAGTACACCCGAACGAGAATGACGAAGATGAACACCCCAATGTAATTTTGGAAAGACTTTTGAAAGAAAAAGTGCAAGGTATGTTGGATAAACATTATGGTGACTTGAATTTGAAACCGGGCAGAATATCTGGCGAAAAAATTATTTTACCGTTCGATCCCGACAATCACGAGATGAATGTCAAGACATGGCTGGCCAAAATAGATCAGTTGGGATTGGTTCACAAATGGAACGATTATACTAAAATCGTTATTATTCAAACGAAACTATCAGGACAGACTCAACAGTGGTTCAATAGACTTGACACATATGACCACACATGAGAGGAGTGGAAAATAATGTTAACAAATGCGTTTCCTCTGCAATTTGACTATGCTGACATGATCGAATCCTTAGTCAAACGAAAAAAAGAGGCTACCGAAAGCGTAACGCATTACTACCATGATAAATTAGCAATGTGTCGTCGTTGTCGGTTAGATGATGCTGCTGCACTTTCGTGCATTATAAAAGGTTTACCCCATGAACTAGAGAGTAACGCCCGGGCGTATAAATGCGACACACCGGAAGAATTTTATGCCGGATATTTGTCAGCATACGAAAATTATCGTCTACAAAAGAAAACTGAGATGGTTCCTGCGGCTGCACGTAATTTCAAGCAAGATGGTGACAAGCGTCGTCCGGCGGAGAGTCCACCTTCTTCTAGAAGCAATTCTACATCTAACTTCCGGCGATTAAATTGCTTCAGATGCAATTCGACAGAACACATTGTCAAGGACTGCCCCGTACCAGATCGCCGTACATGCAAATACTGTTCGGAAGTTGGACACAATATCAATAAATGTCCGAGAATTGATAAAATTTTAAAGGAAGGAAAATCTTCAGCCACAATTAACATTGTTCAGAAGCTGAATGATATTTATAAGAAAGTGATAATAATTGGTAATAGAAAACTTCAAGGGTATGTTGATACTGGGGCTCAATTAAATGTTATAACGTTAGAGACTACAAAAAAACTGAATTTGAAAATAACAGAAACTGAAACGATGTTGAAGGGTTTCACAGGTGAAACCGTACCAGCGTTGGGACAAGTAAATATTAATATAGAAATTGATGGATTGTCATTTGTTTCAACCGCTATTGTAACGCACTTGAAACTACCAGCTGACGTAGACATTCTCATTGGACAGCCCGTGATCAACTCAGAGGGTATATCACTTGTGACTACGCACAACTCAGCCAAACTTTTGAAAAATGAAGGATACGACATTGATATAGAGGATGGAAACTTCCAAGTTACTACACGATCGGACGTTCTTATTCAGCCACATGAAGCAAGAATTGTGGAAGTAAACATTGTTGGCAATAAATCTGATGGCGAAGTTTGCACTACACCGAGGATACACCACTTAAATGGTCAATACTTCGCTCTACCTGCTACCCTAATGAGTGGGCCGAATGGATGGGTACGAGTTTATAACATGGGGAATGAAATCCTAAATTGGAAAGAAGGTCAACTGATCGCGCGAGCTGTTCAGTGTCAACCAGTAACCAAAAACTCAGAGATGCCCTGCACAGACGACACCAAGGTCAAGCAGCTGAAATCTGGTGGCAAAGAGGTGCGTATGATTTCTTCTCGATTAATCTGTCTGTGGGTTTTGAGCCTAAATTTTGTATCCAGTCTGACTCTGATTCTGTCTGCCTGTCTGATTCTGTCTGATATCATGTATTTGTATATTGCCTCTATTTTGTCTGGTATTAATTGAATTGATATTATACCGTCATCCGAATATTTATAACATTATCTGTCTGAACTGAAGAACATATTTGTCTGTCGGTCTGTCTGATTATTATTGTGTCTGATGATTGAATATTATATATATATATATATCCGTCTTATTACATCTGTTTTGCTGAACGTTCATCGATCTGACTGCCCCTAGCTGTATGTTTATTTTTCTGTCTGAAATTATCGTACTTTTATCCGTCTGGCTGTCTGACTATCGGTCCTACTGTATCCTGTTAGTATGTTTATTAATCTGTCTGATGTTTTAGTGTACCTTTATCGTCTGTTTATCTATCTTTGCATAGACGATTATGTAGTCTGACTGAAAAACTCTTATTTATATTATCATTAGATACATATTTACTGTGATAAGATGTTTCAATGGAATTGGCTAGAAAATACAGACATGGAATTAAAACAAATATAGAACAATCACTGTATATTTCAGATAAAATTAAAACTAAGTTTTCTTGTTCATTATTTTACAGCGGTTTTGTTACAAAATTGAGGAAAAGACAAATAATGAAGAAGTGACTAACGTCTTACACATAGCTTCAGAAGACCTTTTACAAATACTACGTAATTCCAATATCGCAAACACACCTGTGTCACAAATCGACTTCGGAGAGTTATCAGAAAGAGACCAATGCCGTCTTATAAAATTGCTTTCAGAGTATGAGGACTGTTTTGCTAAAGATACCAAAGATCTGGGTAAAACCGATATTGCAGAAATGAATATTGAATTAACCTCAAAGGACCCAGTATTCCACAAACCATACAGACTTTCACTAAATGAACTCCAGACTGTGCGAACAAAAGTGAAGGATCTGTTAGATGCTGGCATAATCAAGGAATCAAACTCTAACTACGCTTCGCCAGTTATACTGGTAAAGAAAAAGAATGGAGACAGTAGACTTTGTGTAGACTATAGAGCATTGAATGCAATAACTGTCAAAGATCGATTTCCACTACCTCATATTGATGATCAGATGAACAAGTTAGCTGGCAAATGTTATTACAGTAGTTTGGATTTAGCACAAGGCTATCATCAAATACCACTTGCTAACGATTCAATGAAGTACACTTCGTTTATAACGCCTGATGGTCAATGGGAATATACTCGAGTACCCTTCGGTTTGGCCAATGCACCGGCAGTCTTTCAGCGAACTATTTATAAGTTGCTTGGATCCCTACGATATGAGGAAGTTTTGACATTTATGGATGATATTTTATTACCATCAGTCGACGTTGATGGTGGGCTGTCTATTCTCGAGCGAGTAATGAAACTGATGAGGGAATCGAATCTCAAATTGAACTTACAAAAATGTTCATTTTTGAAAACAGAGGTCAATTATTTGGGTCATGTTGTGACGCCCAAAGGTATTAGACCAGGAGATAGAAAAATTGATTCCGTCGCCAACTTTCCTGTCCCTTCAAACGTACATCAAGTCCGACAGTTCATAGGTCTTTGTTCTTATTTTCGAAAATTTGTCAAGGATTTTGCAGTTATAGCTAGACCTTTAACTGAATTGACAAAGAAAAAGGTAAATTGGACATGGGGTGACCGTCAAGAAGAAGCTTTCACTAAACTGAAGTCCAAATTGGTTAGCAGGCCTGTTCTCGCATTATACAATCGTGAATATGAAACTGAAATTCATACAGATGCATGTAAGTCAGGTATGGCTGGTATTCTCTTACAAAAGCAGCCTAACGGAGATTTGAAGCCAGTTATGTATTTCAGTCGTGTGACTACCAAGGAGGAGATGGTTTATCATAGCTACGAACTTGAAACTCTTGCAGTGGTGGAATCTTTGAAACGTTTCAAAATTTATATTACTGGAATTCATTTTAAAGTTGTAACGGACTGTTCAGCGGTACGGAGCGCATTGACCAAGCGAGATTTAGTTCCGAGGATTGCAAGATGGTGGCTTCAGATACAAGATTTTGATATGGAAGTTACTTACAGACCGGGAACAGGTATGAAACACGTTGATGCGCTCAGCCGAAATCCTGTATCAGAAGTCATTCCGGTCGAAGGTATTGATGACTGCTTTTTGGCAGCACAACTACAAGACGATAAATTACAATCCATCTACAACCAAATCAAAGGTGGTAATTCCAATGATGATGTGAAAAATAATTACTGTATTCGGGAAGAAAGAATATACAGAAAGACATTGAACGTTGAACGATTAGCTGTACCTAAATCAGCACGTTGGCGGATAATGAAAATGTTTCATGATGATGCTGGACATGTGGGGTTGAAAAGGTGCGAAGAAGCAATCAAATCGGACTACTGGTTTCCTCGAATGACCCGTTTCATTAGAAAATATGTTAGTGCATGTTTAGATTGCTTATTTAAAAAGGGAAATTATGGACCTACAACTGGAAAAATTTATCCAATAAATAAACCCGACCAGCCAATGCATACTGTGCATATTGATTACATGGGTCCGTTCCCGAAATCAACCAAAGGAAATCAATATGTATTGGTAATTATAGACGCATTCACGAAGTTTGTTGCTGTGAAAGCAACTAAAACTGTGCGATCTGTTGAAACGGTTTCAGCGTTACGACAAGTATTTGCTATTTTAGGATACCCAGAAAGAATTATCTCTGACAGAGGAGTGTCATTCACGAGCCGGAATTTTAAAGAGTTTTGTGTAGTTCACAAGATTCATCACATACTGAATGCGATAGCTGTTCCACGTTCTAATGGACAAGTGGAGAGAGTTAACCGAACACTCCTGAATGCAATCCGCACTAGCACCGACGAGCCATGGAAATGGGATGATCGTATACCAGAGATAACTATGGGTATCAATCACACTGTGCATGACACAACCAAATTCTCCCCTTATGAACTTATGTTTGCTCGAAAGAAGAATCTTGTACCAAACCTGGTGGGAAGGTCTGCAGAAATCGGATGTGAAGACAAGCGTGCTGAAGCCCATACAAATATTAAAAAGAAACAGGAGTACATGAGTACAAAGTGCAACGAGAAGAGAAAAGAAGCTAAAAATTATGAGAAGGGAGATTTAGTAGTCTGGAACAACGCTTTCACAAGCACAGAAACGGGTGTTAATCGAAAGATCGATAAAAAGTATGCTGGTCCATATAAGATAGTAGAAGTTCATTTGAATGACCGATATAAAATCCGAGCTATCAAAGGCATGAAAGGTTATAAGAATTTCACGGCTATGGTTCCCGCTGATGCTCTGAGACTTTATAAGAGTTCTGTTGATTACGATACTGATTCTGCTAGTGATGGGGATATTGTGGATCAGCAAGATCTTATTGATCTCTTGGAAAGTTAACGGGTTGATCTGATATTCTGATCTGTGTTTTGAGCCGATTCCATT
Source organism: Aproaerema taeniolella (assembly GCA_949987775.1). Classification (NCBI taxonomy): domain Eukaryota; kingdom Metazoa; phylum Arthropoda; class Insecta; order Lepidoptera; family Gelechiidae; genus Aproaerema; species Aproaerema taeniolella. The sequence continues at coordinate 31,513,611 of OX465243.1, forward strand.
GAGTGATGAGACTGCTGCCGCTGCTAGTTACTAATACCCTTGTGTATGAATACCTTTACGGTATTCATTTTGTAGGATGGCCGATGTTAATCTCCACCCGCCGGGCCTCTTGAGGAATGCAGGCAGCATGGGCGAAGGGGAGCAGTGAAGGGTACGGCGGGAGAGCGGCTCTACTTACAACGGGAATTCCCCGTTGCTACGCACGTCCGCCCATATAGAACAAAGGACTTTCAGTGTAGTAGAGCGAGAGCGGATCAGTTCGATACAGACCGCTGTGCGCGCGCGCTATTTTATTTGATTTTCTTTTATTAATCCGTAATTAAACAGTTTCAATCTTATATTTTATATTTTATTTTATATTTACGTATGTACAGGTACCGAGTTGGTATTTTAAGTCATCGATTACGTCATTCTATGTAAAAGAAGGACTATTCTATGAACTGTACATAATAGTTGTAAAAATAGCTCTGCCAAAATGTAGAATTATAAAAATTACTAAAAACAGTTACCTTCATAGTGATTCCCTTTTATAATTGGTCGCTTTTTGCAGTTGTGTCGAATTAATCATGAAATATCTACATCAAAAGGAAAAATGATTAGGGCGTGTTACTTACGCGTTTATGCGTTGTTCAATCCCGCTTCTGAGATGTAAGCGTCACCAACGTACATGACCAATAAAAATCAGGAATACTTTCAGAGGTTGGACTCATCATTGGTAAAATATGGGCTACACGCCCGAACGGCCTCCCTACTCCCCTCACAGCCGTCCCAAGCCTCGCATCAAAAGAAACAATTGAAGCGTTGTTCTGTCCAAAGGAAACTTTCTTAGGACACGACTACTCTCCTCAACTGCCCAGCAACGAATGTCCCCATCAGCAAAACTTCCCTTCCTTCACTGTACAACGGCTAACTCGCTTCTGCCTCGAAGAGGGGTGAACGTCTCCTTTTATAGGCGCTCCGCCCGGTGGGGCGAGCGCGCAGGTGTTGATGACTCAGTGAGCTAGCAACGCACAAAAGTGGCGTGATCGAGTCAGACCACGCACTGCGCCAACAAATAATCCAATAAAACGAACACAAAATAGCATACTGCTTACAATAGGTACACATACACTTATTTAGGGGCTCAACTGAAAACCAGCGTTGCGGCTTCTGCTGCAACACATGCTGAGATGGGTCCTGTTTGTCATCGCACTACATCAAACTTCATTGATTTTAATTTATATTTTAATTTCTTTTAATTTGTTATTATTTTTATTTTGTGTTGTTTATTCCTTTGTTTCATTGTTGTTGTTGTGTTGTAGTGTGTAAATAAACAAATAAACGTTTTGAATCTTGAATCTTGAATTAATAAAGCTCTTGTTCTAGATTGTGGTAGAGAGCGAACCCATTATTAATTTAAAAGTAAATACATGTCTGAAATAAGTCTTTCTGCTTTTGAATAAGGTGGAAAGTTGATGGAAGAAAATTGACAGTACTTCGAGTAACAGAGTCTGAGTACGGTAGATTTTACTGTATTGTAGATGGTATAATATCGCAACCTGCAGTGATAAGTGAGTGTTTTAGTTATTTTTATATACTATAGTAATAACCAATTTTCTTTCAAAAGTCAAAAGTCAAAAGTGTTTATTTCATTGAACATATAAAATGATACTTGAACACGTCAATATTATGAATTACATTAGCCTTTTGACTTTGCGCCTATTCGCAAAGGTGCAGTCTTCCCCAGGAGAAGAATAGGCAAGAAACTCCGAGGGTCGCTCTTTATAAGTCGATCATATAAATTTTCTTACTTTTAATTTTAATTGACTTAATATCTGAATAACTCTGGAGCTGAGCAATATACCGGATGTTTTCGAAACTTGACATTACATTATAACTTCTTCCTATCGAGTCGGTCATTTGACTTTTCAAATTTTACTACACCGATACTCAGCCACTTCTTGCTAATCTTTACAAATTATTATCATTATTTGTATATATCTAATATATTCTCTCCATGCGACGAGGTAAGTTGGAACGGGCCGAAGCCAAGTGCTATGGAATCAACGACAGGAATTTTTGAACTATACGACAAGTGTTGAGGATGACAGCTTTTTGAAGAAGAGCGAGTGTGGACGGATGCATGTTGAGTGTTTTGAGGCTAGTGTGGATGGTTTTAGGGATGACACCTGTGGAAGAGATAATAACTGGTATGGTCTTAACTGTATTAACCTGTCATTGTATTTTTAATTCGATCAAAAGGTCTGTATATTTTGCAATTTTCTCTGTGAGTAGTGAGGAGATTATTGTGTATTGCAGACGGCTATATCAATTAGATAAACAGTTTTTTGGTTTTATCCAAAAATGTGATGTCAGGTCTATTGCATTGTATCTTTTTATCTGTAAGAATGGTTCTATCCCAGTAAATTCTGAAATGGTTATTTTCCAATACTGCTTCAGGACGATATTTATAATATGGTAATTTTTCAGATAAAAATTTACGTTTATGTGCTAGGTTTTGATGTATTATTGCAGCAACCTGATCGTGCCTGTGTTTATAATCAGTTTGGGCTATGGATCTACATGCGCCTGTGATGTGTTGGATCGTTTCAGAGTTACTGTGGCAGTGTCTGCACATATCTGTTGGTAAGTTACGGGAGCGGATAATGTATTTTTGATAATTTTGTGTATCTATTACCTGGTCTTGGATTGCAATCATGAAAACTTCCGTGTCTGGGAAGAGCTCGCCTCCGCAGCTAATAGTTCGATGCAGTTTTATCGACATGCGGCTGCTGGAGGTCGTGGCGGTGCCTTCCATGCAGGGACATTTGCTCCCATGATGCAATTTTTTGTTTATTATCTGTGATGTTGGGTCTTTGGCTATGGAGGTTTAGGGGGTTAAGTTTTTATCAGCCTGTGAGATCAAGTTGTGAAGATCGGACTGCTGGGCTCATTGGTTGAAAAAAAATTCTTAGAGTTTTTATCTGTCTGTTATGTAGGTTTGCAACATCTATGATACCTCCTCCTCCTACGTCTCTTGGCAGGGTTACTCTTTGAGCACAGGATCTGGGATGGTGTTTCCGTTGAGCCGTTATAGAGGTGTTTATGATTCGTTGTAAGTTGGTTAAATCCGTTTGCGACCACTTTATAATCCCAAAATAATATGGTAAGATCGGCACAGCGTAAGTATTTATGGCCTTAATCAGATTTCGGGAGTTAAGTTTAGATTTCAGTAGAATATTAAGTCTGTGCCTGAATTTCTTTCTGAGCTCAATCTTGGTGCTTTTTTGCTCTATTTGTCGAGCTTGTTGAAAACCTAAGTATTTGTAGGTTTCATTCTGGTCTAATGATTCTATGATGGATTCTGGGTTAAGCGAATACTGGTTTTGAATAATTTTCCCGTCTTTCACTGAAAATGTTTTGCATTTATCGATGCTGAATTTCATTTGAATGTCTTGTGAGAATGTGTTTCAAGTGATGTCTGCTAGTTGGTGGAGTGCTTCTGGTGTGTGACTGTAAAGTTTGATATCGTCCATGTATAATAGGTGTGTAAGTTTAAAACTATTGTGTTCTGCATTGATGTCAAATCCTTGGTTTGATCGATTCAACATGTTTTTTAGAGTGGGTTCAAAGCAAGGCAAAACCACAACGGACTTAAGGCATCTCCCAGGAAAATACCTCGTCTGATTGGAATTTCTGATGTTTCGATGTAAGTGTGTCCTAGAAGTTTAAGTTTAAAAACTTAAGCTTTGTTTTCCAGTATTGCATGGTTTGCTTTAGAAAGTGAATAAGCTGAGGGTGAATTTTATAGAGTTTTAAAACGTGTATGAGCCAGCTATGAGGCCCTGAGTCGAACGCCTTTCGATAATCGACGTACATGGAACTTATATTTTTTTTGTGTTTAAACGCCTGCAACATTACTACTGAGTCTATTATAAGTTGCTTTTTACAGCCCTGGCTCCTTTTACGACATCTTTTCTGTTCTTCTGCGAGTATGTTGTTTTGTGAGACGTGAGTGTGAATGAGTTCCGCAATGCATGACGTGAGTATCTTGTATATGGTTTGAAGACAAGTAATAGGTCGGTACTTAGATGGCTTTCGATAATTAGTATCTTTGGGGATCATGAACGTCACACCTTGGGTTATATATTTTGGCATTTCTTTCGGAGCTTGGATGACGATGACCTCAATTGGATCTGCTCCTGGGCTGATTCCTTTGGGTTGCTTGTAAACCCTAAAAAATCACAGGCAATGTTAATTGGTAGTAGGTATATGTTAGGCCAAGTTGATTTGGATAGTGTGCCCTTGATTACCTATAGAGGATCTCCTATTGAGTTTACCAACACTGCGAAAAATCTTGGTCTTATGCTTGAATCCAATCTCTCTTGGTCAGCGCATGTTGCTGGACTCAGTAGGAGAGTTCATTTTTCAATTCACTCCCTCAAACGCCTCCAAAACTTTTTACCTTTAAAAACCAAGATCACTCGCGCTCAATCGCTTATCCTCCCCCTCATTGACTATGCTGATTCCTGTTTCCTTGATGCCACTGAGGAGCTCGTGAATAAACTTAAGCGTCTGCAGAACCTCTGCATTCGCTTTATCTTTGGACTTCATAAGTTCGACCACATCTCTCGTTATCGCGAGCAACTCAAGTGGCTCCCTATTCGTCTGAAAAGAAATCTTAACCTTCTTTCTCTTCTTTTCAATGTCCTTCATAATCCTTCTTATCCTAATTAACTTCGCGAGCGCTTCTCTTTTTCAAAACCTGTTGACCAGCCCTCTCGTCCTTCCGTTAGGTCACTCCTCTGTATCCCTTCCCATCACTCTGACTTCTACTCCTATTCCTTTTCCGTTCATGCAGCCCGACTGTGGAACTCACTGCCTTACCCCATCCGCAATTCCGAGACACTTCCGATATTTAGAAAAAAATTAAAGGAACGTTATGTATCTGTTGCTTTCCCTTAAGTATTATGAACATAATATTATATGTATTGTTTATGTATGTATAAAATATATGTCTGTGTATTTATATAAATTATTTATATATTATATATATATATATATGTGTAGTTGTATTTTTATGTAGTTTATATTAGTATTTAGATTTCAGTGGTTAATTGTGCACGTCTGTCTTTATTTATTTTACGCCTCTCACTGTCCCAGGTCTGCTGGAAGAAATTTCTTAAAGAAATAAGCTGTGCCTTTTGTGTTCGTTTTTCTATTTGACTGTAATATTTGTGATTTTTCCTGTGTACAATAAACTGTTAAATAAAATAAATTCATTGATGTGGTCGTGGAGCATGTGATGCACGGAAGTGAATTTTTTGTACCAGTAATTGTGGATATGATCGGTACCCGGCGCTTTCCAGTTATGACATTTTTTTTAAACTGCTTTATATACATCTATTGGAATATGATCAAACTGCATATTAGGTGTAGATTCAGTCATGCCGCAGGCACTATGTATCCATTCAGCATCACTATTATGAGTCACAGGTGTACTCCAGATGTTTGACCAAAACTTATGCATATCATCCGATGTCGGAACTGCAGTTGATTGAAGTGAAGTTTGATCACGTATAGTATTTTCTGAAAGTTCCCTGTAAAATATTTCTTGTTATTGATGAAATTCGTGTTTTGCTCTTTTCTTTGCGTGCAATTTACATATATTTTTAATCTGTTATTTCAGTTTCTGTTTGAGTGTGTCTAAGAATTGATTGTCTGTAAGATTGGGCTTTTCGTGTTGTGAGTGTATCCCATATTTATTTTTAATAATTTCTACATGTTCTATTAGTTTTTTTGCTTTTACAGGGTCCTTCAATAAGGAAGGGCCGATGTTGAAATTGAATAAAACAAGCTGTGTGTTCGGACGTACCAACATGGGTGTCGTTTACTTGGTTTTCGGGGGTTCTAATTCCGAAAATGACATCCATTTTGAAATCCAAGATGGCGGACATGTATTTTTTGTAAAAAACCGTCATGGGTGTCGTTAAATAGGTTTTCGGGGATGCTGATTGCGAAAATGACATCAATTTTGAAATCCAAGATGGCGGAAATGGATTTTTTTTAAAATACACTCATGGGTGTCGTTTAATAGGTTTCATCAGGTTGCAATGATATTTTCGGGCAAACCGACATAAAAGCCGTTGAATAGGTTTTCGGGGTGCTGATTCCGAAAATGACATCGATTTTGAAATCCAAGATGGCGGACATGCATTTTTAGTAAAAAACCGACACTGGTGTCGTTTCATAGGTTTTCGAGGGTGCTGATTCCGAAAATGACATGCAATTTGAAATCCAAGATGGCGGACATGCATTTTTGTTAAATTTTTTTCTAGGATGTCGTTTGATAGGTTTTCGGGAGTTAAGATTGTTTTGAAATGCAAGATGGCGACCGTGACATAATAAAAAAAAGGAAAACTTTTTTGACACTTCAAATAGGGTAGGACAACCGCCTCGCGGCCTGCTTAAGCAGGTCGCGCACCACGCGAAAACTAGTGATTATATTATTATTATACTGTTAGCAACAAACTGCTGACACTGAAGCCATGCATGATGTCACCAGCCTTCGGACCCCCTCGCCTCCCTTCCTCAGACGACAAGGACCGGACCACAGCTTATTCCATTCGGCCGAGAGACGTGCGCTTTATAGCACCGAACCTTGTTTGCGAATTAACTTTCATTTGTATTAAATTTTTGTCATAAGTTTTTCAGTTTAAGTAAATGTAATTAATACTTTGGCTTCTGATTTTTATTTAAATAGTTTTCAAATTAGTTTCTTTTCATTTAGAGACTTAACATCAGAAGCAGGGATTGAACGCCAAAAAGGCCGCATTCCCGCCATGTTATTTTTTTTTACCGGTCATGTCTAGTAAAAACCGTAAGAAATCGCGAGAACGCGCGTGTTCGCCAGCTTCAGTCCCTAATATAGGTAGACTGGAAGCGACGATGGAAGCGATCCTGAACCGTCTCGCAACCCTGGAGCAGCGCGCTGGCACCCCCGCTAGTATAACGTCAGCTCCAAGTGTGGCATCAGCTCCAATCGGTGCAGACCTGATCGGCGCCTCCAGCGCAAACCTCGACGGTGGAGCCACTCCGCCCCTTCCTGTGCCTGGTGGACCAAACAGCAGCACCTTGAGGGTCGCTGGCAACACAGATACGGCACCGTCGCAGGCAGCGTCAGCGGACGTCACGGAGCGTCTCATCGACGCGTTGAAAACTATAAATCCGGTGAGATCAAACCATTATTATGTGTCTGATTTTGATCCCAGTATTCATGATGTCTATGCGTGGTGTGACGAAGTGGATGTTGCTCGCTCGCAAAACCAATGGGATGATAAAGAGTGCCTTGCTCGTGTAGGATTATCGTTAAAAGGTGAAGCACGCTCATGGTTGCGCGAGTGGACCAGTAACGATCGTAACTGGTCAAATTTTAAATTGGAACTTAGATCACTTTGTCCACGCCGCATTGACGTTGCGAATATCCTTTTTGATGTGATGTGCAAGGATTCTGATAAGTACTCCACATATGCAGAATATGCGCGAAAATCTTTGTTACGGCTACGCATTGTAAAAGGATTAAGTGCCGAATTATTGTGTGATATAATCGTACGCGGCATAAAAGACCCTCAAATACGAGCGGCCGCTACGAACGCGAAATTGACACCCGAAACAATTGTGGAGTTCTTATCGAGCTATGTAAAACCGTGTCGTACAAGTGTAAATGTACCTAACAGCAATAACATAGCACACGTACTGACCGCCAGGTCTATGACTCATCCTCTAACAGACCTAAGCGTCCAGCTCAAAATACAGTTACGCTTGTACGTTGTTATAATTGCAAACAATCGGGACATAAAATGAAACATTGTCCAAAACGAGTTAAAATTGAGGATGATGCGAGTAAAGGCAAATCAACTATTAACACGGAGCCTACGAATAAGTTATCGACAAAACTTTTGTGCTCATTTTGTAAAAAGATAGGCCATAGCGATGACAAATGTTTTGCCAAGGAACGATCGGAAAAGAGAACTAAATCAAATGTGAACTTTTGCCGCGAAACAGCATGCCATCAAAATAAAACCGACATTGTAACAGCCGTAATAAGTGGTATTCCCACTGACGTGTTGATTGATAGCGGGTCAAGTATTTCACTAATCTCAAGTAACCTTGTTAAGAATTTCTCTTGTCGAACGAACTCAATTATCCAGATGTTACGCGGCTTAGGCGGAGTAGAAATGCGATCCGATTGTTTCGTGACCTTGCCCATAGAGTTTAGCGACGTTACACTAGAGGTAGATCTTTATGTTGTACCACACAATTATCTCAGTGCGCCGGTTCTTATCGGTACGGATGTTTTGAATAGGGAAGGTATCGCTTACATACGTACGAGTGACTCTCAGCGAATAGTCAGAAACAGTTCTATTGTAAACAACGTAACACATTATAAGTCGACTATTCAGCTCACTTCGATAAACACTCCGTTGTTCGGCGTTGAAAAAGAGCGCTTATCTGCAGTGATAAATAAATACTCAGATTACTTCCTCAGTGGAACGGCCAACACAACTGTAAACACTGGTGAGATGCATATTCGACTTACTAGTGATGAGCCGGTTAATTATAGACCGTACAAACTATCACATGACGAAAAACTTCGTGTACGCGAAATTGTCTCTGATTTAAAGGAAAAGAGTATTATTCGGGAATCCGAATCTGCGTATTCAAGCCCAGTTTTGCTTGTACAAAAGAAAGATGGATCGGACAGGATGGTAGTGGACTATCGAGCCCTTAACAACATTACTATAAAAGACCGATACCCTCTCCCTTTAATCGAGGACCATATAGATAGACTAGGGATATGTAAATATTTTACTGCTTTGGATATGTTAACTGGCTTTCATCAAATTAAAATAAATGAAAACTCAGTACATTTGACAGGGTTTGTAACCCCAGAGGGGCATTACGAGTATCTTAAAATGCCATTTGGGCTTTCCAATGCCCCAGTTGTATATCAAAAAATCATATCTGATACGTTGAGACCATTCATTGATGCAGGCCAAGTGCTAGTTTACATAGATGATGTTTTGCTATTAAGCAACACCATAGAGGATGGTTTGTCTTTGCTTGATTCTGTTCTGGAAACTTTAACAAAAGCGGGGTTTTCTATAAATTTACGAAAATGTTCTTTTCTTACCACTGAAGTAGAGTATCTGGGAAGAACTATTGGTAATGGTCAGGTCCGGCCGAGTGTGCGGAAAATAGAGGCACTAGCGAATTCACCTGTGCCTAAGACAGTAAAACAAGTCAGGCAATTCCTCGGCCTGGCCGGGTATTTTAGGAGGTATGTCCGAGGATACGCTACAAAAGTGGCCCCTATAGCTTCTTTAACTCGTAAAGATGTAAAGTTTCATTGGAGAGATGAGCAGGAACGAGCGAGGCAGGAGATAATTTCCACCTTGACTAGTGAACCTGCGTTATTAATCTTTGATCCATCTCTACCCACTGAGGTTCATACAGACGCAAGTTCGCTGGGCTATAGTGCATTCCTAATGCAAATTGGAAAAGATGGACGCCGACACGCGGTAGCGTACTATAGTAAAGTGACAGTAGGTGCGGAACCAAAATACCACTCCTATGAACTAGAGACCCTTGCTGTGGTTAAAGCTCTGCAATATTTTCGTCATTATCTTATTGGGAAACATTTTAAAGTCGTAACCGACTGTAATGCTTTAAAGATGACTCAACGCAAAAAGGATCTCCTTCCTAGGGTGGCACGATGGTGGATGTACCTACAAGATTACGATTTTACTCTCGAGTATCGAAAAGGTCAGTTTATGCCGCATGCCGATTATCTCAGCCGTAATCCGGTCAATCTTTGTACAATACAGAAACCACTTAACTGGGCTCAAGTTGCCCAGGCTGCGGACGATGAGACAATCTCGTTACTCGAAAAACTTGATCAGGGCGAGTTAGATGGTTGACGTTATGTCAAGAAAAACAATTTGTTGTATTACAAGTACAGTCCGACGGGCGAACAGCCACGGTTACTGTGTTATGTTCCAAAGGGATATAGACGTAGTTTGTTGCGGGTATTTCACGACGAACATGAGCATATCCATACTGAAAAAGTAATAGACCTAATCTTAAAACATTTTTGGTTTCCTAACATGCGCCAATTCGTCAGGAAATACATCGCTCATTGTATTGTATGTCTAACACACAAGAAGGTGCCTCGGGCTCCACTACAACCTATAGTGTCGTGGACGAAACCCGATCGTCCTTTTGATACAGTACATGTTGATGTCCTTGGCCCATTGACAGAATCAAATGGTTACAAGTACATACTTATAATTGTTGATGCTTTCACAAAATATTGTTTTTTGATTGCAATGTATAGACAAGAAAGTGCTGAACTTAAACGATTGTTTACCAATGTGGTGTCTATTTTTGGGACACCTCGACTAATTGTATGTGATAGAGGTAGAATGTTCGATAGTACCGACTTTGGTGAATGGGCAAATAATTTTGGTATAGAAATACATTTCATTACGCCTGAATCCCATCAAGAAAACGGCCAAGTAGAAAGGTATTGTCGTACAGTTCTAAATATGGTTCGGATAGAGGTTAATTATAGGCACGAATCTTGGTCCAATGTTCTCTGGAAACTTCAACTGATCCTGAATACTAACAAACAGAAAACGACGCAATGCTCACCTCTCAATCTTCTTATTGGTTGTGATACCACCACACCAGCTATAAATGCCCTCATTCGCGATATAACTGTTGACGGCAGCACGCCAAATCGTGAGGCTTTGCGCGAAATGCGACGGCAAAGGGCTGAAGAACTCTTGGCTCAAAATCAGACGCGGCAAGACGCGCGTGTCAACAAAGACCGAAAAGCACCAAAATCATTTGCTATAAACGATTGGGTCTTTGTCAAAAAATCGTCACAAACTACTAACAAATTAGACAGTGGCATACGGGGTCCTTATCGCGTCATCAAAATATTACCTAATAGTCGCTATGAATTACGGCTTGTGGCAGGGTCGTATGGCAAGACCACCCAGGCAGCCGCCGAGTACATGTTGCCGTGGAATGGCGAATGGACTCCCGAGACCTGTGCAGTTCTTTTTGAATGTAAGGCACTATTAAAAGCTCTATTAAGAATACTCCCATTTTTCAATTAAGCTTGTTACAAATATTATTTGTGTATGAATTTATGATCCAAATGATATTAGTTACTATTATGAAACGCTTTCATAATTTCCAACCGTGCATACTTGTAGTTAACATACTATTCCACAACAAAGTGAACTGACCATTTGTGCACCTTATTGCAATGAGATAAGGTTAACAAATCAACCGTGTGGTGTTTACATATTTGTATAAGTGTACAAGTATAACTAAATACAACGCTTACCAAACGTAGCGCATCCAGTAATCCGCTATAAAAGATGACCTCAGCTTACGCAGAGCGGGTTCGAATTTCGAGATCTAATTATACTGGGGTTCCACTCAAACCAAAACAAATTAGTGAATATAAAGGAGTTCGTGTTTGATAACTGAACTAAAAACTTATTTATTAAGATCGCGCTGTCGTAAGGCCTTGAGTTACATAGAGACGGCAGTTAGGTTACAGGTATACCTATAAGTGCAAGTAAGGCCTTAGTGGCATTGCTTTTCATAGTGTTATCGTGAATGCCTACATTGGCATCGTGTGTCAGTATTCGCGTGTAAAGCCACATGTGGTAGCGGAAGACTGTCTGAGTACTTATATCGTATAAGGCCTAGATTGGCATCGATGTGTGAGTTTTTGCGTGTAAAGCCCTTTGTGGTAACGTAAGGCTGTCTATCGTGTAAGGCCTACATTGGCATCGATAAGTTAGTGTTCGCGTGTAAGGCCTCAATGGCAACGGAATACGTGTTATGCCCATTTACCGTGTAAGGCCATATATGGCATCGGTGTAGTGTTTCAGATGTCGAGTAAGGCCTTGATGGCATCGAAATATTAGTTTCATGTATCTACCAAGGAATAAAACTAAACAAAATGAGTTGTTAAAAAAAAAAAGTATCACGTGGAAATGTATGAAAGCGCATTGTATTATAAAAAAAAAATGCTCACTAAACCCTCGATAACGATGAAGGCACTGCCATGTATTTACCTATTACCTATCGCTCCGCAGGTGATGAGACCGATGACCAACTTGACCAAGAGATAACTTCAGCCGGAGCCAGGAAAACAGACCAAGAGAGCATCGAGGACGCTGCTCCGTCAGGAGAGGCCGTGTTAGCAACAAACTGCTGACACTGAAGCCATGCATGATGTCACCAGCCTTCGGACCCCCTCGCCTCCCTTCCTCAGACGACAAGGACCGGACCACAGCTTATTCCATTCGGCCGAGAGACGTGCGCTTTATAGCACCGAACCTTGTTTGCGAATTAACTTTCATTTGTATTAAATTTTTGTCATAAGTTTTTCAGTTTAAGTAAATGTAATTAATACTTTGGCTTCTGATTTTTATTTAAATAGTTTTCAAATTAGTTTCTTTTCATTTAGAGACTTAACAATACTATATAAAGCTACATTACCACTGACTCACTGACTGACTGATTGACATAATTGTTCTCCCAGAAGGAGGGTCGGGAGGTTAAAATGATGTATAAGGGGTGTGGTCAGAATTTTCCGTCGAGTATGGGAAAACCTCGACATCTTCGGATTCTCCTCCTCATCAGGTCGCGACCCACCTTCCTGGGCGAACCGTTGGACTTGGACCGGTTGTGCTCGAACAAAGGTCGACCCACACCTTGGTCGAAGTCTACCGGTGACAAAATTTTTTAGATTTTCAAAAAAACAAAATGGCCGCAATACAAAAACGAGATTTTTGTATCTTCTCTGATTCGGACCGAATAAGGTATCCGGGGATTTTAGGGGTCGCTGAATCCGAATATCGGAAAAGATTTTCGATTTCGCCATTTTCCAAGATGGCCGCCATACAAGGAGTGGTGAGGCGAGGCCGAAGGCCGAGCCGAACCACGACGCGAAGCGAGGCGAGGCCGCATGCCGAGGCGAGCTGCGTATAAGGCGAGGCCGAAGGCCGAGCTCCGCGTAGGGCGAAGCCCGGAGCGTCCCCCCCCCCCAAACCAAGATGGCCGCCATTTAAGTTTAGTTTCTAAAGGTGAGGCGAGGTCGTAGACCGAGCCGATTTTCAAAAAATCAAGATGGCCGCCATACAACATTGATAATTTGGTATATCCTCCGATTCAGACCAAATTCGGTATCCAGGGGTTTTTGGGGTCGCTGAATCCGAATGCCTGGTAAGTTTTTCGATTCCACCATTTTCCAAGATGGCCGCCATACAAGGAGTGGTGAGGCAAGGCCGAAGGCCGAGCCGAACCAAGACGCGCCGCGAGGCGAGGCCGCAGGCCGAGGCGAGCTGCGTATAAGGTGAGGCCGAAGGCCGAGTTCCGCGTAGGGCGAAGCCCGGAGCGTCCCCCTCCCCAAGCCGAACGAGCGAGGCGAGGCCGAAGGCCGAGCCAAGCTGCGTATAGGGCGAGGCCGAAGGCCAAACTCCGCGTAGGGCGAAGCCCGAAGCGTTACCAAGCATCTTACCGGCCGACCGCAATCCGAAATTTTCATATCCGCCATCTTGGATTTTAGTTGGGGAAATCGTGACGCGAAGGGCGAAGCCCGGAGCGTCTCGATTCTCCCCACCAAAAATCCAAGATGGCGGATATGAAATTTTCGGGCATACCGACATGGGTGTCGTTTAATAGGTTTTCGGGGGTGCTGATTCCGAAAATGATATCTATTTTGAAATCCAAGATGGCGGACATGGATTTTTTGGAAAATACCGTCATGGGTGTCGTTTAATAGGTTTTCGGGGGTGCTGATTACGAAAATGACATAAATTTTGATATCTAAGATGGCGGTCGTGACATACCAAAAAAAGTATGAACGCCTTTTTGACCCTACGTCTAGGGTAGCACAACCGCCTCGCGGCCTGCTTTAGCAGGTCGCGCACCACGCGAAACCTAGTTATATTATATAAAGCTACAATACCACTCACTCACTGACTGACTGACTGACTGGGTGACAGAATTGTTCTCCCAGATGGAGCAGCGGGGGGTGAAAACTTTGTATGAAGGATGTGGAAAAGGTGACGCGGAAGGTACGGGAAAACCTCGAGATCCTCGAATCCACCTTCTCATCGGGTGGCGACCCACCTTTCCGGGCGAACCGTTGCAGATTGAGCGGTGGCGCTCGAACTAAGGTCAACCCACACCCTGGTCGAATTCTATCGGTGGCGTTATTTTTCGATTTTCGCAAAAACAAGATGGCCGCCATACAAAATGATTATTGCTGTGTCTCCGGAACCGTTTGACATAAAAGGGGTGTGCTCGAACAAATGTTTTACAGGGTGGTGAGGGGCAGGTGGCTGTCAAAATTTTTTTTCAAGATGGCGGATCCAAGATGGCGGCCGAAAATGAAGTTGCTCCGATCCGGACGAAAATCGGTATCTGGGGGGTTTGGGGGTCGAAGATTCCGAATATCAGGTCAGTTTTTCGATTTCACTATTTTCCAAGATGGCCGCCATACAAGGAGTGATGAGGCGAGGCCGCAGGCCGAGCCGAACCACGACGCCATGTTGCGAGGCGAGGCCGTAGGCCGTGGCGAGCTACGTAAAAGGCGAGGCCGAAGGCCGAGCTCCGCGTAGGGCGTAGCCTGGAGCGTTCCCCACCAAATCCAAGATGGCCGCCATACAAGTTTAGATTCTAAAGGTGAGGCGAGGCCGAAGGCCGAGGCGAGCCGCGTATAGGGTGAGGCCGAAGGCCGAACTCCGCGTAGGGCGAAGCCTAGAGCGTTTCCCCCCCCCCAATCAAAGATGGCCGCCATACAAGTTTAGATTTTTAAGGTGAGGCGAGGTCGAAGACCGAGCCGAACGCGCGAGGCGAGGCATAAGGCCGAGCTGAGCCGCGCATAGTGTGAGGCCGAAGGCCGAACTCCGCGTAGGGCGAAGCCCGGAGCGTCCCCCCCCCCCCCAATTCTAGATGGCGGGAAGTTTAGATTCTAAAGGTGAGGCGAGGTCGAAGACCGAGCCGAACGCGCGAGGCGTGGCCGAAGGCCGAGGCGAGCCGCGTATAGTATGAGGCCAAAGGCCGAACTCCGCGTAGGGCGAAGCCCGGAGCGTCCCCCCCCATTCAAAGATGGCGAGGTCGCAGACCGAGCCGAATGCGCGAGCCGAGGCCGTAGGCCGAGGCGAGCTGCGTATAGGGCGAGGCCGAAGGCCGAGCTCCGCGTAGGGCGAAGCCCGAAGCGTCACCAAGCATATTACCCGCCGACCGCCATCATACCGACATGGGTGTCGTTTAATAGGTTTTCAGAGGTGCTGATTTCGAAAATGACATCCATTTTGAAGTCCAAGATGGCGGACATTGTTTTTCTGGAAAATACCGTCATGGGTATCGTTTAATAGGTTTTCGGGGGTGCTGATTCCGAAAATGACATACGTTTTGAAATCCAAGATGGCGGACATAATTTTTTTGCAAAATATCGTCATGGGTGTCGTTTTTTGGGTATTCAGGGGTGCTGATTAAGAAAATAACAAACCATTTTTAAATCCAAGATGGCGGCCGTGAAAAACAAAAAAAAATTAAAAACTTTTTTAAAATTTATAAAAAAAGCACAACCGCCTCGCGACCTGCTTTAGCTTTAGATGGCGGCCATGGAGTTTTTGGAAAATACCGTCATGGGTGTAGTTAAATGGGTTCGGGGGTGCTGATTCCAAAAATGATATCCATTTTGAAATCCAAGATGGCCAACATGTGTTTTCGAAAAAAATTCACAAAACTAAATGAACGCCTTTTTGACCCTACAAATATGGTAGCCAACCGCCTCGCCATCATACCGACATGGGTGTCGTTTAATAGGTTTTCAGGGGTGCTGATTTCGAAAATGACATCCATTTTGAAATCCAAGATGGCGGACATGAATTTTTTGGAAAATACCGGCATGGGTGTCGTTTAATAGGTTTTCGGGGGTGCTGATTCCGAAAATGACATACGTTTTGAAATCCAAGATGGCGGACATAAATTTTTTGCTAAATATCGTCATGGGTGTCGTTTTTTGGGTATTCAGGGGTGCTGTTCAAGAAAATAACATCCATTTTTAAATCCAAGATGGTGGCCGTGAAAAACAAAAAAATAAAAAACTTTTTTAAAATTTATAAAGAAATTATTGATGTGACATGCAAACACCCCAGTGGTTCAAAAGTTATCAAGTCAACCGTTTCTAAAAAATTGTAATACATAAATCGGATGGTACAATTTTAGAGTCAAAGATAAAACAGATAAATCAAGGGGTACCTCAAGACTCGATTTCAGGTCCTCTTCTCTACATTATATATAGCGCGGATATTGTAAATTGTATCTCCCATAGTAAATTTCATCTTTATGCTGATGATCTTAAGGTGTATATTTCTTTGAAACCCGAAAGTAATAGTTTGGCAGTATCACGATTTAATCAGGACCTATCTTGTCTCTCAACCTGGGCCACTCAGAACAGTCTTGTTTTAAACCCATCCAAATCTAAATGTCCTCTTATTCGCTCACGGAGACAAGTGCAAATAATAGAACAAGCCAATCCAAGAGTCATGGTAGATGATGTAGTTATTGAGCGAGTATCCCAAGCTCGTAATCTGGGCCTTCAGATAGATGCATGTCTGAGATTGAGGAATATGTCGCTCTTGCTTTTACAGACTAAAGGTTCTTTATAATATCCGGGGCCTGATTAGTCAAGATTTACGCATGCTGTTATGTGAAACCTTAGTGCTCTCAAAACTTAATTACTGTATTACCGTTTATGGCTCCTGCTTGAAAAAATGCTCTCAGAGACTTATTCAGCGTGCGCAAAACGCTTGGGCTCGTTTCTGCTTTTTTGTTCCCTCCAAAACACACATAACACCATATTAAAACAAATTCAACGTATTAAAAATGAAAACTAGACAAAAGTTATTTGTGGCCACTTTGTTGTTTGAAGTAATTAAATCTAAAAAAGCCTGCATTTTTATATGACACAATGATTTATTAACAATATAAATTAAAATAAAATATACAAAATTTAAACAATATAAGAAAAAACAAAACAAGTAAACTTAAAACTAATCAAAAAATCCGCCCCGGATCATACCTGATGGGAAATTACTCACTACACTAGCTGCATTTCCTCTCTGGATGGCTAGGGAGATATGCTGTGTCAGGTATGATCCGGCGCGGGAGTCTGCCCCATTCTTTTTGAGACGCTGTCCCAACTCTCTGACGAATCATTGCTTGGTCTAGATCACACACACACACACATACACACACACACATTCACTCATATACTCCTCACACATGAAGAAATGCACTCGCAGACGTCTTATGCGGTCCCGATGACGGGGCTTAAGCCAAAAGGTACTGACAGAATATCAGCACTATAGCCTACTATGTAGCATGAACGCTAAGTCAGCGCCTATTTAGATGACATTATATATTATTATTATTATATTATATAAAGCTACAATACCACTGACTGACTCACTGGGTGACAGAATTGTTCTCTCAGATGGAGCGGCGGGAGGTGAAAACTTTGTATGGGAGGTGTGGAGTGGGTGACGCGGAGGGTACGGGAAAACCTCGAGATCCTCGGATCCACCTTCTCATCAGGTGGCGACCCACCTTCCCGGGCGAACCGTTGCAGATGGAGCGGTGGCGCTCGAACTAAGGTCGACCCACACCCTGGTCGAATTCTACCGATGACGTCATTTTTTCGATTTTCGCAAAAACAAGATGGCCGCCATACAAAATGTTTATTGCTGTATCTCCGGATCCGTTTGACATAAGTGGAGTGTGCTCAAACAAATGTTTTACAGGGGGGTGGGGGGCAGCTGGCTGTCAAAATTTTTTTTCAAGATGGCGGATCCAAGATGGCGGCCGGAAATGAAGTTGCTCCGATCCGGACGAAAATAGGTATCTGGGGGGTTTGGGGGACGAAGATTCCGAATATCGGGTCAGTTTTTCGATTCCACCATTTTCCAAGATGGCCGCCATACAAGGAGTGGTGAGGCGAGGCCGCAGGCCGAGCCGAACCACGACGCCACTCCGCGAGGCGAGGCCGTAGGCCGAGGCGAGCTGCGTAAAAGGCGAGGCCGAAGGCCGAGCTCCGCGCAGGGCACAGCCCGGAGCGTCCCCCCCCCAAATCCAAGATGGCCGCCATACAAGTTTAGATTCGCCATACAAGCTTAGACGCGCGAGACGAGGCCGAAGGCCGAGGCGAGCCGCGTATAGGGTGAGGCCGAAGGCCGAACTCCGCGTAGGGCGAAGCCCGGAGCGTCCCCCCCCCCAATTCTAGATGGCGGTAAGTTTAGATTCTAAAGGTGAGGCGAGGCCGAAGGCCGAGGCGAGCCGCGTATAGGGTGAGGCCGAAGGCCGAACTCCGCGTAGGGCGAAGCCCGGAGCGTCCCCCCTCAATCAAAGATGGCCGCCATACAAGTTTAGATTCTAAAGGTAGGGCGAGGTCGAAGACCGAGCCGAACGCGCGAGGCGAGGCCGAAGGCCGAGGCGAGCCGCGTACAGGGTGAGGCCCAAGGCCGAACTCCGCGTAGGGCGAAGCCCGGAGCGTCCCCCCCCCCAATCAAAGATGGCCGCCATACAAGTTTAGATTTTTAAGGTGAGGCGAGGTCGCAGACCGAGCCGAACGCGCGAGCCGAGGCCGTAGGCCGAGGCGAGCTGCGTATAGGGCGAGGCCGAAGGCCGAGCTCCGCGTAGGGCGAAGCCCGAAGCGTCACCAAGCATATTACCAGCCGACCGCCATCATACCGACATAGGTGTCCTTTAATTGGTTTTCAGGGGTGCTGATTTCGAAAATGACATCCATTTTGAAATCCAAGATGGCGGACATGGATTTTTTGGAAAATACCGTCATGGGTGTCTTTTAATAGGTTTTCGGGGGTGCTGATTCCGAAAATGACATACGTTTTGAAATCCAAGATGGCGGACATAAATTTTTTGCTAAATATCGTCATGGCTGTCGTTTTTTGGGTATTTAGGGGTGCTGTTTGAGAAAATAACATCCATTTTTAAATCCAAGATGGCGGCCGTGAAAAACAAAAAAAAATTAATAACTTATTTAAAATTTATAAAAAAAGGCACAACCGCCTCGCGACCTGCTTAAGCAGGTCGCGCACCACGCGAAACCTAGTTATATTATATAAAGCTACAATACCACTGACTGACTCACTGGGTGACAGAATTGTTCTCCCAGATGGAGCGGCGGGAGGTGAAAACTTTGTATAGGATGTGTTGAGAGGGTGACGCGGAGGGTACGGGAAAACCTCGAGATCCTCGAATCCACCTTCTCATCAGGTGGCGACCCACCTTCCCGGGCGAACCGTTTTAGATGGAGCGGTGGCGCTCGAACTAAGGTCGACCCACACCCTGGTCGAATTCTACCGGTGACGTCATTTTTTCGATTTTCGCAAAAACAAGATGGCCGCCATACAAAATGTTTATTGCTGTATCTCGGGATCCGTTTGACATAAGTGGAGTGTGCTCGAACAAATGTTTTACAGGAGGGTGGGGGGCAGCTGGCTGTCAAATTTTTTTTTCAAGATGGCGGATCCAAGATGGCGGCCGGAAATGAAGTTGCTCCGATCCGGACGAAAATCGGTATCTGGGGGGTTTGGGGGACGAATATTCAGAATATCTGGTCAGTTTTCGATTCCACCATTTTCCAAGATGGCCGCCATACAAGGAGTGGTGAGGCGAGGCCGCAGGCCGAGCCGAACCACGACGCCACGCCGCGAGGCGAGGCAATAGGCCGAGGCGAGCTGCGTAAAAGGCGAGGCCGAAGGCCGAGCTCCGAGCAGGGCGTAGCCCGGAGCGTCCCCCCCCAAATCAAGATGGCCGCCATATAAGTTTAGATTCTAAAGGTGAGGCGAGGTCGAAGACCGAGCCGAACGCGCGAGGCGAGGCCGAAGGCCGAGGCGAGCCACGTATAGGGTGAGGCCGAAGGCCGAACTCCGCGTAGGGCGAAGCCCGGAGCGGCCCCCCCCCCCAATTCTAGATGGCGGCAAGTTTAGATTCCAAAGGTGAGGCGAGGTCGAAGACCGAGCCGAACGCGCGAGGCGAGGCCGAAGGCCGAGGCGAGCCGCGTATAGGGTGAGGCCGAAGGCCGAACTCCGCGTAGGGCGAAGCCCGGAGCGTCCCCCCCCCCCAATCAAAGATGGCCGCCATACAAGTTTAGATTTTTAAGGTGAGGCGAGGTCGCAGACCGAGCCGAACGCGCGAGCCGAGGCCGTAGGCCGAGGCGAGCTGCGTATAGGGCGAGGCCGAAGGCCGAGCTCCGCGTAGGGCGAAGCCCGAAGCGTCACCAAGCATATTACCAGCCGACCGCCATCATACCGACATGGGTGACGTTTAATAGGTTTTCAGGGGTGCTGATTTCGAAAATGACATCCATTTTCAAATCTAAGATGGCGGACATGGATTTTTTGGAAAATACCGTCATGGGTGTCGTTTAATAGGTTTTTGGGGGTGCTGATTTCGAAAATGACATCCATTTTGAAATCCAAGATGGCGGACATGGATTTTTTGGAAAATACCGTCATGGGTGTCGTTTAATAGGTTTTTGGGGGTGCTGATTAAGAAAATAACATCCATTTTTAAATCCAAGATGGCGGCCGTGAAAAACAAAAAGAAATTTAAAACTTTTTTAAAATTTATAAAAAAAGGCACAACCACCTCGCGACCTGCTTTAGCAGGTCGCGCACCACGCAAAACCTAGTTATATTATATAAAGCTACAATACCACTGACTGGGTGACAGAATTGTTCTCCCAGATGGAGCGGCGGGAGGTGAAAATTTTGTATGGGAGGTGTAGAGAGGGTGGTGCGGAAGGTACGGGAAAACCTCGAGATCCTCGGATCCACCTTCTCATCAGGTGGCGACCCACCTTCCCGGGCGAACCGTCGCAGATGGAGCAGTGGCGCTCGAACAAAGGTCGACCCACACCCTGGTCGAATTCTACCGGTGACGTCATTTTTTCGATTTTCGCAAAAACAAGATGGCCGCCATACAAAATGATTATTGCTGTATCTCCGGAACCGTTTGACATAAGTGGGGTGTGCTCGAACAAATGTTTTACAGGGGTTGAGGGGCAGGTGGCTGTCAAATTTTTTTTTCAAGATGGTGGATCCAAGATGGCGGCCGGAAATGAAGTTGCTCCGATCCGGACGAAAATCGGTATCTGGGGGGTTTGGGGGACGAATATTCAGAATATCTGGTCAGTTTTCGATTCCACCATTTTCCAAGATGGCCGCCATACAAGGAGTGGTGAGGCGAGGCCGCAGGCCGAGCCGAACCACGACGCCACGCCGCGAGGCGAGGCAATAGGCCGAGGCGAGCTGCGTAAAAGGCGAGGCCGAAGGCCGAGCTCCGAGCAGGGCGTAGCCCGGAGCGTCCCCCCCCAAATCAAGATGGCCGCCATATAAGTTTAGATTCTAAAGGTGAGGCGAGGTCGAAGACCAAGCCGAACGCGCGAGGCGAGGCCGAAGGCCGAGGCGAGCCGTGTATAGGGTGAGGCCGAAGGCCGAACTCCGCGTAGGGCGAAGCCCGGTGCGGCCCCCCCCCCAATCAAAGATGGCCGCCATACAAGATTAGATTCTAAAGGTGAGGCGAGGTCGAGGCCGAACCACGACGCGCCGCGAGGCGAGGCCGCAGGCCGAGATGAGCTGCGTATAAGGCGAGGCCGAAGGCCGAGCTCCGCGTAGGGCGAAGCCCGGAGCGTCCCCCCCCCAATCCAAGATGGCCGCAATTTAAGTTTAGATCGGGGATGCTGATTACGAAACTGACATCCATTTTGAAATCCAAGATGGCGGTCGTGACAAACCAAAAAAAGTATGAACGCCTTTTTGTCCCTACAAATAGGGTAGCACAACCGCCTCGCGGCCTGCTTTAGCAGGTCGCGCACCACGCGAAACCTAGTTATTATTATATTATATAAAGCTGCAATACCACTCACTGATTGACTGACTGACTGACTGACTGGGTGACAGAATTGTTCTCCCAGATGGAGCGGCGGGAGGTGAAAACTTTGTATAGGGGGTGTGGAGAGGGTGGTGCGGAGGGTACGGGAAAACCTCGAGATCCTCGGATCCACCTTCTCATCGGGTGGCGACCCACCTTCCCGGGCGAACGGTTGCAGATGGAGCGGTGGCGCTCGAACTAAGGTCGACCCACACCCTGGTCGAATTCTACCGGTGACGTCATTTTTTCGATTTTCGCAAAAACAAGATGGCCGCCATACAAAATGATTATTGCTGTGTCTCCGGAACCGTTTGACATAAGTGGGGTGTGCTCGAACAAATGTTTTACAGGGGGTTAAGGGGCAGGTGGCTGTCAATTTTTTTTTTCAAGATGGCGGATCCAAGATGGCGGCCGGAAATGAAGTTGCTCCGATCCGGACGAAAATCGGTATCTGGGGGGTTTGGGGGACGAAGATTCCGAATATCGGGTCAGTTTTTGGATTCCACCATTTTCCAAGATGGCCGCCATACAAGGAGTGGTGAGGCGAGGCCGCAGGCCGAGCCGAACCACGACGCCACTCCGCGAGGCGAGGCCGTAGGCCGAGGCGAGCTGCGTAAAAGGCGAGGCCGAAGGCCGAGTTCCGCGCAGGGCGTAGCCCGGAGCGTCCCCCCCCCAAATCCAAGATGGCCGCCATACAAGTTTAGATTCTAAAGGTGAGGCGAGGTCGAAGACCGAGCCGAACGCGCGAGACGAGGCCGAAGGCCGAGGCGAGCCGCGTATAGGGTGAGGCCGAAGGCCGAACTCCGCGTAGGGCGAAGCCCGGAGCGTCCCCCCCCCCCCAATCAAAGATGGCCGCCATACAAGTTTAGATTCTAAAGGTGAGGCGAGGCGAGGCCGAAGGCCGAGGCGAGCCGCGTATAGGGTGAGGCCGAAGGCCGAACTCCTCGTAGGGCGAAGCCCGGAGCGTCCCCCCCCCAATCAAAGATGGCCGCCATACGAGTTTAGATTTTTAAGGTGAGGCGAGGTCGCAGACCGAGCCGAACGCGCGAGCCGAGGCCGTAGGCCGAGGCGAGCTGCGTATAGGGCGAGGCCGAAGGCCGAGCTCCGCGTAGGGCGAAGGCCGAGCTCCGCGTAGGGCGAAGCCCGAAGCGTCACCAAGCATATTACCAGCCGACCGCCATCATACCGACATGGGTGTCGTTTAATAGGTTTTCAGGGGTGCTGATTTCGAAAATGACATCCATTTTGAAATCCAAGATGGCGGACATGGATTTTTTGGAAAATACCGTCATGGGTGTCGTTTAATAGGTTTTCGGGGGTGCTGATTCCGAAAATGACATAAGTTTTGAAATCCAAGATGGCGGACAGGCATTTTTTGTAAAAATCCGTCATGGGTGTCGTTTTTTATGTTATCTGGGGTACTGATTCTTAAAATAACATCGATTTTTAAATCCAAGATGGTGGCCGTGAAAAAGCAAAAACAGAATGAACGCCTTTTTGACCCTACAGATAGGGTAGCACAACCTTCTCGCGACCTGCTTTAGCAGGTCGCGCACCACGCGAAACCTAGTTATTATATTATATAAAGCTACAATACCACTCACTGACTGACTGGGTGACAGAATTGTTCTCCCAGATGGAGCGGCGGGAGGTGAAAACTTTGTATGGAAGATGTGGAGAGGGTGGTGCGGAGGGTACGGGAAAACCTCGAGATCCTCGGATCCACCTTCTCATCGGGTGGCGACCCACCTTCCCGGGCGAACCGTTGCAGATGGAGCGGTGGCGCTCGAACAAAGGTCGACCCACACCCTGGTCGAATTCTACCGGTGATGTCATTTTTTCGATTTTCGCAAAAACAAGATGGCCGCCATACAAAATGTTTATTGCTGTATCTCCGGATCCGTTTGACATAAGTGGAGTGTGCTCAAACAAATGTTTTACAGGGGGGTGGGGGGCAGCTGGCTGTCAAAGTTTTTTTTCAAGATGGTGGATCCAAGATGGCGGCCGGAAATGAAGTTGCTCCGATCCGGACGAAAATCGGTATCTGGGGGGTTTGGGATACGAAGATTCCGAATATCGGGTCAGTTTTTCGATTTCACCATTTTCCAAGATGGCCGCCATACAAGGAGTGGTGAGGCGAGGCCGCAGGCCGAGCCGAACCACGATGCCACGCCACGAGGCGAGGCCGTAGGCCGAGGCGAGCTGCGTAAAAGGCAAGGCCGAAGGCCGAGCTCCGCGCAGGGCGTAGCCCGGAGTGTCCCCCCCCCAAATCCAAGATGGCCGCCATACAAGTTTAGATTCTAAAGGTGAGGCGAGGCCGAAGGCCGAGGCGAGCCGCGTATAGGGTGAGGCCGAAGGCCGAACTCCGCGTAGGGCGAAGCCCGGAGCGTCCCCCCCCCCAATCAAAGCTGGCCGCCATACAAGTTTACATTTTTAAGGTGAGGCGAGGTCGAAGACCGAGCCGAACGCGCGAGGCGAGGCCGAAGGCCGAACTCCGCGTAGGGCGAAGCCCGGAGCGTCCCCCCCCCAAATCTAGCGCCATACAAGTTTAGATTCTTAAGGTGAGGCGAGGTCGCAGACCGAGCCGAACGCGCGAGCCGAGGCCGTAGGCCGAGGCGAGCTGCGTATAGGGCGAGGCCGAAGGCCGAGCACCGCGTAGGGCGAAGCCTGAAGCGTCACCAAGCATATTACCAGCCAACCGCCATTATACCGACATGGGTGTCGTTTAATAGGTTTTCAGGGGTGCTGATTTCGAAAATGACTTCCATTTCTAAATCCAAGATGGCAGACATGGATTTTTTGGAAAATACCGTCATGGGTGTCGTTTTATAGGTTTTCGGGGGTGCTGATTCCTAAAATGACATACGTTTTGAAATCCAAGATGGCGGACATGCATTTCTTGGAAAAATCCGTCATGGGTGTCTTTTTTTTGGTTTTCGGGGGTATTGATTGTTAAAATAAAATCAATTTTTAAATCCAAGATGTTTGCCATGAAAAACCAAAAAAAGAATGGACGCCTTTTTGACCCTACAAATAGGGTAGCACAACCGCCTCGCGGCCTGCTTTAGCAGGTCGCGCACCACGCGAAAACTAGTTATATTATATAAAACTGCAATACCACTCACTCACTCACTGACTGGGTGACAGAATTGTTCTCCCAGATGGAGCGGCGGGAGGTAAAAAATTTGTATGGGGGTATGGAGAAAATGTCTCAGAGGGTACGGGAAAACCTCGAGATCCTTGGATCCACCTTCTCATCAGGTGGCGACACATCTTCCCGGGCGAACCGTTGCAGATGGAGCGGTGGCGCTCGAACTAAGGTAGACCCACACCTTGGTCGAATTCTACCGGTAACGTCATTTTTTCGATTTTCGCAAAAACAAGATGGCCGCCATACAAAATGATTATTGCTATATCTCCGGAACCGTTTGACATAAGTGGGGTGTGCTCAAACAAATGTTTTACAGAGGGGTTAGGGGCAGGTGGCTGTTAAAATTTTTTTTCAAGATGGCGGATCCAAGATGGCAGCCGAAAATGAAGTTGCTCCGATCCGGACGAAAATCGGTATCTGGGGGGTTTGGGGGTCGAAGATTCCGAATATCGGGTCAGTTTTTCGATTTCGCCATTTTCAAAGATGGCCGCCATACAAGGAGTGGTGAGGCGAGGCCGCAGGCCGAGCCGAACCACGACGCCACGTTGCGAGGCGAGGCCGTAGGCCGAGGCGAGCTACGTAAAAGGCGAGGCCGAAGGCCGAACTCCGCGTAGGGCGTAGCCCGGAGCGTCCCCGCCCCAAATCCAAGATGGCCGCCATACAAGTTTAGATTCTAAAGGTGAGGCGAGGTCAAAGACCGAGCCGAACGAGCCGCGTATAGGGTGAGGCCGAAGGCCGAACTCCGCGTAGGGCGAAGCCCGGAGCGTCCCCTCCCCAATCAAAGATGGCCGCCATACAAGTTTAAATTCTAAAAGTGAGGCGAGGTCGAAGACCGAGCCGAACGCGCGAGGCGAGGCCGAAGGCCGAGGCGAGCCGCGTATAGGGTGAGGCCGAAGGCCGAACTCCGCTTAGGGCGAAGCCCGGAGCGTCCCCCCCCAATCAAAGATGGCCGCCATACAAGTTTAGATTTTTAAGGTGAGGCGAGGTCGCAGACCGAGCCGAACGCGCGAGCCGACGCCGTAGGCCGAGGCGAGCTGCGTATAGGGCGGGGCTGAAGGCCAAGCTCCGCGTAGGGCGAAGCCCGAAGCGTCACCAAGCATATTACCAGCCGACCGCCATCATACCGAAATGGGTGTCGTTTAATAGGTTTTTAGGGGTGCTGATTTCGAAAATGACATCCATTTTGAAGTCCAAGATGGCGGACATGGATTTTTTGGAAAATACCGTCATGGGTGTCATTAAATAGGTATTCGGGGGTGCTGATTCCGAAAATGACATACGTTTTGAAATCCAAGATGGCGGACTTAAATTTTTTGCAAAATATCGTCATGGGTGTCGTTTTTTGGGTATTCAGGGGTGCTGATTAAGAAAATAACATCCATTTTTAAATCCAAAATGGCGGCCGTGAAAAACAAAAAAAAGTTAAAAACTTTTTTAAATTTATAAAAAAAGGCACAACCGCCTCGCGACCTGCTTTAGCAGGTCGCGCACCACGCGAAACCTAGTTATTATATTATATAAAGCTACAATACCACTCACTCACTGGGTGACAGAATTGTTCTCCCAGATGGAGCGGCGGTAGGTGAAAACTTAGTATGGGGAATATGGAGAGGGTGACGCGGAAGGTACAGGAAAACCTCGAGATCCTTGGATCCACCTTCTTATCAGGTGGCGACCCACCTTCCCGGGCGAACCGTTGCAGATGGAGCGGTGGCGCTCGAAAAAAAGTCAACCCACACCCTGATCGAATTCTACCGGTGACGTCATTTTTTTGATTTTCGCAAAAACAAGATGGCCGCCATATAAAATGATTATTGCTGTATCTCCGGAACCGTTTGACATAAGTGGGGTGTGCTCGAACAAATGTTATACAGGGGGGTGAGGGGCAGGTGGCTGTCAAAATTTTTTTTCTAGATGGCGGATCCAAGATGGCTGCCGAAAATGAAGTTGCTCCGATCCGCACGAAAATCGGTATCTGGGGGGTTTGGGGGTCGAGGACTCTGAAAATCGGGTCAGTTTTTTGATTTCGCCATTTTTTAAGATGGCCGCCATACAAGGAGTGGTGAGGCGAGGCTGCAGGCCGAGACGAACCACGACGCCACGCCGCGAGGCGAGGCTGCAGGCCGAGGCAAGCTGCGTAAAAGGCGAAGCTGAAGGCCGAGCTCCGCGTAGGGCAAAGCCCGGAGCGTCCCCGCCCCAAATCCAAGATGGCCGCCATACAAGTTTAGATTTTAAAGGTGAGGCGAGGTGGAAGACCGAGCCGAACGTGCGAGGCGAGGCCGAAGGCCGAGCTGAGCCGCGCATAGTGTGAGGCCAAATGCCGAACTCCGCGTAGGGCGAAGCCCGGAGCGTCCCCCCCCCCAATTCTAGATGGCGGTAAGTTTAGATTCTAAGGTGAGGCGAGGTCGAAGACCGAGCCGAACGCGCGAGGTGAGGCCGTAGGCCGAGGCGAGCTGCGTATAGGGCGAGGCCGAAGGCTGAGCTCCGCGTAGGGTGAAGCTCGAAGCGTCACCAAGCATCTTACCGGCCGACCGCAATCCGAAAATTTCATATCCGCCATCTTGGATTTTAGTTAATGGAATCGTGACGCGAAGGGCGAAGCCGTTGCAGATGGAGCGATGGCGCTCAAACAAAAGTCGACCTACACCCTGGTCGAATTCTACCGGTGACGTCATTTTTTCAATTTTCGCAAAAACAAGTTGGCCGCCATATAAAATGTTTATTGTTGTATCTCCGGAATCGTTTGACATAAGTGGGGTGTGCTCAAACAAATGTTTTACAAGGGGGTGAGGGGCAGATGGCTGTTAATTTCTTTTCAAGATGGCGGATCCAAGATGGCGACCGAAAATGAAGTTGCTCCGATCCGGACGAAAATCGGTATCTTGGATGTTTAGTGGTCGGATATTCCAAATATTGGGTCAGTTTTTCGATTTCGCCATTTTTAAAGATGGCCGCCATACAAGGAGTGGTGAGGCGAGGCCGCAGGCGAGGCCGAAGGCCGAGCTCCGCGTAGGGTGTAGCCCGGAACGTCCCCCCCCCCAAATCTAAGATGGCCGCCATACAAGTTTAGATCCTAAAGGTGAGG
The DNA here is from genome assembly GCA_949987775.1 of Aproaerema taeniolella. NCBI lineage: Eukaryota > Metazoa > Arthropoda > Insecta > Lepidoptera > Gelechiidae > Aproaerema > Aproaerema taeniolella. Next base: position 31,541,885 of record OX465243.1, read on the forward strand.
CTAGGTCGAAGACCGAGCCGAACGCGCGAGGCGAGGCCGAAGGCCGAGGCCAGCCACGTACAGGGTGAGGCCGAAGGCCGAACTCCGCGTAGGGTGAAGCCCGAAACGTCCCCCACCCAATCAAAGATGGCTGCCCTACAAGTTTGGATTTTTAAGGTGAGGCGAGGTCGCAGACCGAGCCGAACGCGCGAGCCGAGGCCGAAGGCCGAGGCGAGCTGCGTATAGTGTGAGGCCGAAGGCTGAACTCCGCGTAGGGCGAAGCCCGGAGCGTCCCCCCCCCAATCAAAGATGGCCGCCATACAAGTTTAGATTTTTAAGGTGAGGCGAGGTCGCAGACCGAGCCGAACGCGCGAGCCGAGGCCGTAGGCCGGGGCGAGCTCCGCGTAGGGCGAAGCCCGAAGCGTCACCAAGCATATTACCCGCCGACCGCCATCCGAAACTTTCATATCCGCCATATTGTATTTTAGTTGGGGGAATTGTAAAGCGAAAGGCGAAGCCCGGAGCGTCTCGATTTCCCCCACCAAAAATCCAAGATGGCGGATATGAAATTTTCGTGTATACCGACATAGGTGTCGTTTAATAGGTTTTCGGGGATGCTGATTGCGAAAATGACATCCTTTTTGGTATCCAAGATGGCGGACATGCATTTTATGTGAAAACAGTCATAGGTGTCTTATAATAGGTTTTCGGGGGTGTTAATTCCAAAAATAACATACATTTTGAAATCAAAGATGGCGGACATAAATTTTTTGTAAAAAACCGTCATGGGTGTCGTTAAATAGATTTTCAGGGGTGCTGATTTCGAAAATGACATCCATTTTGAAATCCAAGATGGTGGACATGCAGTTTAACTAATCTATCATGGGCGTCGTTTGATAGGTTTTCGGGGTTGTTGATTACAAAACTGTCATCCATTTTGAATTCCAAGATGGCGGCCTTGAAAAAAAAAGGCAAACTTTTTTGACCCTACAAATAGGGTAGCACAACCGCCTCGCGACCTGCTTTAGCAGGTCGCGCACCACGCGAAACCTAGTTATTATATTATATAAAGCTACAATACCACTGACTCACTGACTGACTGACTGACTGGGTGACAGAATTGTTCTCCCAGATGGAGCGGCGGGAGGTGAAAACTTTGTATGGGAGGTGTGGAGTGGGTGACGCGGAGGGTTCGGGAAAACCTCGAGATCCTCGGATCCACCTTCTCATCAGGTGGCGACCCACCTTCCCGGGCGAACCGTTGCAGATGGAGCGGTGGCGCTCGAACTTAGGTCAACCCACACCCTGGTCGAATTCTACCGGTGACGTCATTTTTTCGATTTTCGCAAAAACAAGATGGCCGCCATACAAAATGATTATTGCTGTATCTCCGGAACCGTTTGACATAAGTGGGGTGTGCTCGAACAAATGTTTTACAGAGGGGTGAGGGGCAGTTGGCTGTCAATTTTTTTTTTCAAGATGGCGGATCCAAGATGGCGGCCGAAAATGAAGTTGGTCCGATCCGGACGAAAATCGGTATCAGGGGGGTTTGGGGGACGAAGATTCCGAATATCGGGTCAGTTTGTCGATTCCACCATTTTCCAAGATGGCCGCCATACAAGGAGTGGTGAGGCGAGGCCGCAGGCCGAGCCGAACCACGACGCCACGCCGCGAGGCGAGGCCGTAGGCCGAGGCGAGCTGCGTAAAAGGCGAGGCCGAAGGCCGAGCTCCGCGCAGGGCGTAGCCCGGAGCGTCCCCCCCCCCCAAATCCAAGATGGCCGCCATACAAGTTTAGATTCTAAAGGTGAGGCGAGGTCGAAGACCGAGCCGAACGCGCGAGACGAGGCCGAAGGCCGAGGCGAGCCGCGTATAGGGTGAGGCCGAAGGCCGAACTCCGCGTAGGGCGAAGCCCAGAGCGGCCCCCCCCCCCAATCAAAGATGGCCGCCATACAAGTTTAGATTCTTAAGGTGAGGCGAGGTCGCAGACCGAGCCGAACGCGCGAGCCGAGGCCGCAGGCCGAGGCGAGCTGCGTATAGGGCGAGGCCGAAGGCCGAGCTCCGCGTAGGGCGAAGCCCGAAGCGTCACCAAGCATATTAACAGCCGACCGCCATCATACCGACATGGGTGTCGTTTAATAGGTTTTCAGGGGTGCTGATTTCGAAAATGACATCCATTTTGAAATCCAAGATGGCGGACATGGACTTTTTGGAAAATACCGTCATGGGTGTCGTTTTATAGGTTTTCGGGGGTGCTGATTCCGAAAATGACATACGTTTTGAAATCCAAGATGGTGGACATAAATTTTTTGCAAAATATCGCCATGGGTGTCGTTTTTTCGGTATTCAGAGGTGCTGATTAAGAAATTAACATCCATTTTTAAATCCAAGATGGCGGCCGTGAAAAACAAAAAAAAATTAAAAACTTTTTTAAAATTTATAAAAAAAGGCACAACCGCCTCGCGACCTGCTTTAGCAGGTCGCGCACCACGCGAAACCTAGTTATTATACTATATAAAGCTACATTACCACTGACTCACTGACTGACTGACATAATTGTTCTCCCAGAAGGAGGGTCGGAGGTGAAAATTATGTATGAGGGGTGTGGTTAGAATTTTTGTCGAGTATGGGAAAACCTCGACATCTTCGGATTCTCATCCTCATCAGGTTACGGCCCACCTTCCCGGGCGAACCGTTGAACTTCGACCGGTGGTGCTCGAACAAAGGTCGACCCACACCCTGGTCAAAGTCAACCGGTGACAAAATTTTTTCGATTTTCAAAAAAACAAAATGGCCGCCATACAAAAACGAGATTTTTGAATACGAATATCAGGTAAGTTTTTCGATTCCGCCATTTTCCAAGATAGCCGCTGTACAAGGAGTGGTGAGGCGAGGCCGAAGGCCGAGCCGAACCACGACGCGCCGCGAGGCGAGGTCGCAGGCCGAGGCGAGCTGCGTATAAGGCGAGGCCGAAGGCCGAGCTCCGCGTAGGGCGAAGCCCGGAGCGTCCCTCCCCCCCAATCCAAGATGGCCGCCATTTAAGTTTAGATTTTAAAGGTGAGGCGAGGCCAAAGGCCGAGCCGAGCTGCGTATAGGGCGAGGCCGAAGGCCGAGCTCCGCGTAGGGCGAAGCCCGAAGCGTCACCAAGCATCTTACCCACCGACCGCCATCCGAAAATTTCATATCCGCCATCTTGGATTTTAGTTGGGGGAATCGTGACGCGAAGGGCGAAGCCCTTGGGTGTCGTTAAAAAGGTTTTCGGGTGTGCTGATTCCAAAAATGACATCCATTTTGAAATCCAAGATGGCGGACATGTTATTTTTGTGAAAAACTGCCATGGTTGTCGTTTGATAGGTTTTCTGGGATGCTGATCCTGAAAATGACATTTATTTTCAAATCCAAGATGGCGAACATGCATTTTTTAGAAAAATCTGTCATGGATGTCGTTTTTTATGTTTTCGAGGGTACTGATACTTCAAATAACATCGATTTTAAAATACAAGATTGTGGCCGTGACAAACCAAAAAAAGTATGAACGCCTTTTTGACCCTTCATACTGACTGACTGGGTGACAGAATTGTTCTCCCAGATGGAGCAGCGGGAGATGAAAACTTTGTATGGAGGGTGTAGAGAGGGTGGTGCGGAGGGTACGGGAAAACCTCGAGATCCTCGGATCCACCTTCTCATCAGGTAAAGACCCACCTTCCCGGGCGAACCGTTGCAGATGGAGCGGTCGCGCTCGAACTGAGGTCGACCCACACCCTAGTCGAATTCTACCGGTGACGTCATTTTTTCGATTTTCGCAAAAACAAGATGGCCGCCATACAAAATGTTTATTGCTGTATCTCCGGAACCGTTTGACATAAGTGGGGTCTGCTCGAACAAATGTTTTACAGAGGGGTGAGGGGCAGTTGGCTGTCAATTTTTTTTTTCAAGATGGCGGATCCAAGATGGCGGCCGAAAATGAAGTTGGTCCGATCCGGACGAAAATCGGTATCAGGGGGGTTTGGGGGACGAAGATTCCGAATATCGGATCAGTTTTTTGATTCCACCATTTTCCAAGATAACCGCCATACAAGGAGTGGTGAGGCGAGGCCTCAGGCCGAGCCGAATCACGACGCCACGCCGCGAGGCGAGGCCGTAGGCCGAGGCGAGCTACGTAAAAGGCGAGGCCGAAGGCCGAGTTCCGCGTAGGGCGTAGCCCGGAGCGTCCCCCCCCAAATCCAAGATGGCCGCCTTGGCCGCCATACAAAATGATTATTGCTGTATCTCCGGAACCGTTTGACATAAGTGGGGTGTGCTCGAACAAATGTTTTACAGAGGGGTGAGGGGAAGGTGGCTGTCAAAATTTTTTTTCAAGATGGCGGATCCAAGATGGCGGCCGAAAATGAAGTTGCTCTGATCCGGACGAAAATCGGTATCTGGGGGGTTTGGGGGTCGAAGATTCCGAATATTGGGTCAGTTTTTCGATTCCGCCATTTTCCAAGATGGCCGCCATACAAGGAGTGGTGAGACGAGGCCGCAGGCCGAGCCGAACCACGACGCCACGTTGCGAGGCGAGGCCGTAGGCTGAGGCGTTCTACGTAAAAGGCGAGGCCGAAGGCCGAGCTCCGCGTAGGGCGTAGCCCGGAGCGTCCCCGCCCCAAATCCAAGATGGCCGCCATACAAATTTAGATTCTAAAGGTGAGGCGAGGACGAAGACCGAGCCGAACGCGCGAGGCGAGGCCGAAGGCCGAGCTGAGCCGCGCTTAGTAAGAGGCCGAAGGCCGAAGTCCGCGTAGGGCGAAGCCCGGAGCGTCCCCCCCCCCCAATTCAAGATGGCGGCAAGTTAAGATTCTAAAGGTGAGGTGAGGTCGAAGACCGAGCCGAACGCGCGAGGCGAGGCCGAAGGCCGAGGCGAGCCGCGTATAGGGTGAGGCCGAAGGCCGAACTCCGCGTAGGACGAAGCCCGAAACGTCCCCCACCCAATCAAAGATGGCTGCCCTACAAGTTTGGATTTTTAAGGTGAGGCGAGGTCGCAGACCGAGCCGAACGCGCGAGCCGAGGCCGAAGGCCGAGGCGAGCTGCGTATAGTGTGAGGCCGAAGGCTGAACTCCGCGTAGGGCGAAGCCCGGAGCGTCCCCCCCCCAATCAAAGATGGCCGCCATACAAGTTTAGATTTTTAAGGTGAGGCGAGGTCGCAGACCGAGCCGAACGCGCGAGCCGAGGCCGTAGGCCGGGGCGAGCTCCGCGTAGGGCGAAGCCCGAAGCGTCACCAAGCATATTACCCGCCGACCGCCATCCGAAACTTTCATATCCGCCATATTGTATTTTAGTTGGGGGAATTGTAAAGCGAAGGGCGAAGCCCGGAGCGTCTCGATTTCCCCCACCAAAAATCCAAGATGGCGGATATGAAATTTTCGTGTATACCGACATAGGTGTCGTTTAATAGGTTTTCGGGGATGCTGATTGCGAAAATGACATCCTTTTTGGTATCCAAGATGGCGGACATGCATTTTATGTGAAAACAGTCATAGGTGTCTTATAATAGGTTTTCGGGGGTGTTAATTCCAAAAATAACATACATTTTGAAATCAAAGATGGCGGACATGTATTTTTTGTAAAAAACCGTCATGGGTGTCGTTAAATAGATTTTCAGGGGTGCTGATTTCGAAAATGACATCCATTTTGAAATCCAAGATGGTGGACATGCAGTTTAACTAATCTATCATGGGCGTCGTTTGATAGGTTTTCGGGGTTGTTGATTACAAAACTGTCATCCATTTTGAATTCCAAGATGGCGGCCTTGAAAAAAAAAGGCAAACTTTTTTGACCCTACAAATAGGGTAGCACAACCGCCTCGCGACCTGCTTTAGCAGGTTGTACCCCCCCCCAATCAAAACTGGCCGCCATACAAGTTTAGATTTTTAAGGTGAGGCGAGGTCGCAGACCGAGCCGAACGCGCGAGCCGAGGCTGTAGGCCGAGGCGAGCTGCGTATAGGGTGAGGCCGAAAGCCGAACTCCGCGTAGGACGAAGCCCGGAGCGTCCCCCCCCCCAATCAAAACTGGCCGCCATACAAGTTTAGATTTTTAAGGTGAGGCGAGGTCGCAGACCGAGCCGAACGCGCGAGCCGAGGCTGTAGGCCGAGGCGAGCTGCGTATAGGGTGAGGCCGAAGGCCGAACTCCGCGTAGGGCGAAGCCCAGAGCGTCCCCCCCCCCAAATCAAAGATGGCCGCCATACAAGTTTAGATTTTTAAGGTGAGGCGAGGTCGCAGACCGAGCCGAACGCGCGAGCCGAGGCCGTAGGCCGAGGCGAGCTGCGTATAGGGCGAGGCCGAAGGCCGAGTTCCGCGTAGGGCGAAGCCCGAAGCGTTACCTAGCATATTACCAGCCGACCGCCATCATACCGACATGGGTGTCGTTTAATAGGTTTTCAGGGGTGCTGATTTCGAAAATGACATCCATTTTGAAATCCAAGATGGCGGACATGGATTTTTTGGAAAATACTGTCATGGGTGTCGTTTAATAGGTTTTCAGGGGTGTAGATTCCAAAAATGACATACGTTTTTAAATCCAAGATGTCCGACATGTGTTTTTGAAAAAATTTTTACAAAAAACTAAATGAACGCCTTTTTGACCCTACAATTAAGTTAGCACAACCGCCTCACGCACGCGCACCACGCGAAAACTAGTTATTATACTATATAAAGCTACATTTCCACTGACTGACTCACTCACTCATTGACATAATTGTTCTCCCAGAAGGAGGGTCGGGAGGTGAAAATGATGTATGGGATTTTTCAGAATTTTTCGCCGAGTATGGAAAATTCTCGACATCTTCGGATTATCCTCCTCATCAGGTCGCGACCCACCTTCCCGGGCGAACCGTTGGACTTGGACCAGTGGTGCTCGAACAAAGGTCGACCCACACCCTGGTCGAAGTCTACTGGTTTTTTCGATTTTCAAAAAAACAAAATGGCTGCCATACAAAAACGAGATTTTTGTATCTCCTCTGATTCGGACCAAATTCGGTATCCGGGGGTTATAGGGGTCGCTGAATCCAAATATCTGAAAAGATTTTCGATTTCGCAATTTTCCAAGATGGCCGCCATACAAGGAGTGGTGAGGCGAGGCCGAAGGCCGAGCCGAACCACGACTCGCCGCGAGGCGAGCTGCGTATAAGGCGAGGCCGAAGGCCGAGCTCCACATAGGGCGAAGCCCGGAGCGTCCCCCCCCCAATCCAAGATGGACGCCATTTAAGTTTAGATTCTAAAAGTGAGGCGAGGTCGTAGACCGAGGCGAGCTGCGTATAGGGCGACGCCGAAGGCCGAGCTCCGAGTAGGGCGAAGCCCGAAGCGTCACCAAGCTTCTTACCGGCCGACCGCAATCCGAAAATTTCATATCCGCCATCTTGGATTTTAGTTGGGGGAATCGTGACGCGAAGGGCAAAACTTTGTATAAGGGGTGTGGAAAGGGTGGCTTGGAGGGTACGGGTAAACCTCGAAATCCTCAGACCAACCTTCCCGGGCGAACCGTTGCAGATGGAACAATGGCGCTCGAATAAAGGTCAACCCACACCCTGGTCGAATTCTACCGGTGATATCTTTTTTTCGATTTTCGCAAAAACAAGATGGCTGCCATACAAGTTTAGATTCTAAAGGTGAGGCGAGGTCGAAGACCTAGCCGAACGCGCGAGGCGAGGCCGAAGGCCGAGGCGAGATGCGTATAGGGTGAGGCCGAAGGCCGAACTTCGTGTAGGTCGAAGCCCGGAGCGGCCCCCCCCCCCAATCAAAGATGGCCAATATACAAGTTTAGATTTTTAAGGTGAGGCGAGGCCGAAGGCCGAGCTCCGCGTAGGGCGAAGCTAGAAGCGTCACCAAGCATATTACCAGCCGACCGCCATCATACCGACATGGGTGTCGTTTAATAGGTTTTCAGGGGTGCTGATTTCGAAAATGACATCCATTTTGAAATCCAAGATGGCGGACATGGATTTTTTGAAAAATACCGTCATGGGTGTCGTTTCATAGGTTTTCGGGGGTGCTGATTCCGAAAATGACATACGTTTTGAAATCCAAGATGGCGGACATAAATTTTTTGCAAAATATCGTCATGGGTGTCGTTTTTTGGGTATTCGGGGGTGCTGATTAAGAAAATAACATCCATTTTGAAATCCAAGATGGCGGCCGTGAAAAAAAAGGCAAACTTTTTTGACCCTACAAATAGGGTAGCACAACCGCCTCGCGACCTGCTTTAGCAGGTCGCGCAACACGCGAAACCTAGTTATATTATATAAAGCTACAATACCACTCACTGACTCACTGGGTGACAGAATTGTTCTCCCAGATGGAGCGGCGGAAGGTGAAAACTTTGTATGGGATGTGTGGAGAGGGTGGTGCGGAGGGTACGGGAAAACCTCGAGATCCTCGGATCCACCTTCTCATCAGGTGGCGACCCACCTTCCCGGGCGAACCGTTGCAGATGGAGCGGTCGCGCTCGAACTGAGGTCAACCCACACCCTGGTCGAATTCTACCGGTGACGTCATTTTTTGGATTTTCGCAAAAACAAGATGGCCGCCATACAAAATGATTATTGCTGTATCTCCGGAACCGTTTGACATAAGTGGGGTGTGCTCAAACAAATGTTTTACAGGGGGGTGAGGGGCAGGTGGCTGTCAAATTTTTTTTTCAAGATGGTGGATCCAAGATGGCGGCCGGAAATGAAGTTGCTCCGATCCGGACGAAAATCGGTATCTAGGGGGTTTGGGGGACGAAGATTCCGAATATCGGGTAAGTTTTTCGATTCCACCATTTTCCAAGATGGCCGCCATACAAGGAGTGGTGAGGCGAGGCCGCAGGCCGAGCCGAACCACGACGCTACGCTGCGAGGCGAGGCCGTAGGCCGAGGCGAGCTGCGTAAAAGGCGAGGCCGAAGGCCGAGCTCCGCGCAGGGCGTAGCCCGGAGCGTCCCCCCCCCAAACCCAAGATGGCCAACATACAAGTTTAGATTCTAAAGGTGAGGCGAGGTCGAAGACCGAGCTGAACGCGCGAGACGAGGCCGAAGGCCGAGGCGAGCCGCGTATAAGGTGAGGCCGAAGGCCGAACTCCGCGTAGGGCGAAGCCCGGAGCGTTCCCCCCCCCCAATCAAAGATGGCCGCCATACAAGTTTAGATTCTAAAAGTGAGGCGAGGTCGAAGACCGAGCCGAACGCGCGAGGCGAGGCCGAAGGCCGAGGCGAGCCGCGTACAAGGTGAGGCCGAAGGCCGAACTCCGCGTAGGGCGAAGCCCGGAGCGTCCCCCCCCCCAATCAAAAATGGCCGCCATACAAGTTTAGAATTTTAAGGTGAGGCGAGGTCGCAGACCGAGCTGAACGTGCGAGCCGAGGCCGTAGGCCGAGGCGAGCTGCGTATAGGGCGAGGCCGAAGGCCGAGCTCCGCGTAGGGCGAAGCCCGAAGCGTCACCAAGCATATTACCAGCCGACCGCCATCATACCGACATGGGTGTCGTTTAATAGATTTTCAGGGGTGCTGATTTCGAAAATGACATCCATTTTGAAGTCCAAGATGGCGGACATGGATTTTTTGGAAAATACCGTCATGGGTGTCGTTTAATAGGTTTTCGGGGGTGCTGATTCCGAAAATGACATACGTTTTGAAATCCAAGATGGCGGACATAAATTTTTTGCAAAATATTGTCATGGTTGTCGTTTAATAGGTTTTCAGGGGTGCTGTTTAAGAAAATAACATCCATTTTTAAATCCAAGATGGCGGCAGTGAAAAAAAAAAAAAATTAAAAACTTTTTTTAAAATTTATAAAAAAAGGCACAACCGCCTCGCGACCTGCTTTAGCAGGTCGCGCACCACGCGAAACCTAGTTATATTATATAAAGCTACAATACCACTGACTGACTGACTGACTGACTGACTGGGTGACAGAATTGTTCTCCCAGATGGAGCGGCGGGAGGTGAAAACTTTGTATGGGATGTGTGGAGAGGGTGGTGCGGAGGGTACGGGAAAACCTCGAGATCCTCGGATCCACCTTCTCATCAGGTGGCGACCCACCTTCCCGGGCGAACCGTTGCAGATGGAGCGGTCGCGCTCGAACTGAGGTCAACCCACTCCCTGGTCGAATTCTACCGGTGACGTCATTTTTTGGATTTTCGCAAAAACAAGATGGCCGCCATACAAAATGATTATTGCTGTATCTCCGGAACCGTTTGACATAAGTGGGGTGTGCTCAAACAAATGTTTTACAGGGGGGTGAGGGGCAGGTGGCTGTCAAATTTTTTTTTCAAGATGGTGGATCCAAGATGGCGGCCGGAAATGAAGTTGCTCCGATCCGGACGAAAATCGGTATCTAGGGGGTTTGGGGGACGAAGATTCCGAATATCGGGTAAGTTTTTCGATTCCACCATTTTCCAAGATGGCCGCCATACAAGGAGTGGTGAGGCGAGGCCGCAGGCCGAGCCGAACCACGACGCTACGCTGCGAGGCGAGGCCGTAGGCCGAGGCGAGCTGCGTAAAAGGCGAGGCCGAAGGCCGAGCTCCGCGCAGGGCGTAGCCCGGAGCGTCCCCCCCCCAAACCCAAGATGGCCAACATACAAGTTTAGATTCTAAAGGTGAGGCGAGGTCGAAGACCGAGCTGAACGCGCGAGACGAGGCCGAAGGCCGAGGCGAGCCGCGTATAGGGTGAGGCCGAAGGCCGAACTCCGCGTAGGGCGAAGCCCGGAGCGTTCCCCCCCCCAATCAAAGATGGCCGCCATACAAGTTTAGATTCTAAAAGTGAGGCGAGGTCGAAGACCGAGCCGAACGCGCGAGGCGAGGCCGAAGGCCGAGGCGAGCCGCGTACAAGGTGAGGCCGAAGGCCGAACTCCGCGTAGGGCGAAGCCCGGAGCGTCCCCCCCCCAATCAAAAATGGCCGCCATACAAGTTTAGAATTTTAAGGTGAGGCGAGGTCGCAGACCGAGCCGAACGTGCGAGCCGAGGCCGTAGGCCGAGGCGAGCTGCGTATAGGGCGAGGCCGAAGGCCGAGCTCCGCGTAGGGCGAAGCCCGAAGCGTCACCAAGCATATTACCAGCCGACCGCCATCATACCGACATGGGTGTCGTTTAATAGATTTTCAGGGGTGCTGATTTCGAAAATGACATCCATTTTGAAGTCCAAGATGGCGGACATGGATTTTTTGGAAAATACCGTCATGGGTGTTGTTTAATAGGTTTTCGGGGGTGCTGATTCCGAAAATGACATACGTTTTGAAATCCAAGATGGCGGACATAAATTTTTTGCAAAATATTGTCATGGTTGTCGTTTCATAGGTTTTCAGGGGTGCTGTTTAAGAAAATAACATCCATTTTTAAATCCAAGATGGCGGCCGTGAAAAACAAAAAAAAATTTAAAAAATTTTAAAATTTATAAAAAAAGGCACAACTATATAAAGCTGCAATACCACTCACTCACTCACTGGGTGACAGAATTGTTCTCCCAGATGGAGCGGCGGGAGGTGAAAACTTTATATGGGAGGTGTGGAGTGGATGACGCGGAGGGTACGGGAAAACCTCGAGATCCTCGGATCCACCTTCTCATCAGGTGGCGACCCACCTTCCCGGGCGAACCGTTGCAGATGGAGCGGTGGCGCTCGAACTAAGGTCGACCCACACCCTGGTCGAATTCTACCGGTGACGTCATTTTTTCGATTTTCGCAAAAACAAGATGGCCGCCATACAAAATGTTTATTGCTGTATCTCCGGATCCGTTTGACATAAGTGGAGTGTGCTCGAACAAATGTTTTACAGGGGGGTGGGGGGCAGCTGGCTGTCAAATTTTTTTTTCAAGATGGCGGATCCAAGATGGCGGCCGGAAATGAAGTTGCTCCGATCCGGACGAAAATCGGTATCTGGGGGGTTTGAGGGACGAAGATTCCGAATATCGGGTCAGTTTTTCGATTCCACCATTTTCCAAGATGGCCGCCATACAAGGAGTGGTGAGGCGAGGCCGCAGGCCGAGCCGAACCACGACGCCACTCCGCGAGGCGAGGCCGTAGGCCGAGGCGAGCTGCGTAAAAGGCGAGGCCGAAGGCCGAGCTCCGCAGGGCGTAGCCCGGAGCGTCCCCCCCCCCAAATCCAAGATGGCCGCCATACAAGTTTAGATTCTAAAGGTGAGGCGAGGTCGAAGACCGAGCCGAACGCGCGAGGCGAGGCCGAAGGCCGAGGCGAGCCGCGTATAGGGTGAGGCCGAATTCCGCGTAGGGCGAAGCCCGGAGCGGCCCCCCCCCATTCAAAGATGGCCGCCATACAAGTTTAGATTCTAAAGGTGAGGCGAGGCCGAAGGCCGAGGCGAGCCGCGTATAGGGTGAAGCCGAAGGCCGAACTCCGCGTAGGGCGAAGCCCGGAGCGGCCCCCCCCTCCAATCAAAGATGGCCGCCATACAAGTTTAGATTCTTAAGGTGAGGCGAGGTCGCAGACCGAGCCGAACGCGCGAGCCGAGGCCGTAGGCCGAGGCGAGCTGCGTATAGGGCGAGGCCGAAGGCCGAGCTCCGCGTAGGGCGAAGCTCGAAGCGTCACCAAGCATATTATCAGCCGACCGCCATCATACCGACATGGGTGTCGTTTAATAGGTTCTTAGGGGTGCTGATTTCGAAAATGACATCCATTTTGAAATCCAAGATGGCGGACATGGATTTTTTGAAAATACCTTCATGGGTGTCGTTTAATAGGTATTCGGGGGTGCTGATTCCGAAAATGACATACGTTTTGAAATCCAAGATGGCGGACATACATTTTTTGAAAAATATCGTCATGGGTGTCGTTTTTTGGGTATTCAGGGGTGCTGATTAAGAAAATAACATCCATTTTTAAATCCAAGATGGCGGCCGTGAAAAACAAAAAAAAATTTAAAAAATTTTAAAATTTATAAAAAAAGGCACAACTATATAAAGCTGCAATACCACTCACTCACTCACTGGGTGACAGAATTGTTCTCCCAGATGGAGCGGCGGGAGGTGAAAACTTTGTATGGGAGGTGTGGAGTGGGTGACGCGGAGGGTACGGGAAAACCTCGAAATCCTCGGATCCACCTTCTCATCAGGTGGCGACCCACCTTCCCGGGCGAACCGTTGCAGATGGAGCGGTGGCGCTCGAACTAAGGTCGACCCACACCCTGGTCGAATTCTTATCTGGGGGGTTTGGGGGACGAAGATTCCGAATATCGGGTCAGTTTTTCGATTCCACAATTTTCCAAGATGGCCGCCATACAAGGAGTGGTGAGGCGAGGCCGCAGGCCGAGCCGAACCACGACGCCACTCCGCGAGGCGAGGCCGTAGGCCGAGGCGAGCTGCGCAAAAGGCGAGGCCGAAGGCCGAGCTCCGCGCAGGGCGTAGCCCGGAGCGTCCCCCCCCCAAATCCAAGATGGCCGCCATACAAATTTAAATTCTAAAGGTGAAGCGAGGTCAAAGACCGAGCCGAACGCGCGAGGCGAGGCCGAAGGCCGAGGCGAGCCGCGTATAGGGTGAGGCCGAAGGCCGAAGCCCGGAGCGTCCCCCCCCCCCCAATTCTAGATGGCGGCAAATTTAAATTCCAAAGGTGAGGCGAGGTCGAAGACCGAGCCGAACGCGCGAGGCGAGGCCGAAGGCCGAGGCGAACCGCGTATAGGGTGAGGCCGAAGGCCGAACTCCGCGTAGGGCGAAGCCCGGAGCGTCCCCCCCCCAATCAAAGATGGCCGCCATACAAGTTTAGATTTTTAAGGTGAGGCGAGGTCGCAGACCGAGCCGAACGCGCGAGCCGAGGCCGTAGGCCGAGGCGAGCTGCGTATAGGGCGAGGCCGAAGGCCGAGCTCCGCGTAGGGCGAAGCCCGAAGCGTCACCAAGCATATTACCAGCCGACCGCCATCATACCGACATGGGTGTCGTTTAATAGGTTTTCAGGGGTGCTGATTTCGAAAATGACATCCATTTTGAAATCCAAGATGGCGGACATGGATTTTTTGGAAAATACCATCATGGTTGTCGTTTAATAGGTTTTCGGGGGTGCTGATTCCGAAAAATGACATACGTTTTAAAATCCAAGATAGCGGACATAAATTTTTTGCAATATATCATCATGGGTGTCGTTTTGTGGGTATTCAGGGGTGCTGATTAAGAAAATAACATCCATTTTTAAATCCAAGATGGCGGACATGGACTTTTTGGAAAATACCGTCATGGGTGTCGTTTAATAGGTTTTCGGGGGTGCTGATTCCGAAAATGACATACGTTTTGAAATCCAAGATGGCGGACATAATTTTTTTGCAAAATATCTTCATGGGTGTCGTTTTTTGGGTATTCAGGGGTGCTGATTAATAAAATAACATCCATTTTTAAATTCAAGATGGCGGCCGTGAAAAACAAAAAAAAATTTAAAAAATTTTAAAATTTATAAAAAAAGGCACAACCGCCTCGCGACCTGCTTTAGCAGGTCGCGCACCACGCGAAACCTAGTTTATTTATTTATACTATATAAAGCTACATTACCACTGACTCACTGACTGGGTGATTGACATAATTGTTCTCCCAGAAGGAGGGTCGGGAGGTGAAAATGATGTATGGGAGGTGTGGTGAGAATTTTCCGTCGAATATGGGAAAACCTCGACATCTTCGGATTCTCCTCCTCATCAGGTCGCGACCCACCTTCCCGGGCGAACCGTTGTAGATGGAGCGGTGGCGCTCAAACTAAGGTCGACCCACACCCTGGTCGAATTCTACCGGTGACGTCATTTTTTCGATTTTCGCAAAAACAAGATGGCCGCCATACAAAATGTTTATTGCTGTATCTCCGGATCCGTTTGACATAAGTGGAGTGTGCTCGAACAAATGTTTTACAGGGGGCTGGGGGGCAGCTGGCTGTTAAATTTTTTTTTCAAGATGGCGGATCCAAGATGGCGGCCGGAAATGAAGTTGCTCCGATCCGGACGAAAATCCCACCCACACCCTGGTCAAAGTCTTCCGGTGATAAAATTTTTTCGATTTTCAAAACAACAAAATGGCCGTCATACAAAAACGAGATTTTTGTATCTCCTCTGATTCAGACTGAATTCGGTATCTGGGGGTTTTAGGGGTCGCTGAATCCGAATATCTGGTAAATTTTGCGATTTCGCCATTTTCCAAGATGGCCGCCATACAAGGAGTGGTGAGGCGAGGCCGAAGGCCGAGCTTCGCGTAGGGCGAAGCCCGGAGCGTCACCCCCCCAATCCAAGATGGCCGCCATTTAAGTTTAGATTCTAAAGGCGAGGCGAGGCCGAAGGCCGAGCTTAGCTGCGTATAGGGCGAGGCCGAAGGCTGAGCTCCGCGTAGGGCGAAGCCCAAAGCGTCACCAAGCATCTTACCGGCCGACCGCAATCCGAAAATTTCATATCCGCCATCTTGGATTTTAGTTGGGGGAATCGTGACGCGAAGGGCGAAGCCCGGACCCACACCCTGATCAAAGTCTACCGGTGACAAAATTTTTTCGATTTTCAAAACAACAAAATGGCCGCCATACAAAAACGAGATTTTTGTATCTCCTCTGATTCAGACCGAATTCGGTATCTGGGGGTTTTAGGGGTCGCTGAATCCGAATATCTGGTAAATTTTGCGATTTCGCCATTTTCCAAGATGGCCGCCATACAAGGAGTGGTGAGGCGAGGCCGAAGGCCGAGCCGAACCACGACGCGCCGCGAGGCGAGGCCGCAGGCCGAGGCGAGCTGCGTATAAGGCGAGGCCGAAGGCCGAGCTCCGCGTAGGGCGAAGCCCGGAGCGTCCCCCCCCCAATCCAAGATGGCCGCCATTTAAGTTTAGATTCTAAAGGTGAGGCAAGGTCGTAGACCGAGCGAGGTGAGGCCGAAGGCGAAGCCCAAAGCGTCACCAAGCATCTTACCGGCCGACCGCAATCCGAAAATTTCATATCCGCCATCTTGGATTTTAGTTGGGGGAATCGTGACGCGAAGCCCGGAGCGTCTCGATTCTCCCCACCAAAAATCCAAGATGGCGGATATGAAATTTTCGGGCATACCGACATGGGTGTCGTTTAATAGGTTTTTGGGGGTGGTGATTCCAAAAATGACATCCATTTTGAAATCCAAGATGGCGGACATGCATTTTTTGTGAAAAACTGTCATGGGTGTCGTTTAATAGGTTTTCAGGTTTGCTGATCCCGAAAATTACATTTATTTTCAAATCCAAGATGGCGGACATGCATTTTTTGGAAAAATCCGTCATGGGTGTTGTTTTTTAGGTTTTCGGGGGTACTGATACTTCAAATAACATCGATTTTTAAATCCAAGTTGGTGGCCGTGAAAAACCAAAAAAAGAATAAACGCCTTTTTGACCCTACAAATAGGGAAGCACAACCGCCTCGCGGCCTGCTTCAGCAGGTCGCGCACCACGCGAAACCTAGTTATATTATATAAAGCTACAATACCACTCACTGACTGACTGACAGACTGGGTGACAAAATTGTTCTCCCAGATGGAGCGGCGGGAGGTGAAAACTTTTTATAGGGGTGTGGAGAGAGTGGTGCGGAGGGTACGGAAAAACCTCAAAATCCTCGGATCCACCTTCTCATCGGGTGGCGACCCACCTTCCCGGGCGAAACGTTGCAGATGGAGCGGTGGCGCTCGAAGTAAGGTCGACCCACACCCTGGTCTTATTCTACCGGTGATGTAATTTTTTCGATTTTCGCAAAAACAAGATGGCCGCCATACAAAATGATTATTGCTGTATCTCCGGAACCGTTTGACATAAGTGGGGTGTGCTCTAACAAATATTTTACAGGGGGGTGAGGGGCAGGTGGCTGTCGAATTTTTTTTTCAAGATGGCGGATCCAAGATGGCGGCCGGAAATGAAGTTGCTCCGATCCGGACGAAAATCGGTATCTGGGGGGTTTGAGGGACGAAGATTCTGAATATCGGGTTAGTTTTTCGATTCCACCATTTTCCAAGATGGCCGCCATACAAGGAGTGGTGAGGCGAGGCCGCAGGCCGAGCCGAACCACGACGCCACGCCGCGAGGCGAGGCCGTAGGCCAAGGCGAGCTGCGTAAAAGGCGAGGCCGAAGGCCGAGCTCCGCGCAGGGCGTAGCCCGGAGCGTCCCCCCCCCCAATTTTAGATGGCGGTAAGTTTAGATTCTAAAGGTGAGGCGAGGTCGAAGACCGAGCCGAACGCGCGAGGCGAGGCCGAAGGCCGAGCTGAGCCACGCATAGGGTGAGGCCGAAGGCCGAACTCCGCGTAGGGCAAAGCCCGCAGCGTCCCCCCCCAATTCTAGACGGCAGCAAGTTTAGATTCTAAAGGTGAGGCGAGGTCGAAGACCGAGCCGAACGCGCGAGGCGAAGCCGAAGGCCGAGGCGAGCCGCGTATAGGGTGAGGCCAAAGGCCGAACTCCGCGTAGGGCGAAGCCCGGAGCGTCCCCCCCCCAATCAAAGATGGCCGCCATACAAGTTTAGATTATTAAGGTGAGGCGAGGTCGCAGACCGAGCCGAACGCGCGAGCCGAGGCCGTAGGCCGAGGCGAGCTGCGTATAGGGCGAGGCCGAAGGCCGAGCTCCGCGTAGGGCGAAGCTCGAAGCGTCACCAAGCATATTACCAGCCGGCCACCATCATACCGACATGGGTGTCGTTTAAAAGGATTTCAGGGGTGCTGATTTCGAAAATGACATCCATTTTGAAATCCAAGAGTGTGGACATGGATTTTTTGGAAAATACCGTCATGGGTTTAATAGGTTTAATAGGTTTTCGGGGGTGCTGATTCCGAAAATGACATACGTTTTGGAATCCAAGATGGCGGACATACATTTTTTGAAAAATATCGTCATGGGTGTCGTTTTTTGGGTATTCTGGGGTGCTGATTAAGAAAATAACATCCATTTTTAAAGCCAAGATGGCGGCGTATAGGGCGAGGCCGAAGGCCGAGCTCCACGTAGGGCGAAGCCCGAAGCGTCACCAAGCATATTACCAGCCGACCGCTATCATACCGACATGGATGTCGTTTAATAGGTTTTCGGGGTTGCTGATTACGAAACTGACATACCGCCATACAGGTTTAGATATTAAAGGTGAGGCGAGGCCGAAGGCCGAGCTCCACGTAGGGCGAAGCCCGAAGCGTCACCAAGCATATTACCAGCCGACCGCTATCATACCGACATGGATGTCGTTTAATAGGTTTTCGGGGGTGCTGATTACGAAACTGACATCCATTTTCAAATCCAAGATGGCGGTCGTGACAAACCAAAAAAAGAATGGACGCCTTTTTGACCCTACAAATAGGGTAGCACAACCGCCTCGCGGCCTGCTTTAGCGGGTCGCGCACCACGCGAAAACTAGTTATACTATATAAAGCTACATTACCACTGACTCACTCACTGACTGACATAATTGTTCTCCCAGAAGGAGGGTCGGGAGTTGAAAATGATGTATAGGGGGTGTGGTCAATATTTTCCGTCGAGTATGGAAAAACCTTGACATCTTCTGATTCTCCTCCACATCTTGTTGGAACCCACCTTCCCGGGCGAACCGTTGGACTTGGATCAGTGAAGCTCGAAAAAAGGTCAACCACACCCTGGTCAAAGTCTACCCGTGACAATTGACCGTTAATTACTTGGAAATTCATTTATTATGTTACTTGGACTAATAATTAAACTGTTGGAGGGTTCATTTGTCGATTTACAAGGAGTTCAACAAGAATATGGTTGGTACTTACATCTTTATGTCACTGGCGAAACATTTAAATTTAAATTGGTATTGATTGACGGAATGTGGCATGAACTACCTACACTATCCTTGTTTTCACTTACTACTAATATTTTACACATAAATAGTTGTAGTGTGAGTAATAGGTAGTAATAACGATTGTATACCTAGAAGTAATACTTAACATACTTTAGTTAATAACATAAGGAAGAAACTAGTGTTTAAGACACAGGCTCGGCCTAGTTTAAATACTAGTATTTCATTTTATAATACTATCATTGTATGTTTTCAATAAATAAATTGAAATTGAAAATTGAAATTTTTTTTCGTTTTTAAAAAAAAACAAGATGGACGCCATACAAAAAAGAGATTTTTTTATCACCTCTGATTCGGACCAAATTCGGTATCCAGGGATTTTAAGGGTCGCTGAATCTGAATATCTGGTAAAATTTTTGATTTCTCCATTTTTCAAGATGGCTGCCATACAAGGAGTGGTGAGGCGAGGCCGAAGGCCGAGCCGAACCACGACGCACCGCGAGGCGAGGCCGCAGGCCGAGGCGATCTGCGTATTTGGCGAGGCCGAAGGCTGAGCTCCGCGTAGGGCGCAGCCTGGAGCGTTCCCCCCCCCAATACAAGATGGCAGCCATTCAAGTTTAGATTTTTAATGTAAGGCGAGGTCACAGACCAAGCCGAACGCGCGAGGCGAGGCCGAAGGCCGAAGCGAGCTTCGTATAGGGCGAGGCCGAAGGCCGAGCTCCGCGTAGGGCGAAGCCCGGAGCGTCACCAAGCATATTACCCGCCGACCGCATTCCGAAAATTTAATATCCGCCATCTTGGATTTTAGTTGGGGGAATCGTGACGCGAATGTTGAAGCCCGGAGCGTCTCGATTCCCCCCACCAAAAATCCAAGATGGCGGATATGAAATTTTTGGGCATACCGACATGGGTGTCGTTTTATAGGTTTTAGAGGGTGCTGATTTCGAAAATAACATCCATTTTGAAATCCAAGATGGCGGACATGTATATTTTTTTTAAAACCATCATCGGTGTCGTTTAATAGGTTTTATGGGGTGCTGATTGCGAAAATGTTGGTCGGCGTGTCGGAAAAGGGGCAGCTAACTTTCCCATTTTCAGTATTTTCTTTCAGATTTCAAGGTCATTGATTGTGGTTATCTTGGATTGAAAACACAGTGAAGAAATGCAATTAAAACTTGAGAAAAGGCATGGCCAAGACAGCATGAATGATGTTTCGCATCTACAATCACACAAAACTTATGATTGCACACTAAATCAGGATGGTACAGCTGGATAAGTATAACATAATGTGCAAATACATAACATTGTGTTTTGGTAAGAATGTTCAGTTATTTACTATCACTCAGTACATTTAATTTTATGTAAGTGACACATACATAATATTCTAGTAGTAAATGATAATGTTTTTATCAGTTCTGTGAAGATAAGGAACTGACAAGATTGAGTTACTCGGTGAACTCACTGAGGTTACTTACCTAACATGTTATTTTATTCTGATATCCACAAAGGATAACACCATAACTTCATATGTGAAAGTGTTTATGTTATCAAAATGTTATAACAGTAGTGATCAAAATTGTTATCAGTGTAACAAATGATTGAATTTCACCTATAAAGACTTATCGGTGTTGAATAAATTAATTATTTCATTAAATATTCCATACGAACCCTATCACTAAACAAGGATGTTGTGAATGTTTCTATTGCTTACTTGAGACATTTCGAAGGAATAATATCTAGTAGACTGTGCTAGAATTAGATATGCAAGTTTGATCTAATTTCACCTTTATTGCAAGTGGATAAGAAATAGGGAAGAAAACCTTACTGAACCTTTGTGTGTGTTATTTGTTTATTATATCAAGTATAAAGGTTAATAATAATTAATGAATATTCAGAAATTAATTATTTATTAATATTGAGGAAACTAAATGTAATGTGATGTATTTTGGGAACATGAGTTGTTCAATGTATGAGATTTGATATATTTTAATTCTAAAATATTTTTACAATAATTATCTATAATAAATAATACTAATAACATTACTTATCAATCTTCTCTGATCGACAATATTTGATCTTTGCTTAATTTAATACCTACTGCGACATTGGTGATGATTGATGATAACAAATTTACTAAGAGTAAATAGAGAGTTTGAAGTTTGCCACAAATTCACAAGATTGAAAGATTGAATCAGACAGGATGACTTGTATAGTATCACTACTATTATTTGGTATTATGACGGCCGGTTTGGTCGAGTGGTAGTGACGCTGCCTCTTGATCCGCGGGTCCTGGGTTCGATCCCCAGTCGGGGCAAACATTTGTGTAAAAAGTAGATGTTTGTTCTCGGGTCATGGGTGTTTGTGTTTGTCTTTATGTGTGTTCCAAGGGACCCACGACACAAGGGAAAACCTTAGTGTGGGCCTTTGAGTGTGCAGCGTTTATTTATTTATTTATTTTATTTATTTTTATGTTGCAGTCTATTGTTTTGATTCTGCCTCCGGGGCTTATCACTGATGCCTTATCAGACTGAGGCTACTGTCCAAGGAGGCTGACGCCACTGCATTATGGGGCGTGATGACACTTCCTAAGTGGCATCATATCACTACTTCCGGGTATGACTACACTGCCTATGAGGCTTGAAACACTACATAACATATGGCGTCAAAAGAACACTATGGGACCTGGAACTACTGCCTACGGGGCCTGCTTTTGTTGATTTCGTGGTCTCATTTTACTGCGAGGACCTCACTAGATGCCCCAGGGGCTTCCGACAAATGCCTCAGGGGCTTACGACACATGCCTCAGGGGCTTAAGGTACATGCCTCAAGGGCTTACGCTACAATCTCTCAGGGGCTCCCAACACATGCCTCAGGGGCTTACGCTACACGCTTCAGAGGTTTCCGACGCATTGCCTCAGAGCTAACGATACTTGCCTCAGGGGCTTGCGATATTTGCCTCAGGGCCTTGCGAAACATGCCTCAGGGGCTCACTAAACTAATGCCTCAGGGGCTCATGAAATTAATGCCTCAGGGGCTCACAAAACTTATGCCTCAGGGGCTTACGAAATTATTGCCTCAGGGGCTCATGAAATAATTGCCATAGGGGCTTAACACTTGCCTCAGGGGCTCATCAGATATAATTTTTGCCTTCGGGGCTGTATAATGTTTGCCTTCGGAGCTGTATAAGTTTTGCCTTCGGGGCTGTATAAATGTTGCCTTAGAGGCTGTATGAAACTGCCTTCGGGGCGTTTAACCATTGTTCTCGGGATATTTGCCTATGGAGTACACAATACTTGCCTGCAAGGTGTTTGAGAAGTATAAAGAACATTTTAATTCACTCATTACTCTCTTTATTGAAAAGTTTGAAGTTTGGATATACAGGGTGTAAAGGACAGCCTAGCAAAAACTGAAACCCTGAATTCAGACCATCATTCTAA
Organism: Aproaerema taeniolella; assembly: GCA_949987775.1. Lineage (NCBI taxonomy): Eukaryota > Metazoa > Arthropoda > Insecta > Lepidoptera > Gelechiidae > Aproaerema > Aproaerema taeniolella. Next base: position 31,564,003 of record OX465243.1, read on the forward strand.
ATGATTTTCCGGTGAAAATTTCTTCAGGAAAATTTTCAAATATTTCATGCTTTTTTTACAATTTTCTGCTGTTTAATTAAATACTTCGTTCGAATACATTGAAATTTTTAATCAAAAATAACGATAACAGCAATGTATTTGCACGATATTTTTATTGACGCTCTACCCGACTCACGGGCGCGCGGCCGCGCGACATGGCTCTCGCCACCGGCCGGCCCCACCCGCCACACCCGGTTAGCCTTGACCGCCACTCGATTCACATTTGCGGTGCGGTCATTTACTTTCGTGCCTACCCAGTCACAGACACACAAATTCACTGTAGTACAAACTCCCTCTCCCCTTTAGCACACAGATACACAAAAAACGCATCCAATAGCGAAGTTGAACCTTATTTCCTCAACGATAAGAAACATCATAAAGAATCACAACACAACTGAGCTCTTTAAAAGCAAAACAGATGTTTTAACCATCACCCATCCAAAATAACCTTTATTTCCTGACAAATTCAAAGTTCAATTAAGTACAGAGGCCAGCGCGTCAGGTTATTCCATTTTCATTGCAAAACCGCTCTCATCACAACAGCACAGCGTGCACGCGTGTGATAACCTGAGCTGCGGCCGTCCGTACATTGTTATAATCGAGTTTGATATCCTTATCCCACTTGAAATTACGAGTGAAGTCTGATGTCCGTGCTAATAATGGTTAAGGAGATCCATCGCCAGAAGACGATCTTGCAGGCTGACATAAATTTGACAAACAAAATCTACCTACTTTCGTGTTTTATTTAACGGTTTAGAAAACCGTGCGGCCTTGACTTCAGCTGATTTGCGCACGCGACGTTGACCTACACGCGGCCGGTCATTCACCTTGCGGCGGGGTCGTTTACTTTTTTATTACCTCTACACAACGGAATAGGTACTTTCCAAGCAAAATACACAGGAGTTTTTAATCATAATTTAAAATCATCACATACCTAAGTAAAGGTAACCTACTTAGATAATGTTCAAATTATTAAAACTAACAAAATCAAACTAGGTACCTAACCTACACGCAAAGTTTCATGTCCGTGCTATTAATAAGAGGAGACAACCGTGGCTAATCGTGTTTTTCTGTCCTAGCTGAATGTAGGTACTTATGAAGTTTCATGTGCGTGCTATAAATAGTTAAGGATCCCCACTTGAGAAGACGGTGGTGGCTGCGGCATCAGGTTGTAGAGCGTAATCGTGTTTTTCTGTTCCATTTGAATGTACTTGTAAAGTTTCGTGTGCGTGCTATAAATAGTTAAGGAGTTCCCTCGTGAGAAGACGGTGGTGGCTGCGGCATCAAGTTGTAGAGCGTAATCGTGTTTTTCTGTCCCATTTGAATGTACTTGCGGAGTTTAATGTACAGTAGCGTTCTTTAATGGAGTCATAGTTAAACCACTTAGCGCGTTGCAACAGGGACTATGTTTCTCTGAACATAGTTCACACGATTTCTCACGCACACAAGCTTGTAGCCTCCTCTAAGAACATTATTTTGCTTAGCGACATCTATTGGCTCCTCGGTGAAGTTTTTGTAGGACGCATTCACCCAACAATGCACTGTCCTCCACTCACCGCTGCTGATGAGTCATATCAAACAATCGGTAATGTAAACATGACGTAGTGTATCTTTATTTTGTCGGTCTTACTAGCGTTATGTATGGTCCAGCGGATAAGCTCTGTCCTAGCAGGGAGAAAGGTTCTCGGGTTCTAATCCCAGCCGAGTAATTTCTTTTTGTAATTTATTTTTGTTTATTAAAGCATTAACAACTTTTTTCACACATAATATTACATTAACAATAATAATGTTGCATTATTGTATCACTGATAAAGTATTTGAATAAAACAAATATGAAATTCGACTAGGTAATTTTATTTCCTACTAACTTCATCACATTTTTTTCTGCAACTTGATCACTTAACAGTTTTATTAAGGTTATAGCTTAAGAATTCGTTTTCGTGAAGAAAAGAGTATTGAAACTAAACCTCAACAAAAATTAATATTCAACTTGCAGTACAAGGCAGTAGATATATAGTTTATAGTAACAAAAGAATAAGTTATAGATAAATATCACAATTTTACACATAACAATATTTAATTAAACTTGTTAAGCCTTAGAATCGATGAACTCCATTTATCTTCCGTATGAATCCATTATTTTCATACTTTTGCATCATACGTTATGATTCATTGATAAGTCGCGAGCGTCCACTGCGCGACCGAGATTACACGTTACCCTCATTCCGTAACGATTCACCGAACATTGCACGGTCCTCCACTAAAACCAAAGTAACAAGATTAATATAATAAGGAACAAAAACTATGAACCACTAATAAAATGCATTACAATAGTTAAGCTAACCATTTAGATGACATGTTTACGTTCTCAAAATAAATTATAATTTAAAAACAGGGTTAAGTAAACATTAAAATACTCAGAGTAAGACCAGTCTCATTAGCAATTTGGCATATATTACATCCTATATTGTGCAGCACAACAATACGCTGCCTCTCCTGCAAACTTATGTATTTGTATGCAAGTCGAAAAAATAAATCTCAGTAAACTGCCGATACGGTAAGAACACACGAGCACCTTCTCTAATGATCTAGCAATGACAAACAGGTTGCTCATGAACACCGAACCGAATGAATCTAAACTAACTTCATTGCATTCAATTTTTGTATGGTATGGTCTATGACTATAAAAATGTTTGAAAACCAAAACATATCTAACAAAACTTCGTAGCTATTAGGCGACAGTTAGGCTCGAACCCGCGCCTTGCTACAGCAGGCAGACGGTGTTACCGCTGCGCCACCAAGGCTTATGCTTTGGCTCGTGAAATTATGCTTGTTATCAGAGCAACAAGCGTAGTGGGGTATGCGGTATACGTCATTTGTGTCCATGTGTGAGTACACGAGCAGCTGCAAGCGACTTGTTTTCTGCGTTTTGTATTGACTATGCCTCCATATATGAACGTGATAGTACGTGCTACTAACGATTAAGGAGATCCCTCGTAAGACTATTTTGGTTGCAGCATCAGTTCCCTTGTATCCTTATAACGTATTTTAACCAAAATTGAATAAGTATCCAAAATTTTAGTTTAATACGACTCTAGGATGTGCTTAAATTAAGACTACCTAAACATTCATTCAAAAATTCTTGTAATAATAATAATAAAAAATACTCCGTTGCCATGCTGAGTTGGTGCAAGTAGGTAGGTACCTAGTCTCAGGATGTATTTTCAAAGCTACTCATTGCTAGGCCACCACTACCACTCTCAATTTTAGTATTAATGAATGTGTTCGGAGTAGACTAAGTTACGAGTAGGTAACCAATAGTTACCAGTAGGTAAAGAAGTCTACTCGGTCTACACTTCTAGGTCAAAGAGCTGCTGGGAAAAGTAGTCCCGGCCAGTTATAAGAAGGTAGCTACAGAGGCCAGCGCATCAGGTTACTCCACTTTCATTGCATAACCGCTCTTATCACAACACAGAGTGCACGCGTGTGGTATGTACCTAACCTGGTTTGCGGCCGTCCGTACCTAGACACTTATAATGATTATCATTATTATCACATCACACAGGTTTGGAGTGACAACATGAAAATGTAATTAATTAGGTATCAAAACATGAGTATCCACTGAAGAGTAATAGTAACCTACACTATTAGGTTTCTTAAAAAATAACAATACTCCTTAGCAACACCACAACACATTTTTCTCGAATTGTGTGTTGTGCATCATGGCAAGCCCACTACATTTTTGATTTTCTTTCGGTGTAATGTCCTTGTGTAATAATACTCTGTATTGTAAAACTCTTATGTATTACTTCTTCTTCTTCTTATCGTGTAGGTACGTACAGTCAAGTGTGTGACGAACTTAGCTAACACTGGTGTCAGAGTTTTCAAACCGCACAATGGCCTCTGACTTGGTTTGAACGACTATACTCAATCGACAACAGCCGGACCGATAGTTTAACGTGCCCTCTAAAGCGCGGAAACGCTCGTGTTAAATTGCCACTTTGGTCACCCATCAGGTTCCCTGCCTCTGTGTACGTTGCTTAACCTCACTGATCAGTTAAGATCAGCGAGCGCCACTGGGCTACGAGCGATTACTGAATAGGATAGAATTACATTTATTTTCAGACAAACACCACCCACAGACACACAAAACTAGTCTGTGTTATACTCTTGTGGACCTTGCGATAGTCCGGATGCGGTAGTAAGAATTTAGATGTGCAGAATCCAAATTTTTTAAGTGCATGAAAATCATAGTACGCCAAAAGTCCGTCCACTATTTGGGTATTTGGGGTCCGCCTCATTAATGGTGGCTGGAATATGAATAATAATTCACATTCGGTTTTAATTGGCGTTTTTCTGCACAAAGTAATTTTGCTGATGCTACCTATAAAAGTGGTTCATCTATCTCTAGGTTTCCATCAGCCTGTGTCAAATCTAATTTTGGTGTTAAAATTCTGGCTTAATTTTAAATGTCTGTCCAGCTAATTTATAATGTGACAGATTACTGTCTAGTACCTGCCGCCTTTTCGTCTATTTTTTTCATCTTTTTTTACGCTCCGCACCTAGATTGTTTGTCTTAATGACCCGCCAAAATATGGGAGTGTACTAATACTACGCCTGCAGCAGTGATGCAACCGAGTTGACGATCGGCTGGGTACCGTGCAACAGGGTATTTATTAACGTAAATACAATCAAATTATTTATTTGCAAAATGTGAGTGTAGTTTACATAGGTTTAATCCATTTTTGTGAAGTTTTCATGTGCTTCACCTAGATACACACAATTGTGTGACTATTCAAGCAGTAAATGGTGCATTATTCTATTGCCACAAAACATTCAGAAGCATTTTCTTTAGAACCTAGCAATGCGGTTTGAGATGAGAATTTTTATCAAACGATGAATACTTCATGTTTAATTTTATTTTCCAGATTACTGTTGATTAAAAAAATGTGTGATTAATGCGTTTACAAACGCGTCAGTTTTTTTAATTGCATTAAACACACATACACAACATACATACACAACACACAAAACAACCACAGGTCAAATAAACGTAGTAAACAAGAGGTTACAAATGCGTCGATATTTAAAATTGCAATTTCATTTTTTTTATTCTTATGATTAGTAAAAATTACAAAATGACGAACGTAAAAGAACGGAATATTGTAAAAATACACTTGAATTCATTAATAACGCTGTTTGCGAACTGCCATGCAAACTATTCGGATCTTAGTTGAAATTACGATAGGTTGATTTATTCAAATTTGCTTTCGGCTTATGTACACGAATTCGTTTTTATTTTATATAATTGACAATTTATTATTTGACAAACAGCCTTGCTGGAGTAACGTACATAAAGAGCGTCCTTTAGCCACGATGCCGTACGAGGATACACGATGTTAAACGATTGTGATTGGCTCGTTCCCGCAGTCGCATGCCCATGTCGCTGTATGATTATGAACATCGTAAAAGTTGAAACTATCTCATGAGATTGTTAACTATCGAAAACTTATAAAAAATCTGGTTGATACAACTATTCACAATTCTACGTATTATTATCCGACTAAATCTTTAATAGTAAACTTAATTAAAAACTTTTACGAGTGATTTGAGGGGGGGGGGGCAGACAAAAGTCAATTGTGAATGAAAATAAACATTCAATCTACAATCTGATAGGAAAATAGTGCAGTTCACTTTTTTCGATAGTTGATAATCTCATAGGATAATCATAAATGAAAAATGTTCACACTCTAACGGTAACACCCGCACTCCTCGCTCGTCGACTCGTGCTTCTTTCACGCGAAATTGGCGCGAATTATGAAATTTTGATTCCGTGTCTCACAGATTAATCGTAAAAATCGCAAACAGACCTGTTAATTTAGTAGAGCGCGGTGCCAATAGGTACTTACAATAAAAATGTCTTGTTTAGGCAGTAAGTTTTAGAAAGATTTTTAATGTCTACGTGTTAAATACAAGTATGTATGTAAATTCTTTATTGCCTGAAAACACAGCAGGATACATACCTACTTACAACGAATTAGTCACAAATTCAAAATTTATTTCCTTACACAAAATAAAATAAAAGCATGAAAAATCTTACGAACAATAAAGGATAAATGACTTGATTTGATTTGATTTTTAAGGAGATCGGTAGGTTAAATTTAAGTAGGTAATTATAAAAAAAATTAACATCTGAACAATAAGTAATCTTAGGTAAACATACATACCTAGATCAAAGGGCGGTCGACATCTTTGACTAGTTCGATACTGTCTTGTGCCGCTGTGCCACCGCGCCCCGCTCTGTAGTTGTTTTTATCATTGTTTTGTTAGGTACTTTGTTTGTTATTGTTTGTGTTAAGTTTCTTTGTTATTTTTTTGTTAGTTGTTTCCTTGTTTTTATTGGTTTTTGTTGGTTTGGGAGCGAACTGATCGTCGCGAGTGATTACTAGGTACCTACCTACTTTATTTAGTGAAGTGTTTTGCTCACGATGAATGCATTTACAGCCAGGGAAGCTGTTGTTATTAAAGATGGTTCTGCTTTTGATCAAAATTAGTTCAGCCGTTTTAAAGTTATAATAAATCGAAGGTCAGGGATGCTACATTTTTTTTAATTTTAGAGTTACTTATAGACAAACGTTTTTGATATTAAACAAATATTTTTATTCAACATACCTACTTGGATAAACTTCCCTTTTTAAGTACGGACAGCCGCAACGTTACCACATGCGTGCACTCTGTGCTGTTGTGATAAGAGCAGTTTTGCTATGAAATAGAATAACCTGATGCGCTGGCTTCTGTACTTATACAAAACTTTTGAAATTAATTTATAATTTTGAACGGTTAATTATTACTTGAAATCGTTATTGGGCCGAAAGTTGGGGACTTTCAAAATTAGTGTAAACTTTTGTATCTTTCGTGAAAAAGCTTTGCTTTGTTAAAAACTTTTTTAATTTTGTAAATTTAAGGTTAATTTGAATTTGCGGCTTGGCAACACTACATACAGTCGACACGACACAGTTCGACAGTGTGCCTTGCTGCGCCGCCGGCGCGAGCGATGCTGGCGCTAGCGCATTCACGTGTTCGAAATTGTTTGCATGAGTAGGTACCTAACTACTTTAAATGAATCGCTGTGAGTGTAATGTGAGTTATTTTAGTGTGTACCTACCTAGTGTGTGTAGTGAGTGTGATTTTAAAGGTGACATTTAAATCATAAAGGAAGTCAAAGTGGTAGTTCGTAAAATCTGTCAAATACCTAATTATGAGACTTGCCTGTGAGGCATGTGGAGTAGGCACCCAACAGATTGAACATTTGGAGACGTCGGAGGTAGGTAGGTTAAATACCTACCCACCCACTCATCATCACTCCCATCACACCTAGGTACCAGAACGGGCTACCTAAAGGTAGGTAACATTTATTTTTATTTCGGTAAATACAAACCTACATAAAAGTAAGCACGATCTATTGCGCTATCATGTACGGACGGCCGCAACTCAGGTTACCACACGCGTGCACTCTGTGCTGTTGTGATAAAGACTGGTTTTGCAATGAAAATGGAGTAAGCTGATGCGCTGGTCTCTGTACCTACTTGCACCTACTCAGCATGGCAGCGGAGTTTTAGTATTATTATTGCAAGTGTTTTCAAAAATGGCCTCTGACTTGGTTTTTTTTTATTACGTTATGGGCTAACTCTTGACTTCAATCTTGACCAAGGTCATAGATGTGGTCGACGATGGAGCGAGTTAACCCAGAAAATGCCTATTAAGGCACTGTTACTCCTACGCACCGACGGAACACAGCAAGCTGTTTGGCATCGGACTTCGATAGGAGGGTGGTCGCGAACCAGACAGCCCTTTACGCCTACCACACCGCATAAGACCACAGGACGACACCTCAGATTCAAAACAAATTGAGGTGTCGTTGCCTGAGATGGATTGATAGGAGGCAGGTCTCATTTGTGTTTCCTTAATCGCCTCTTACGACACCCACGGAAAGAGACGGGGTGGTGCTATTCTTAACCGATCACCACACGGCACAAAAGGTTCGACTACTACACAGAATAGTAATTAGGTCCATGACGGGTATTCAACAATAAACCGCAGCTGGGACCGAAACCGTGCCCTCGGAAACACGGAAGCGCTGTTGATAATGCGACCGTTTTTGTTATTTATTAAACTTAATAACTATTGAATCTCCTATGTGTTCGGCGCCGTGAGCGACAGATACCTGCTTAGGTAGGTAACCTAACAAGTTTTATAATCTGCTCTGCCATAAACCAATATTTTTTTGGTTCATACATACATACATACGTCACGCCTGTAATCCCTAACGGGGTAGGCAGAGCATCAGTGGTTCCAGATAACCACCCAATGCCACGTTTGACACAAATGGTGAGGGTTATTAGATGGAACATGTTGTGTAATGGTGAGAGGTGGTCAGCCTTTCGCCCATGATAAGCAAGACTCACGTCCCACTAACTGAATTTTACAGTATGCCTGGGTAGAGTAGGCAGCTGGCACAATCTAAGTTTTTCTTTCACTCCCAGTCCAGCGTGGAAGGATTCATGTATTTTACATTACACATTTACCTTTATAAATCACGCTTTTTTTTTTAAAAGCCCGAACTTTGTAGTAACAATCCACACTCAAAAATTCTAAACATTATCTAGGTCAGGTCTACACTGAGTAGCGATTTATTTTCAGGTTTTGATTTAATCGTGTAGAAATCATGATTTACGGTATGAAAGCGAGAAGTTGGCGCGAAGTGGCGTAGTCTCTCGCTCGCGCGCGTGCTGTGCTGCTCCTGCACTGCGTCTGTTCGGAGAGTTCGTATCGCGCGCAGTACATTGCGGAGCGGCAAAATAGCTGACTACCGAAAAAACCTTAACCTTACGTTTCCGGGAAAAACAAATCACATGTAACTGATCTCGGTTATGAGTAGATTTCACCATTTCAGTTTTTGCTAAGCTGTCCTTTACACCCTGTATAAATCGCCTCTAATCGGTGAGACTTAAAAAATGCCTCTGGGGCTCTTGGTAAATTGCCTACGGGGTTAAGATTACCAACAGAGCGTAAACTTGTATTTATGTCTGAATAATATAACTGGCCTGCGGGGCTAATGTGGTAAATCTCGTAAAGTTAGTTTGAGAGATGCACGTTGAATTGCCTACGGGGCTTATGATCAACAATTGCCGTCCTATATGATCTAAGGGATACAAAGCTCATAGACTTTTTCTTGCGAGACCTAAGTGAATAGGTATGAATGTCTGACTTACCTATTCGGGTTGTTCATGTCCTAAACTCGCCTCCGGGGCTAACGATTCTAAACTTTCTATTTTAAAACATAAAACAGGTGAAAGTAACCACGAGAATCTTAAACAATATACTAAGTCTAAACTTGTCTACTTGTAAAACCGCCTGCAGGGCTTTTGTTTAAAAATTCACCTTTGAAGTTAACGGTTTAACTTTATTGCAGTAAATATGGCAGTCAAAAAAAAAAGGTTTATCATTGTACTAAAATGAATAAACATGCCTACGGGGCTTATAATCATAAAATTACCCTTGCTCAGTCATTGCCTACAGGGCCTATGACCAGATACTTGTTTTTGAAGGATTATGACATTTGTGAGTTCAAGAATACTGATACTTTATAATAACAGTTTGAACATTTGCTTCAAAAAATTGCACAATCGCCTCCAGGGCTTAAAACAGTTGCCTTCTAGGCTAGACAGTGCTGCCTGTGGGGCCTGGTACTGGATGCTGTTTTCGAAACAGCATGGTGGAGCTGCCATGTGCTGACTTTGGAATCTAATCTTCATTTGGAATACACCTATGCTGGCTTTCTGGGCCAAACAGGTTTGCCAGGTTTGCCTGGTTTATATGTCTATTTAACATATGGTTGAAATAGTTTTTATTAAAATGGTTGATTAGCCAGTAAGGTTGATATTGATGCAGCCTCTGAAATAACTTTAGAGAAGAAGGCTTAAGGAAATGAGAACGCTGTTTGACAGCAGGGTTTCTGGAATTTGTGATGTTACTGTTTCGATAAAAATAACCTAAATAGGGCCTAGTGGTGCCAATCGGAGTCGATGGCGGCGTTTTGTGTTCACTCTTGCACCAAATTACTGAATTCTTCTTAAAGTGCTTGGGTTGTGAAACACAAATGCATAAAACACAGTATGTTATGTAAACTACATCAATTACCTAAATCTGAATTACATTTGTTCTTCTAGCTCTGAGTCTGTTTGCGGAGATACAGTCTCCCCAGTAAGATGTGATGAAAATGATTAATATTGATTAGGCACTTTGGTAATATTGCTATGGAAGCGTGATAATAAGACACTCTTAGCGTAGTACAGCCTTCGAGGCCTAATGATTTTGAATGATTCTCTGTAACTTAATATAAACGCCTTTACAGATTGTTACTAGTAAAGTAACTTTAATTAATCGATAACATGAATATAACGAAAATGCGACGATTACAGGTCGCTATACCTAGTATTTTAAATACTCAACAACATCACATATTTTGCTAGAATGAGGTCTAATATTTACTTGCTTTCTTACCAACCTTGGCACTGGGGTCCTCGAAAGACAAGAACAATAATAATCTTTAAGAGTTTTGCCAAAAGGGGTTAGAAACAGCCTTGCTGGTTTATAAGTGTACTTAACTCATTATAGAACTTATATTTTGCATTGAAATAGTCTGTTATAAAGATTGCACTAGATAACTTAAAGTATTAGGTTGATTTGATCTTTTGACCAAGGAGCTAACTTCTATTGCCTAAAGGGTAAAGATGTTGAAAGGACTGTATAGTGCTATTGATAATATAGCTTTTGTTCGCTACGGGAACAAGTGAAATTAAAAACGAAATAACTTTAATAAATTATTATATTGTAATTTATAGAATTACAAAATTAGGGCAAGTGCTTTCGACGAAGATGAAATGCAGACAGACTAATATTATAAACTAACGCAATAAGAAACTTGCTTATACAATAGAATAAGAAATATATACGACATTAACCTGAACCTTAGTAAATACAGAGGCGAAAAAGGTGTACAAAGATTGATGTGCGTACCCCACCTATGACGAGATCGTGTTACGACATACAAATCCAACGATTTGGTTGGATAAAGGAGATCATACGATGCATATCGCGTGATTTTACAATATAACATAAATAACAGCTAGAGATAGCTTAAAAGAAGTTGACTTGAAATTATAGCGATGTATAGATATCTATTTCTAGATATAGTTATAGCCCGTGTCGCAGCTTAGAAGCGTAGACAGCTTTTCTTTACATTTAATATGGAATACCTAAACACAGTATTTCTAGATTCAAAATAATATTAACCTTTATGAGATAATTCATAATTCAATGCATAATCAATTATTTTGATTGTTTTGTTGAAATCGAATACCTTACGACAGGAAGTTAATAGTTATGGTAACGAGAGATGATAACTACTCAGTCAACTAAAAGTGATTTTAATTAACTTCCATCTTCTAGGTGCACTATTGGATTTTGGCATAGTTCGCAATAAGTTGATGTTTAGTTATTAGCTCAGTCCCGAGTATGATAATGATGATGTATAATTTAAAAGAAATGTCTTTGCTTGTCTGTGGTATTAGAAAAATAGCACCCCTAATTATTACACGTAAAATAATATTACATGGAAATCAGTGAACAAATACGGAAAAATATGCGAAATCATTCAAGGTTTTAAATTTTTACATCTTTTAAAATGCCATAATTTTATCAAATAGCTCAACTCGAACATTAGCTTTGTGCTGTGTATGATTCATGTAAGACACATGATACATGTTGCTTATGGGGCTGAGATGTTCAGTTTATTAACCTTTCTGGGAAAATATGATGTATATGCGATATACTAAGCTACACCATACTTTTATTTAGTGTAATAGGTATTGTTCAGCACGAAAATCAAACACATATTAACTATCTTTGCATATCTAGAGCTGAGGTTACTGATATGAATAGAATGCAAAATGATATTTAATTTTAATATTAAAATTGCTTCTGGGGCTGAAGTTATAACAACAGTTTTTCAAAGTGATTGAATCTGAGAGTTAAACGCCACACACGCCACACACACTAGGGTTTTCCTTGTGTCGTGGGTCCCTTGGAAAACATAAAGACAAACACAAACAACCATGACCCGAGAACAAACATCTGCTTTTTACACAAATTACCTTTGGTTGAAGTTACCTTTGGAGCTAAGGTTCTTTACCTTGAGCTTAGACATTTCTCACCATAATGAGACAGTTTCAGCCGATGAAGTCATACTTGAAACTTTACCTGTATGTTGTTTTCAGACTTATTATATACAGTTATTGCAGTTATATCAACATCTACTTCTAGAGTTTGCGTCTGTCTCAATAGCTCTGGGATACTCTAGAACGAAGTAGAAGAAGATTCTGTTTTTTTATTTTATTTTTATTTATTTATTTAGGAAAACTTACAGCATAATATAATACATTTAAATTATACACATTAAGTAACACGTAAGCCAAAAACTGTTTTCACTGAATATTTATCACATTTTCGTTGAATCATAATATAAAACATAAAAAAAAAATACTTTTACTCTCAGTCCAGGACTTATAGCATCCTAAGGGTATATCATATTAATATTAAAGAGGAAAGCTCTATTTTGTCTGTTTGCTTTGAATAAGCTGCGAAAATATTGGACCGATTTGAAAAATTATTTCACCATTAGAATGCTACATTATCCCTGAGTGACACAGGCTACACAATTTTTCAAATTTCTACGGTTGGGTACAATATTATTAAAGTAATATGTTTCATTTTAACTTCATGAGCTTTCTAATAGCAGACGCGAATCTTGATGCTTTGTTGTCGAAAATGTTGACTTCGTCATAGATATTGTTGTACTGAGTGCAAGCCCGTACTATGAATCGGTTCTTAGCATAATTCGTTCGACATTACGGTAAGGCAAAAGTGCTACGGGAACGCAAAGATTGCTTGGGACATTTCAAGAGGATCTTACTTACTAAGTAAGGTGAATCAACAAAGTTGTTAAATATTTTATATAAGAAGATTATATCTCTGTACTCTCTACGTTTTTTTAATGTAATAAGGTTTTTAGATTTAAATTGCCAAAATTTAAATTTTAAGCGTTTAATAAACTTATTTTGAATACGTTATACTGCGTCTATATATTTATTATATTGTGGATTCCATACAGTGGATGCGTACTCTAAGCTGGACCTAACGAAGGCATTGTATAATAAGATCAGTGTCGACGGCTCTTTGAAGTCAACACTTTGCCTAAATATGAAACCTAACATTCTATAAGCTTTGGCAGTAATCTTGTCTATATGCGGTGAAAGTAACAATTGACTGTCAAGTTGCACCCCCAGGTCTCTCACCTCGGACACTCTGTGAAGAGACTGATTGTGAAGGGAGTAATTAAAAGTTACTGGTCTAGTTTTTCTAGTAAATGTTATTGAACAACATTTATCAATGTTTAAATATAACCTATTATCTTTACAATACTGAGACAAATTATCCAAATCTTTTTGCATATTGACACAATCTTGAAAAGACTTTATAATTTTATAGATTTTGGTATCATCTGCGAATAAAAGCAAATTACTGTGCGTGAAGCATTTTTTAACATCATTGATAAATATTATAAAAAGTAAGGGTCCGAGATGAGATCCCTGAGGCACGCCCGAGGTTATGGGAATAAAACTAGAAGTGAAGCCTTTAATCGCTACTGCCTGACTTCGCTCTCTAAGATAAGAGTCCAACCACCTAAGCAAACTGCCATGTATACCGATGTGTTCAATTTTCTTTATGAGCAGTGAATGTGAAATTTTATCAAAAGCTTTAGAATAATCGGTATTTTGGTATGCAGACCTTCACAGAGGATCGGGCATAACGCAACTTCTTTCTCATTCGATCATTTCGAAGAAGATAATTCGAATATCAATTTCAAAGGTTTGAAATGGTATTCGATGTCATGATTCGAAATGATTGAAGATCTGGTCTTGCGCCATTCATTGTTTGATCGTGGCGTATTGAGTATATGATCTTTGCGGATTAATTGTGTTTAGCCCGCGCAGTAATTGTATTCGATGATAGGCGTGCAATAGCACTTTTAAAGCAGGTGTCTGTTTTACAGTTGTGATTTTATAAATGAAGTAAATGATTATATAACGAAGAAATTAATGTTATTAATTATAATCAAGAATAACGAACCTAGTATTATTGATAATGATGTAGAATGTGTTTACTGCATTTTCAACCTCTACGCCTGATAATTGAGACTGCCAGTCAATTTTTGCAAGTTAGTCATTATTAATAGCATAATCAGCTTTATAAAATTGGTGCACTATGCGAGGCGCCGGTACTAAACACTGCAAAACATGACGTGTACTGACTTCAACCTTGATTGCGGGATGATGTTTATCCTCAGGAACTGCTAAGGGAGTACTTCTAGAGACAGAACAGGTCAAGCTGGATAATACCAAGTCCAATATTCTATCTTTCGCGTTACTAATACCATTAAATTGTTTCCAACCTGTGTAACATAAAAATGCATAAAGCTGCTCGATAAGGCTATTCTCAGATGGATTCTGCAACAAGTATCTATTGTGATCTAATTTCCATACTGCATGGCTAATGTTGAAGTCGCCCACAATTAAAAAGTCTATGTTATCATTATCTGAACTACTTTCTGTTAAAAAATCAAATAACAATTGTTGTGACACCAGTTGATCCTTAGAGTGGGGAAAATAGCAACAAAACAGACAGAATTTAGACAAAATCGAGTTATTACTATTGGTTTGAGAGATACAGAGATACAATACATCAGCATCTGGCATTGCCGGAACAGAACCGTTGATATGTATTATTGTTCTAAATCTAGAATGCTTTGTCAATACCCGAGGGTACTGCCAAACGCAAACACGAGAATACAGAGACAATCGACAAGCATTCAAAATAAAATTGGTTAAATCAAATTGTCGTCGACCATACGTAACGTATGATATTACAATATTTATACGAATAAGCCAACTAATGTAATAAAACAATGTTATAAATGAAATATTAATAATAAGACTCAGCCAACCATCGTCAAATCTACCTTCGTTCAAAAGTGTGACGTTATTATCGCAAAGTGAAACTAACCCGTCAAAGGTAAATACATAGAATAATCAAAAACAATGTAATACCAGCGATACATCCAAAAAACGTCAGGTACATTTTATAAGCAGTAAATAAATAAATCAAGACTATTTCGTTTATGTTAAGTGGGTAATATTGAGTTAAACAAAGTAAAATATCCATTCTTAAATATGTATAGTAGGCAACATCACTCACAAAAAAATTGTCGATTGTCACGCAAATTACACTCACCTCGTGCAATGAACATTACTTTCCGCGCGTGCCGAACAGTAAGAACAAACGATTCAAAACCAGTAATGATTGGTGTGTCAAGTGACCTATGCAGTGAATTAAAAGTTAAGTGGTAAGTGCCAGTTAACAAAGGAGTATTTAACTGGTACGGGCTAATAAAGTTGCGGGCCGGTGTTAATCTAAAAACGATAAGTTGAAAAAGAATATCACTCAGCACAATCAATAATTCGAATATTTTTAAGCCGATCAGTTCACGTCTGCAACTGAAGCTAGTAAATAAGAACATTTTTAACAAGTTTTTATTGCTTTTATATGTATTTTGTTGAGTATGTTTCAATGTATGTGATTGTTTTGATAGCATTGGGTCGATACTTATGTAATTTTCTTTAAAGCTTCTTCGGAGGTAATGTACAGGATCGGGGAATTTTCATCGCGGCGGACCATAATTGCGCAGTTACGCACCCAGCAGTACTTGAGACCCTTCTCTTTGGCCTTCATTTTCGCTTGTTGGAATAAATACTTATTCCGTGCAGAGAGATGGTCGTTTGCATAGATGCGGTCGTTACCGTCAGGAAATCCTATATCACTGGGCTTGATTGTTTTGAGTTTTCGTAAGGAAGTCAAAAAGTTATCTTTCTTGTAGCGTGACTGCATTTTTAGGATGACAGGTTTAGGTTTTTTGCCATCTATGTCATTTTTAACAGCAAAGCGTGTTACAAAATCAATATCAGTGGCAGGATTAAGTGAGAACCCACACAGGTTTGCAAGATTCTGCACGATGCCAATAAGATTTTCGCCACCTTTCTGTGGGATGCCATTGAACTGTATATTGGAACGACGTACCCATTGTTCATTCCTGTTGTTGTCCTCAAGCAGATTCTTTATGGTGATCTTCAACTCTTCGATTTCATATCTCGAGTCCTCAACTACTGTGACGCGATCTTCAATTTTGGAAACCCTGTCAGAAATCTCATCAATTCTTGAGTTGATCGCAGTTTTCAAATCACTTATGTCTGACTTAACTTCTTTAAGATCAGCCTGGATACTTACAATCACAGCAAATTGACTTTGCAAACTGTTGACTTTCGATGATATTTCTTCCAAGATAGCCATTTGAGAGGAGCTCATAGTTTGAGATGTTGGTTTAGGTGTGGAGCGATCCAATGGTAGTCCTGATGAAAATCTTATCGTAGTGTTGGGCTGAAGAGGTGGTGATGACGGGGTACCTGGTTCATTAAACGGCGATGAAGAGCCCGACTCAGTGAGGTTGACCGTCGCCTCTGTGCGACAAGACACACATGTCCAAGAACTGCATCCCACACCAAGTCTGTTGAACCCACGCTCCGTTATTCCTCCGCAGCCAAAATGATACTTTTTTTTGCACTCCGCACACTCGGGGCCATGCCCAACCGGATCCTTACATGTGAAACAATTGGTGGTGAACATGGTTGAGAACCCCTGAACAATAAGAATATTGCGTAGAAACGTGTTGATCCAACGAGCGATAACTCGGAACTGAAGCTTTTGGAACAGCCACTACTGAAGCTACTACGATTGTCCTTCGAGGCGAAGGAGTGAGCAGGACGGCCGAACTGTTAAGAGTAAATCGATCAACGACACAATTGGTACAACACTACCAGTCCACGCGGTGTGACGCAACACTACACAGCACTTTTGACAGATCGTTTTCGCGCGTAGATCGGTGTGTTCCCGCTTTAGCTCAAGAACTGGAATTTCTTTAGTGAAACTCAAATTCGGGATAACAATGTATTTTAATGCGAGTGAAAAAATCACAAGTACAATTTAGATGGTTTAACAAAGAGATGTGTGTTCTACCGTACATTCATGTATTAAAACGAGAAAAAATCGATACCAGCTATTTCGCCGGAGCGCGTAATCGCTATGAAATTATTAACAGGCGTAGACATAATCCTCCCCCCCGCTGAAAAGCGTAGATTTTCAAGCTTGAAGTTCTTCAAAAGTGGGCAGGGGACACAGCCGAACCAAGGGTCTTCTAACGTAGTCTCGCGTGGTTTCGACGTCCGCAACTCGACAAATACCGTCTGGGCCATAGAACAGTCGAATGATACGCCTCATACGCCAACAAAGTGGTGGAGAATTATCTTCATGAAGCAACACGAGGTCTCCGACGTTAATTTTAGTTTTATCAACCTTCCATTTGGTTCGTAGTTGCATTTCGGAGATATATTCTTTTTGCCATCTCTTCCAAAAGTGTTGGCGGATTTGTTCAAGTCTGCCAAATCTATCGAGGGAACTCTCTTTAGTGTTGTCCAAGGAAGGAGCCGGTAGCGCAGTCAACGGTCTTCCGATTAAAAAGTGCCCTGGGGACAAGGAGAGGAAATCATTCGGGGATGAGGACATGGGACACAAGGGACGGCTGTTTAAAATTGCCTCCACTTGAGCAAACAATGTCGAGATTTCCTCAAATGTGAGATGAGTATTTCCCATGACTCGCTTTATGTGGTGCTTAGCGGATTTAACGCCGGCCTCCCATATTCCACCAAAGTGAGGAGCGTAAGTAGGAATGAAAGAAAACTTTATTCCCTCCTGAGCAGCAAACTCAGATAGAGATTCTTGGTTAGAATTTAAGAAACTGTTCAATTCTTTCGCGGTAGCAATAAAGTTTTTACCGTTGTCAGAAAATATTTCCGTTGGCTTCCCACGGCGTGCCACGAATCTGCGAAGTGTCATTATATAGGCGTCCTTCGTCAAATCAGACACGGCTTCTAAATGCACACATTTAAAACGCAGACACACAAATAAGCATAAGTAGCACTTAACTACTTTAGAGCCGCGTCCTTTCCGATTGAGGATAAAAAAGGGACCGGCGTAGTCTACTCCAACTGACTTGAAGGGAAAGTCAACGGTAACGCGGTTTGAAGGTAAGTCCCCCATTTTTGGATTAAGGGTCTGTCCGCGAAGACGCGTGCAAGTCACGCAGTTTTTAACAACGCGTCTAGCTAGCCTTCTGCCATTACCCAAACAGACCAAACAGACCAAACAGACCAAACAGACTCGCGTATTGTGGATAGCAGAAGCTGCGGTCCTGCGTGCATGAGGCGAACGTGTTCACGTTCAAACAGAAGCTTGGTCAAATGATGAGATGAATCTAGCAAGATAGGATGCTTCTTTTCAAATTTGTAGCCGGATGAACCGAGCCTGCCACCAACTCTAATGAGATTCGTCTGATGGTCAAAAAATGGAGACAGGGATAAAATATTTGATTTTGTACCTAAAGGCTTATCCTTTGATAATTTGTCATATTCTAAAATAAAACTTTGTTTTTGAGATAGCATGCAAATAAAATTAAAAGAATTATTCAATTCCGATAAAATGCCGGTAAGTTTATTATTTTTGTTTTGTTTTTTAGAATTGTGTAAAAATCGTAAAATGTAGCTAAAAATTCTTTGAAGACGTGTAAATTTAGAATATTTGTTAAAATCAAAATTTATTTCAGGTTCGACAGCTGTACACACCTTTATTTCAGGTAAGTCTTCAGTATGTTTTTTATTTAGCTGAGGCCATTGGGACTCGTTTTGGAGCAAGAATTCGGGACCTGACCACCACAAATTATTTATAGGCAGCTGGCTGCCGTTTACACCGCGTGAGATCAAATCGGCGGGATTGGATTTAGTAGGCACATAGCGCCAAGAATTAGGGCTGGTCAGCTCCTGTATTTCGCTTATCTTGTTAGCCACATAAGTTTTTAATTTATTAGGATTGCTGTTAATCCAAGCCAACACCACTGAAGAATCACTCCAATGAATGACTCGTGTAGGAACGAATCTAATCGACTCCAGTACTTGTTTGCAGAGTCTTGCGGAGAGACCAGAAGCACAAAGCTCCAAACGTGGTATAGTGGTGGGCTTCAGTGGCGCCACCTTGGATTTCGAGCAAAGAAGTCGTACCATAACCTCATTGCTATCGTTTAGTGATCTCATATAAATGCAAGCTCCGTAAGCGCATTGAGGAGCGTCGCTAAAAGAATGCAACTCTATGAATTTTGGTGAATTACAAAGAACCCTGCGAGGAATATCGACCTTCGAAAGAAACTTTAAATTATTTATGATGTCAAACCAATCTTTTTTTATATCGTTAGATACCGGTTCATCCCACTCGACCCCTTTAAGCCACAATTTTTGGAGCAAAATCTTTGACTGAATTATGCATGGGCTTAAAAGACCCAAAGGATCGAAGATTCGAAATGAACACGAGAGGATTAGTCTCTTTGTGACTTGGTCATTTTGAAGTGGAATTTCGATAGGAAAATTAAATGTATCCTTCGATGGATCCCAACAAAGTCCGAGAGTGCTCGATGACTCGCTGATTGTGAGATGCTCTTTAGTATTTTCGTGTAAATTTTGAAACAAATTTTTTGAGTTAGTTTTGTATTTTCGTAACGGAAAACAGGCAGAATTTAGAGCATTCGAAACTGAATTTTGAATGTACTTAAGTTGACTTTCATCATCACAACCTGTGATTAAATCGTCGACATAAAAGTCGTGTTGAATTATGCCTTTGATCATTTCGTCCTCACATTCCTCTCCAACCTGCCAAAGACATCTCGTGCTCAAGTAACTGGCACTTGCGGTACCGTAAGTGACAGTACTCAGTCGCAGAGTTTTGATAGGCTGAGACTCATCTTCTCTCCATAGTATGAGCTGCAAATTTTGATCTGAGTCATGGACTTGAACTTGTCGGTACATTTTAGCTATGTCACCAGTCAAAATGAATTTATGTTGCCGAGCTCTGACTAATATGGAGAAGAGAGAGTCTTGAACATTTGGGCCTACCATTAGGATGTCATTGACAGAGAAGCCGGAGGTTGTGGGGGATGAGCCATCGAACACTACTCGGAGTTTGGTGGATTCACTATTTTCCTTTATGACAGCATGGTGGCATAAAAAATACGACGGATTTGGAATGAGAGTAGGTGTTTCAGATAGATGACCCAGGTCAGCGTATTCACGAAGGAATTCTACGTATTTCGATTTTAATTCTTCATTTCGTCTAAACCTTTTTTCGAGATTTAGGAATCGTTTTTTAGCTTGAGAGTACGAATCACCAAGGCAATCAGGTGAGTCCTTTAGGGGTAACTTCACACAGAACCGTCCACTCTCTAAGCGGGTGGTGTTATTTAGAAAATGTTTTTCGCACGCTATGTCATTTTGACTTCGAACAGCCTTTTGGGGTAGCTCTTCAAGCTCCCGAAATTTAGTGAGCATTTCATGAATTTCGTTAGAAATGGGATTTGAAGTAATCGCATGATTACAATGGATTTCGTTAATACGAGAATTGATTGGACCAGCTATTACCCAGCCAAATTTTGAATTTTGCAATTTAGGATTGTTAGGACCTAATGAAAGCTGTTCGCTTTCTAGAATGTCCCAGAAGATGTCTGCTCCAATTAAAACTTCAATCGGAGCCGGCTTGTAGAACTCAGGGTCCGCCAAATTGAAGGATTTAGGAATCTTGAGACCTTGAATATCAAGAGGAGATTTTGGTAATCGGCCTGTCAGTTCATTAAGAACAAGGCATGAGAGTGTAACACTGTAAGCGCCATTTAGAGATTTTAACTGAGTAAGACAGCTTCCATACACTGTATTAGAAGAATTATTACCAATTCCTATGACATTTATCGCCTGCAATGGGCAAGTTCTTAATGACATTCTTCGTTGCAGGGACTTTGTAACAAAAGAAGACTGGCTGCCACAGTCCAGGAGAGCACGAACCTTCTCTACCTGCTTATTAATTGGGTTAAACACCTCTATCATGGCTGTAGATAAAAGAACATGTTTCGAAATTTGCCTAGAAAAGGCTGTTACGGATTCGTTTGGTTCATTATCATCATCTGCCACAAAGTTGGCAGAGACGTCTTTGGAGTCATGAAGGAGAGTGTTGTGCCTTTGCTGGCATTGCCGGCAAGGACCCATACGGCAATCACTGACAGGAAGCCCTTGTCTGAGGCAATTTCGACATAACTTGTATTTATTTACATAAGACAACCTATCTTGAATGTTTTTTGACTTGAATGTAGGGCAGTCATATATTTTGTGATTTCCATTACAAATTATGCAAAGATAGACATTTGATTGATTTTGATTTGATGTAGAAAATGAATTGGTATTTTTATTTTTGTCTGATTTATTATTGTAATAATTTTTTTGTGTATTTGAATGTGAGGGACGCGACGTTGATTGTGATTTAGAATTATTGTGTGATTCGCTGTTAGTGCCGACCTTATTGCGATTTAAAGATTCTAACACATCTGCACGATCGATTAGAAATCTCTGAAATTGCTGTAAAGTTGGAACGTCATCGAAATTATTTCGATACTCCTCCCATTTGACAATGGTACGGTTGTCTAATTTAGAAGATAATATGAATATAATCAGTACATCCCAGTGGTCAGTAGGTTGACCCAAACTGGAAAGAGCGCGAAGATTTTTTGTGACATGATCAACCAAAAAACGTAATGATTTCTCGGATTCACGAGTTATTGGTTGAATGTTAAGCAACGAATCTAAATGGTGATCAATTAAAAGTCTTTTATTATTATAACGGTCGCAAAGTAGCTGCCAGGCCGTCATGTAATTTGCAGTCGCCACTTCGAGATTAGAGACAATCCGTGCCGCATCACCCTCGAGATAAGAAAGTAAATAATGAAATTTATGAATGTCTGTTATATTTTTGTTTTTATGAACTAAATTTAAAAATGTGTCGCGGAACTCAAGCCAACGGAAATATGAACCGTCAAACTTCGAGATTTCGATTCGTGGTAATTTAATATTTAGGTCCTGATGTAAAGAGTCGTCATTGCCCATCGATTTACGACGATTTTCGTTGTCATTAAATAAACCATCATATTGTTTGATCATTATTTTAGCGGATGCAATATTTTGGATAAAATCACTCTCAATGGCATCTCTTTCATCAATCTCGGAATCTATGTTGTCAGAATTAAGAACCTAAATCTCAGTCTGCAACGCATCAAACTTTGTTGACAACGCTTCAAATTTGCTAAGTTTTAAGGTAAATTCAGCCAATTCTACCTCATCTAGCGAAGACGACTTGCTAATTCTATCTAAATAATTTCTGAATTTAGTTATTTGGCCTTTAATAGCAGACCGTTTTGCAAATAACTCTTTCAATAACTTATTTTGACTAGCATCAGTTGCCATGATGAAAAATCAGTGTAAATAGACGTATGAAATATAAAAAGCAAATTAAATATAAAATATAATATTTTTAAAATTATTGTTAAATTAACTATTTAAATGAAAGTCAACAAAGTTTGTTAAATTATGGAAGAAATAAAATGTTTATCTCACGCTCCTCGCTTGGTAGAAACTGCCGATGGTAGCCGGGCCGCTGCTCACACGCAGCTGGTGCGCTGAACCCCCCGAGAGCGATATTTAGTCGCCTGAGAGTACAGCTCCTGGAATTGGTCGGCGAAATCGGGTCTAAATAGCGAGAAGGGGCTGAGACGGTCGAGTTTTTGTTAAATAAAAAATGAGTTGAATTTAATGTAAATATTTTATGATTTGTGTGCTAATCCCACAAGGGATATAGCGTGAAGAAGTGTAAATAGGTAGTGATGCACCTATATTACGATAATTTAGCTTGTTTTACACAAATGAAGGCGAAAATTTAGGTATTTTTTGATATGAAAGCTCAATTTAGTATTGAGGTTATTTGTTGGAATGTAATAGTTTAGGTAGGTACGGGAACAAAGGATTTGCACTTAACTCAGTACGATGAGCTGCACTCCGGCACGACACTTTAGTTGTTTCGTTGTTCAGATGAGCAGTTTATCCTCTTCAACAGGAATTAGTCCCAAATTGTAATCCACGTACTCCAGAACAGTTGTTTCGTAGATGACTAATTTCAATCGAAATTCTTCTTCTAGGCGAAATCAGTTCTTTTTGCGAAATCAGCTGTTCAGTCCTGTCACGGTCGCCAGAATGTTCCCGCTTTAGCTCAGGAACTGGAATTTCTTTAGTGAAACTCAAATTCGGGGTAACAATGTATTTTAATGCGAGTGAAAAAATCACAAGTACAATTTAGATGGTTTAACAAAGAGATGTGTGTTCTACCGTACATTCATGTATTAAAACGAGAAAAAATCGATACCAGCTATTTCGCCGGAGCGCGTAATCGCTATGAAATTATTAACAGGCGTAGACACGGTGTTTATGTGTTCTCGCATTGTAATTTGTAAAATATCGAATTAAAAGGATTGTTTAATAAGTAAAAGGTGTTTTAATTTAACAGTATGTATGTTTGTACCTTTGTGGCACTATTTAGACCAAACGCGTGGGCCAATTTTGATGAATGATACGTCGTTGGATTTGTCATAAGAGCGCAAGTGTCACAGAAAGTATAAAAATTTGAAAAATCAAAATGGCCGATTTTGGACGCCATAATATGAAATAGAAAAAAATGAAAATCGACGAACTATGTCAAGTAGGGTATCGTTAAATAGATATTTAAAAAATATGTTTAGCTTTCTCATATTGTTTTTTAATCAGAATTACCATTTAGGATCAATGACGGTTTAAAGTTGGTTAGTTTAAGTGTATAACGGAGTATTTAAGTGTATCTACGACCAAAACCTTGCAGAAAAGACTCCTATGACAAGAAAATCATTCCTGGCCTCGACTAAGTTAAGCCATAAATCTGGCAAGAAGAACGCCGATAATAGAGGTGCCATCTGGTATTCGTAAAGCACTCATTGTTCAAGATCGAGTGTTTATTAACTGGTCATCGTGTCCTATACGCGATTTTACGCTGGTCACAAGGTGCTTTAAGTGCCACCAATATGGGCACGCGTCAAAAATGTGCAGAGAAGCGGTTTCCACATGTGACCACAGTGGAAACAAAGGCTATAAAGCTGGGGAGTGCACTAAGAAAAGTGAGCCACCAAAATGTGCAACATGTGTTCGGTATGGAAAACCGACTAGACACAAAACAGGCGACATAGAGTACCCAGCAAAGAAATACGCTGAATATAGATATATTAATTCTATTAATTATGACGGCGCCCTAAGAGCGCCATCCGAAGTTTATTTTTAGCAGTAAGTGACAAATATATTAATTTATTATGGACTGTAATATAATTAACGAATTAGATAATATCTCTGTTTCCATACCAAAGATGTGTGATGTTGAGGGATGCAAACAATGTGTGTCATCCAATGCTAAGTCATTAACAGTACTAACCCAAAACATTCGTAGCATTTATAAGAACATAGAGGGATTAAACGTCTTTATACACAGGCTTGACTATGAGTGTGACGTGATAATACTAACAGAGTGCTGGCTGTCAGACCGTAATGGAAACCTACCAGTTATGACTGACTACAACATGTTTTACAGCAAAGTTACGTTCAACCAAAATGACGGGGTTGTTGTTTTCGTAAAAAAGGCTATACAAAAAGTTACTGTTGAGGAACCAAGTTGTAAGGACTGCAATTATCTATTCATAAAAATAAGTAATGATCTAGCGATAATAGGCATGTACAGGCCACCAGCTTTCAGTAACCTTAAAATTTTTACCAATCCCTACTAATATTATAAATGCGAAAGTAACTCTGTCTGTCTGTCTGTCTGTCTGTTACCTTTTCACGCCTAAACCGCTGAACCGATTTTGATGAATTTTGGTACAGAGATAGATTAGAGCCTGGGAAAGGACATAGGCTACATTTTATCCCACAGTTGGGCACGATATAACCTGTAGTCCACGCGGGCGGAGCCGCGGGCGGAAAGCTAGTTACTTAGATAAAACTCCCCAATCTCTGTCATAATTTAAGAATATCATTCTAACCGGTGATATTAATATAAATATTCGCCCGGAATGTAGTGATGCAGGAAGTCAGGACTACCTGAACCTGTGCTCATTTCACGGGCTCCTTCCAACGTATACTTTTCTAACTCATCAAAGCGGCTCTTGTCTGGATCACATCATGTTCAAAAGTAGCTTACCCTTCATTACCCATGTTACTAACTCAACAATTACAGATCACTCAGCTGTTCTACTATACTTAAATATAAGCGTTCCTAAGCATTATAGCCCTACTATAAAATCTAAATTAAACATGAGTAAATTGGAAGACGATTTATGCAAAATTTGTTTTAACCCAGTTTACTTAACCGCCGATGTTGACACTTCAATGTTATACCTAGTAACAAATGTGCAGCAGGCAATATTACGCAATACTACACAGGTCAAAGTAAGTAGAAGAAATCAAAACATTAGGCCTTGGATCACACCCGGTCTCCTCCGTTGTATAAGACATAGAGACAATTTATACAAGAAATCAAAACCATTTCCGGGAAATGTCATTCTCCTAACGTCATTTAAGAGATACAGAAACTTCTGCAATAATATCCTAAGAAAGGAAAAATTAGATCACAATAAAAATGAGTAACAAAAGGCTGGAAAGAGTAGTAAATTAATTTGGAAACATATTAAAAATATTACATATAAGACCAAAAATAAGGAATCCTCTTCAAATTTTCTCATGACACATTCATCCCCCTTTTTGTCTGTTAACAGTGCTAACAATCTCTTTGTTAATATGGGTAAAAACCTTGCTAAATAGATACCTAGTCAAAGCAGCTGTAACACAAACAACTACTTACCAAAACAACACTGTAAAAAAATCATTCGTAATTTTAGATATCGACGAAAAGGAGGTGGAACGTATTGTTCTAAATCTGAAAGACGATTGCGCTGTTGGCTGGGATAATATCTCCAATGTCATCCTCAAGAAATTCAGGCACATCTTGGTCCCACCTATGACACACATATTTCGTAATGTCTGTCTGAAGGTATTTTCCCGACGTATCTCAAAAAGGCTATAGTGATCCCTATATTTAAATCAGGGAACAAGGACATAATATCAAATTACAGACCTTTCTTAATTCTTCCCTCAATTTCAAAGATTCTAGAAAAGTACATTAACAGTAGTCTAATCAACTACCTAGAAATAAACTCGCTGTTATCCAACTTGCAGTTTGGTTTAAGACCAAAGTTATCTACCGCGGACGCTGTACATCATTTGAACTCTTCTTTTGAAAAAAAAACATTCTTTAAAATATGGAATGATGCCAATTAAAAAAAAATATTTAATAAAATTTAATAGTAATAATAATAAATTAATAATTTTTAATAATTTTAATAATTTTTTATTGGGAAACCAACAGTTAATAACAGTTTTTGACTTAAATTTAATTACTAGATTCTAATTAACCAATTATAGGTACCCACTGGTACATTCAAGGAACAAGCGTGTTACATTTTTTTTATTTATTTTTTTATTCAGGATAACAAACAGCAATACTATATGTACTTACTCATCTAAATAACAATAACTATGATTAATAGTACAGCCAGCATCGTTTTCCACATCTAAATATAAACACTTAAGAGACTTTACACACAGGTTTCACAAACAATCTAAATATGTGATTTAAGAAACATAGATAGAAACACTTATACTAAAATATAACAAAATTATTTTTTTAATGAATGTTTAAAGCGTTACTTAGAACTCCCAGGGCCCTAATCGCGCTAATTTTAACGACTTTACCAAAGAACAATTATTGTTAATTTTTTCATTTTTGTTAAGGATTTTGTTCAATTTTGTTATAATTTGTGTATAAAAGTAATCGTTCATAACAAAAAAAAAACGGCCAAGAGCGTATCGGGACACGCGCATTGTAGGGTTCCGTAGGAGCATGGTTCAAATATGCAGCTGGTTTCTTAATTCTACGAGCATATTGACGGTTAAACCGCTAATAATGTCTAATAACGAGGTCACAAAGAAAGAAGGTAAATAAAGGAGAATTTTAAATTCCAGTGCCACAAGGAAAATGAAAAAAAAAAACATCTGTTTAAGAACCACCTCGCGTGGATGCAAACGGTTGTATAAAAATCGTTTACATTACGTATTCATTTAAAACTGGTATACTTTCGTTATGGTCATAGTTAGAGATGAAAGAGACTAAAGTATTTTAAGGCTCATTAAAAAGACTCGCCTCCATCTTACAGGACTTGACTCTAAAATTAAGATTGAAAGTTCGAGTTTTTATTAATAAGACTTAGTCGTTTTATTAAAAGACTAAAAACTGAAACGACTCGAGTTGTTTTCAAAAGACTGAAAGACTTAACCAACTCCAGTTGATTTTAAAAGACTTAAACGACTCGAGTTCTTTTATGTAAAAGGGTTCGCACCGCAGCTTGTGTGTGATATTCAATAAATCTTTTGTAACCTATCAACCAAAAAGAATAATTCACGCCTAAACCACTAAATACAATTTGATAAAATTTAACAAGGGGATAAAATTAAATATTTACGTTCTATCAACACATACCTTTTTATATACAGTTAATTTTGCATCCACAGACTTGTTCGTGCCCTTGTCTTGTTACATTTAATATTATTATTACCTATTTAACCTTTTTAATATGTCTAAATGTATTGTGCAAAGCTGATTTGTTTAGTGTAGTGTCCATGGTGATTTCAACTTCCATTCTAGCAGCTGCGAAGCGTGGGCAATCTAGTAATATGTGCCACACAGACTCGCTTACGCCGGGATCAAACTCGCATCCGGGATTGTCCTTTAATTTGAACCGATGTAAGTACTCCGCGATCCCTCTGTGACCTGTCATACCTTACGACTGTCGCCTTCCCAGACAATGAGTCGCCAGTCTTTTAAGTAGTTTAGGGCGACTACAGCACCTAAATTACGATTTTATGATGCGTAGATAAGCATGACGCACTGCATTAAATCGAAGATAAAAAATACGGTAATATTCAGGACATAAACTAGATAAGTAGTTTGCTGAAAACATGATTCAGCACTTTTGGTTCGATAGAAAAAGCTCACAAAGTCACCTCTAAATACCAATATTGTGTATCTTTTAAGCTGTAAAAACGACAGTAAAATGCACACAGGAACTTGAATTTGCTATCGGATTGTTCGTAATTGAACACTCTTGATAAGTAGCTAACGCATTTTTCGATTTAAGCTGTTAACTTTCCATAAATCTCATTTTTCTAACTTTCGAACATGTTTTTACGCACGTACGCTTTCATAGACCGTAAACTTCGTATATAGACACTGTTCGCACTGCCGGCCCAGGCCTGTTGAGAGACGGAGATGGCAATATTCCTATGTGTGCTGCTTTTATCGGGTGCTGTTGTCGCCTTAAGCTGTTTAAGTAACAGCTCAGCTTTCTACGTTAAAAGACCTTGACTAAAAAAGCTAGTCTTATAACTAAACTTGACTAAAAAGCTAGTCTTATAACTAAAGGTTGGGAACTAAAAGACTGAGTCAGTCGTGAGGCATCAAAACTAAGGCGAGTCTGTATTAAAAGCCTTAGAAGGCTGAGTTTCTTTCATCACTAGTCATAGTCAATGTTAAAATCTCCAAATAATATAGTATCAAAAAATTACATTCCATTCGATGGTATCGGCGAGAAAAGAAAAACCCTTTCACGTGTATGGGAAACATCCGAATTTTTTTTTCCAAAATTTTATGTTGTACAGCCTGGCAAGAAAGTCGTGAAAATAATGGCGGCGCCACTGTCGTGCCTAGTGGCCACCCTATATACTGCGACAATAACGGTTTTGATACTTTGACTTATATACAATTTTTTATCTATTACTATTAGCCGATTTTGTGAAATAATAATTACGGGAAAATCATTATAATTATGCTATACACCATACTCATCATATTTCTTTTAAAAGGTGTCAATAACATACATTTTCATATCCCATATCTCGCCATTACTCTGCCAGTAAGTTCAAGGTATGAAGGGTAAAGTAAAATACTTAATAAAACTTTTGAATGGATTGTAACGTAATTATTTTAATAAAAAATGTTTTGTTTGATTTACTATATATTATACATTTTTAATTCAAAATCAAAATAGTTTAATTTTATAGAACATTCAGAATGTTACTTAAAATTAGTTATATTAAATACATATTCGTTCTTTTGACTGTACTGGCTCTACGCCTACTCCCAAAGATGTATTATTCTCCACAGAAGATTAGGTAAGAAACTCCTAGGGTGCTCTTTTTAATCTCATTCCATTTTTTTTTCTAATTAACTAAATGTGAAATAATTTTAGAGTTGGACAGTTTATAATCAGACATTTTGTAATAGCCCTTTTTGTAAAGTTTTTGTTTAATTATTGTCTTTTTTTCCATGGGAATCCTATTATTGGTACACATGGTTTTGAATACACATGGGAATCCTATTATTGAAACGTATACATTGACTCATAAAAGAGTTCATGACCTTGTGGAGACGACTGTCTAGTACTTACATCCAGTTTATGCTTGGTCCTAGTATTTACATTATGCCTATCACTAATTTTCGATAGTTTCTTGTCTATCCGAGGCAAGTTGTTAATTATTACTATATAAAAATCAAAGTACCTTGATGTCAACTGATCCAACATTTTGTGAGGCAATTTTGTGTTTCACAATGCCCGTATCTTCTATTCGGAATCGAAAATGCTTTCATCTAAATATTCCACGCTAGAAGTCTTCATCAACGTCTTCATCTTGGCGTGATCGTTCTCTAATAGTCTGCTGGTTATTTTCGTCTGATTCACTACGGCTGTTTTCATCTTGGAGGTTTATAATTATTCTGTCAATATCGTCATACAGAGTCTTTCCCTTTGGTATTATTATTTTCATTACGTGTTGGCATGAATTTTTCCAATTTATGCCATATCAACAAAAAAAAGATCAAAATTGTTCGAACGCGCTCCTTTGTTACTGTATTTGTAAACAAAACCTCAAATTTGTGAGTGTTAATTTCAAATGTAAACAGTCATTCTATGAGCGGTTTATTCTAGCTATTGCAAGTTGAATCACACAAATTATATATAATTTCATAAATAAAACCACATTTTACCAGTCATATCAGCAGTTCTTCTATGAAAATCGTTGAATTCGGATAAATGTTATCCTGATTCGAATTCTTCTACACATTTTAAAAAACCTTTATAGATGATTCCTCTAGCAGAGCTCCGGATTACACCCCTGCTCATTTGAGCACAATTGGTCACCGAAATCACCATAATAACACAATAAAATAGAAAAAAACACAATTAATTAATATCTTGTAAAAGAAATGACACAATACGTACCTACTTGACGTGATTGATAACTGACAGAAAGAAAGTTACCAGTTATAATATTTTTTAGTTCTGTTTCAGGACTTTTTTGCCAGGCTGTAGATCTGTCGGCGCAATCAATATCTATGACCAAGCCAAATTTCGGCTCTGGAGTACCAAGGATCGAATATTAGTCAATATATTTCTTATTAATCCCAACAGTGTTTCGCACTTGATCGACTATTACTCGCAAACTTGAAGGGCCAACTTATGTGTGATAGTTTTCCTTTTAATTTCGTAGTATATTCTACCAACGTGAATAGAAACAAACGTTTAGCAGCTAAACTTTAGCTGGTAGTTTCCCCCCCGGACACTTGTTTTTAACAAAAAAAAATCACTTTAAAAATATATTTTTTCGCAAACGGAGTACTGAATCGAAAAACGTTCTTAGTAAACCCCTTCCACCTTTTAAAAAGCTATCCTATGACATTCCATTCGATGGAATGCACTCGATGATATTGGCGAGAAAAAAAAATTCATCGCCCTTTCACGTCTATGGGAGACACATGAAAAACATTTTTTTTTCTAAGATTTTACTCTACAGTTCTATTGGCGTGATTTATATGTATGATCATGCCTTTCAGCTCTGTAGTACCAAGGGTTTCTTAGGAAACCCGCGGACAGACGGACAGACGGTCATGGCGAAACTATAAGGGTTCGTAGATTACTACGGAACCCTAAAAAAGAACGTTTCAATAGGAACGTATGTGTCAAAATAACAATATTATTTTGACACATACGTCAAACAAAGAAGCAGTTGTAGTAAACATTTTTGTTGCAAACAAAAAACTATGATAAATTAAAAAGCTGAATTTTTTTTATTGAAAGGCCCAAACTGTGCCACCTAACATTAGATATCTGTAGCCCGGGGACATTCATATTACAAAAAAGGTTACTGTTTGTCTTTGTGAAATTATTAAAGATTTCGCCATTTTATTATACTAAAAGTGAGGTCTTAATGACCGTAACCCGCCGTAACCATATTATGTAGTGAAACAGAGAGCAAGTTGAAGCTATTTTAGATGTAGATCTTAGAAACAAAATGAAATATATTTAATTAAAATATTTAAAAACCCTGTATACTATTCAACCCGTTCCAAGTGAGTCGGTAAGACGAAGAATAATAGCTGCAGCACAACAAATTAACAATACTCTGACTACTTATGTTGTAAAAAGTAAAATGAGTAAAAGTATGCCTATTTGTTGTAGAAACAAGGGTAGTCACTTTGAAAATGAACTCAAATAAATCATTTTTTTCGTGTATGTAATTTGTGTTTTTTGATATTTTTTTTCGACTTGCTCCTATTGGTCCTCTTTATTTTATCAGCTTTCTAATAAGGCATAATAATCTCAAATCCCTGTGACGATTTGAGATTATTATGCCTTATTCGAAAGCTGATAAAATAAAGATGTTTTTGTGCTTGTATGTACGGAACATTAGCCAGTGAGTTTTTGTTTAAAACTCGCTTTTTTGTGTAATTTCCTCGATTTAACTGTTGAATTTTCAAACGTTTTTCTACATAGTGCTAAAGTTTATGTCAATCTAGTACATTTAATGGCTCTATCAGATTTAATGAAATATCAGTTACACAAAACTAATCAAAAAATATCAGGATACCATCAAGTAATTTTTTTATTAATTTTTATATACTTAAATCAGTTATTGATTTTTTTTTAATAACTAACTTCCAAATTTTTCTGAAATGGTTCACTTTCAAGACTTTCGCATATGGTTCTCCTTTAGAAAAACACTGCAAATTCCATCTTCTACAGCCCCTTCAAAGGAATACCTCTAATTTCAAGTCGCCCTGTATATAGTATATAGTATGTACTTTATCCAGCGAAAAATTATTACCCCACCTTCGCTTTACATATTCACAACGGCGCTATTTGTCACGAAACACATGTACTTATTCACATTGAAACGAGACAAACATGTAAAATACAATTATTTAAGATCAAAATACATAAATAATTTGCAACAAACACACTCAACGATGGAGCTGTACAGATCGGGTCCTTACTACTCAGCCGTAAAAATATATAATAAAATCCCAGAAGCCATTAAGAATGAATCTGACTATGAAATTTTCTCCAATAAGCTGAAACAGTACTTAATTGAAACATGTTATTCTAAAATTGACGAGTATCTAAAATGATTGAATTACCTCTCCAAAAAGAAACATTTAATTTTACTAATTATGACAAGGTACTTTTTTAATTATAACTATCACATTAACCGTAATTAATTAATTTATTTAATTGTCATTTAAAATATTAGAATATAATTTAATTTGTCATTGAATTTCGTATTGAATATTATTACTATTGATTATATTAACATACCTTGAATTTATTAGAATCTACCACATTGACTTAGACTTAGAAAAAAAAACTGACATAGATGATTGTATATAAAAATAATAATAATGAGAAAATATTGTATTTTATAAATGACTATAAGTTTGCTGTACCTTGTACAAGGTTTCAAATGATGAACTTGATAATTAGCTTAAGAACTTATTGTACCATTTGAAGGCAAATAAAGAAATATGAAATATAGTATATATAGTAAGGAAGTAAGGATAAACAACAACTATAAGGTAAACCGTGCTGACACATTCCCGCCCACACCTCTCTCGGCCCCCTTTACTGCGGGGGCTTAAAACAATTTACGCTTAAAAATTAACAACAACAAAAACAAACAAAACATAACAACAAATGAAAACCCTCAAACTGCAAAATTTACTGATCGCACTCGCACACTTGTGAGAGAAGAGTGACGTTTGACCTGTGCCGTGACATTTTATGTTTGCAACCTCTGGCTTCAATTTTTATGTTTGAAACTTCAAGAATGAAGTCTTTTATAGGTTAAACTTTTCGAAATGAATATTTTATTTGTATTAATTTAAGTTTCGTAGTATAAATTGTAATTACAATGTAATATTATTAAAAATATGAATAAACGCTCACATTATTGGGCATTTAGAACCTAAAAATATAAATTAAAAATATAATATGCAATTATTAGATTTTTTTCGTTCGCCACACATTAACGTGACAGATGAAAGACTCAAATTTTACAAGATTCTAATGCTAAAAAAATGAAACGTATAGTTGTTTTTAAAAGTTTATTGCGGCGACCTCATTTGCTCGATTTCTAAAAAAGAGGAAGGAAAAGAAGGAAAAAATGTTTGCTTTGTAGTGGGATTTATTTGATGATGCAATGGAAAAGGATGCGGCAGCGGAGAGAGCCGCAACACGGCGGAATAATAACGCGGCCAGGGAAGGGCTGCCTGTGATTTCTGAGGCGAAATTCAGGAAAATATATCACCTCTCACACCAGCAGTTCCTAGAACTGGCCGAGGAAATAAGGCCACGTCTATCGCTCGCATGCACTAGACATGGAGACTAAGGTGAGCGTTTGTGTTAAGTACCTTGGATTATCCTAACTAAGCACCTAAGTTCCTAAGTATGAATAAAAATTATCTTGCTCCTATCCTGATGGATCAAAGAAAACACTTCTAAAATATACGTAGTTGCCCATACAACATTTAAAAGAAATTTAAATATTTTATTTCATAAACACTTTAAAGACAATTGTATTAATAGGAATAGGGAACTCCTAGTAAGCAATTAATTTGCCTGATGTTGGAGAACCCGGCTCTTCCATAGCTCTTAAAAACAACAAAACAAAGAGAGTAAAAAGTGCAGTACACGTATTGATCTTAATTTACGCGTTGTTTTTTTTCAAGAAGTAAAAATTTGAAGGTATATAAAATCATATAAATCATCATCAAAGCTCAGTTTCTTAAAGTAAGTCTTTTAGTAACAGAGATTCAAAGTGGCCGAAAAACCATACTGTTATTCTGTTCGTGTTTACATGGGCAATGTGATGCTGATTTGAACATCAGACTTCTCACAGCCGCGGTCTTCCCATGATAGTAAGGTTTGGGAGAATAATTACCTGATATTTAATGTACAAAGGCCAGCGCATCGGGTTACTTCATTTTCATTGAAAAACCGCTCTTATCAAAACAGCACAGAGTGCACTCATGTGGTAACCTGAGTTGAGGCCGTCCGTACAAAATTACATTATTATCTAATGTATTTTTATTCATAGGTGATGTGCGGGGGGGGGATCCCTTAAGAAAAAGCATGATGATTCTAATTTTTAATGCAGAGCCCCCAGAAATAACTTTCCCCAGAAAGTTATTTCACGGATCTCCACGTTTCTGTACATTCCTTGGTAGAGCGATGCATAGGGGTGCTGAAGGCTCGGTGCAGGTATTTATATAGTAATTAAATAAACTTTCATTTGATTAAGGGACTTGCTAAACTACTTATTTTCAAAAATTATATATTTTTTAAGGTGTCTTTTGGCTGACAGAAAACTCCATTGTGCGCCAGCGACTGCAGCTCAAATCGTTAGTGCCTGTTGTGTTCTACACAACATTGCACACGCCCCGGCATCGAATACGAGCCATTGTCGGCTCAAGAAATACACCGCGAGCGCGAGTTAACCGCAAGGTCATCGTTCCCTCCACCTCGAGTATCCCGCTCCCTCCGTGCTGGGAAAACAATCGTTCGGAGTCCAGCAATTTACAAACACTTTGTTTTTTGAATAAAAAGTTATCCGTAGTTGATGATTAAAAACATTTCCACATTTCTTGTAAAGTGGGTTTTATTGCCTTTGATTTATTATGTTTATCTATTCGTATTCGCAGAATATTAAAATCGTTATTTCTATTTGGATTCGTATTCGTAAAAGTGGTATTCATTGCATCACTAGTTGATAGCTCTGATCCAAAGGTTGCAAGTTTAATTCCCGACTCACAAACATATTTGAAAATCGTTTTTTCAAATATATATTTGTGAGGGGTTTAGGTAAAATCCACCTAGCATTCCATCTAGGACTTTAGTCCCATAGCAATTCGATAAAGTTATGTAGTTTATGTTATCCAGGCATAATATTGTATACTTGGTGAAAGATTTTTTTCAAATCAGTCCAGTAGTTTCGGAGCCTATCTATTTAATGCAAACAAACAATTAAATATTTTCTCTATATAATACGTATTACTGTAGATGTAGATATTAATAATAAAAAAACGCTACTCACTCAAATTATATTCCCTTGTGTTGTGGGTCCCTCAGAACATACACAAAGACAAATACAAATACCCGTGACCCGAAACATCTGCTTATTACATGATTGTTTGCTCCGACTGGGAATCGAACCTAGGACCCGTTGATAGAGGCAGTGCCACGTACCAACCAACCAAATCGGCCATTGTAAGTAATGTATGTATTTACAAAAAAAAAGTAACGCACCAGTACCAATCCTTGCTTAGTTTCAGATTTTAGATGGCACCGTGTAATTTGTCCAGGATCATCTCACTACCCCCGACAAAAAAGAGGGGTGTTATGAGTTTCACGTTTGTATCTGTGAGTCTGTGTATCTGTGTGTCTATGTCTGTGGCATTGTAGCTCCTATACAAATGGACCAATTTCGAAGGCAGTTCTTTTGTTTGAAAGCTAACGTAATCGAGATGATTTTTAACCAACTTCAAAAAAAGGAGGTTCTCAGTTTGACCTGTATGTACAAATACAAATACAAATATACTTTATTGCACACCAACATTACAGAACATGAGACAGAGTAAAAGTTACATTATGAACAGTAATAAAGTTAGGGTACAAAAGGCGGCCCCATTGCTAAGAAGCAATATCTTATCGGCAACCTTTGGGTATGTATGTATGTATGTATGTATGTATGTTATGTATGTATGTTTGTTCGCGATAATTTCGCGTTTGGTTGAACCGATTTTGATGTGGTTTTCAGAAAAGTATTTGTTACATTCAGGAGAAGGTTTTAGTATATTAACCGACTTCAAAAAAAGGGTGTTCTCTGTTTAATCAGTGTGTACGTAAAATAAATAATACATTATAATGATTCGCTTAAACTTTTGCAAAGCTTACACTTCGTTTTATTAACCGACTTTAAAAAAGGAAAAGTTTATAATTTGCACTAAAAATGTCTTTGCACCGACTTCAAACAGATCAGTAGGTAGGTACTACATAGCACATCAAATGATATGGGTACCTCTCAAAAAAGTGGCACCGCCTGAATTTTTTTACAGATTTTCAAAAAAGTGTGAGAATAACGTATTTGAAAATAAAAAAAAAATGTATTCCCACTCTTAAATATAAATATGTAAGAGGGAACAGGTTTTTTAAAGAGTTGTGCCTTTGAGAGTATGCAGAAAAAATAGGTGGACAGGTGAATGAGGCATCGTACAGGTTAACTGAGAAACGGGTACAGGTTAATGTGATTCTATACTAAGAATAGGCAATAAACAACAAATGCTATGATTTTTCTATTTATGCCCTAGAATTAAAACTTAATACCTAATTTTACTATATTACTACGTAATTGTTCTTAGCAGTGGGATCTTGTAGGCTAGATAAAAAAAAAATTCTTATATACTACTATTTTTCCTCCACTGTCTTTTACATCCTCCCCCCGGCGAAGTCTTGACGTAGCCTTCTATGGGTTGACAGCGGGCTTGTCCTTCTGTAGCACTGCCAGCATCGACGTAGGCCTCCTGAAGATCCCTCCTTGCGTGCGGACGTCGGCGCTGCGTGTGTGACCATCTGGACCCGGATAAACCTTCTCTATGACGCCTTTAGGCCATGTGTTCCTGGGTAGTGAGGGGTCGACGACTATGACCACGACTCCTTTTTTTATAGTTAATGAGTTTGCTTTTGACCACAATCTAGTCCAGAAGCAGAAATGTGATCGAGGATATAGCAAGCTCACCCAGAAGATGCCTATGCACTAGAGCTTTAAAGAGATGCGGGTTATATGTGCCTGGAAATACAGATGCAGGCAGAGAATTACATTCCTTAGCGGTGCGCAATATTAAAGTTGAAGAGTAGCGCTCAGTACGGATCTGGGGATTCTCCACAAGGTAAGGGTGGTACCCAGCGGTGCGTCTGGCTGGACGTCCGGTAGAAGCTCCGGTAGAAGCGTCCAGTAGAGGCGGAATGATCTCGTGTAGCTCATGAGCACACTCCCCGAAGTACATCTTGTAAAAAACACACAGGCAAGCTACTTTGCGCCTATGAGTCAGGCTTTGGAGTTTACTGTTTACTAGCTTTTTGTCACCAATGAGCCTCCTGGCTTTGCGATCCACCGGTTCCAGGGCGGCTAGGTGATATTTGGCCGAACCATCACAAAGGTGGCTACAATACTCCATGCACGACCGGACCTGCGCCTTATAAAGGGTTAGGAGTTGGTCAGGCGAGAAGTATCGCTTGACCTTATTAAGGATGCCTAGCTTTTTGGCTGCAGTTTGAGCTTCGGATTCGATGGATGTGCCGAAGATAAGGTTGGCAGATAACTTCATGCCGAGGAGTTGAAGTGACAGTTAGAGATGTACTTCAGAAGTAGGAGTCAGATCAAAGGGATTCCGTTTCGCGGAAAACAGACACGCTTGTGTTTTGGTGGCGTTGAAACTAACCAGATTAATGTATCCCCATAGGGAGACAAGACTTAAGATTGAGTTCACTCGCTCTACCATTGCTTCCCTCTCAGATCGAATTTTATCCCCACCGTCTCCTGCATTGGACAATATCTCTTCATGACTGTGCTGTCATCTGCGTACGCAAAAACTCCAGGCATAAGCATGTCGTTGATGTGCAGCAGGAAACGAGTCGCAGAGAATACGGACCCCTGAGGAACTCCAGCGTCAATAGCCATGAGGTCAGAGGAGCAGCCATCTATGACTACTCGGATCGACCGTTCACTCAGGAAGTCAGCTATCCAGGAACAAAAGTTGGGAGGTATTCTGTATGCAGGAAGCTTGCCTAGAAGACTTGCGTGTCAAACCCTGTCAAATGCCTTCGAGATGTCGAGTAACACGGCGAGAACTTTGCCGTGCTATTCTCAATGGCTTCACCATTGAGCAAGTCGTTATCCTCTAGGTATGTCAGCAACTTGCTGTTCAGTACTTTCTCCATAACTTTACATAGTATGGAGGTGATGGCGATGGGTTGGTAATGCAGGAGTCGGCACGAGTACCCTTTTTGGGTACTGGTTGCACGTTGGCAAGCTTCCACGACTTGGGTACGGCTTTAGTACTAAGAGAGAGACGGTACAAGCGTGTTAGTACTGGAGACAACTCGGGACCACAATTACTCAAGACTTTAGTAGGTATACCATCCGGACCACTCTCTTTGTTCACATCTAGACTCTGTAGTGCTCTGCGGACCTCTTTATTATGTATTGTGACTTTCGGCATTGAGAAGTCACAGCGAGGTATTGACGGCGGCTGATGAGAGCGAGAGTCCAGGAGAGAATTGCTCGCAAAAAGACATGCAAAGAGATCTGCTTT
The DNA here is from genome assembly GCA_949987775.1 of Aproaerema taeniolella. NCBI lineage: Eukaryota > Metazoa > Arthropoda > Insecta > Lepidoptera > Gelechiidae > Aproaerema > Aproaerema taeniolella. Next base: position 31,603,072 of record OX465243.1, read on the forward strand.
CTCTTTTGCGGAGTGTGCTAGCGATCCATCAGGTTTCTGCATCGGAGACGGCTTTCTGCCTGATGAGCAAGATGCTAATCTGTTCCTTATTTGGCTAATGTGGTCGAAACGAGCCTTGCGGATAACCCGTTTACATGACTTAGCAGTTGCGTTGAACGCCCGCTTCGAACGAACCCTCCTAGCCCGGATTTCGCGATCGCAGGCTCAGCACTACAGAGTCTAGACGTGAATAGACTGCGGTCGGCCTATGGCGGGAGACCGTGCTTAAGATCCCGCTACTCTCCAAGATGAGTTGCCCAGGACGGTATTGCCCATCAGTCGAGACCGGTCTTAAACTGCGCAACTGAATTCTTCCTTATTTCCCTAATGGCACTGGCACTTCCGTGCACCAGCGGAACGCAGATGTGGCAAGCAAGTCTGCTTGGTGCTGGACTCCGGCGGAAGGGTCCTTCCTTAAGTGGCTTTTAGGTACGTAGCCTGCTTTTAAGTTTTAGGTACGTAGCCTGCTCGGGTTGCTAGGTCGGCTACGTTGCTCTTCGTGGGTACCCATCTCCATTGGTGGACGGAGGTGAGTTCAGTTATCTCTCCAAGTCGGTGCGCCACGTAGAGTGTATAGCGCCGGTTGTTGTTGCGTATCCAATGCAGCACTACCTGGGCATCAGTCCAATATGTCACGCTGTCGGTATTTCATCTGTGCTCCTTTATTACATGACTGCCCAATCTGGCTTCGATGAGTGCTGCTTGCAACTCCATGTGGGGTATGGTTAGCGCCTTGAGTGGTGCGACCTTGGCTTTGGCTGCCACCAACATTACTTTGACCTCTCCCTCCTGTTGTTTGAGTCTCCAATAGGCTTCTGCAGCGTAGGCGTCTTGTCTGGCGTCGCAGAAAACATGTACTGGTTCGTCCTATTCCATCTTCTGGCGCCATAGATTCTGTAGCGCAATCTTTGCTGTTATGGTGTAGCAGCTGAGTAGTCCAAGTGGGTCGTAAATACTCATGACCGCGCTGAGTGCTTCCCTTTTGGTCGGAGGGCGTGTGGTTTCTCTGACTTCTTTGTCGACTCTGTTGAGAGAAGTGTTGAACCGCAGCTTGTCGTTCTCGGGGTCACATAATAACCCGAGTGTCTTCTGTTCCTATCCGGCACCTATGATTGGCTTAAAAATATATTTTTATGAAGTTTAGAATGAAATTGGTAACAATCTTATAAACCACTGCATAATAAAAATCTATTCTGTATACGACTGTATCCGATTCATAGCTCATTCTCTGCACAAGTTTCGTTGTTGGTGTCATAGCATACAATTAAGCTATTGTTATGGCCTTTAAAATGACATATAACACAACCTTTACAACATTGGAGACGCACCCGCCCAGTCTCCTTTATATAGATACAAGGTTGCTGGCATTTTCTGTGATCTCTCAAAGGCTTTCGATGTAATAAACCATGAGCTTCTATTAGACAAGCTAAAATACTATGGGATTGACGGAAAACCACATGAACTATTCAAGTCTTTCCTATCAGCAAGAAAACAAACTGTAGAAGTGTCAGCAAATGGAGAAAAACTCCGATCTCAGGCAGGTCCCGTTACAATCGGAATTCCTCAAGGATCAGCACTGGGGAATACCATGTTTTTGACATTTATTAACGATCTTCCATCCTCTATTGCTGATGGATTGACTATTCTGTTTGCTGATGATACAACTGTCATAATCTGCGACAAAACGGATGACGCACTGAACACTAAGGTCAATAACACCTGCCGACAACTGAAAAAATGGTTTACATCAAATGGACTGTTGCTAAATGAATCAAAGTCGCACGTGATGGTGTTTACAGGAACGACAGTCCCAAAACCAGCAAATGTAATACCTACCATTCCAGTGTGTGACAGCTGCAAATTTCTTGGTTTTACAATTGACTCGCATTTAGATTGGAAATCACACATTAATTCCCTCTGTGCAAGACTTAGTAGTGCGACTTTTGCACTACGAAAACTTAAGCCTCTTGTTACAGCAACAATGTTAAGACAAAGTTACTTTGCGTATATCCACTCTCTTATCTCTTATGGTCTAATTCTTTGGGGAGACTCCACTGACTATAACCGAGTCTTTGTTCTTCAAAAAAGAGCAATAAGGATTTTGGAGAACAAAAAGCCAAGGGAGTCGTGTAGATCGTCTTTTCAGAAGCATGGTGTTATGACCTTACAGTCGTTGTATCTGTTTGAAATTATAATGTTCGTTAGGCGAAACATCTCTTCATTCGATCGTCTGGAACACAGTAGAATGAAACTCAGAAACACTGGCCGATTAGCGCGTGTACCACGCCGCACTAAAATGGCTACTAAGAACCCGCGTGTGATTGGGCCGACTTATTATGAACACCTACCCGCTGACTTGAGAAATCAAAGAAATGACGAAACATTTACTTGCCAACTGAGAAACTTTTTATTGGAATATGAATTCTATTCAATTAAAGAATATTTGGACATCAAAGTTTGATGACAATTTTTTAATAATTTCAAATTGATAAATTTTGACATATTTTTTATTTTATTTTATTTTTGACATTTTTGATAGTATACTTTTGTATAATAATTTATTTTCTTATTTTTATTTGACATTGTTTAAATTATTAATTGTAATTTTAATAATTTTTATTTTTGACGATCATATTATGGGCTGAAATGACTAACATATTTTATTATAAACTTGACATTTGTAGCTATATTATGAGACAAGGTTTCGCGTGGTGCGCGACCTGCTAAAGCAGGTCGCGAGGCGGTTGTGCCTTTTTTTATAAATTTTAAAAAAGTTTTTAATTTTTTTTTGTTTTTCACGGCCGCCATCTTAGATTTAAAAATGGATGTTATTTTCTTAATCAGCACCCCTAAATACCCAAAAAACGACACCCATGACGATATTTTGCAAAAAATTTAAGTCCGCCATCTTGGATTTCAAAACGTATGTCATTTTCGAAATCAGCACCCCCGAATACCTATTAAACGACACCCATGAAGGTATTTTAAAAAAAATCCATGTCCGCCATCTTGGATTTCAAAATGGATGTCATTTTCGAAATCAGCACCCCTGAAAACCTATTAAACGACACCCATGTCGGTATGATGGCGGTCGGCTGGTAATATGCTTGGTGACGCTTCGGGCTTCGCCCTACGCGGAGCTCGGCCTTCGGCCTCGCCCTATACGCAGCTCGCCTCGGCCTATGGCCTAGGCTCGCGCGTTCGGCTCGGTCTGCGACCTCGCCTCACCTTAAAAATCTAAACTTGTATGGCGGCCATCTTTGATTGGGGGGGAACGTTCCGGGCTTCGCCCTACGCGGAGTTCGGCCTTCGGCCTCACCCTATACGCGGCTCGCCTCGGCCTTCGGCCTCGCCTCGCGCGTTCGGCTCAGTCTTCGACCTCGCCTCACCTTTAGAATCTAAACTTGTATAGCGGCCATCTTTGATTGGATGAAGGGGCCGCTCCGGGCTTCGCCCTACGCGGAGTTCGGCATTCGGCCTCACCCTATACGCAGCTCGCCTCGGCCTTCGGCCTCGCCTCGCGCGTTCGGCTCGGTCTTCGACCTCGCCTCACTTTTAGAATCTAAACTTGTATGGCGGCCATCTTTGATTGGGGGGGGGGGACGCTCCGGGCTTCGCCCTACGCGGAGTTCGGCCTCGCCTTTTACGTAGCTCGCCTCGGCCTACGGCCTCGCCTCGCGGCGTGGCGTCGTGGTTCGGCTCGGCCTGCGGCCTCGCCTCACCACTCCTTGTATGGCGGCCATCTTGGAAAATGGTGGAATCGAAAAACTTACCCGATATTCGGAATCTTCGTCCCCCAAACCCCCCAGATACCGATTTTCGTCCGGATCGGAGCAACGTCATTTCCGGCCGCCATCTTGGATCCGCCATCTTGAAAAAAAATTTTGACAGTCACCTGCCCCTCACCCCCCTGTAAAACATTTGTTTGAGCATAGCCCACTTATGTCAAACGGTTCCGGAGATACAGCAATAATCATTTTGTATGGCGGCCATCTTGTTTTTGCGAAAATCGAAAAAATGACGTCACCGTTAGAATTCGACCAGGGTGTGGGTCGACCTTAGTTCGAGCGCCACCGCTCCATCTGCAACGGTTCGCCCGGGAAGGTGGGTCGCCACCCGATGAGAAGGTGGATCCGTGGATCTCGAGGTTTTCCCGTACCCTCCGCGTCACCCACTCCACACCTCCAATACAAAGTTTTCACCTCCCGCCGCTCCATCTGGGAGAACAATTCTGTCACCCAGTGAGTGAGTAAGTGGTATTGCAGCTTTATATAATATAACTAGGTTTCGCGTGGTGCGCGACCTGCTAAAGCAGGTCGCGAGGCGGTTGTGCCTTTTTTTATAAATTTTAAAAAAGTTTTTAATTTTTTTTTTGTTTTTTACGGCCGCCATCTTGGATTTAAATATGGATGTTATTTTCTTAAACAGCACCCCGGAATACCCAAAAAACGACACCCATGACGATATTTAGCAAAAAATTTATGTCCGCCATCTTGGATTTCAAAACGTATGTCATTTTCGGAATCAGCACCCCCGAAAACCTATTAAAGGACACCCATGACGGTATTTTCCAAAAAATCCATGTCCGCCATCTTTGATTTCAAAATGGATGTCATTTTCGAAATCAGCACCCCTGAAAACCTATTAAACGACACCCATGTCAGTATGATGGCAGTCGGCTGTTAATATGCTTGGTGACGCTTCGGGCTTCGCCCTACGCGGAGCTCGGCCTTCGGCCTCGCACTATACGCAGCTCGCCTCGGCCTACGGCCTCGGCTCGCGCGTTCGGCTCGGTCTGCGACCTCGCCTCACCTTAAAAATCTAAATTTGTATGGCGGCCATCTTTGATTGGGGGGGGGACGCTCCGGGCTTCGCCCTACGCGGAGTTCGGCCTTCGGCCTCACCCTATACGCGGCTCGCCTCGGCCTTCGGCCTCGCCTCGCGCGTTCGGCTCGGTCTTCGACCTCGCCTCACCTTTAGAATCTAAACTTGTATGGCGGCCATCTTTGATTGGGGGGGGGACGCTCCGGGCTTCGCCCTACGCGGAATTCGGCCTTCGGCCTCACCCTATACGCGGCTCGCCTCGGCCTTCGGCCTCGCCTCGCGCGTTCGGCTCGGTCTTCGACCTCGCCTCACCTTTATTAGAATCTAAACTTGTATGGCGGCCATCTTTGATTGGGGGGGGACGCTCCGGGCTTCGCCCTACGCGGAGTTCGGCCTTCGGCCTCACCCTATACGCGGCTCGCCTCGGCCTTCGGCCTCGTCTCGCGCGTTCAGCTCGGTCTTCGACCTCGCCTCACCTTTAGAATCTAAACTTGTATGGCGGCCATCTTTGATTTGGGGGGGGGGGACGCTCCGGGCTACAACTAAAGCAGGTCGCGAGAAGGTTGTGCTACCCTATCTGTAGGGTCAAAAAGGCGTTCATTCTGTTTTTGCTTTTTCACGGCCACCATCTTGGATTTAAAAATCGATGTTATTTTAAGAATCAGTACCCCAGATAACATAAAAAACGACACCCATGACGGATTTTTACAAAAAATGCCTGTCCGCCATCTTGGATTTCAAAACTTATGTCATTTTCGGAATCAGCACCCCCGAAAACCTATTAAACGACACCCATGACGGTATTTTCCAAAAAATCCATGTCCGCCATCTTGGATTTCAAAATGGATGTCATTTTCGAAATCAGCACCCCTGAAAACCTATTAAACGACACCCATGTCGGTATGATGGCGGTCGGCTGGTAATATGCTTGGTGACGCTTCGGGCTTCGCCCTACGCGGAGCTCGGCCTTCGCCCTACGCGGAGCTCGGCCTTCGGCCTCGCCCTATACGCAGCTCGCCTCGGCCTACGGCCTCGGCTCGCGCGTTCGGCTCGGTCTGCGACCTCGCCTCACCTTAAAAATCTAAACTCGTATGGCGGCCATCTTTGATTGGGGGGGGGACGCTCCGGGCTTCGCCCTACGAGGAGTTCGGCCTTCGGCCTCACCCTATACGCGGCTCGCCTCGGCCTTCGGCCTCGCCTCGCGCGTTCGGCTCGGTCTTCGACCTCGCCTCACCTTTAGAATCTAAACTTGTATGGCGGCCATCTTTGATTGGGGGGGGGGACGCTCCGGGCTTCGCCCTACGCGGAGTTCGGCCTTCGGCCTCACCCTATACGCGGCTCGCCTCGGCCTTCGGCCTCGTCTCGCGCGTTCGGCTCGGTCTTCGACCTCGCCTCACCTTTAGAATCTAAACTTGTATGGCGGCCATCTTGGATTTGGGGGGGGGACGCTCCGGGCTACGCCCTGCGCGGAACTCGGCCTTCGGCCTCGCCTTTTACGCAGCTCGCCTCGGCCTACGGCCTCGCTAAAGCAGGTCGCGAGGCGGTTGTGCCTTTTTTTATAAATTTTAAAAAAGTTTTTAATTTTTTTTTTGTTTTTTACGGCCGCCATCTTGGATTTAAATATGGATGTTATTTTCTTAAACAGCACCCCGGAATACCCAAAAAACGACACCCATGACGATATTTAGCAAAAAATTTATGTCCGCCATCTTGGATTTCAAAACGTATGTCATTTTCGGAATCAGCACCCCCGAAAACCTATTAAAGGACACCCATGACGGTATTTTCCAAAAAATCCATGTCCGCCATCTTTGATTTCAAAATGGATGTCATTTTCGAAATCAGCACCCCTGAAAACCTATTAAACGACACCCATGTCAGTATGATGGCAGTCGGCTGTTAATATGCTTGGTGACGCTTCGGGCTTCGCCCTACGCGGAGCTCGGCCTTCGGCCTCGCACTATACGCAGCTCGCCTCGGCCTACGGCCTCGGCTCGCGCGTTCGGCTCGGTCTGCGACCTCGCCTCACCTTAAAAATCTAAATTTGTATGGCGGCCATCTTTGATTGGGGGGGGGACGCTCCGGGCTTCGCCCTACGCGGAGTTCGGCCTTCGGCCTCACCCTATACGCGGCTCGCCTCGGCCTTCGGCCTCGCCTCGCGCGTTCGGCTCGGTCTTCGACCTCGCCTCACCTTTAGAATCTAAACTTGTATGGCGGCCATCTTTGATTGGGGGGGGGACGCTCCGGGCTTCGCCCTACGCGGAATTCGGCCTTCGGCCTCGCCTTTTACGCAGCTCGCCTCGGCCTACGGCCTCGCTAAAGCAGGTCGCGAGGCGGTTGTGCCTTTTTTTATAAATTTTAAAAAAGTTTTTAATTTTTTTTTTGTTTTTTACGGCCGCCATCTTGGATTTAAATATGGATGTTATTTTCTTAAACAGCACCCCGGAATACCCAAAAAACGACACCCATGACGATATTTAGCAAAAAATTTATGTCCGCCATCTTGGATTTCAAAACGTATGTCATTTTCGGAATCAGCACCCCCGAAAACCTATTAAAGGACACCCATGACGGTATTTTCCAAAAAATCCATGTCCGCCATCTTTGATTTCAAAATGGATGTCATTTTCGAAATCAGCACCCCTGAAAACCTATTAAACGACACCCATGTCAGTATGATGGCAGTCGGCTGTTAATATGCTTGGTGACGCTTCGGGCTTCGCCCTACGCGGAGCTCGGCCTTCGGCCTCGCACTATACGCAGCTCGCCTCGGCCTACGGCCTCGGCTCGCGCGTTCGGCTCGGTCTGCGACCTCGCCTCACCTTAAAAATCTAAATTTGTATGGCGGCCATCTTTGATTGGGGGGGGGACGCTCCGGGCTTCGCCCTACGCGGAGTTCGGCCTTCGGCCTCACCCTATACGCGGCTCGCCTCGGCCTTCGGCCTCGCCTCGCGCGTTCGGCTCGGTCTTCGACCTCGCCTCACCTTTAGAATCTAAACTTGTATGGCGGCCATCTTTGATTGGGGGGGGGACGCTCCGGGCTTCGCCCTACGCGGAATTCGGCCTTCGGCCTCACCCTATACGCGGCTCGCCTCGGCCTTCGGCCTCGCCTCGCGCGTTCGGCTCGGTCTTCGACCTCGCCTCACCTTTATTAGAATCTAAACTTGTATGGCGGCCATCTTTGATTGGGGGGGGACGCTCCGGGCTTCGCCCTACGCGGAGTTCGGCCTTCGGCCTCACCCTATACGCGGCTCGCCTCGGCCTTCGGCCTCGTCTCGCGCGTTCAGCTCGGTCTTCGACCTCGCCTCACCTTTAGAATCTAAACTTGTATGGCGGCCATCTTTGATTTGGGGGGGGGGACGCTCCGGGCTACAACTAAAGCAGGTCGCGAGAAGGTTGTGCTACCCTATCTGTAGGGTCAAAAAGGCGTTCATTCTGTTTTTGCTTTTTCACGGCCACCATCTTGGATTTAAAAATCGATGTTATTTTTAGAATCAGTACCCCAGATAACATAAAAAACGACACCCATGACGGATTTTTACAAAAAATGCCTGTCCGCCATCTTGGATTTCAAAACTTATGTCATTTTCGGAATCAGCACCCCCGAAAACCTATTAAACGACACCCATGACGGTATTTTCCAAAAAATCCATGTCCGCCATCTTGGATTTCAAAATGGATGTCATTTTCGAAATCAGCACCCCTGAAAACCTATTAAACGACACCCATGTCGGTATGATGGCGGTCGGCTGGTAATATGCTTGGTGACGCTTCGGGCTTCGCCCTACGCGGAGCTCGGCCTTCGCCCTACGCGGAGCTCGGCCTTCGGCCTCGCCCTATACGCAGCTTGCCTCGGCCTACGGCCTCGGCTCGCGCGTTCGGCTCGGTCTGCGACCTCGCCTCACCTTAAAAATCTAAACTCGTATGGCGGCCATCTTTGATTGGGGGGGGGACGCTCCGGGCTTCGCCCTACGAGGAGTTCGGCCTTCGGCCTCACCCTATACGCGGCTCGCCTCGGCCTTCGGCCTCGCCTGCTAAAGCAGGTCGCGAGGCGGTTGTGCCTTTTTTTATAAATTTTAAAAAAGTTTTTAATTTTTTTTTTGTTTTTTACGGCCGCCATCTTGGATTTAAATATGGATGTTATTTTCTTAAACAGCACCCCGGAATACCCAAAAAACGACACCCATGACGATATTTAGCAAAAAATTTATGTCCGCCATCTTGGATTTCAAAACGTATGTCATTTTCGGAATCAGCACCCCCGAAAACCTATTAAAGGACACCCATGACGGTATTTTCCAAAAAATCCATGTCCGCCATCTTTGATTTCAAAATGGATGTCATTTTCGAAATCAGCACCCCTGAAAACCTATTAAACGACACCCATGTCAGTATGATGGCAGTCGGCTGTTAATATGCTTGGTGACGCTTCGGGCTTCGCCCTACGCGGAGCTCGGCCTTCGGCCTCGCACTATACGCAGCTCGCCTCGGCCTACGGCCTCGGCTCGCGCGTTCGGCTCGGTCTGCGACCTCGCCTCACCTTAAAAATCTAAATTTGTATGGCGGCCATCTTTGATTGGGGGGGGGACGCTCCGGGCTTCGCCCTACGCGGAGTTCGGCCTTCGGCCTCACCCTATACGCGGCTCGCCTCGGCCTTCGGCCTCGCCTCGCGCGTTCGGCTCGGTCTTCGACCTCGCCTCACCTTTAGAATCTAAACTTGTATGGCGGCCATCTTTGATTGGGGGGGGGACGCTCCGGGCTTCGCCCTACGCGGAATTCGGCCTTCGGCCTCACCCTATACGCGGCTCGCCTCGGCCTTCGGCCTCGCCTCGCGCGTTCGGCTCGGTCTTCGACCTCGCCTCACCTTTATTAGAATCTAAACTTGTATGGCGGCCATCTTTGATTGGGGGGGGACGCTCCGGGCTTCGCCCTACGCGGAGTTCGGCCTTCGGCCTCACCCTATACGCGGCTCGCCTCGGCCTTCGGCCTCGTCTCGCGCGTTCAGCTCGGTCTTCGACCTCGCCTCACCTTTAGAATCTAAACTTGTATGGCGGCCATCTTTGATTTGGGGGGGGGGACGCTCCGGGCTACAACTAAAGCAGGTCGCGAGAAGGTTGTGCTACCCTATCTGTAGGGTCAAAAAGGCGTTCATTCTGTTTTTGCTTTTTCACGGCCACCATCTTGGATTTAAAAATCGATGTTATTTTAAGAATCAGTACCCCAGATAACATAAAAAACGACACCCATGACGGATTTTTACAAAAAATGCCTGTCCGCCATCTTGGATTTCAAAACTTATGTCATTTTCGGAATCAGCACCCCCGAAAACCTATTAAACGACACCCATGACGGTATTTTCCAAAAAATCCATGTCCGCCATCTTGGATTTCAAAATGGATGTCATTTTCGAAATCAGCACCCCTGAAAACCTATTAAACGACACCCATGTCGGTATGATGGCGGTCGGCTGGTAATATGCTTGGTGACGCTTCGGGCTTCGCCCTACGCGGAGCTCGGCCTTCGCCCTACGCGGAGCTCGGCCTTCGGCCTCGCCCTATACGCAGCTCGCCTCGGCCTACGGCCTCGGCTCGCGCGTTCGGCTCGGTCTGCGACCTCGCCTCACCTTAAAAATCTAAACTCGTATGGCGGCCATCTTTGATTGGGGGGGGGACGCTCCGGGCTTCGCCCTACGAGGAGTTCGGCCTTCGGCCTCACCCTATACGCGGCTCGCCTCGGCCTTCGGCCTCGCCTCGCGCGTTCGGCTCGGTCTTCGACCTCGCCTCACCTTTAGAATCTAAACTTGTATGGCGGCCATCTTTGATTGGGGGGGGGGACGCTCCGGGCTTCGCCCTACGCGGAGTTCGGCCTTCGGCCTCACCCTATACGCGGCTCGCCTCGGCCTTCGGCCTCGACTCGCGCGTTCGGCTCGGTCTTCGACCTCGCCTCACCTTTAGAATCTAAACTTGTATGGCGGCCATCTTGGATTTGGGGGGGGGACGCTCCGGGCTACGCCCTGCGCGGAACTTGGCCTTCGGCCTCGCCTTTTACGCAGCTCGCCTCGGCCTACGGCCTCGCCTCGCGGAGTGGCGTCGTGGTTCGGCTCGGCCTGCGGCCTCGCCTCACCACTCCTTGTATGGCGGCCATCTTGGAAAATGGTGGAATCCAAAAACTGACCCGATATTCGGAATCTTCGTCCCCCAAACCCCCCAGATACCGATTTTCGTCCGGATCGGAGCATTTTCATTTCCGGCCGCCATCTTGGATCCGCCATCTTGAAAAAAAAATTGACAGCCACCTGCCCCTTAACCCCCTGTAAAACATTTGTTTGAGCACACCCCACTTATGTCAAACGGTTCCGGAGACACAGCAATAATCATTTTGTATGGCGGCCATCTTGTTTTTGCGAAAATCGAAAAAATGACGTCACCGGTAGAATTCGACCAGGGTGTGGGTCGACCTTAGTTCGAGCGCCACCGCTCCATCTGCAACCGTTCGCCCGGGAAGGTGGGTCGCCACCCGATGAGAAGGTGGATCCGAGGATCTCGAGGTTTTCCCGTACCCTCCGCACCACCCTCTCCACACCCCCTATACAAAGTTTTCACCTCCCGCCGCTCCATCTGGGAGAACAATTCTGTCACCCAGTCAGTCAGTCAGTCAGTCAATCAGTGAGTGGTATTGCAGCTCGGTCTTCGACCTCGCCTCACCTTTAGAATCTAAACTTGTATGGCGGCCATCTTTGATTGGATGAAGGGGCCGCTCCGGGCTTCGCCCTACGCGGAGTTCGGCATTCGGCCTCACCCTATACGCAGCTCGCCTCGGCCTTCGGCCTCGCCTCGCGCGTTCGGCTCGGTCTTCGACCTCGCCTCACTTTTAGAATCTAAACTTGTATGGCGGCCATCTTTGATTGGGGGGGGGGGACGCTCCGGGCTTCGCCCTACGCGGAGTTCGGCCTCGCCTTTTACGTAGCTCGCCTCGGCCTACGGCCTCGCCTCGCGGCGTGGCGTCGTGGTTCGGCTCGGCCTGCGGCCTCGCCTCACCACTCCTTGTATGGCGGCCATCTTGGAAAATGGTGGAATCGAAAAACTGACCCGATATTCGGAATCTTCGTCCCCCAAACCCCCCAGATACCGATTTTCGTCCGGATCGGAGCAACTTCATTTCCGGCCGCCATCTTGGATCCGCCATCTTGAAAAAAAAATTTGACTGCCACCTGCCCCCCACCCCCCTGTAAAACATTTGTTCGAGCACACTCCACTTATGTCAAACGGATCCGGAGATACAGCAATAAACATTTTGTATGGCGGCCATCTTGTTTTTGCGAAAATCGAAAAAATTACGTCACCGGTAGAATTAGACCAGGGTGTGGGTCGACCTTAGTTCGAGCGCCACCGCTCCATCTGCAACGGTTCGCCCGGGAAGGTGGGTCGCCACCTGATGAGAAGGTGGATCCGAGGATCTCGAGGTTTTCCCGTACCCTCTTCGTCACCCACTCCACACCTCCCATACAAAGTTTTTACCTCCCGCCGCTCCATCTGGGAGAACAATTCTGTCACCCAGTCAGTCAGTCAGTCAGTCAATCAGTGAGTGGTATTGTAGCTTTATATAATATAATATAATATAATAACTAGGTTTCGCGTGGTGCGCGACCTGCTAAAGCAGGTCGCGAGGCAGTTGTGCCTTTTTTAATAAATTTAAAAAAAGTTTTTTAATTTTTTTGTTTTTCACGGCCGCCATCTTGGATTTAAAAAATGGATGTTATTTTCTTAAACAGCACCCCTGAATACCAAAAAACGACACCCATAACGATATTTTGCAAAAATTTTAATTCCGCCATCTTGGATTTCAAAACGTATGTCATTTTCGGAATCAGCACCCCCGAAAACCTATAAAACGACACCTATGACGGTATTTTCCAAAAAATCCATGTCCGCCATCTTGGATTTCAAAATGGATGTCATTTTCGAAATCAGCACCCCTGAAAACCTATTAAACGACACCCATGTCGGTATGATGGCGGTCGGCTGGTAATATGCTTGTTGACGCTTCGGGCTTCGCCCTACGCGGAGCTCGGCCTTCGGCCTCGCCCTATACGCAGCTCGCCTCGGCCTACGGCCTCGGCTCGCGCGTTCGGCTCGGTTTGCGACCTCGCCTCACCTTAAAAATCTAAACTTGTAAGGCGGCCATCTTTGATTGGGGGGGGACGCTCCGGGCTTCGCCCTACGCGGAGTTCGGCCTTCGGCCTTACCCTATACGCGGCTCGCCTCGGCCTTCGGCCTCGCCTCGCGCGTTCGGCTCGGTCTTCGACCTCGCCTCACCTTTAGAATCTAAACTTGCCGCCATCTAGAATTGGGGGGGGGGGGGGACGCTCCGGGCTTCGCCCTACGCGGAGTTCGGCCTTCGGCCTCACCCTATACGCGGCTCGCCTCGGCCTTCGGCCTCGTCTCGCGCGTTCGGCTCGGTCTTCGACCTCGCCTCACTTGTGTGGCTAAACTTGTATGGCGGCCATCTTTGATTGGGGGGGGGACGCTCCGGGCTTCGCCCTACGCGGAGTTCGGCGTTCGGCCTCACCCTGTACGCGGCTCGCCTCGCGCGTTCGGCTCGGTCTTCGACCTCGCCTCACCTTTAGAATCTCAACTTGTATGGCGGCCATCTTTGATTGGGGGGGGGCCGCTCCGGGCTTCGCCCTACGCGGAGTTCGGCCTTCGGCCTCACCCTATACGCGGCTCGCCTCGGCCTTCGGCCTCGCTTCGCGCGTTCGGCTCGGTCTTCGACCTCGCCTCACTTTTAGAAACTAAACTTGTATGGCGGCAATCTTTGAATGGGGGGGGGACGCTCCGGGCTTCGCCCTACGCGGAGTTCGGCCTTCGGCCTCACCCTATACGCGGCTCGCCTCGGCCTTCGGCCTCGTCTCGCGCGTTCGGCTCGGTCTTCGACCTCGCCTCACCTTTAGAATCTAAACTTGTATGGCGGCCATCATGGATTTGGGGGGGGGGGACGCTCCGGGCTACGCCCTGCGCGGAGCTCGGCCTTCGGCATCGCCTTTAACGCAGCTCGCCTCGGCCTACGGCCTCGCCTCGCAGCGTGGTGTCGTGGTTCGACTCGGCCTGCGGCCTCGCCTCACCACTCCTTGTATGGCGGCCATCTTGGAAAATGGTGGAATCGAAAAAAAAAAAAAAGAATGAAAAGGCGTTCATTCTTTTTTTGATTTCTCACGGCCACCATCTTGGATTTAAAAATCGATGTTATTTTAAGAATCAGTACCCCCGAAAAAAAAAAAACGACACCCATGACGGATTTTTCAAAAAAATGCATGTCCGCTATCTTGGATATGAAAATAAATGTCATTTTCGGGATCAGCATCCCCGAAAACCTATCAAACGACACCCATGACAGTTTTTCACAAAAAACGCATGTCCGCCATCTTGGATTTCAAAATGGATGTCATTTTTAGAACCACAAACCCCGAAAACCTATTAAACGACACCCATGTCGGTATGCCCGAAAATTTCATATCCGCCATCTTGGATTTTTGGTGGGGAGAATTCCCCCAACTATAATCCAAGATGGCGGATATGAAATTTTCGGATTGCGGTCGGCCGGTAAGATGCTTGGTGACGCTTCGGGCTTCGCCCTACGCGGAGCTCGGCCTTCGGCCTCGCCCTATACGCAGCTCGGCTCGGCCTTCAGCCTCGCCTCGCGCGGTCGGCTCGGTCTACGACCTCGCCTCACCTTTAGAATCTAAACTTAAATGGCGGCCATCTTGGATTGGGGGGGGGACGCTCCGGGCTTCGCCCTACGAAGAGCTCGGCCTTCGGCCTCGCCTTATACGCAGCTCGCCTCGGCCTGCGGCCTCGCCTCGCGGCGCGTCGTGGTTCGGCTTGGCCTTCGGCCTCGCCTCACCACTCCTTGTATGGCGGCCATCTTGGAAAGTGGCGAAATCGAAAATATTTTCCGATAATCGGATTCGGCGAGCCCTAAAACCCCCGGATACCGAATTTGGTCCGGATCAGAGGAGATACAAAAATCTCGTTTTTGTATGGCGGCCATTTTGTTTTTTTGAAAATCGAAAAAATTTTGACACCGGTAGACTTCGACCAGGGTGTGGGTCGACCTTTGTTCGAGCACTACCGGTCCAAGTCCAACGGTTTGCCCGGGAAGGTGGGTCGCGACCTGATGAGGAGGAGAATCCGAAGATGTCGAGGTTTTCCCATACTCGACGGAAAATTCTGACCACACCCCCCATACATCATTTTCACCTCCCGACCCTCCTTCTGGGAGAACAATTATGTCAATCACCCAGTCAGTCAGTTGTAATGTAGCTTTATATAGTATAACTAGGTTTCGCGTGGTGCGCGACCTGCTAAAGCAGGCCGCGAGGCGGTTGTGCTACCCTATTTGTAGGGTCGAAAAGGCGTTCATACTTTTTTTGGTTTGTCACGACCGCCATGTTGGATTTCAAAATGGATGTCAGTTTCGTAATCAGCATCCCCGAAAACCTATTAAACGACACCCATGACGGTATTTTCCAAAAAATCCATGTCCGCCATCTTGGATTTCAAAATAGATGTCATTTTCGCAATCAGCACCCCAGAAAACGTATTAAACGACACCCATGACGGTTTTTTACAAAAAATGCATGTCCGCCATCTTGGATTTCAAAATGGATGTCATTTTCGGAATCAGCACCCCCGAAAACCTATTAAACGACACCCATGTCGGCATGCCCGAAAATTTCATATCCGCCATCTTGGATTTTTGGTGGGGAGAATCGAGACGCTCCGGGCTTCGCCCTTCGCGTCACGATTCCCCCAACTATAATCCAAGATGGCGGATATGAAATTTTCGGATTGCGGTCGGCCGGTAAGATGCTTGGTGACGCTTCGGGCTTCGCCCTACGCGGAGCTCGGCCTTCGGCCTCGCCCTATACGCAGCTCGGCTCGGCCTTCGGCCTCGCCTCGCGCGGTCGGCTCGGTCTACGACCTCGCCTCACCTTTAGAATCTAAACTTAAATGGCGGCCATCTTGGATTGGGGGGGGGGATGCCCCGGGCTTCGCCCTACGCGGAGCTCGGCCTTCGGCCTCGCCTTATACGCAGCTCGCCTCGGCCTGCGGCCTCGCCTCGCGGCGCGTCGTGGTTCGGCTCGGCCTTCGGCCTCGCCTCAACACTCCTTGTATGGCGGCCATCTTGGAAAATGGCGAAATCGAAAATCTTTTCCGATATTCGGATTCAGCGACCCCTAAAACCCCCGGATACCGAATTCGGTCCGAATCAGAGGAGATACAACAATCTCGTTTTTGTATGGCGGCCATTTTGTTTTTTTGAAAATCGAAAAAATTTTGTCACCGGTAGACTTCGACCAGGGTGTGGGTCGACCTTTGTTCGAGCACCACCGGTCCAAGTCCAACGGTTCGCCCGGGAAGGTGGGTCAAGACCTGATGAGGAGGAGAATCCGAAGATTAAGAGGTTTTCCCATACTCGACGGAAAATTCTGACCACACCTCCCATACATCATTTTCACCTCCCGACCCTCCTTCTGGGAGAACAATTATGTCAATCAGTCAGTCAGTCAGTGGTAATGTAGCTTTATATAGTATAATAACTAGGTTTCGCGTGGTGCGCGACCTGCTAAAGCAGGTCACGAGGCGGTTGTGCCTTTCTTTATAAATTTTAAAAAAGTTTTTAATTTTTCTTTGTTTTTCACGGCCACCATCTTGGATTTAGAAATGGATGTTATTTTCTTAATCAGCACCCCTGAATACCCAAAAAACAACACCAATGACAATATTTTGCAAAAAATTTATGTCCGCCATCTTGGATTTAAAAACGTATGTCATTTTCGGAATCAGCACCCCCGAAAACCTATTAAACGACACCCATGACGGTATATTCCAAAAAATCCATGTCCGCCATCTTGGATTTCAAAATGGATGTCATTTTCAAAATCAGCACCCCTGAAAACCTATTAAACGACACCCATGTCGGTATGATGGCGGTCGGCTGGTAATATGCTTGGTGACGCTTCGACTTGTATGGCGGCCATCTTTGATTGGGGGGGGGACGCTCCGGGCTTCGCCCTACGCGGAGTTCGGCCTTCGGCCTCACCCTGTATGCGGCTCGCCTCGGCCTTCGGCCTCGACTCGCGCGTTCGGCTCGGTCTTCGACCTCGCCTCACCTTTGGAATCTAAACTTGCCGCCATCTAGAATTGGGGGGGGGGGGGGACGCTCCGGGCTTCGCCCTACGCGGAGTTCGGCCTTCGGCCTCACCCTATACGCGGCTCGCCTCGCGCGTTCGGCTCGGTCTTCGACCTCGCCTCACCTTTAGAATCTAAACTTGTATGGCGGCCATCTTTGAGTGGGGGGGGGACGCTCCGGGCTTCGCCCTACGCGGAGTTCGGCCTTCGGCCTCACCCTATACGCGGCTCGCCTCGGCCTTCGGCCTCGCCTCGCGCGTTCGGCTCGGTCTTCGACCTCGCCTCACCTTTAGAATCTAAACTGTATGGCGGCCATCTTGGATTTGGGGGGGGGGACGCTCCGGGCTACGCCCTGCGCGGAGCTCGGCCTTCGGCCTCGCCTTTTACGCAGCTCGCCTCGGCCTACGGCCTCGCCTCGCGGAGTGGAGTCGTGGTTCGGCTCGGCCTGCGGCCTCGCCTTACCACTCCTTGTATGGCGGCCATCTTGGAAAATGGTGGAATCAAAAAACTGACCCGATATTCGGAATCTTCGTCCCCCAAACCCCCCAGATACCGATTTTCGTCAGGATCGGAGCAACTTCATTTCCGGCCGCCATCTTGGATCCGCCATCTTGAAAAAAAAATTTGACAAGCAGCTGCCCCCCACCTTCGTGTAAAACATTTGTTCGAGCACACTCCACTTATGTCAAACGGATCCGGAGATACAGTAATAAACATTTTGTATGGCGGCCATCTTGTTTTTGCGAAAATCGAAAAAATGACGTCACCGGTAGAATTCGACCAGGGTGTTGGTCTACTTTAGTTTGAGCGCCACCGCTCCATCTGCAACGGTTCGCCCGGGAAGGTGGGTCGCCACCTGATGAGAAGGTGGATCCGAGGATCTTGAGGTTTTCCCGTACCCTCCGCGTCACCCACTCCACACCTCCCATACAAAGTTTTCACCTCCCGCCGCTCCATCTGGGAGAACAATTCTGTCACCCAGTCAGTGAGTGAGTGAGTGGTATTGCAGCTTTATATAATATAACTAGGTTTAGCTTGGTGCGCGACCTGCTAAAGCAGGTCGCGAGGCGGTTGTGCCTTTTTTTATAAATTTCACGGCCGCCATTTTAGATTTAAAAATGGATGTTATTTTCTTAATCAGCACCCCTGAATACCCAAAAAACGACACTCAAGACGATATTTTTCAAATAATTTATGTCCGCCATCTTGGATTTCAAAACGTATGTCATTTTCGGAATCAGCACCCCCGAAAACCTATTAAACGACACCCATGACGGTATTTTCCAAAAAATCCATGTCCGCCATCTTGGATTTCAAAATGAATGTCATTTTCGAAATCAGCACCCCTGAAAACCTATTAAACGACACCCATGTCGGTATGATGGCGGTCGGCTGGTAAAATGCTTGGTGACGCTTCGGGCTTCGCCCTACGCGGAGCTCGGCCTTCGGCCTCGCCCTATACGCAGCTCGCCTCGGCCTACGGCCTCGGCTCGCGCGTTCGGCTTGGTCTGCGACCTCGCCTCACCCTAAAAATCTAAACTTGTATGGTGGCCATCTTTGATTGGGGGGGGGGCCGCTCCGGGCTTCGCCCTACGCGGAGTTCGGCCTACGGCCTCACCCTATACGCGGCTCGCCTCGTTCTTCGGCCTCGCCTCACCTTTAGAATCTAAACTTGTATGGCGGCCATCTTTGATTGGGGGGGGGGGACGCTCCGGGCTTCGCCCTACGCGGAGTTCGGCCTTCGGCCTCACCCTATACGCGGCTCGCCTCGGCCTTCGGCCTCGTCTCGCGCGTTCGGCTCGATCTTCGACCTCGCCTCACCTTTAGAATCTAAACTTTATGGCGGCCATCTTGGATTGGGGGGGGGACGCTCCGGGCTACGCCCTGCGCGGAGCTCGGCCTTCGGCCTCGCCTTTTACGCAGCTCGCCTCGGCTTACGGCCTCGCCTCGCGGAGTGGCGTCGTGGTTCGGCTCGGCCTGCGGCCTCGCCTCACCACTCCTTGTATGGCGGCCATCTTGGAAAATGGTGAAATCGAAAAACTGACCCGATATTCGGAATCTTCGTCCCCCAAACCCCCCAGATACCGATTTTCATCCGGATCGGAGAAACTTCATTTCAGGCCGCCATCTTGGATCCGCCATCTTGAAAAAAAAATTTGATAGCCAGCTGCCCCCTACCCCCCTGTAAAACATTTGTTCGAGCACACTCCACTTATGTCAAACGGATCCGGAGATACAGCAATAATCATTTTGTATGGCGGCCATCTTGTTTTTGCGAAAATCGAAAAAATGACGTCACCGGTAGAATTCGACCAGGGTGTGGGTCGACCTTTGTTCGTGCGCCACCGCTCCATCTGCAACGGTTCGCCCGGGAAGGTGGGTCGCCACCTGATGAGAAGGTGGATCCGAGGATCTCGAGGTTTTCCCGTATCCTCCGCGTCACCCACTCCACACCTCCCATACAAAGTTTTCACCTCCCGCCGCTCCATCTGGGAGAACAATTCTGTCACCCAGTGAGTGAGTGAGTGAGTGGTATTGTAGCTTTATATAATATAATAACTAGGTTTCGCGTGGTGCGCGACCTGCTAAAGCAGGTCGCGAGGCGGTTGTGCCTTTTTTTATAAATTTTAAAAAAGTTTTTAATTTTTTTTTGTTTTTCACGGCCGCCATCTTAGATTTAAAAATGGATGTTACTTTCTTAATCAGCACCCCTGAATACCCAAAAAATGACGATATTTTGCAAAAAATTTAAGTTCGCCATCTTGGATTTCAAAACGTATGTCATTTTCGGAATCAGCACCCCCGAATACCTATTAAACGACACCCATGAAGATATTTTCAAAAAATCCATATCCGCCATCTTGGATTTCAAAATGGATGTCATTTTCGAAATCAGCACCCCTAAGAACCTATTAAACGACACCCATGTCGGTATGATGGCGGTCGGCTGGTAATATGCTTGGTGCCGCTTCGGGCTTCGCCTGCGACCTCGGTCTGCGACCTCGCCTCACCTTAAAAATCTAAACTTGTATGGCGGCCATCTTTGATTGGGGGGGGACGCTCCGGGCTTCGCCCTACGCGGAGTTCGGCCTTCGGCCTCACCCTATACGCGGCTCGCCTCGGCCTTCGGCCTCGCCTCGCGCGTTCGGCTCGGTCTTCGACCTCGCCTCACCTTTAGAATCTAAACTTGTATGGCGGCCATCTTTGATTGGGGGGGGGACGCTCCGGGCTTCGCCCTACGCGGAGTTCGGCCTTCGGCCTCACCCTATACGCGGCTCGCCTCGGCCTTCGGCCTCGCCTCGCGCGTTCGGCTCGGTCTTCGACCTCGTCTCACCTTTAGAATCTAAACTTGTATGGCGGCCATCTTTGATTGGGGGGGGACGCTCCGGGCTTCGCCCTACGCGGAGTTCGGCCTACGGCCTCACCCTATACGCGGCTCGCCTCGGCCTTCGGCTTCGCCTCGCGCGTTCGGCTCGGTCTTCGACCTCGCCTCACCTTTAGAATCTAAACTTGTATGGCGGCCATCTTTGATTGGGGGGGGGGGCTGCTCCGGGCTTCGCCCTACGCGGAGTTCGGCCTTCGGCTTCACCCTATACGCGGCTCGCCTCGGCCTTCGGCCTCGCCTCGCGCGTTCGGCTCGGTCTTCGACCTCGCCTCACCTTTAGAATCTAAACTTGTATGGCGGCCATCTTGGATTTGGGGGGGGGACGCTCCGGGCTACGCCCTGCGCGGAGCTCGGCCTTCGGCCTCGCCTTTTACGCAGCTCGCCTCGGCCTACGGCCTCGCCTCGCGGAGTGGCGTCGTG
Organism: Aproaerema taeniolella; assembly: GCA_949987775.1. Taxonomy (NCBI): domain Eukaryota; kingdom Metazoa; phylum Arthropoda; class Insecta; order Lepidoptera; family Gelechiidae; genus Aproaerema; species Aproaerema taeniolella. Next base: position 31,623,931 of record OX465243.1, read on the forward strand.
GTTCGGCTCGGCCTGCGGCCTCGTCTAACCACTCCTTGTATTGCGGCCATCTTGGAAAATGGTGGAATCGAAAAACTGACCCGATATTCGGAATCTTCGACCCCCAAACCCCCAGATACCGATTTTCGTCCGGATCGGAGCAACTTCATTTCCGGCCGCCATCTTGGATCCGCTATCTTGAAAAAAAATTTTGACAGCCAGCTGCCCCCCACCCCCCTGTAAAACATTTTTTCGAGCACACTCCACTTATGTCAAACGGATCCGGAGATACAGCAATGAACATTTTTTATGGCGGCCATCTTGTTTTTGCGAAAATCGAAAAAATGACGTCACCGGTAGAATTCGACCAGGGTGTGGGTTCGTTCGAGCGCCACCGCTCCATCTGCAACGGTTCGCCCGGGAAGGTGGGTCGCCACCTGATGAGAAGGTGGATCCGAGGATCTCGAGGTTTTCCCGTACCTTCCGCGTCACCCTCTCCACACCCCATATACAAAGTTTTCACCTCCCGCCGCTCCATCTGGGAGAACAATTCTGTCACCTAGTCAGTCAGTCAGTCAGTGAGTGGTATTGTAACTTTATATAATATAACTAGGTTTTGCGTGGTGCGCGACCTGCTAAAGCAGGTCGCGAGGCGGTTGTGCCTTTTTTTATAAATTTTAAAAAAGTTTTTAATTTTTTTTTGTTTTTCACGGCCGCCATCTTAGATTTAAAAATGGATGTTATTTTCTTAATCAGCACCCCTGAATACCCAATAAACGACACCCATGACGATATTTTACAAAAAATTTAAGTCCGCCATCTTGGATTTCAAAACGTATGTCATTTTCGGAATCAGCACCCCCGAATACCTATTAAACGACACCCATGAAGGTATTTTCAAAAAATCCATGTCCGCCATCTTGGATTTCAAAATGGATGTCATTTTCGAAATCAGCACCCCTAAGAACCTATTAAACGACACCCATGTCGGTATGATGGTGGTTGGCTGGTAATATGCTTGGTGACGCTTCGGGCTTCGCCCTACGCGGAGCTCGGCCTTCGGCCTCGCCCTATACGCAGCTCGCCTCGGCCTACGGCCTCGGCTCGCGCGTTCGGCTCGGTCTGCGACCTCGCCTCACCTTAAAAATCAGCACCCCAGAAAACGTATTAAACGACACCCATGACGGTTTTTGAGAAAAATGCTTGTCCGCCATCTTGGATTTCAAAACGTATGTCATTTTCGGAATCAGCACCCCTGAAAACCTATTAAACGACACCCATGACGGTATTTTCCAAAAAACCATGTCCGCCATCTTGGATTTCAAAATGGATGTCATTTTCGAAATCAGCACCCCTGAAAACCTATTAAACGACACCCATGTCGGTATGATGGCGGTCGGCTGGTAATATGCTTGGTGACGCTTCGGGCTTCGCCCTACGCGGAGCTTGGCCTTCGGCCTCGCCCTATACGCAGCTCGCCTCGGCCTACGGCCTCGGCTCGCGCGTTCGGCTCGGTCTGCGACCTCGCCTCACCTTAAAAATCTAAACTTGTATGGCGGCCATCTTTGATTGGGGCGGGGACGCTCCGGGCTTCGCCCTACGCGGAGTTCGGCCTTCGGCCTCACCCTATATGCGGCTCGCCTCGGCCTTCGGCCTCGTCTCGCGCGTTCAGCTCGGTCTTCGACCTCGCCTCACCTTTAGAATCTAAACTTGTATGGCGGCCATCTTGGATTTGGGGGGGGGACGCTCCGGGCTACGCCCTGCGCGGAACTTGGCCTTCGGCCTCGCCTTTTACGCAGCTCGCCTCGGCCTACGGCCTCGCCTCGCGGAGTGGCGTCGTGGTTCGGCTCGGCCTGCGGCCTCGCCTCACCACTCCTTGTATGGCGGCCATCTTGGAAAATGGTGGAATCGAAGAACTGACCCGATATTCGGAATCTTCGTCCCCCAAACCCCCCAGATACCGATTTTCGTCCGGATCGGAGCAACTTCATTTCCGGCCGCCATCTTGGATCCGCCATCTTGAATAAAAAATTTGACAGCCACCTGCTCCTCACCCCCCTGTAAAACATTTGTTCGAGCACACCCCACTTATGTCTAACGGTTCCGGAGATACAGCAATAAACATTTTGTATGGCGGCCATCTTGTTTTTGCGAAAATCGAAAAAATGACGTCACCGGTAGAATTCGACCAGGGTGTGGGTCGACCTTAGTTCGAGCGCCACCGCTCCATCTGCAACGGTTCGCCCGGGAAGGTGGGTCGCCACCTGATGAGAAGGTGGATCCGAGGATCTCGAGGTTTTCCCGTACCCTCCGCGTCACCCACTCCACACCTCCCATACAAAGTTTTCACCTCCCGCCGCTCCATCTGGGAGAACAATTCTGTCACCCAGTCAGTCAGTCAGTCAGTGAGTCAGTGGTATTGTAGCTTTATATAATATAATAATAATAACTAGGTTTCGCGTTGTGCTCGACCTGCTAAAGCAGGCCGCGAGGCGGTTGTGCTTCCCTATTTGTAGGGTCAAAAAGGCGTTCATACTTTTTTTCGTTTGTCACGACCGCCACCTTGGATTTCAAAATGGATGTCAGTTTCGTAATCAGCATCCCCGAAGACCTATTAAACGACAACCATGACAGAATTTTTTTAAACTCATGTCCGCCATCTTGGATTTCAAAATAGATGTCATTTTCGCAATATGCATCCCAGAAAACGTATTAAACGACACCCATGACGGTTTTTCACAAAAAATGCATGTCCGCCATCTTGGATTTCAAAATGGATATCAATTTCGGAATCAGCACCCCCGAAAACCTATTAAACGACACCCATGTCGGCATGCCCGAAAATTTCTTATCCGCCATCTTGGATTTTTGGTGGGGAGAATCGAGACGCTCCGGGCTTCGCCCTTCGCGTCACGATTCCCCCAACTAAAATCCAAGATGGCGGATATGAAATTTTCGGATTGCGGTCGGCCGGTAAGATGCTTGGTGACGCTTCGGGCTTCGCCCTACGCGGAGCTCGGCCTTTGGCCTCGCCCTATACGCAGCTCGGCTCGGCCTTCGGCCTCGCTTCGCGCGGTCGGCTCGGTCTACGACCTCGCCTCACCTTTAGAATCTAAACTTAAATGGCGGCCATCTTGGATTGGGGGGGGGGACGCTGCGGGCTTCGCCCTACGCGGAGCTCGGCCTTCGGCCTCGCCTTATACGCAGCTCGCCTCGTTCTGCGGCCTCGCCTCGCGACGTGTCGTGGTTCGGCTCGGCCTTCGGCCTCGCCTCACCACTCCTTGTATGGCGGCCATCTTGGAAAATGGCGGAATCGAAAAACTTACCAGATCGTCGGATTCAGTGACCCCAAAAACCCCCGGATACCGAGTTTGGTCCGAATCAGAGGAGATTCAAAAGTCTCGTTTTTGTATGGCGGCCATCTTGTTTTTTTGAAAATCGAAAACATTTTGTCATCAGTAGACTTCGACCAGGGTGCCGGTCGACCTTTGTTCGAGCATCACCGGTCCAAGTCCAACGGTTCGCCCGGGAAGGTGGGTCGTGACCTGATGAGGAGAAGAATCTGAAGATGTCGAGGTTTTCCCATACTCGACAGAAAATTCTGACTACATTCCCCATACATCATTTTCACCTCCCGACCCTCCTTCTGGGAGAACAATTATGTCAGTCAGTGAGTGAGTCAGTGGTAATGTAGCTTTATATAGTATACTAGGTTTCGCGTGGTGCGCGACCTGCTAAAGCAGGCCGCGAGGCGGTTGTGCTACCCTATTTGTAGGGTCAAAAATGCGTTCATTCTTTTTTGGTTTCTCACGGCCACCATCTTGGATTTAAAAATCGATGTTATTTTAAGAATCAGTACCTACCCCCGAAAACAAAAAAAAACGACACCCATGACGGATTTTTCAAAAAAATGCATGTCCGCCATCTTGGATTTGAAAATAAATGGCATTTTCAGGATCAGCATCCCCGAAAACCTATCAAACGACACCCATGACAGTTTTTCACAAAAAATGCATGTCCGCCAATTTGGATTTCAAAATGGATGTCATTTTTGGAACCACAAACCCCGAAAACCTATTAAACGACACCCATGTCGGTATGCCCGAAAATTTCATATCCGCCATCTTGGATTTTTGGTGGGGAGAATCGAGACGCTCCGGGCTTCGCCCTTCGCGTCACGATTCCCCCAACTAAAATCCAAGATGGCGGATATGAAATTTTCGGATTGCGGTCGGCCGGTAAGATGCTTGGTGACGCTTCGGGCTTCGCCCTACGCGGAGCTCGGCCTTCGGCCTCGCCTCGCGCGGTCGGCTCGGTCTACGACCTCGCCTCACCTTTAGAATCTAAACTTAAATGGCGGCCATCTTGGATTGGGGAGGGACGCTCCGGGCTTCGCCCTACGCGGAGCTCGGCCTTCGGCCTCGCCTTATACGCAGCTCGCCTCGGCCTGCGGCCTCGCCTCGCGACGCGTCGTGGTTCGGCTCGGCCTTCGGCCTCGCCTCACCACTCCTTGTATGGCGGCCATCTTGGAAAGTGGCGAAATCGAAAATATTTTCCGATAATCGGATTCGGCGAGCCCTAAAACCCCCGGATACCGAATTTGGTCCGGATCAGAGGAGATACAAAAATCTCGTTTTTGTATGGCGGCCATTTTGTTTTTTTAAAAATCGAAAAAATTTTGTCACCGGTAGACTTCGACCAGGGTGTGGGTCGACCTTTGTTTGAGCACCACCGGTCCAAGTCCAACGGTTCGCCCAGGAAGGTGGGTCGCGACCTGATGAGGAGAAGAATCCGAAGACGTCGAGGTTTTTCCATACTCGACGGAAAATTCTGACCACACCTCTCATACATCATTTTCACCTCCAGACCCTCCTTCTGGGAGAACAATTATGTCAATCAGTCAGTCAGTCAGTGGTAATGTAGCTTTATATAGTATAATAACTAGTTTTCGCGTGGTGCGCGACCTGCTAAAGCAGGCCGCGAGGCGGTTGTGTTTCCCTATATGTAGGGTCAAAACGGCGTTCATACTTTTTTTGGTTTGTCACGGCCACAATCTTGGATTTTAAAATCGATGTTATTTGAAGTATCAGTACCCTCAAAAACATAAAAAACAACATCCATGACGGATTTTTCTAAAAAATGCGTGTCCGCCATCTTGGATTTGAAAATAAATGTCATTTTCGGTATCAGCATCCCCGAAAACCTTATGAACGTGAACGTGACAAACCAAAAAAAGTATGAACGGCCGCCATTTTGGATTTCAAAATGGATGTTATTTTCTTAATCAGCACCCCCGAATACCCAAAAAACGATACCCATGACGATATTTTGCAAAAAATTTATGTCCGCCATTTTGGATTTCAAAACGTATGTCATTTTCGGAATCAGCACCCCCGAAAACCTATTAAACGACACCCATGACGGTATTTTCCAAAAAATCCATGTCCGCCATCTTGGATTTCAAAATGGATGTCATTTTCGAAATCAGCACCCCTGAAAACCTATTAAACGACACCCATGTCTATATGATGGCGGTCGGCTGGTAATATGCTTGGTGACGCTTCGGGCTTCGCCCTACGCGGAGCTCGGCCTTTGGCCTCGGCCTATACGCAGCTCGCCTCACCTTTAGAATCTAAACTTGTATGGCGGCCATCTTGGATTTGGGGGGGGACGCTCCAGGCTACGCCCTGCGCGGAGCTCGGCCTTCGGCCTCGCCTTTTACGCAGCTCGCCTCGGCCTAAGGCCTCGCCTCGCGTCGTGGCGTCGTGGTTCGGCTCGGCCTGCGGCCTCGCCTCACCACTCCTTGTATGGCGGCCATCTTGGAAAATGGTGGAATCGAAAAACTGACCCGATATTCGGAATCTTCGTCCCCCAAACCCCCCAGATACCAATTTTCGTCCGGATCGGAGCAACTTCATTTTCGGCCGCCATCTTGGATCCGCCATCTTGAAAAAAAAATTTGACAGCCACCTGCCTTTCACTCTCTGTAAAACATTTGTTCGAGCACACCCCACTTATGTCAAACGGTTCCGGAGATACAGCAATAATCATTTTGTATGGCGGCCATCTTGTTTTTGCGAAAATCGAAAAAATGACGTCTTCGGTAGAATTCGACCAGGGTGTGGGTCGACCTTAGTTTGAGCACCACCGCTCCATCTGCAACGGTTCGCCCGGGAAGGTGGGTCGCCACCTGATGAGAAGGTGGATCCGAGGATCTCGAGGTTTTCCCGTACCCTGCGCATCACCCTCTCCACACCCCCCATACAAAGTTTTTACCTCCCGACCCTCCTTCTGGGAGAACAATTATGTCAATCAGTGAGTCAGTGAGTGGTATTGTAGCTTTATATAATATAACTAGTTTTCGCGTGGTGCGCGACCTGCTAAAGCAGGCCGCGAGGCGGTTGTGTTTCCCTATATGTAGGGTCAAAAAGGCGTTCATACTTTTTTTGGTTTGTCACGGCCACAGTCTTGGATTTTAAAATCGATGTTATTTGAAGTATCAGTACCCTCAAAAACATAAAAAACAACATCCATGACGGATTTTTCTAAAAAATGCGTGTCCGCCATCTTGGATTTGAAAATAAATGTCATTTTCGGTATCAGCATCCCCGAAAACCTATCAAACGACACCCATGACAGTTTTTCACAAAAAAAGCATGTCCGCCATCTTCAAAATGGATGTCATTTTTGGAATCAGCACCCCCGAAAACCTATTTAACGACACCCATGTCGGCATGCCCGAAAATTTAATATCCGCCATCTTGGATTTTTGGTGGGGAGAATCGAGACGCTCCGGGCTTCGCCCTTCGCGTCACGATTCCCCCAACTAAAATCAAAGATGGCGGATATGAAATTTTCGGATGGCGGTCGGCGGGTAAGATGCTTGGTGACGCTTCGGGCTTCGCCCTACGCGGAGCTCGGCCTTCGGCCTCGCCCTATACGCAGCTCGGCTCGGCTTTTGGCCTCGCCTAACCTTTAAAATCTTAACTTAAATCGCGGCCATCTTGGATTGGGGGGGGGGGACGCTCCGGGCTTCGCCCTACGCGGAGCTCGGCCATCGGCCTCGCCTTATACGCAGCTCGCCTCGGCCTGCGGCCTCGCCTCGCGGCACGTCGTGGTTCGGCTCGGCCTTCGGCCTCGCCTCACCACTCCTTGTATAGCGGCCATCTTGGAAAATGGCGGAATCGAAAAACTTACCTGATATTCGGAATCTTCGTCCCCCAAACCCCCCAGATACCAATTTTCGTCCGGATCGGAGCAACTTCATTTTCGGCCGCCATCTTGGATCCGCCATCTTGAAAAAAAAATTTGACAGCCACCTGCCTTTCACCCCTCTGTAAAACATTTGTTCGAGCACACCCCACTTATGTCAAACGGTTCCGGAGATACAGCAATAATCATTTTGTATGGCGGCCATCTTGTTTTTGTGAAAATCGAAAAAATGACGTCACCGGTAGAATTCGACCAGGGTGTGGGTCGGCCTTAGTTCGAGCGCCACCGCTCCATCTGCAACGGTTCGCCCGGGAAGGTGGGTCGCCACCTGATGAGAAGGTGGATCCGAGGATCTCGAGGTTTTCCCGTACCCTATGCGACACCTTCTCCACACCCTCCATACAAAGTTTTCACCTCCCGCCGCTCCATCTGGGAGAACAATTCTGTCACCCAGTCAGTGAGTGAGTGGTATTGTAGCTTTATATAATATAACTAGGTTTCGCGTGGTGCGCGACCTGCTAAAGCAGGTCGCGAGGCGGTTGTGCCTTTTTTTATAAATTTTAAAAAAGTTTTTAATTTTTTTGTTTTTCACGGCCACCATCTTAGATTTAAAAATGGATGTTATTTTCTTAATCAGTACCCCTGAATACCCAAAAACGACACCCATGACGATTTTTTGCAAAAAAGTTATGTCCGCCATCTTGGATTTCAAAACGTATGTCATTTTCGGAATCAGCACCCCCGAATACCTATTAAACGACACCCATGACGGTATTTTCCAAAAAATCCATGTCCGCCATCTTTGATTTCAAAATGGATGTCATTTTAGAAATCAGCACCCCTGAAAACCTATTAAACGACACCCATATGGGTATGATGGCGGTCGGCTCGTAATATGCTTGTTGACGCTTCGGGCTTCGCCTTACGCGGAGCTCGGTCTTCGGCCTCACCCTATAAGCAGCTCGCCTCGGCCTACGGCCTCGGCTCGCGCGTTCGGCTCGGTCTGCGACCTCGCCGCACCTTAAAAATCTAAACTTGTATGGCGGCCATCTTTGATTGGGGGGGGGCCGCTCCGGGCTTCGCCCTACGCGGAGCTCAGTCTTCGGCCTCACCCTATACGCAGCTCGCCTCGGCCTACGGCCTCGCCTCGCGCGTTCGGCTCGGTCTTCGATCTCGCCTCACCTTTAGAATCTAAACTTGTATGGCGGCCATCTTTGATTGGGGGGGGGCCGCTCCGGGCTTCGCCCTACGCGGAGTTCGGCCTTCGGCCTCGACTCGCGCGTTCGGCTCGGTCTTCGACCTCGCCTCACCTTTAGAATCTAAACTTGTATGGCGGCCATCTTGGATTTCGGGGGGGGGACGCTCCGGGCTACGCCCTGCGCGGAGCTCGGCCTTCGGCCTCGCCTTTTACGCAGCTCGCCTTGGCCTACGGCCTCGCCTCGCGGCGTGGCGTCGTGGTTCGGCTCGGCCTGCGGCCTCGCCTCACCACTCCTTGTATGGCGGCCATCTTGGAAAATGGTGGAATCGAAAAAATGACCCGATATTCGAAATCTTCGTCCCCCAAACCCCCCAGATACCGATTTTCGTCCAGATCGGAGCAACTTCATTTCCGGCCGCCATCTTGGATCCGCCATCTTGAATAAAAAATTTGACAGCCACCTGCCCCTCACACTCCTGTGAAACATTTGTTCGAGCACATTCCACTTATGTCAAACGGTTCCGGAGATACAGCAATAATCATTTTGTATGGCGGCCATCTTGTTTTTGCAAAAATCGAAAAAATGACGTCACCGGTAGAATTTGACCAGGGTGTGGGTCGACCTTAGTTCGAGCGCGACCGCTCCATCTGCAACGGTTCGCCCGGGAAGGTGGGTCGCCACCTGATGAGAAGGTGAATCCGAGGATCTCGAGGTTTTCCCGTACCCTCCGCACCACCCTCTCCACACCCCCATACAAAGTTTTCACCTCCCGCCGCTCCATCTGGGAGAACAATTCTGTCACCCAGTGAGTCAGTGAGTGGTATTGTAGCTTTATATAATATAATAATAACTAAGTTTCGCGTGGTGCGCGACCTGCTAAAGCAGGTCGCGAGGCGGTTGTGCCTTTTTTTATAAAAAACGACTCATGATCTTGGATTTGAAAATAAATGTCATTTTCGCAATCAGCACCCCAGAAAACGTATTAAACGACACCCATGACGGTTTTCTACAAAAAATGCATGTCCGCCATCTTAGATTTCAAAATGGATGTTATTTTCTTAATCAGCACCCCTGAATACCCAAAAAACGACAACCATGACGATATTTTGCAAAAAAATTATGTCCGCCATCTTGGATTTCAAAACGTATGTCATTTTCGGAATCAGCACCCCCGAATACCTATTAAACGACACCCATGACGGTATTTTCCAAAAAATCCATGTCCGCCATCTTGGATTTCAAAACGTATGTCATTTTCGGAATCAGCACCCCCGAAAACCTATATAACGACACCCATGACGGTATTTTCCAAAAAATCCATGTCCGCCATCTTGGATTTCAAAATGGATGTCATTTCCGAAATCAGACCCCTGAAAACCTATTAAACGACACCCATGTCGGTATGATGGCGGTCGGCTGGTAATATGCTTGGTGACGCTTCGGGCTTCGCCCTACGCGGAGCTCGGCCTTCGGCCTCGCCCTATACGCAGCTCGCCTCGGCCTACGGCCTCGGCTCGCGCGTTCGGCTCGGTCTGCGACCTCGCCTCACCTTAAAAATCTAAACTTGTATGGCGGCTTTCTTTGATTGGGGGGGGGGGGGGACGCTCCGGGCTTCGCTCTACGCGGAGTTCGGCCTTCGGCCTCACCCTATACGCGGCTCGCCTCGGCCTTCGGCCTCGCCTCGCGCGTTCGGCTCGGTCTTCGACCTCGCCTCACCTTTAGAATCTAAACTTGTATGGCGGCCATCTTTGATTGGGGGGGGGGGGCCGCTCCGGGCTTCGCCTTACGCGGAGTTCGGCCTTCGGCCTCACCCTATACGCGGCTTGCCTCGGCCTTCGGCCTCGCCTCGCGCGTTCGGCTCGGTCTTCGACCTCGCCTCACCTTTAGAATCTAAACTTGCATGGCGGCCATCTTGGATTTGGGGGGGGGACGCTCCGGGCTACGCCCTGCGCGGAGCTCGGCCTTCAGCCTCGCCTTTTACGCAGCTCGCCTCGGCCTACGGCCTCGCCTCGCGGAGTGGCGTCGTGGTTCGGCTCGGCCTGCGGCCTCGCCTCACCACTCCTTGTATGGCGGCCATCTTGGAAAATAGTGGAATCGAAAAACTGACCCGATATTCGGAATCTTCGTCCTCCAAACCCCCCAGATACCGATTTTCGTCCGGATCGGAGCAACTTCATTTCCGGCCGCCATCTTGGATCCGCCATCTTGAAAAAAAATTTTGACAGGCAGCTGCCCCCCACCCCCGTGTAAAACATTTGTTTGAGCACACTCCACTTATGTCAAACGGATCCGGAGATACAGCAATAAACATTTTGTATGGCGGCCATCTTGTTTTTGCGAAAATCGAAAAAATGACGTCACCGGTAGAATTCGACCAGGGTGTGGGTCGACCTTAGTTCGAGCGCCACCGCTCCATCTGCAACGGTTCGCCCGGGAAGGTGGGTCGCAACCTGATGAGAAGGTGGATCCGAGGAACTCGAGGTTTTCCCGTACCCTCCGCATCACCCTCTCCACACCCTCCATACAAAGTTTTCACCTCCCGCCGCTCCATCTGGGAGAACAATTCTGTCACCCAGTGAGTCAGTCAGTGGTATTGTAGCTTTATATAATATAACTAGGTTTCGCGTGGTGCGCGACCTGCTAAAGCAGGCCGCGAGGCGGTTGTGCTACCATATTTGTAGGGTCAAAAAGGCGTTCATTTAGTTTTTTGTAATTTTTTTTGAAAACACATGTCTGACATCTTGGATTTCAAAATGGATGTCATTTACGGAATCAGCAACCCCGAAAACCTATTAAACGACACCCATGTCGGCATGCCCGAAAATTTCATGGCGGTCGGCCGGTAAGATGCTTGGTGACGCTTCGGGCTTCGCCCTACGCGGAGCTCGGCCTTCGGCCTCGCCCTATACGCGGCTCGCCTCGGCCTTCGGCCTCGTCTCGCGCGTTCGGCTCGGTCTTCGACCTCGCCTCACCTTTAGAATCTTAACTTGCCGCCATCTAGAATTGGGGGGGGGGGACGCTCCGGGCTTCGCCCTACGCGGAGTTCGGCCTTCGGCCTCACCCTATACGCGGCTCGCCTCGGCCTTCGGCCTCGCCTCGCGCGTTCGGCTCGGTCTTTGACCTCGCCTCACCTTTAGAATCTAAACTTGTATGGCGGCCATCTTTGATTGGGGGGGGGGGACGCTCCGGGCTTCGCCCTACGCGGAGTTCGGCCTTCGGCCTCACCCTATACGCGGCTCGCCTCGGCCTTCGGCCTCGTCTCGCGCGTTCGGCTCGGTCTTCGACCTCGCCTCACCTTTAGAATCTAAACTTGCCGCCATCTAGAATTGGGGGGGGGGGACGCTCCGGGCTACGCCCTGCGCGGAGCTCGGCCTTCGGCCTCACCTTTTACGCAGCTCGCCTCGGCCTACGGCCTTGCCTCGCGGCGTGGCGTCGTGGTTCGGCTCGGCCTGCGGCCTCGCCTCACCACTCCTTGTATGGCGGCCATCTTGGAAAATGGTGGAATCGAAAAACTGACCCGATATTCGGAATCTTAGTCCCCCAAACCCCCCAGATACCGATTTTCGTCCGGATCGGAGCAACTTCATTTCCGGCCGCCATCTTGGATCCGCCATCTTGAAAAAAAAATTTGACAGCCACCTGCCCCTCACCCCCCTGTAAAACATTTGTTCGAGCACACCCCACTTATGTCAAACGGTTCCGGAGATACAGCAATAATCATTTTGTATAGCGGCCATCTTGTTTTTGCGAAAATCGAAAAAATGACGTCACCGGTAGAATTTGACCAGGGTGTGGGTCGACCTTAGTTCCAGCGCCACCGCTCCATCTGCAACGGTTCGCCCGGGAAGGTGGGTCGCCACCTGATGAGAAGGTGGATCCGAGGATCTCGAGGTTTTCCCGTACCCTCCGCATCACCCTCTCCACACCCTCCATACAAAGTTTTCACCTCATGCCGCTCCATCTGGGAGAACAATTCTGTCACCCAGTGAGTCAGTCAGTGGTATTGTAGCTTTATATAATATAACTAGGTTTCGCGTGGTGCGCGACCTGCTAAAGCAGGCCGCGAGGCGGTTGTGCTACCATATTTGTAGGGTCAAAAAGGCGTTCATTTAGTTTTTTGTAATTTTTTTTGAAAACACATGTCTGACATCTTGGATTTCAAAATGGATGTCATTTACGGAATCAGCAACCCCGAAAACCTATTAAACGACACCCATGTCGGCATGCCCGAAAATTTCATGGCGGTCGGCCGGTAAGATGCTTGGTGACGCTTCGGGCTTCGCCCTACGCGGAGCTCGGCCTCCGGCCTCGCCCTATACGCGGCTCGCCTCGGCCTTCGGCCTCGTCTCGCGCGTTCGGCTCGGTCTTCGACCTCGCCTCACCTTTAGAATCTTAACTTGCCGCCATCTAGAATTGGGGGGGGGGGACGCTCCGGGCTTCGCCCTACGCGGAGTTCGGCCTTCGGCCTCACCCTATACGCGGCTCGCCTCGGCCTTCGGCCTCGCCTCGCGCGTTCGGCTCGGTCTTCGACCTCGCCTCAGCTTTAGAATCTAAACTTGTATGGCGGCTATCTTTGATTGGGGGGGGGGGGACGCTCCGGGCTTAGCCCTACGCGGAGTTCGGCCTTCGGCCTCACCCTATACGCGGCTCGCCTCGGCCTTCGGCCTCGTCTCGCGCGTTCGGCTCGGTCTTCGACCTCGCCTCACTTTTAGAATCTAAACTTGTATGGCGGCCATCTTGGATTTGGGGGGGGGACGCTCCGGGCTATGCCCTGCGCGGAGCTCGGCCTTCGGCCTCGCCTTTTACGCAGCTCGCCTCGGCCTACGGCCTCGCCACGCGGAGTGGCGTCGTGGTTCGGCTCGGCCTGCGGCCTCGCCTCACCACTCCTTGTATGGCGGCCATCTTGGAAAATGGTGGAATCGAAAAACTGACCCGATATTCGGAATCTTCGTCCCCCAAACCCCCCAGATACCGATTTTCGTCCGGATCGGAGCAACTTCATTTCCGGCCGCCATCTTGGATCCGCCATCTTGAAAAAAGAATTTGACAGCCAGCTGCCCCCTACCCCCCTGTAAAACATTTGTTTGAGCACACTCCACTTATGTCAAACGGATCCGGAGATACAGCAATAAACATTTTGTATGGCGGCCATCTTGTTTTTGCGAAAATCGAAAAAATGACGTCACCGGTAGAATTCGACCAGGGTGTGGGTCGACCTTAGTTCGAGCGCCACCGCTCCATCTGCAACCGTTCGCCCGGGAAGGTGGGTCGCCACCCGATGAGAAGGTGGATCCGAGGATCTCGAGGTTTTCCCGTACCCTCCGCACCACCCTCTCCACACCCCTTATACAAAGTTTTCACCTCCCGCCGCTCCATCTGGGAGAACAATTCTGTCACCCAGTCAGTCAGTCAGTCAGTCAATCAGTGAGTGGTATTGCAGCTTTATATAATATAATAATCCGCCATCTTGGATTTCAAAACTTATGTCATTTTCGGAATCAGCACCCCCGAAAACCTATTAAACGACACCCATGACGGTATTTTCCAAAAAATCCATGTCCGCCATCTTGGATTTCAAAATGGATGTCATTTTCGAAATCAGCACCCCTGAAAACCTATTAAACGACACCCATGTCGGTATGATGGCGGTCGGCTGGTAATATGCTTGGTGACGCTTCGGGCTTCGCCCTACGCGGAGCTCGGCCTTCGCCCTACGCGGAGCTCGGCCTTCGGCCTCGCCCTATACGCAGCTCGCCTCGGCCTACGGCCTCGGCTCGCGCGTTCGGCTCGGTCTGCGACCTCGCCTCACCTTAAAAATCTAAACTCGTATGGCGGCCATCTTTGATTGGGGGGGGGACGCTCCGGGCTTCGCCCTACGAGGAGTTCGGCCTTCGGCCTCACCCTATACGCGGCTCGCCTCGGCCTTCGGCCTCGCCTCGCGCGTTCGGCTCGGTCTTCGACCTCGCCTCACCTTTAGAATCTAAACTTGTATGGCGGCCATCTTTGATTGGGGGGGGGGACGCTCCGGGCTTCGCCCTACGCGGAGTTCGGCCTTCGGCCTCACCCTATACGCGGCTCGCCTCGGCCTTCGGCCTCGTCTCGCGCGTTCGGCTCGGTCTTCGACCTCGCCTCACCTTTAGAATCTAAACTTGTATGGCGGCCATCTTGGATTTGGGGGGGGGGACGCTCCGGGCTACGCCCTGCGCGGAACTCGGCCTTCGGCCTCGCCTTTTACGCAGCTCGCCTCGGCCTACGGCCTCGCCTCGCGGAGTGGCGTCGTGGTTCGGCTCGGCCTGCGGCCTCGCCTCACCACTCCTTGTATGGCGGCCATCTTGGAAAATGGTGGAATCCAAAAACTGACCCGATATTCGGAATCTTCGTCCCCCAAACCCCCCAGATACCGATTTTCGTCCGGATCGGAGCAACTTCATTTCCGGCCGCCATCTTGGATCCGCCATCTTGAAAAAAAAAATTGACAGCCACCTGCCTCTTAACCCCCTGTAAAACATTTGTTCGAGCACACCCCACTTATGTCAAACGGTTCCGGAGACACAGCAATAATCATTTTGTATGGCGGCCATCTTGTTTTTGCGAAAATCGAAAAAATGACGTCACCGGTAGAATTCGACCAGGGTGTGGGTCGACCTTAGTTCGAGCGCCACCGCTCCATCTGCAACCGTTCGCCCGGGAAGGTGGGTCGCCACCCGATGAGAAGGTGGATCCGAGGATCTCGAGGTTTTCCCGTACCCTCCGCACCACCCTCTCCACACCCCCTATACAAAGTTTTCACCTCCCGCCGCTCCATCTGGGAGAACAATTCTGTCACACAGTCAGTCAGTCAGTCAGTCAATCAGTGAGTGGTATTGCAGCTTTATATAATATAATAACTAGTTTTCACGTGGTGCGCGACCTGCTAAAGCAGGCCGCGAGGCGGTTGTGCTACCATATTTGTAGGGTCAAAAAGGCGTTTATTTAGTTTTTTGTATTTTTTTTTGAAAACACATGTCGGACATCTTGGATTTCAAAATGGATGTCATTTACGGAATCAGCAACCCCGAAAACCTATTAAACGACACCCATGTCGGCATGCCCGAAAATTTCATGGCGGTCAGCCGGTAATATGCTTGGTGACGCTTCGGGCTTCGCCCTACGCGGAGCTCGGCCTTCGGCCTCACCCTGTACGCGGCTCGCCTCGGCCTTCGGCCTCGCCTCGCGCGTTCGGCTCGGTCTTCGACCTCGCCTCACCTTTAGAATCTAAACTTGTATGGCGGCCATCTTTGATTGGGGGGGGCCGCTCCGGGCTTCGCCCTACGCGGGGTTCGGCCTTCGGCCTCACCCTATACGCGGCTCGCCTCGGCCTTCGGCCTCGCCTCGCGCGTTCGGCTCGGTCTTCGACCTCGCCTCACTTTTAGAATCTAAACTTGTATGGCGGCCATCTTTGATTGGGGGGGGGACGCTCCGGGCTTCGCCCTCCGCGGAGTTCGGCCTTCGGCCTCACCCTATACGCGGCTCGCCTCGGCCTTCGGCCTAGTCTCGCGCGTTCGGCTCGGTCTTCGTCCTCGCCTCACCTTTAGAATCTAAACTTGTATGGCGGCCATCTTGGATTTGGGGGGGGGACGCTCCGGGCTACGCCCTGCGCGGAGCTCGGCCTTCGGCCTCGCCTTTTACGTAGCTCGCCTCGGCCTACGGCCTCGCCTCGCAGCGTGGCGTCGTGGTTCGGCTCGGCCTGCGGCCTCGCCTAACCACTCCTTGTATGGCGGCCATCTTGGAAAATGGTGGAATCGAAAAACTTACCCGATATTCGGAATCTTCGTCCCCCGTCGTTTCTTTATCAGCACCCCTGAATATCTAAAAAACGACACCAATGACGATATTTAGCAAAAAATTTATGTCCGCCATCTTGGATTTCAATACGTATGTCATTTTCGGAATCAGCACCCCCGAAAACCAATTAAACGACACCCATGACCGTATTTTCCAAAAAATCCATGTCCGCCATCTTGGATTTCAAAATGGATGTCATTTTCGAAATCAGCACCCCTGAAAACCTATTAAACGACACCCATGTCGGTATGATGGCGGTCGGCTGGTAATATGCTTGGTGACGCTTCGGGCTTCGCCCTACGCGGAGCTCGGCCTTCGGCCTCGCCCTATACGCAGCTCGCCTCGGCCTACGGCCTCGGCTCGCGCGTTCGGCTCGGTCTGCGACCTCGCCTCACCTTAAAAATCTAAACTTGTATGGCGGCCATCTTTGATTGGGGGGGGGGGGGACGCTCCGGGCTTCGCCCTACGCGGAGTTCGGCCTTCGGCCTCACCCTATACGCGGCTCGCCTCGGCCTTCGGCCTCGCCTCGCGCGTTCGGCTCGTTCTTCGACCTCGCCTCACCTTTAGAATCTAAACTTGTATGGCGGCCATCTTGGATTTGGGGGGGGACGCTCCGGGCTACGCCCTGCGCGGAGCTCGGCCTTTGGCCTCGCCTTTTACGCAGCTCGCCTCGGCCTACGGCCTCGCCTCGCGGAGTGGCGTCGTGGTTCGCCTCGGCCTGCGGCCTCGCCTCACCACTCCTTGTATGGCGGCCATCTTGGAAAATGGTGGAATCGAAGAACTGACCCGATATTCGGAATCTTCGTCCCCCAAACCCCCCAGATACCGATTTTCGTCCGGATCGGAGCAACTTCATTTCCGGCCGCCATCTTGGATCCGCCATCTTGAAAAAAAATTTGACAGCCAGCTGCCCCCCACCCCCCTGTAAAACATTTGTTCGAGCACACTCCACTTATGTCAAACGGATCCGGAGATACAGCAATAAACATTTTGTATGGCGGCCATCTTGTTTTTGCGAAAATCGAAAAAATGACGTCACCGGTAGAATTCGACTAAGGTGTGGGTCGACCTTTGTTTGAGCGCCACCGCTCCATCTGCAACGGTTCGCCCGGGAAGGTGGGTCGCCACCCGATGAGAAGGTGGATCCGAGGATCTCGAGGTTTTCCCGTACCCTCCGCGCCACCTTCTCCACACCCTCCATACAAAGTTTTCACCTCCCGCCGCTCCATCTGGGAGAACAATTCTGTCACCCAGTCAGTGAGTGGTATTGTAGCTTTATATAATATAACTAGTTTTCGCGTGGTGCGCGACCTGCTAAAGCAGGCCGCGAGGCGGTTGTGGTACCCTATGTGTAGGGTCAAAAAGGCGTTCATACTTTCTTTGGTTTGTCACGACCGCC
This sequence comes from Aproaerema taeniolella, assembly GCA_949987775.1. Lineage (NCBI taxonomy): Eukaryota > Metazoa > Arthropoda > Insecta > Lepidoptera > Gelechiidae > Aproaerema > Aproaerema taeniolella. Next base: position 31,641,544 of record OX465243.1, read on the forward strand.
ATCTTGGATTTCAAAATGGATGTCATTTTCGTAATCAGCACCCCTGAAAACCTATTAAACGACACCCATGTCGGTATCATGGCGGTCGGCTGGTTATATGCTTGGTGACGCTTCGGGCTTCGCCCTACGCGGAGCTCGGCCTTAGGCCTCGCCCTACACGCAAAAAGCAGGCCGCGAGGCGGTTGTGCTACCCTATCTGTAGGGTCAAAAAGGCGTTCATTCTTTTTTTGGTTTTTCACGGTCACCATCTTGGATTTTGGTTTTGGAGAAAAATGCATGTCCGCCATCTTGGATTTCAAAATGGATATCATTTTCGGAATCAGCACCCCCGAAAACCTATTAAACGACACCCATGTCGGTATGCCCGAAAATTTCATATCCGCCATCTTGGATTTTTGGTGGGGAGAATCGAGACGCTCCGGGCTTCGCCCTTCGCGTCACAATTTCCCCAACTAAAATTCAAGATGGCGATATGAAATTTTCGGATTGCGGTCGGCCGGTGAGATGTTTGGTGACGCTTCGGGCTTCGCCCTACGCGGAGCTCGGCCTTCGGCCTCGCCCTATACGCAGCTCGGCTCGGCCTTCGGCCTCGCCTCTCGCGGTCGGCTCGGTCTACGACCTCGCCTCACCTTAAGAATCTATACTTAAATGGCGGCCATCTTGGATTGGGGGGGGACGCTCTGGGCTTCGCCCTACGCGGAGCTCGGCCTTCGGCCTCGCCTTATACGCAGCTTGCCTCGGCCTGCGGTCTCGCCTCGCGGCGCGTCGTGGTTCGGCTCGGCCTTCGGCCTCGCCTCACCACTCCTTGTATGGCGGCCATCTTGGAAAGTGGCGGGATTGCAAAACTTTCCATATATTCGGATTCAGCGACCCCAAAAAACCCCCGGATACCGAGTTTGGTCTGAATCGGAGGATATACCGAAATATCACTTTAGTATGAAGGCCATCTTGTTTTTTTGAAAATCGAAAAAAAATTATTACCGTTAGACTTTGACCAGGGTGCCGGTTGACCTTTGTTCGAGTACCACTGGTCCAACTCCAACGGTTCGTTCGGGAAGGTGGGTCGCGACCTGATGAGGAGGAGAATCCGAAGATGTCGAGGTTTTCCCATACTCGACGGAAAATTCTAACCACACTCCTCATACATCATTTTCACCTCCCGACACTCCTTCTGGGAGAACAATTATGTCAATCAGTCAGTCAGTCAGTCAGTGAGTGAGTGGTAATGTAGCTTTATATTATATAATATAATAATAATAAATAAATCTAATCTAATCTATACAAAATGAAATAAACCATTATTCTAAGGAAAAACGTTTTTATACTGAATAAAAAAGCTTTTAGTGTATGTGATTTGATCAATAAGTTTAGGTATTTGGTTAACATACTCGACAGTACTAAATAACAATGAATATAAACAACCCTCATAGTAATCTGACTAGTTTCTCATTCACCTGTCTAGCTTCTCTTTCACCTGTCATAATAAGGCAGGTTAAATAGGCACAAAATAATGAGAATCAGCCGAAAAATAATGATTATTATTAAACGCTTTGTTGTACTGAGCTGGAGAAACCGTTATCTAAATATAGGCTAATTGAAGAAGGAATACAAATTATTCACATTAAATAAACGATTCAATCTGAAAAAATATCGTGCACAGGATAAATATAACATACCTGTTACAAAACCCAGATCCAGACAGATCGTCGCTGATAGCTTGAAAATTTGGCAACAACGGACACGTATTTCACCTTTGATGCGTAGCCAGTGACTGAATGCGTTGTTACATGGGAGGAGAGTGGTTCAAATTGCAATAGTGTGAGTGGTACGCGTGTGTGTTTACGGCAACAGGTTGATGACAAAATAACGCCGGACAAAGTTTAACTTAAGTTAATTTAGTACTTACTTATAAATATGAGCCATAATTTACAAAACAACAATGTTTAGTTCACTATCTTTCAATTAAAGTGGACAGAACAAAATAAATCACTTTATTAATTCAGTCAAATTGATTTTAAATCGATGTAAGTCGCGTTAGGACACGGCAGGTTGATGGGAAACTGGTGTTACAAACTCTTACTGCTCAAGAAATATTCATTTTATTGCCATTAAAATAGCTGGCCTCTATGTAATAAGACTCGATACAATATTTTAATATAACATTTAGTTTACAAAACTCAAAAATTCATACTTTTCTAATCAAAAACTGTACGGCAGGTTACGGTGCCACTTTTTTGAGAGAGACCCATATTGTATTTATTTTTTGCTTTTTTGAAGTTGGTTAAATTTTTTTATAAAAAGTTTTTATAGTTACATTTGATCAAAATTGGTTTAGCCGTATAAGAGTAACCTATAAGCAATAAATGTAGGAAGTGACACAATTTTTTAATTTATCCTTACTAATATTATAAATGCGAAAGTAACTACAGACATAGTCTGTCTGTCCGTCTTTCATTTCTAAACTACTGAATCGATTTTGATGAAGTTTAGTACAGAGATACATTAGAGCCTAGGAAAGGACAGGCTATATTTCATCCCACAGTTACGCACGATTTAACCTGTAGTCCACGCGGGCGGAGCCCCGGTCGGAAAGCTAGTAAATGATAATAAGAAAAGATAAATGGTAAGTGCCAAGATTAAGAGTTCAATTTAGAAGTCAAGAGGCCTACTTAGTCATTTCTATTCTACACTACACTACAAGCCAGTATTTAAATAGTGCCCGTATTAAAAATAATTGTAATTTTTCTGGGTACTTTGTGAAAGATGAGTTACAAGCCTTATGTTTAGACAAATATGATAGATTAAAAGCATAGACTTATGATTATATACCAAACTTATTAAATAGATTTATAGATTTATTGAATAAATAATGAAAATAAAATTAACCTTACTTATACTATACCTAATCCCTAATTATTGTGGTTTGTTTACTGTGTCGAACATTTTTGATAGTTATTAAAGGCTTTTATGTTATTGAATTTTCACGTATTCTATGTTATAATTTAATTAATACATTTTCTTGATTTATTATGTTAAATAAATAATTTTATTCAAACCCTCTGTATCCTGGATAAGTGTTGTAATAGCTTCTCAGTCAAAAATCCTGAGGGCTTAAGTCGTTATCGAACTGCTTAATATACACCTAGGTACTTAATGTTCTTAACTTAAGTCAAATATTTCTCAATTTACCCCAAAATAGCAGAAAAAGCACTTCAATTGTACCTATTTACCCTTCTCAAGTAAATATTTATGTGAAAGGGGATTTTCTGCTGTAGTTACAAAAAAACCAAAGTATATAAATAAAGATATTGGTAGTAGTGATTAACGTTGTGTTGTGCGATTTCTATGGTTAAGCCAAGAATTGTAAACCTCGTCAAATCCATGCAAGCTCATCCATCACATTCCCAATGAGTAGGTTCTACTTACCAAATACCTTTTGTATGATTTTTGTAAAACTTTAATTAGCATTAAAAATACTTATTTTGTTATTTAATACTTTTTTATTCTAACCTAATAATCTGGACTGGAGCATGGGGGACGCGGAATTTGTTTTATGGTCGAAAGGGGGCGCGTCTCAAATAAGTTAGGGAACCCCTGTTCTTACGAGTACTTAAATCCTTGTTAAAGCTATGCTAATACCTACCCATAAATAGTGAAGAAATTTGATATTATATTGACTAGTTTCACTGTCTTATCTAAAATATGTGAGTTTATTTGGTAGGAAATAACTACTAAACTGATTTAAAAGTTCTTTCACCAAAAATAGCTCTTTTATCAGCGGGTGACATAAACTACATAATTTTCCCGAATCCCCATGGGAACGAAGTCTTGGGCGGAAAGCTAGTTATTAATAGTATTTCACTATGAAAACTCAAGATTTGGCTTTCTTTAGCCTTCATTTAAATTAAGACTTTGAGTAGAAGAAATTACTTAAGAAAAATTTGGCTGTATGGCTCCGACCTTTGCCTATCCGGATGGATGAAAAAAATTACTACTCAATATGATCGTTACGTTGGAAAAGTACCTCTTGATGAACTTTTACTCTGAACAATGTAATCGTTATTTTGACAGATAGTGAACGATTAAAACTATCCCCCGAAAAAATCCGAAAAATTTTTTTTGAGGTTTTTGGCCTAGCTACCAGACGTTTGGGGATAATTTTGCCACTTTACTCTGTTTTTCGCGAGAAAATACGGGTCTGTTTATTTGGTTAATAAAATAACCATTGGTTTGAATTTTTCACAGCAAAAAATAAATCCAAACGATTATAGATTACTATTTTCTCATTTTTCATTTTTGTCACACCCTGGTGACAAAAATGAATACGCAATTTTAAACCAAACGAAAAATAATTGTTGTGCAAAATACCGCGATTAGGGCCCAGTGTCGATCCATCCTGCATTTTAATCTCAACCCGTTGTGAACGATTACTGAGGTAAGAAGCAAACCAATCTATTGCTGATTTATGAAATCCATAGTAAGCCATTTTCAAAAGGAGCAACGAAATATTAATGCTGTCAAAAGCACGGGAGTAATCAAGAAGAATAAGGATAGTGGAACTACCCTTATCCTGAAATGACAACACATTATCTACTACATCAATGAGCGCACTGGATGTACTGCGTCCCCGTCTGAATCCTGATTGGTACATCGGGAGGATGTTTTGAGACTCACAATAGGCAATCAATTGATTGTAAACTATTCTTTCCAGAATTTTTGACAAGTATGGAAGTAAGCTAGTTGGCCGAAGATCTTTAGGGGTAGCAGGGTTGCTGTTCTTAGGTATAGGTCGAACCAAAGCTTTCTTCCATGAAGAGGGAAATATGCTAGAGGTGATTGATTTATTTATGATGTTTGTAATAACAGGCAGTGTGTGGGGTAAAGTTAAAAGTATCATATCTCTGCTGAGTCCATCGGTTCCTTGGGCATTTGATTTAATATCTAATATTACCTTACCAACGTCAAGTTCTGACACTGGCAGAAGCTTGAATTCCGCAGAGACTGACCTATGCCATTCAAAAAATGTAAGGTAAGAAATAGAAACATTATTAGCACCCGGCACCTCCAGATAAGCAGTGTTAATCATATCTGGATCCAGAAGATGCTGTGGGAGTTCAGTATTTTTCATGGGGTCGGGTAAGACTGTGGTTTTTAAATTCTTCCATAGAGTTTTAGGTTTATTCAAATTACAATTAATATGATTCTGAAAAAATGCTTTGCGCTCTAAAATGATACAGGAACTGGTAGTACTTTTTAGCTGTTTATAATAATTTTTATGTTTATCTAAGCCTGTCTTGGTATATTTAGCCTTTGCTTCGTTACGCAACTGCATTAAGACACGAAGGTTGCTCGTCAGCCAGGGAGTATGGGTATTACGTATTGCAATAGTCTTTAAAGGTGAGTGTATATCGAAAAGTACTGAGAGACACTGAGTAAATCCACTGGTCATAATATTTATTTCGTCCGAGTCTGTTATTTTATCTATTTTTAGAAACAATAAATCTTCATCAAAGCTTGAATGATTAATATCTTTGAGAGGCCTGTATACAACGGTCATTCTTGGTATTTTGTCTCTTTTTTGAGTGCTAATCCGAAATCCCTACTCCCTACTAATATTATAAATGCGAAAGTAACTCTGTCTGTCTGTCTGTCTGTCTGTCTGTTACCTTTTCACGCCTAAACCGCTGAACCGATTTTGATGAATTTTGGTACAGAGATAGATTAGAGCCTGGGAAAGGACATAGGCTACATTTTATCCCACAGTTGGGCACGATATAACCTGTAGTCCACGCGGACGAAGCCGCGGGCGGAAAGCTAGTCATATATAATGATCTTTTAAATTGAGATAATGAAAGGTTGAATAAGTCGAGATCAGTGTATTTCTCATTATAAATCGTGAGTGCTTTGTGTAAAAATCCATTCCAACATTGAACAGTCGTTTTCGTCTTAGATTAAGTTTAGATGGTACTTGATAGTATATACTATTAACCAAGTCAGGACAATCAAAATAATTGTTAACTATCTTGTACAAGAACAACTGATCAGTTACCACCCGTCTTTGTGTAAGAGGCGTTATTTTATGATAGGTACATGCGTCATCATAATTATTAAATCTTTTAGCACATGCAAAGTTAAAGAATTTTAGAAACTTGTTTTGGACCCGATCGAGTAATAATATATAAAGTTTGTACTGTGGGTTCCATATCTGACTGGCATACTCCAGATAAAAAAAGAAATAAAGAGTTTTGATAGCTTGTGGATCAGTGAACTTTTTAGATTGTCTTATTATAAAGCCTAATACTTTCATAGATTTATTTACTATGTGATTTATATGCTGATCATAAAGTAGTTTACTATCAAGATATATCCCTAGGTCTTTAGCAACAGTTTTCCTTTTTAATAAGACATCCTGTAGTTTATATGAGTATGATTTTATATCACGATTGCGAGTGAAAGTAATAACGAAACACTTTTTCACATTTAAATGTAATTTATTAATAAGACAATAATTATCAAATCTATTGAGGTCACTCTGTAAATCTGTAGCATCCTTAGGACCCTTTATTGCCATAAAAACTTTTAAATCATCCGCATACAATAATATGTTTGCATGATGGAAACAAGTATCTATATCATTAATTAAAATATTAAATAAAAGGGGCCCTAACAATGACCCCTGAAGATGGAGTAAACCAGTCAGATCTGTACCCACCCACCACTACCGCTTGATTTCTATTACGCAAATATGATATGATCCAGCGCAGAAGGTTGCCGTGCACACCGATAGTTTCTAGCTTCTTTTCTACGACATAAAAATCTACTTTGTCAAAAGCTTTGCTGTAATCGGTGTACACGGCATCTACCTGTATTTCTCTGTACATATATGATAGGAGACGGTCATAATAAGTCACTAGGTTGGTTACTGTAGATCGTCCTGAGACGAACCCGTGTTGATAAACATTTATCGAGCTCTTAATTTCATTATACAGTTGGTCATAAACAATTTTCTCAAATAACTTAGCAATAGTATTTAATTTCGACACTGGGCCGTAATTTGTTACATCACTTTTAGATCCGTCCTTGTGTATGGGAGATATGAATGATTCCTTCCATTTTCTGGGAAATGTACCGTTTTGTAAGAAAATAGTAAATAGAATCGAAATTGGTTTAAGTAAGGCGGGCGAACATTTTTTTAACAGTAAAGGTGCAATCAGGTTGGATCCTGCACTTTTATTTACGTCTAATTTTCTAATGTATTTAGCAACTAAATCCTGGGATATTTTAATTTTTGAGATATAATTTTGGGCATAACGTTCAGATGAATTACATAGAGGTCCCACCAAGGGACTCGAGGCCTCGTAAACAGACGAAAAATACTGTTATAACAAATTTTAAATGGATTGACCATCATCCGCAGTCGAGGAATCATAATGCATTAGGTTTGGCAGACCCCTATTTTTGTAATTGCTTTTTATGTAACTGAAAAACGTTCTAGGGTTAGATTTTATATTCGCCTGAATTACATTCATATAACTTGAGTAGCATTTAGCTTCGAGCATTTTATGTTTGGTCCTTAATTTCTTATAACAATCCTCGTCTATTTTATTTCTATATTTTTTATGTTTATAAAAATATTTCATTTTTTCTTTGACTACTTTAATCAAAACAGGAGTGTACCAAGGTGGGTATTTGCTAGATGATTTGCGTTTTTTAGGTATAAACTTATCCATATAACTGTATAATACATTATAAAAACAATCAACACAGCTATCAACAGACTTGTTGGAAAATGACTCGTTCCAATTCGTATTGTAGGGTGGCTACATAAAATCGCCGCGGCCAAACTATAAATACGGCCGGCGTATCTAATAAACGAGCATTCATCCAACGGCACTCGGCGTTTCACTACAACCCTGCTCAACCCTACCTTCGTCCAGCCGCTGCATCCACTTTAATCGTATATTAGTGACCCACGACGCTTCCGCATCGAGAACACGACGCATCCACGTATTTCGAAAAAAAAAAACCGTCAAGCTGTTGTGTTGTTGTTTGATAATATTATTAGTTTTTATTCATAATTAGTGCATATTTCCAATCAGAAAACATTAAATATTACTGCTAATGTGTTTAGCTAAGTGCGCAAGTAAAATAATCAGCAAAATAGTATAATATGAATGTAAATCAGCTGATGTGAAGATTGCGACTTCAACTGTCATCGTTGGAATTCAAAACGGGGGAAGTATTTGCTATTTATTTCTCGTAAAATTCCTCGAAATCAGTGTGAGTTAGTGCTCAGTGTTATCATTACTTGCTGCAATAGTCTAAAACTACTATTCTCAACTGATTCTTGATTGTTATTAGTCACTGCGTACCATTCTAGTTCGCAACTAACTGTTTCAAATTTGTATACCATACCACCACATATATTTATTAGGCAGGTTATTGGACGGCATGTGGGCATACTTACTACATTAGGTTCTTGAATATTACAGCCAATATTATATAAATATTGTATTAATCACTTCCATAAGTTTTTGCATATGTACCCACTGAAGTGTTTTTCTGTTTTTTTTCCAGAAAATATGATAAGTACCTAGGACTCCAGCTGTGCAATCTACCCAGAACTTATACATACCTACCTACAACTGCAATAAATTGGATTGAATACTACTTTTACTAAATTTGAACTACACAATTTACGGGGGAGTATTTAGTTTTCAAAAATTTTATACCTACTTATATCTTGTCTAACCTATCTTCTCCTGTAATACCACCTTTGCCTTCCATCACTCTGTCCGTCTCCATTCTTAATTTTCTCTTCCTTCTAATAATTGCCAATATTAAAAATGCCTCTGTTGAGAGAGACTTCGCTACCTCGAGATGCACGGCGCGGTAGACCGCACATGTGTACAGCACTATCCATACTTTCTCACCATCGCGTAGAATCAGTGGACCCGCCAGATCGACACCTGTAATTTTAAATGGGGCAGAACATAGCGTGCGCTCGACTGGGAGAGGGGCTGTCGGCACTTGTGTAGGTTTGGCTCGGTAACGTCTGCAAATAACACAATTTGCGATAATAGACTTTACCAATTGTCGTGCACCTATGACCCAAAACCGGCTACGTAAATCGGCCATGACTGTACCAAGTCCAGCGTGCTGTAGTTGTACGTGTCGCTGCTCGGCCAGGCGCCGCGTAATAGTGCTCGCTGCTGGGAGTGCTACGGGATATTTCGTGCTCTCTGGCACATCTGTTAGTAAAAGTATAGTTTTTATTTTAGCTATACCTTCTTTGTCGTAGAAATAAGTTAATCCTTGTATCTTCTTCTCAATATACTCCTTGTTTTCTGACTGAATCAATCTTATTACTCTCTTTTCAGCTTCTTCGTATTCTTCGTAGCTCAGTTCAGCCGTGATTTTATTCTTATTTCTTGTGTTGTAGACAAAACGGAACATCCAAGCCACAGTTCGTATAATCTTACTGTATTTTGAAAAATAAAGAAGATTTTTTGTCATACCTTCAGTACACATAGTTGTATTACATGATACATCAGTTTTCTTCAGCTCTCGATTCGCTTCTTCCGTCTCACTTACGACGATGCTCGATTTCGGCCACTCCTCTGGACTCAAATACAGCCACGTCGGACCCTCCAGCCATTGAAAAGAAAGCAGTTGAGCAGCATCGCAGCCTCGTGAAGCGATATCAGCCCAGTTACATGTGCCTGAAATATGTAACCAATTATTTACGTCAGTGTTTTGCCTAATTTCTTTGACACTGTTTCCTACGTACGTATTCCAAGGAAGCTCATTCTTAATCCAGTAAAAAGCTACACCTGAATCAGTCCAGCAATATTCTTCACTCGTAACATTTAGGTTTTTTCGTGCTTCCGCTAATAATCTAGACCCAATTAAAGCTGCTAGCAGTTCCAGACGAGGAATGGTTGGCTTTTCAGGGGGCGCAATTCGTGAATTTGCTGAAACGATTCGCACGGATATATTGCCATTATTTTCAGCTCTTAAATAAACACACGCTGCGTAACCCACTTGGCTAGCGTCACAAAACATGTGTAATTGAATATTACACTCATCGATCGGAGCTGACGTTAGTCGTCTTGGTATCCTACACATTTTTAACCCCCGACGCAAAAAGAGGGGTGTTATAAGTTTGACCGCTATGTGTGTGTGTCTGTGTGTCTGTGTGTCTGTGTGTCTGTGTGTCTGTCTGTGGCACCGTAGCTCTCAAACGGGTGAACCGATTTGGATGCGGTTTTTTTTATTTACAAGCAGGGTTTTTGGCGATGGTTCTTAGATACGTTTTATCAAAATCGGTTCAGCCGTTTCAAGGTCATCAGCTCTTTTGTTAGCTGCGGTAGGGTTCTTAGACTCTTAATGTGTATTTACTTTACTTTCAAACATACATGTGACCTAAAACTTGAAATACTCATGTATGCTTAATAACTATGCAGGGTTATGGAACTCTTGGTCTGATGCTGCAGCCAGGATATCCAGAACACTAGCACACTCTTAAAAAAATTATAGCAGATATGTCGTGTTTGGACTCGTTTTGTTCAGTATTTGATTCTGCATACAATGCAATGGTGGCAACACGGTGAGCTGATGCTGCGGCCAGGATATCCAGAACACTAGCACATCCTTGAAAAAATAATAGCAGATATGTCGTGTTTGGACTCGTTTTGATCAGTATTTGATTCTGCATACAATGCAATGGTGGCAACACCGTGAGCTGATGCTGCGGCCAGGATATCCAGCACACTAGTACACTCTTAATTATTTTGAAAATAAGTTAAAAATTTTGAAATAAAAATTAAATTAAAAATTTAAAAAACCCCCCCCGCAAAAAAGTAAAGCGGACATTTAAAAAGTAAAAAATAATACCTTTCGTTGAGCCATCAAATTCATTTCAGAAATACCTATATATATATTTTAATTATCGAAATCGATGGATGGCACGATAGGGTTTGCTTATTAAAATGGCGCTATAATGTCGCGTCGGGGTACCGCTTTAGTGAATCAGACCCTTCATTTGATTGACTATTCACTGATTCACTAAAGCGGTACCCCGACGCGACATTATAGCGCCATTTTAATGAGCAAACCCTATCATGCCATCCATCGATTTCGATAATTAAAATATATATATAGGTATTTCTGAAATGAATTTGATGGCTCAACGAAAGGTATTATTTTTTACTTTTTAAATGTCCGCTTTACTTTTTTGCGGGGGGGGTTTTTTAAATTTTTATCAAGTTATGTAATGATTCATACCAAGTAACACATTTTTGTTTTAGGGTGTCAGGTAGTTCTTCATCCCAACCACACTTCCGACGCCACGCCTCTTGTAAAATTAGACGAGGTACTATTGAGACTGCGGAACTAAGTCCAATGGGATCGTATATCCTCTGCGCTATATACAATAAATTTCGCTTGGTAATCCTACCTAACTCGCATGAAGAGGGCAAGTCTGCTAAATTGCAGCTTAATTCATCTTCTGCCGTATGCCATTCAAGTCCAAGCACTGAGATTATCAAATCGTTTTTACTGACGAACCACCTTTCACCCACTGTCTAAGATCAAACTTCGCTTGTTTCATGATTTCTTTGGCTTCTTTCTCAAATTTACTCACATTATCTTATTTATCTAAACTTGTTATAAGGTTATCTACGTAAAAAGAACTCGCTAAAATATCTGCAGATCCTCTTAAGTTACCAGTGATCTGGTTCAAGTGATGTTGAATAGTCGCAGTAAGTAAAAATGGACTAGACGTCAAACCAAATTCCACTCTGCAGTGACGATAAGTAATCATGTTACCTTTGTCATCCCACCATAAAAATCTTAACATATCTCTATCCTTCGGTGAAATTTATATTTGTCAAAATGCTTTGGCAATATCCGCGGTAATACCAATCGACCTCTTTCTGAATCCATTCAGTAGTTTTGGAATTTTATCCAACATATTGATCCCTTTGTCGAGGCATAAATGCAAATATTTACCTTTCTTGTCTTTCGCCGAGGCATCGAACACGGGTCGTATTCTAGTGGTTAGACTTTTTTCTCTCACTACGGGTCGATGTGGTAAGTAGTGAGAAGTTTCAAAGTCGCTATCGGGATCTGGTACGACCTCTATAATACCCAGATCCTTCCATTCATTAAATATTTTACCATAATCGTGGTACAAATCGTTAGCCTGCAACTTTTTGTTGCAGACTGCAATCTCCGAGAAGCCAAGTTGTAGTTATTTAATAAATCATCGTGACCTACCTTCCACGGAAGAACAACTTCATATCGGCCCTCCTTATTAATCGTCACATTATTCTCAAAATTCGCCAATACCTCCTGTTCGTTCTGTTGTTTTGTTTTCATTGCCATCGGATCCTGGATACCTAAAGCTTCCAAGGACCAAAAATTTGATAAATCTGTGGAACAAAACACAGTTACAAGAGTTGATTGCTCGTGAGCATTCGTGTGTGACAATCTTCTTTGAAGGGTCCAACCTAATTTGGTTTTCATTGCAACTAATGAATCTTGCAATTTTATAATATGACCTGTAAACAGTAAACCTGCAAAATCAGAACCTATGAGCAAACCTATCTCGTTTGAATTCCGGGTGCAACCGGAAAGAGTGATGTTTTTAACCGTGTGGTGATCGGTTGAGAATAACACCACCCCATCTCTTTCCGTGGGTGTCGTAAGAGGCGACTAAGGAAACACAAATGAGACCTGCCTCCTAGTAATCCATCCCAGGCAACGACACTTCATTTTTTTCTGAATCTGAGGTGTCGTCCTATGGTCTTATGCGGTGTGGTAGGCTCTGTAAAGGGCCATCTGGTTCGCGACCACCCTCCTACCGAAGTCCGACGCCAAACAGTTTGCTGTGTTCCGTCGGTGCGTGGGAGTACCAGTGCCTTTATAGGCATTTTCTGGGTTAACTCGCTCCATCGTCGACCTCATCTTTGACCTTATGGTCAAGATTGAGGTCAAGAGTAAACCCATCTTATAATAAATAAATAAAATAAAAATGTTGTGTTTGTTGAGCAAGTGTGATATTGATAAGTCAGTGTAAGTGGGAATATTACGGCTGATGCATTTTTGCCCTAGAGCTGACAAATTAAAAGAAAAATCATTATCCCATTACTTTCAAGTTATAAACATTATATTGCTTAGAGGTTACCTCTACACCGCCAAACAAACAATGAGATAATGTTTCATTACCGACTGGAGTTATGTTGAGCTCGCGTTCGATGTCTTCTTTAATATAGGAACGCTGAGCTCCGCTATCAAACATAGCTCGTACTATCGCCTGCTTTTGGCCATTGCTTACGATTACTGACAGAGTCTGGAGAAGAGTCGTCGTCCCTGTGCTCTGCTTAGGACCAGCAGACATGCAGGCCGAGGTGTTGGTAGTTTCTTCTCGTACCTCGGTAGGCTTTGTCACCTTCTCTTTCTGACCTGTACATAAAACAACAGAGTGTCGCTGTCCATACACACCACATTTTATGAACGCCTTACAAGCTCTCGCATGGTGTCCTTTCTTAAGACATATAGGGCATGCTCTCTTCTTCTTCAACAGTTCTCGTCGCTCTTCTACGCTAAGCTTCTGCAACTTATAGCACTCTAAGCTGTTATGTGAGTCTTTATCGCACCATATGCAACACCGCTGCTTAACTTTTGTGTTGAGATTAGTCAAAGACAACTCGCCGTAGGCTCCTTACTAACAATTTCTTCCTTCTCAAAAGTTTTCTTTCCGAGGGAAATTCTTTGTTCCGATTCAACCTCCTTTCTCAAAAAACACAGTAAATCTGAGAGTTCAGTATCATTATTTTTCTCATTCTTAACTCTTTCCCATATGACTAACAATTCCCGGGGTAAGGCCGACTCTACCATGGGTAGTAAAAACGCCGCAAATTTATCCTTTGTCACACCTAGAGTCTCTAATGCGCGTAAATGGGCACTCAGTTTATCAAAAAGTACAGTGACACTAGAGGATTCTGTTTGATTTAACATCGCTAGTAGTTCTCGCACATATACTTAGATCAACAATTCCTCTCGCGCGTACCTTGCTTTCAGCTGCGACAAGCACTCGTTGTACACTAAAGGTGTGAAAGTTTCGACAAGCAATCTCGGTTCAGAATTTTCTTTCATCGCTTGAAGCAAATATTGAAATTTATCGCTTTCGTCAATGTTGACATCTGTATGAATTTTCTGAAATTGACCCCAAAATGGCAGCCATCCTTTTAAATTTCCGTCAAACGTAATAAATTCTAACTTCGGGAGCTTGAAATTACGTTTCTCACTTTCTTTACACTGTTTCTTTTCTTTCTTTTCTTTCTCTTTATACAAACAGTCAATCAAAATCCATCTTGTTCTATATTCCATTGCGCATTCCATGTCTTTCTCTAAGTCTTCTTCATCATATTCGCGCAAAACTCGTCTCATATCTTTGTCCAAATCTACTAATTGACTTTGCGATTCACGTACCTTAATATACTGGGTTGTAATCGATAATGAAACCCCATCTTCATCGGCATATTTTCGTAACATTTCTCCGAGGACGTTGACATTTTTCGTGAACAAGGACCTGGTTATTTTTCTCTCCCTTTTTAAAGATTCTATTTTCATCGAATTACCATCAGCCACGGTCGCCATAATTTAAATATTCAGACTTAAAAGGCACAAATTAATAACAGAAATACTAAAAGGGATTTATTTTCGAGAATGGTAAAAAACAGTCATTTGTTTATCTTCACAATACAATTTATCAAAAATATATTTTACAACAACAAAAGAGATCGGTTATCGACATAGATTCTGGTCTCAAGAAAAAAAAGGAATAACTTAAGTTTACAATTTAATAACAACAATAAGCTTATAAGTATTTACATCAAGTTATTAATTATACAATAATATATTTGGGTCTCAAACTAAGTCTTACTAAGTTACATATTTTAACTGTAACAACTAGTTTATTTGACTCATTAGAATGCTCGAAGCAAAGAAATCGATTAAGGTAAGTACATCGAGAGTATTTGATAAAATCTGACTTCATAAATCTAAGCTTAATTAAAAAACCCTAAGATCTAACTAATAAACTAATTATAGGAAAGACATCTTCGACACTTGATTATAAAGAAGAGAAGTTACTTTTTACAACGTGTCTTGACCTCAGACTCAATTATGGGAAAGACTATTACACTAATTAGGTCGCTACGTAACCCCAGACTCTATTATGGGGTGAGGCCATATTTACAACCAACGCATCATAACCCAATCTCGATTTTGGGAAGATACGGTTGCATATTTTTTTTTGTCATTGTACATTTTTTATCAAATAAAATATCTTATCTTATCTTAATATCTTATCTTATACATATATATCATATTCGATCCCACTCAACGCTCAATTGTGAGTGGTTCAAATATCCTCGCGTCCAAGAACTCAATTACTTGTGACGCAGTGAAATATATCATATTCGATCCCACTCAACGCTCAATTTTGAGTGGTTCAAATATCCTCGCGTCCAAGAACTCAATTACTTGTGACGCAGTGAAATATATCATATTCGATCCCACTCAACGCTCAATTGTGAGTGGTTCAAATATCCTCGCTTCCAAGAACTCAATTACTTGTGAAGCAGTGAAAATAACCTCGCGTCCAAGAACTCAATTACTTGTGACGCAGAAGCGTAGCTCGCATCAAACACGAACCAATCGATTCTCGTGTCTGATCTGGAGCAAAGAAAACAAAATCTGTACATATTTGCCTCTGCAAGGGTTTCTCAAAAACAATAGTTAATAAATTACCTATCGAATCATAGATGTTATTAATATCCTACTTATTATTATAATCATCTTTCAAATTGCTGTAGTCTGCATCAGATTCATGATCTGAATCTGGCATCACTCGATTTGCTACTAAAATAGTTTGGATTTTTATTTTGATTGTTACCTACTCATAGCTGGTATAGGAATGAGCCTATATCTATCCTAACCTAAAACCTCGGCTACGTAGTAGGGCCCAAGAATTATTGGCATAAACTATATCCCCTGTGACATATCTTCGCACTGTTTTCCTGCCATGATGTTCCTTAAAAGAATAGTGCCATTGAAATTGGATTTAATATTAGCCTATGCAGTAGTCCTAACTAACAGCTAAAGAAGATCCGACACTAGATTCTATATCGAAGGTGAGCAATTCCTTGCCGACATCAACGAACTGTAGTTTAGTGGAATCCTTATAGACAACTATAGCGCCTGTTCTGTGTAAGATTGACCTATTAACACAGGTTTGTCCAAAAAATATCAACTACCACCTTGCAGGGCACAGCACAGCAACCCCAACATCGTCTACGCTGTGAACTAGCTGCAACCCTCCGGTCACCTAAACTATACTATTGTCGAATCCTTTTAAGAGAGACTTAAACTTTATCATGAGTCAAACTTGAAGATTGCACTACAGATAGTGTCACACATCGCTCCCTAAATCTATAAAGGTCTCGAAAGAATTGTTGTTTATTATGACACTAGCTGATGCCCGCAACTTCGTCTGCGTGTTGTATGTATTTTTATAGACCGAGTTTGTACTTTGACACAACTACAGATACATGAATTGCCGTTTTTTATTGAAGCAACAATTTCGTTCATATTTTCTTTATATGAACTTTTTTTGGATATTTGTGGGTCAGTTACAATAATTTTAATTTCTTCCGACTCACTTATATTCGACGATAGCTCTTAAAAATAACATCTATCTAATTATAGAGCAGCACCCTCAGATTTTCTTTATAAAGTACTTTTTTAAAGGTGAATTTATGAAGTTAAAAAAAGGTTATTATTACCTACAAAGAAAACTCAATAAGTAGCATCATGGCAGAATACCAGCGCTGCAGTCTGGTACTGCAGCAATATGCTGAGTCAGCGCCAATTTGATTGGCATGATACAGATAACACGGTGTAAAATAGTTTTATAAAATTATTTGTTTCTGTTTCTTACTCTGTTTACTTCATTGTTTGCTTGCTGATTCATGTTTACTTGTATGTTTGTTATTTATCTATTACTGTGTTGTGCTGTTTTATGTCAATTGAATAAAGTGTCAATCTATCTATCTATCTATCTATCATAAAATCAATTAATTAGCACTTCACACTGTAACTTTCTGCACTAAAGTTTCCCTCGTATGGTTTGTTTGCCCAAACCGGAAATCGAACCCAGAAACCGTCGATTCACAGGCTGTGTAACTCTACTACTCAACCAAACTTCCGACAAAAAATTAAGAAAGGATCTTTTATACAAAATATTTCATAAATCTCAATCCGGTCCTTTTATCAAATGCTAGGTACTCATAGACATAGAAAAAATAAGTTAAATATCAACACTGTCCAGGGATATTGCTTAATTTTTCATACAAAAAGGTGTGTTTGAGAAGCTATAAAAGCATACTCGAGACACATGGAGGGATATAATTTTAAGATGAGCAAGTGTTAAACCTGAATTTTCAATTCTCATCGTTTTTTTTAAACGTGACGTAAACGAAAACAAAAATGCACTTTTTTCTGCTTTTTGTATGAAAATGGTGGAATTAGCGCAATTTTTTTTTTCATTTTAGTCACGTTTTCACAAATTTCAAGAAAAATTAAATTCATTGATAAAAATTTAAAATTCATGTTTAGCACTTGCTCATCTGAAAATTATATCACTCCGTGTATCTCGAGTATGGTATTATAGCTTCTCAAACAGACCTCTTTTGTATGAAAAATCATGCAATATCCCTAGACAGTGTTGATGTGTATATTTTTCTGTTTGGCGAATTTTTCTGTTTGGTAGAAAGAACTTGAGAAACATTGTAAGTGCCTATTCCATTCAAGGGTTGCCCTTGATTCTGATGGGATTCCATCAGATCCTGACTTGGTGACAATAAGACCACTGCTGGAGTATACTCTTTCGAACGAAAAAAAAGAATTTTGAAAATCGGTCCAAATGGCGGAGAAATCGGTGAACATACATAAAATAAAGATATACAATGGTTTAAGATTTCGTAGTCTTCCTTTCATTTAATTTACCAAGTTTGTTAGAAAGATTTCATCCTTATAATTGACCCTAACGATCGACGCAATAAAAGTACAGGGTATTCTTACAGATTTTAGTCGGTTCGATTCCCGGTTGGGGCAAGCGAATTTTCGAAAATTCTTGAATGCAGTTTTCTTTCTTTTCAAAAATAAAGGAATATTTTCTTTGAGTACATATTTCTATCTACAGTATTAAGAGTACTTTCCCTTCAGGTGGCATTACAAAATTCCACCCTGTATACAGTCGAACATAAAACCTCCTCCTTTTTGGAAGTCGGTTAAAAAGTAATTCAAGTGATACAGTGTATCTGCTCTGATCCAGCGGCAGTGCTTCTCGCCGCCATAGTTCTTCGTAAACAAAACACTATCGGCTTTCGGAGAATGAGAGAAGTAAAGAAATATAAATTGAAGACATAGCTAAGAAATACATATATTGAAGACCTGGCTGTATGGATGCAGATTCCTTTGCCTTTCTCGAAAGACATAAATTTCAAAAACAACATGTCCTTGCTTTTAGCCCATGTATATGTCAAAAATACGTTGATCTCTATGGTATGAGTAAAATGTTCTGAAAAACACCTAGCTTTGAATTTTTTCAGGGGTTTTTGTTGTTGGTTTTATATTTACTGGCTAAATTTCGAGATTTTATGTAGCCTAAATGTTGACCGGGGATATAAGGTACACCTATGCAAAATTTCATTTAAATCGGTCCAACAGTTACGGAGATTAGCCCGTGCAAACAGACAAACAGACAAACAGACAAACAGAGAAACAAAAAAATCTTAAAAAATCGGGATTTGTTTTATTTCTCTTCTTACATCCCCCTGACTCGGTTTTTAGCATTTTTTTTCTATGTACAGAAATTCGACCTCTACAGTTTTATTATATGTATAGAAGATTATTTTTACGAATTCAGATGCTCGGTTAGTCTTCTTCCGAGTTAGTAGCGCTAGTGACGAACAATGCTTTCTGGACAATTGCCTTTTTCAGTTCTGTCCGAATTTTTACAATTTTCTGCTCAGTGACTAAGATAGTTACATTAAGTACACTTCAACAGTGGTTTTCAGCAACAGAAAATTGTGATATTTTGCTGTAATTGAAACTTTCTTAGTATCTGGCTTGTTATTTTTGGAGTGGTTATTGTTCGTACTATCCGTTTTAGTTTCAGCCTGATTCCGATTACCATGTTGGTAGGAATACCTATTGCTCATTAAGTATAGCAACAATTGATCAGGTTCAGTACACTGCAACGCCAGGGCTGCAGATCGAAGAGTTCTATCACTAATCCACTGTATCAAATATTCTAACGCTCGCTTGCCTACTATTTCACATTGGTTGAGTTATGTTATATGGTGGAAGTATAGGAAATCTAAACGACTAACAGAAAAACTTATTCCAAATTTACTCTAAAAATTACTACCAGATAATAAAATTAACGCTAAAGGCTCAAAATAACTACCTACATTAAAAACTCAAAAACAAATCGAAATCAACTTGTATTATTATAAATAAATAAATAAAAATTAACTAAAAGAGAATAAAGATTAATTAATAGTAAATGGTCGTACATAACTCCACATATATGGCGCAGTGAATAATGATAAATATAATTTTGGTTATGTGTCATCTAAATCTTTCTTTCTAAGTCCAACCGACCCAAAAGAAGTATGTCACGTTATTCAAAATCTGAATAAGAATAGCACCGGGTTTGAAGATATCTCTACAAAAGTAATTAAATTTGTTAGTTTCTTAATCTTGCTTATTGTATCCCATATTGTAAAACTCTGCTTTAATGGAGGTGTGTTCCTCTCAAAGTTACAAATAACCATTATAAAACCACTTTATAAAGATAATAGTCTATTTGAAATTAAGAAATAAGCCTATTGCTCTTATCCTACTGTTTTCTAAGGTTTTTGAAAAATTTATTATTAGTAGACTCTATAATTATTTTGAATTTAATAGTTTACTAGCGGAGTGGCAAACGGAATTTCGGAAAAATAAATAAATTGACATAGCAATAAATTTACGCTTTTTTTTTCAGATTTTTTTATGGAAATATTGAAAATAAGCCACCCGCTTACGGACTGTTTAAGGACATGACCAAAGCTTTCGATTTTGTCCAACATAAAATTTTACTTTTTAAACTAGAGTCATGAGGCATACGGGGAAATACACTAATACTTATACAGTCATACCTTAGTAGTAGAATGCAGATAACTGGGATAGACAGGAAGTTGTATAGCTCTTCACTTAAAGTTGTCAGATTCGGTGTACCATCGGGCAGTGACCCCGGGCCTTTATTAAATAAACGATATAGTGTGTAACATAAACAATCCTATTACTCTGCATGCGGATGACTGTACTGTGGTTTGCTTCGAAGATAGTGAAACACAGGCAATCCTAATATCAATAACTAGAGCAAAAGTTATGAGCTTTAAGCAACGTAAATTACAACCTCTAATCGACGTCTAATTTAACAGCGTAGAAATGGGACAACTGAACAAATGAATTTTCTGGGAATACGCATTGACTCTAATTTATAGTGGCAAACGCATATAGAGTTTGTCTGTAGGAAAATCAGTCTACTCTCATACGCACTACCGAATTTAGTTAAAAGTCGTTGACAAGGAGGCTGTTCTCACCGCATATTATGGATTGGTCGTCTCAAGGCTACGATACGGTATAATTTCTAGGCAAATGGCACAAAGTGGGAACATGTATTTGTACTACAAAAGATGTATACGTGTAATAACCGGCATCTAAATAATTGAAAGTCGTGGGCCCCAATTTAAAAAGCTTAAACTCATGACTTACGTCCCCTTACGTATATGGATCCTCCCTTTTCGTAATAAGTCTTTGGATAAATTTTCTTTTAATCAGCGAGCATGCCGTTGCGAATGTTGTATTTACCAGCACAGAAAACGACCTTATGCAGTAAAAGTGTAATCGCAATGTCACCCAGGATTTACAATGAACTCCTAGCAAGTACTCATTAGAGCGCACAAAGATTTATTCATATTTTAAATGAATATTTTAACGACTACATAACACATACCTGGGTTCATACACAATTTATTTTCTCGGTAGACGGTAACATGCGGTGTTAATATAAAAATGAGACCACGTATTTTATTCATTTTACAATTTTAAAAGGGATAAATTATTCAAATAATGTAATAGATTAATATTTTGTTATTATGATGATTTTACCTAATATGTTGACATGAGAAGATTCGTTGTTATTAATTTAATAAATTTTTATTTAGTCAAATTAGAACGTATACATTTTCACCTATTTTAGGATTTCATAATATATTACTATTACTGTATGGCTATGTATGCCATTGTTAGGCCACTGCAAACTCCAAAATTGTAACATCTATCATTTTACCTGTGTATCACAAGAAAGTTAATTTGATTTGATTTTTGTAAAAGTAAATCTCTATAGGCTCATCAAATCAGACTTTTTCTTTTGATCATATCCTCTAAAGTCTGTCCATAATTCTGTTCGAAGGAGAATGGATTTAAAAAACTTATCTTGCCATTCCTTCTAACTAAACAATGCTGAATTCAACCCTTCGTTCCAGGTATTCGCTAACCCTTGGAGTTACAAAGCAAAGTGGGTAGTTGTTCGACAATCCCATCCATAAACAGAGGCGCACTAATTAATCTTCTTTTTTTTTAAACCAGATATCAATTCGCAGATTCTTTTGAGGGGACAAAATTAGGTACAATATTATTTGATCAATTTTTGAGGTCAATCGTATATCCTCAGGTTGGGATGTGAAATTATATTTTAAACTAATGAATATCTCGAGTAAGTCTTTCTAAGTAAAAGAAGGGCTACGTGACCTTGCATGTATCCTGCGTCGTTGCGGCGGCGGCGCTCAGCTATCGCACACGCTGACGCATGCTGGTGGTCACGTCGGCTGGCACCCCGCAGTGTACCGACGCGCTGCGGCGTACGCTGTGGCGGCTCGTTCTTTTCATCCGGCACTCGCGTCGTGCAGTTAACCGATGTTGCTCCTCAGCGTGGCGAAGCTTGTCTCGTTCCCTCAGTGGTTGGGCTTCGAGCTGCTTCTCCTTGAGGGCAGGCTCGAAGTGGACCGGGCTTCGGCTTCTATCCCTCGACGGCTGTGGGAAGCTGTGCCACGTCTGGAGCTGCGACTCGGTGTCATCAGCCTCCGCTCATCAGGAGGTCCACTCGGTCGATCGTCCATAATCTGCCAACTCACAAACAATTTTCATGTAACTTGGCGGTACTATAAAACATAAAATAAGTAATTGAACATATATTATATACAGGTGGAAAATTATATTCAAAAGGAAAGCGATTTGGTACGAAATTTATAGCAAGTTATCAGTCTTCTTTATTTTCACAGCACACTAACTAATGCTTGTATAAAATGTGAAATATCTCTGAAACGGTAGGTCGTAGACCAAAACTAACGAAATTTTCACCCCCTTTAGAAAACCCCATAACACGAACTAGCCTTACACATAGTTCCCATACAAAACCATAAAATCACCATGGACCACATTTCGGTCGAATTGAGAGTAAAAGAAAAAGTATTCAATCGACAATAGCCAGGATCGACAGCTATCACAGTCACGCCTGTGATAGGTACTTTGGTCACCCATCAGATGTCCACTGCTTAACTTTAGTGATCGGTTCAGACCATGGAGTTCCTTCAGGCAAAGAGTGTTTAAAACATAATTGGGCGTGTTACTTACGTTTGAAACGCTGTCCTTTGCACTTCTGATTTAAGCGAGCTGTCACCCTGGATGCTTCCAAATTTAAAACTGCCGTAGAACTTGGTAAAATATAATTTATTTACTTGATAGCAAACCATTTACAGGACAATTTTTTTTTCTAGCCTACAAGATCCCACTGCTGGGCAAAGGCCTCCCCCGCATCCTTCCATTTCTTGCGATCTTGTGCAAGTTCCGGCCATCTGGAATAGTAAGCATCCAAATCGTCACGCCATCTCTTTTTGGATCTGCCCCGGCGGCTATGGCCATCCTGTGGCATCCAGTGTGTAACGATCCGTGCCCACCGCTCCTCGTGCATGCGACTCACATGCCCAGCCTAGCCCCATTTTAATCTAGATGATTTGTCTCCTACGTCTGTTACTGCGGTTTTGGCTCGTAGGTCGGTGTTTCTGACTTTATCTATCAATCGGACACCCAAGATGCTACGTTCCATTGCACGTTGGCAAACCTTGAGTTTGGACTTCTGACATTCTGTTAATGACCATGTTTGGGCACCATAAGTTAGGATGGGCAGGATGCACATGTCGATGAGTTTGCGTTTTAGACAGAGGGGGAGTTCCCCCTTCAAATAGTGCTTCATGGACCAGCAGCTCTTCCAGGCATTTTCGATACGGCGATCGATCTCTTTGTCTTGCCTGTTTTCGAAGGATGCTATCTGGCCCAAGTATATGTACTCATCGACATAATGTATTACTTGCCCATCTACCTCTACCTTATGTTTCGTGGCGTTGGTCATAATCTGCGTCTTTTTCATGTTCATTTTCAGTCTAACCTCAAGGCTTGCCATGCTCAGATCTTGGAGCATTGTTGTAAGTTCAGCAGCTGTAGGAGCAAAGATAACAATATCATCCGCGAAGCGAAGGTTTGTAAATCATCTGTTTAATAACCACCTCGCGTGGATGCAAATGGTTGTATAAAAATTGTTTACATTACGTATTCATTTAAAACGGGTGTACTATCGTTAGTCATAGTTAGAGATGAAAGAGACTGTCTTTTAAGGCTTATTAAAAAGACTCGCCTCCATCTTACAGGACTTGACTCTAAAATTAAGACTGAAAGTTCGAGTTTTTATTAATAAAACTTAGTAGTTTATTAAAAGATTAAAAACTGAAACGACTCGAGTTGTTTTCAAAATACTAAAAGACTTAACCAACTCCATCTAATTTTAAAAGACTTAAACGACTCAAGTTCTTTTATGTTAAAGGGATCGCACCGCAGTTTGTGTGTGATATTCAATATTTCTTCTGTAACCTATCAACCAAAAGGAATAATTAACGCCTAAACCACTAAATACATTTTGATAACATTTGACAAGGAGATAAAATGAGATATTTACATTCTATCAACACATACCTTACGACTGTCGACTTCCCAGATAATGAGTCGCCAGTCTTTTAAATCCTTTAAGCTGTTTAAGTAACAGCTCAGTTTTTTACGTTAAAAGACTTCAACTAAAAAAGCTAGTCTTATGACTAAAGGTTGGGAACTAAAAGACTGAATCAGTCGTGAGGCGTCAAAAATAAGGCGAGTCTTTTTTAAAAGCCTTAAAAGACTAAGTATCGTTCATCACTAGTCATAGTCGATGTTAAAATCTCCAAAAAGTATAGTTTAAAAAACAAATGTATTAAAGAGTTTGTAGTTTCAGAAATAACTTTAGTTTTGGTGTAAATACAACCTAATGAAATTATATAATTCGCGAGCGAAGCGAGCGAAAAATTAAGAAAAAAAAAATTATTAGAAATAATATAGACCTGCTGATAAAATACGTTTTATGTCATTTTCGTAATTAACATCACCAAAAACCTATTAAACGACACCTAAAATGTCAATATGTAAACATATTAATACCTTGTAAACATATTCTTATTAATTCCAAAAACTTTTGGCATTTGGTCGACTATCACTCGCAAACTTGAAAGGCCAACTTATGTGTGATAGTTTTTCTTTTAATTTTGTTATATATTCTACCAACGGTAATTTTTTCACATTTTTAGAAACAACCGTTTAGCTGGTAGGACACTAACTTTGGTTTTGGGCTAAATACAACAGAATGGAAGTTTTTAATCCGCGAGCGAAGCAAACGCGAATTTTTTTTGATTTAAAATTTTTTTGTATATTTTTTTAGCAACAAAAGTATTGTTAGGAATAATTTCGAGCTGGTGCTAACGAGCAGGTCGCGTGGCGATTGTGTATAATTTTGATGTCATTTTCGGAATTAACACCCCCAAAAACCTATAACGACACATGAAATGTCAATATTTTACAGCTTGGCTTTCGACCTTGCCTCACTTTTAGCGTGGAACTTTGTATGGCAGTTGTTTTGGATTAGGCTGAACTTCGTCGTAAATGCTAAATGCTCGTGAAATATTTAACATTTTTTTTCATTTTAAAAATTAATTTTTCGCAAACGGACTACTGAATCGAAAAACTTTCGTAGTAAACCCCTTCTATCTTTTAAAAAACTATCCTATGTCATCCCACTCGATGATATCGGCGAGAAAAAAAAACCATCGCCCTTTCACATGTATGGGAAACACCCGAAAAATTTTTTTTTACAATATTTTATTTTTTATATTTGTCGGCGCAATTAATATGTATGAACATGCCAAATTGCAGCTCTGTAGTACCAAAGATCTAATATTAGTAAATATATTCTTATTAATCCCAACAATGTTTGGCACTTGGTCTACCATTTCTCGCAAACTTGAAGGGCCAACTTATGTTTTATAGTTTTCCTTTTAAATGTATATGCTACCTCTGTGAATTTTTTCACATTTTTAGAAACAATCGTTTAGCTGGTAGAGGGGGGGGACACTTGTGTTTGACAAAAATTTTCACTTTAAAAATTTATGATTCGCAAACAGAGTGCTAAATCGAAAAACGTTCTTAGTAAACCCCTTCTATCTTTTAAGAAGCTATTCTATGACACCCCACTCGATGATATTGGCGAGAAAAAAAAATTCATCGCCGTTTCACGTCTATAAGAGACACCCGAAAAAAATTTTTTTCTAAGGTTTTACTCTACAGTTCTGTCGGCGTGATTAATATGTATAACCATGCCAAATTTCAGCTCTATAGTACTAAGGGTTTCTTAGAAAACCCGCGGACAGACGGACAGACGGACAGACGGACAGACGGACATGGCGAAACTATAAGGGTTCGTAGATTACTACGGAACCCTAAAAAACGAATTTAAGTTTCCCACAGATTGCCTTACCAGGCACGAATCGAACAATAACATGCGAAATGTCAACGGGTACACCTCGCCCTTACCTACCACCGACATATCGTTACGAAGCATACAAAGCACAACACGAATTATGTCACTCGGGTATTCGTACGACGCGAAAACAGATGTCGTCAAAGTATTTTTGGCCAAGCATGAATAAAGATATAGGTACGTGGACACGAAGTTGCATCGACTGTCAAAAGTCAAAGGTCAATCGGCATACTAAGTCAGCACACCAAGTTTTTCCACCCTCCCAACGTTTCGAACACATACACATCGACATAGTAGGACCACTGCCACAATCTGGTGACAATAGGTACGTCATTACTATCATTGATCGCTTCACCAAGTGGCCAGAAGCAGTTCCTGTACGCGACATTACCGCCAAAACTGTAGCAAAGGTACTATACGAGACCTGGATCACGAGATTCGGATGTCTGCTACGCATTACAACTGACCAGGGACGTCAGTTCGAATCACATCTCTTCAACTGCCTACTGAAACGATTCGGTATACAACGCATAAGGACGACGCCTTATCACCCTCAAGCGAATGGCCAAGTCGAACGCCTGCATAGAACCCTAAAAGCTGCATTAATGGCTAGGAGTAACACAATCAACTGGTCTAGCGACATACATACAGTGTTACCTACTAGGCTTAAGGACTACATTACGCAGAGATAGCAAAATGAGTCCCTGCCTACTCACTTACGGAACGCAATTCAGGATTCCGTCCGATTTTATTCTACCTACGGAACCAGTCACGAACGACGCCGACTATGTAAAAGAGTTAGTCACCGCAATGGCGAACATTTCGCCTACTTACTTAAATAAAACGAACCACAGTACTTTCGTTCATAAGGATCTACGAACATGTTATCATGTTTTTATAAAAAATGACACAGTGAAAAAACCACTGACATCACCGTACGACGGGCCATACGAAGTACTCGAAAGAAAAGAGAAGTATTTCAAGATCCAGCTACCGCTACAAACAACTGTCATATCGATCGACAGGCTGAAACCAGCCTACATACTCAACGAAAAGACTGATGAAAGCGAGACGACTACGACTACAACGAATACAGTCATACAAACTCGCTCAGGTAGAGTGTCGAAACCACCTGTTCGGTACGCACCGACTTAGCAATCGCATAAACGCAATTATATACCTAAATAATATGTCTGCATACATAGCTACATACTATTTAACGCAAACCAAATCGCACATACATTTGCATCATAGCTAAGTACCTCACTCGCTCATTCGAACATGCATTAGCGTAGCCTCACACACATTTAATACAAACTACAGCCCTCTACTTGTACTTTCCTACCGGCCTTCCACAAGCGGATCTCACCGGCTAGGGAAATCAAGAGGCAGGTGGACCGGCAGAAGATCCACATCGCATCACCGAAGCTCTGCCTACCCTACTACGCTATGCGCCATACACGCAACGCGCGCATTCACACTAAGCGCATCACCGAATCACAAGCACTAGATACTACTAGCCAGCCAACGGCAACAGTATACTTCACAACAAACACACATGTTACGAGAAATACGCAGCTGTTAATAATCAACACTCGTCGAGGCAAGGAGCGCACGACGACCGCGTCGGCTGAAAGACATCGACGTACTGCGAGCTCCAGCGACCGGCCCGATGACGCTGCGTTACGTCAGCACCCTCCCACCGTACACCGCTGCAAGCGCCTGCTCAATGCAACGTCGCGAACAACGGTTCAAGCGCACTACTGAGTTTTAACTATGTATTATGTGTTAGGCGTCGCAGAAGGGGAAATATATTTTCTTTTTCGAAAGTTGTTTTCTTTCCTAGGGGGGGAGTATATGTAGGGTAGCTACATAAAATCGCCGCGGCCAAACTATAAATACGGCCGGCGTATCTAATAAACGAGCGGATCGTCTCGTTCACATATGGTAGTAGTAGGTTGACCCGGGTCCCTCCTACCATACACGCGCTCGAGTCCACGCCGCGACACTGTTGGCCCCTCGCTTGGTGCTCAAGTGAGCGCGACCAACTACTGCGGGTAGTCTCTTCCTACCCGCAGCGGGATTTTATTCTGTGTAATTGTGTCGTTTCAGCCAGGGGGTAGTTCGAATTTTTGTTATTCGGATCTACCCACCTTCGGACTGTACGTACTATATGCGCTAGTACGTAGAATAAAGTACATAAATAATGTTCATACTATTGAGCACTTAGCAGAATCACTGTCCGGTCTATTAGTAGAATAAGTGTCAACTCCTATTAGAAGGCATGTGTTCCAGCCAGGTTGTGACAAGATGTATTATAAATTAAAGTCAGAAATTCCGTTCACGAAAACTCGCGTATATTGATAAGCACTTAATTTAGATACATGTGTCGGGTTGGGGGCGCGCGGATCGACTGGCTCACATTCTCAGTCCGGTCTCCCGCCGCGTGTACAAAATACGATTCAGCATTTTACAATGTGTCCCTACAGTACACCCCCCTTTACAAAAAAAAATTATCCAATTTTACCCTTAAAACTTAACTAAATTTTTATAAGAATACAATTCATACTAACTCATGACGTTATCAAGCTCAGTCGCAAAAATGCTGATACAATGTCTGAGCGTTGACCGCTCCGCTGTAAGCTGATACTATACATTCCAATGTGCCTTGTTGCGTCTTTGTAACAATGTTAATAGTTTAGAGTTATAAATTGACAACACGCTAACTGTTCTTAGGGTGTTAGGCAGAGCTATTTTTTTTTTTTCGGTTACATCAATTTTATCAATCTGTTTTACAATGGCTTCTCTTATGGAGCCTTAACAATACACTAGAGTTCTACCAAAAATTATTATAGCCTATTCTTATGTACTAATTAGGTAGGTATACCCTTAAGATAGAAAAAGTTACGTTATAAAAACATTTTTCGTTACCCTAAAAAAAATAAACGTTAAGAAAAAATTGAAATTAACAATACTTAATGTTTGATCCCCATATAAGTAAATAATACCCCAAGAAAATCACTCTTTATCAAAAGTACACATATAGTAGGCCCTACGGTTCTCACCTTGGGATCGACTAACCGCGTTTAACCGCTAGTTAGTCACCTACTCAACACAAAATATAAACTATGTAGGTACTTAAAACTAAACTTACATTAACTGATATCTCTCGCAACGATTCCTCCTTCGAGAAATGACACAAACATTACGTAAAAATTACTTTTGGGGCTCCTGATTGGGTTGTATCCTCCCCGGCTTCCATTTTAACGACTCGCGGAACCCTGATTTGAGTAACTTCGCGTCTTAGCCACTTTCTTGCCCTTTTCATACACTTTGCTCGTAACCAATAGCCCAAGAATAGCACTAAAATGATTACCATTATCATCACTATAATTTCCATGATTTCATATCGAGACGTATTTGTTTCACTTGCGGTGGCTTGCGCAATGTTTATATTTTCTTGCTTCGATTTATAATTTCCCATTTTGAAATGACAAAAAAAAAAAATATTCACGAGAGTGCTAGGGTTGTAAGTACTGTCGACCAAATGAATTCCAATATAATAAAATTGCCATTTTTATTTCTAAAATATTTTTGCTAACTCAGAATCATATTTGCTAAATTTTTGCCTAAAGTTAGACTAAAAATCGGACCGGTGGCTTGCTGACTCGACCACTTCGCGTGTAACGCGTGGTTTCCGCTGGTAAAGGTGCGCTTACACTAACTGAGTTACGCGATTCTGGATTTTTAGGTTTTTCTTTTTCTAAATTACTACTTGTGGTGCTCATAGCGCTACTGTCTAGTATATAAGCTGGTTTCAACCTGTTTACCGATACGTTCAGCAATCTGTTTGGTAACTGAACCTGGAAAACTTTACTATTTCTCTTAATTACCTTAAAAGGACCGTCGTAAGGCGGTTTTAACGATTTTCGAACGCTGTCATCTCGAATAAATACGTGACTACATGAACTTAGATCTGAGTGTACAAAGAAATTTGGTTTCGAGTGATCTGTATTTTCTGATGGCTTGATCTTTTTAATGGTTTCGCGAACCTGCTCTACTACGGCGTTATCTTCGAATGATTTGCCAGTTGAGGTATCAAAGAAATCGGATGGCAATCTTAGGGACTTGCCGAATGTTAGTTCTGCTGCACTAATGCCTGTACTCCCCTTAATTGCAGTTCGTAACCCAAATAATACTGTCGGTAGCTCGGTAATCCATGATGTCGTGTCTAAACGCGCTGCGAGCGCTGACTTTAAACAACGATGCCATCTCTCTACCATACCGTTACTCTGAGGATGATAGGGCGTGGTACGGACTCTAGTAATACCTAAATATTTCATGAGCTCCGTAAACAAACTGCTTTCAAATTGTCTACCTTGATCTGAAGTTAGCTTAGCTGGACAACCATATCGCGTTATCCAGCCGCCATATATTTCTTTTGCAACTGTTTCTGCTGTTATATCCTTGATAGGGAAAGCTTCTACCCATCTAGTTCCTCTATCGATCACCGTTACACAATATCTAAACCCATCAGATGTAATCGGCAAAGGTCCTACAATATCGACATGGATATGCTCGAACCTATCTGCTGGAGCTATTTTACCAAATTCAGAAAAAGCATGCCTACTTACTTTGGCCTTTTGACACCTTATACATGTTTTAGTCCATCTATTAATATCTTGATTCATCATTGGCCAAAAAAATTTACTCGTTACCAGTTTCCTAGTAGACCTCATCCCCGGGTGGCTTAAGTTATGTATACTCTCGAACGCTAAACGTCTATAGTTTTCTGGCAAATAAGGTCGGGCATTTTTAGTTGACATTTCACAATATATCGCTTTATCGCTCATAGGTATATGTATTTGCTTAATTTGCACTCCGGACTCACTGTTATTGTTCTGCGAATTGTATGCCTGAACAATGTAATCGTCACATTTCTGTGCCTCAGCTAGTTCGTTGTAATTGATACTAGTGGGACAGGAAATGGTCTCGACACGTGATAACGCGTCCGCCACCACGTTGTTGGGACCTGTTAAGTAACGTATGTCCGTTGTGAATTCACTTATAAAAAGTAATTGACGTGAAACTCGAGGTAATTCATTTTCACCCCCCTTTCTATCAAAAGCGTGAGATAACGGTTTATGATCTGTGAAAATTATAAGTTGCCTACCTTCAAACAATTTTCTAAAGTGTTTAATAGCCAAATAAATTGCTAGTAACTCACGGTCATAGGTACTGTACCGTTTTTGAGCTTCATTAAAACGCTTAGAAAAGAAACCTAATGGTTGCCACACACCACTCACTTTCTGCTGTAAGACTGCTCCCGCGCATGTGCTTGAAGCGTCGGTCATCAGAGATAAAGGTGTATTCAAAACCGGGTGATATAGCATAATTGCCTTTTGCAAGTTAATTTTACACTGTTCGAACGCTAGTATTGACTTTTCATTCCAATCTATTTGTGTTTTGTCTCTTTTCTTTGTATTATGCAGATATTTATCTAATTCAGACTGATATTCGGCTGCTTTAGGTATGTGCGCACGGTAGAAATTAATCATACCTAAGAAACGTCTGAGTTCCTCTACAGTTGATGGTTTAGGAAAATCACATATTGCTTTAACCTTTTCCATAATGGGTCGAATACCCTCCTGGGAAACTTCGTACCCTAAAAACTCTACCGTAGGCTTACCAAAATTGCATTTAGAGATGTTGATTGTTATACCAAATTGATTCAATCTCTTAAAAATGATTTCTAAATGTTTCCTATGTTCCTGCATGTCTTCACTAGCCACTAAAATGTCGTCGATGAAGGTGAATTGAAATTCCTTACCTTGCTCGTCTAGGCCTTGTAGTACGACCGAATTCATGAAACGCTGAAAGGTTTGCGCTGCGTTTCTCAGGCCGAAGGTCATTCGAGGGAATTCAAAAAGCCCGAACGGCGTAATTATGGCCGTTTTAGGTATGTCCTCTTCAGAAACAGGGATGTTGTGGTACGCCCGATTTAAATCTAGACGTGAAAAAATTTTCTTCCCCGCTAACAGATAAGTGAAATCCTGCAACCTAGGTATCGGATAACGATCGGGTTTCGTTATGGAATTTAATTTACGGTAGTCACCGCATGGTCTAATTTCGCCATTCTTTTTTGGAACCACGTGTAAGGGACTCGCCCAAGGACTTTTCGAAGGGCGACAAATACCTAACTCCTGCATCACACGAAATTCCTCCTTCACTTTTTTATACCTATCGGGCGGCAATGGTCTAGCTCGGGCAAAAACTGGCGGGCCAGTAGTTTCAATCACATGACTCACCGCGTGATGCGCTTCCCCTCTAAAAGATACAGGTTTAGTTATTTCAGGGAATTGGCTCAACAAGTCGTAAAATGGGTGCCCATTGTCTACTGTTTTAACGGAAGCTGCGTTGCAAGAGACAACTTTAGCTACTGATTTTAAAGACGTTGTCTTATCTATTAGTTTACGTGCACTTAAATCAACTAACAATCCGAAATGGCTTATGAAATCCGCGCCTATAATCGGTTGTTTAACTCGTGCGATAACAAAAGTCCAACGGAAAGCTCTCCTTAAACCAAAATCTACAATAATAGATTTAACACCATAAGTACAAATTTCACTACCGTTTGCTGCGTATAGTTTGTACTCACTCGCCTCCTTAATGGTACCTGGACACGCTGACACCGGAAGAACAGAGACATTTGCCCCCGTATCCACCAGGAAATTTAGACCGCTGATCCTGTCGTTAATACATAGACGGTGATTAGAAACGTCGATGCAACCTCCCGCCGTAGAATGCACCTGATCTAGTTTCCCGCTTTGTGCGTGACCTTCTCCCAATTACAGGGCTGGTAGCACTTCTTAGCATTCTCCTTATATCTATAATGGTAGAAACATAACCAGTTGGGGTTATTATACTTGCTCGACCGTGTCCTGCTGTTTCGCCTCTGGTTCTGTCGTTCCTTAGCATTACGGCCATTCCGTGACCTTGATCGGTTGCGATTTGGTTTGTTACCGCGTTGATTCAACTCCATTAATTCCGCTACTTGTCGGCTCAGCTGGGAAACCTCTGTCGCTAAGTCTTTACTTGTAGATGCTACTTCCGCCACTTCGCAGGGTTTAGTTGTCTCAATCATCTTATCCGCCATCGCTGTTAACTCGTTCTCGTCTTTTTGCGTTGAAATTGCCAAAACGCCTCGGACCACGGACGGTAGTAGATTTCTCCATAGAATAATTAGGGTATCATTTGGAATTTTATCTCCTGCTAAATTCTTCATCCTCTGCCATAACTGTGAGGGTTTTTGGTCACCCAATTGCATTTCACCGATGACCTTTTGAACTCTGCGTACCTCTGACTCCTGATATATCTCCAGAAGCCTTGTTTTCAACGTTTGATATTTACCTTCTGCGGGCGGGTCCTCTAAAATATCCGTAACTTGAGATATAACTTGTTTACCCAGTTTCGCGACTGCCAGCTGGAACGTTTTGTCATCTCCAGCCTTTTGCGGTGAAACCACTGTCTCGAACTGTATGAACCAACTTTTAGGTTGATCGGTCCAAAATTCGGGTATGCGGCTGATGACAGACACCGCCTCTACATCTTTTTCGTCCGGCATTTTGCTCCGTTAAAGAAAAACGACAATATCTTGTTGAGAGATATCGGCGCGCAGCCTTGAAGTACTCAACACACCGCCGCCGAGTAATGTTGAGGAGCCGATCGCGTTCACCCCGTTCCTTGTAACACCCGATTGTTTCGTTCACAAGCACTGACTGCTTGTCTGGTCACCACTGTACGTACTATATGCGCTAGTACGTAGAATAAAGTACATAAATAATGTTCATACTATTGAGCACTTAGCAGAATCACTGTCCGGTCTATTAGTAGAATAAGTGTCAACTCCTATTAGAAGGCATGTGTTCCAGCCAGGTTGTGACAAGATGTATTATAAATTAAAGTCAGAAATTCCGTTCACGAAAACTCGCGTATATTGATAAGCACTTAATTTAGATACATGTGTCGGGTTGGGGGCGCGCGGATCGACTGGCTCACATTCTCAGTCCGGTCTCCCGCCGCGTGTACAAAATACGATTCAGCATTTTACAATGTGTCCCTACAGGACTACGTTTTGTGTTAGACCTAGTTTTGTGTTGTCTAAGTGTATGTGCTGTTTCAAACCTAGTGTTTGACCCCCGCGAGTGCCATGGACGGAAGTGGGCGGGCGCGCTCGAGTGCGCCGCCCCCACCGCCGGCCCCCGCTACACCGCGGTCCTCCCCCGGGTTCGCAACCCCGGAGGGGCCCGACTCACCACCGACGACGAGCCCGTACGTCGAAATCCGGGCGAGTGCGGCGAGCTCATCACCTCGTGTCCGACTTGAGTCGGACATCGTGATGGTCTCACGGCTGTGCGCCTCGGGACTCCTGTCCCGGGAGATGCAGCTGTGGCTCGCTGCATACGTCCGGATAAAGGACATCGAGCTCTCCGGAGCTCCCGAAGAACCGCTCCACCCCGCCGATGAAGCGTCCTTGAGGGCGCTGAAGGCCCTGACCAACCTGGAGCTCACCCTGCCACCCACCCGCCAGAAGCGGAAAGAGCGTGAAGAGGGAGCCTCACCGCCCGCCGCAGCCGCCAAGCGCCCTCAGCGTGAACCCGTCCCCGTGCACCCGAGGGACCCCCGACGTAGCACCGCTACCTCAACCCGCCCCCCGCCCGCCCGGTCCCCCGGCGCCGAGGCAGGGGCCTCAAGAGCCCATGCCCCCACCACCCCAACCTCCAAAACCGCAGCGCGAGAAACGGGAGTCGCGCATCCCGACCCCTGCGGCTAAGCCCAACGCGCCCGCGGGCGGCGCGCCACCGGCGCCGGAACGCCGCGGCGGCGTGAAGTCGCCCGTGCTCCGCCCACCGTCAGCCCCGCCGCTTCCCGGGTTGCAGAGGACTGAGGCCCCGGGCCCCTCCTACACCATCCCACCTAACTGGCCCAAGTGGCCCGAGCTACACCCAGGGCCAGCTTCCAGAGTCGTAGCGCCCCCTGCGCCTAAACAGGCTAGACCGCCAGCGATGCCGAAACCCGCCGCCTCAACGAGGGCGCCCGGGCCTGCCCCACGGCCAGTGAGACCAGCCGCAACTTACGCGGGCGCCCTCACTGGCCCACACCGCCCGCACGCCGCCGCCGACTGCCCGCGCCCCCGCGAGGACCCGCCGACCTGCGCGAACTGCGGAAGCCAGCACCCCGCCAACCACACCTCCTGCCCGGTCTTCAAGCGCGAGTCGCGCTACAAGAAGGCCGGGACTGTGGCCCGCCTAGGCCCTACTACCCGCGCTGCGGTGAGCCACCCTCAAGTCGAGGAGGCGGCGCCGTCATCTCTGATGGCGCCGGCAAATGGCCCGCCGAGGCGCAACGCAACAGCCGTCCCGCAGCCCACCGCCCCCCGCAGGAAGAGGAAGCGCGGGGGCAGAAGCAGAGTCCAGCCCGCCCAGGCGCAGTCCACCCGGGCGCAGCCCGCCCAGGCGCAGTCCACCCAGGCGCAGCCGGCCCGGGCGCAGCCCGCCCAGGCGCAGCCCGCCCAGGCGCAGCCCGCCCATGCAAAGCCGACACGAGCCCAGCCCACACGGGCTCCTGCCCGAGCACCGCCCGCCCAGGCACAGCCCGCCCAGGCGCCGCCCGCCCACTCCACCGCAACACCTATAGAGGTCAGCCCGGACCTAACGGTCGATGCAAAAATTGAGTTAGCGCTAAGGCTACTCAATGAGTGCATCGACAGTAGGTCCGCCTCCAAGACAGCCACGCAGACCGGCAGAACCGATGGACAGTAAGCTCAGGTTGGTCTACTGGAACGCCCAATCCTTGTCGACAAAGCGGCGCCTGCTCGCGAACTTCCTTCGCGAGCAGGATATCGACATAGCGCTAATTAGTGAGACCCACCTGAGCTCACGGGAGCTGTTCAAGGTTCCAAACTACCTGGCCTACCGCAAGGACGAAGTGTCTCCCCTCGGCAAGGCCTATCGAGGGTTGATGATACTCGTCCACTGCCGGGTAGTTCACCAGCCGGTCCCCCACTCCCAGTTGGCATCCCTCTACGCGTTGGGGGTCGACGTCCACATCGGCAACAGTCCTCCGACTCTACGCCGCGTACAAGGCGCCACTAGTCCCCTTACTGCCTGGGGAAGTGCGCAACCTGCTGCCGCCCTCCCACTCCTCTCTGCTGGCGGGTGATCTGAATTCCAAGCATCTTGCTTGGAATTCAACGACCACCTGCCCCAACGGTCGACGCCTCATGCAGGACGCCGTGGACCACAACTACGACTGCCTGGGACCCGACGAGCCGACCCGCTACGATCCAGCCAGCGGGAAAGGTGAGGTCCTAGACATCGTGGTCTACCGCGGCCTGCATGCCCCACCGACGCTGGAGGTAATGCCGGACCTCCCGTCCGACCACCGGCCCGTGCTGTGTGCCTTGGACCTTCGCCCGGTTCGTGTTGCCCCTCCTGCCCCGCGCATGCGCACGGATTGGGAGAGGTTCGCCGACGCACTTACGACCCACACCCAAACGAGACCCATCACTTCACCGGAGGACGTCAACGCAGCCGCGGAGGAGCTGACCAGGGCAAAACAGGACGCGCTTCAATCCTTTTCTCAGCAGACTCGCTCTGGAGAGAGATATTCCCCTCTCCCGCAGCGACTCCAAGCACTTCTCGCTGAGAAGCGCGCCCTGAGGCGCGACTGGCAGCATACTCGATGCCCCACCCTCAAAGCCAGGCTCAACGCCTTGGTGGAGAGGGTCAAGTCAGAGCTCGTGGATGACGCCGCAGCTCGTGGGACCAGCACCTTCTGGATGTGGAGGAAGGCGGGGTCCCATCCGTACATCGCCTCTGCAAGAAGCTGTCGTCGGAGCCGGACCCGGTAAGGCCCCTTCTAGACGACCAAGGCCTTCCCAAATACAAGGCCAACGACAGGGCAGAACTGTTCGCCGACTCCCTGGCGGAGCAGTTCTCGCCCAACCCCTGCTCGGACCACGCCCATGAGGAGATGGTCCTCAACCACCTGAGGGAGTACTTCGCGGAACCGATTGACCTGCGAGAGGACCCGGTCGTTTTCTCGCCCGGCCAGGTACAGCGAGCCCTCCTACAGACGAAGCCAAGGAAAGCCCCCGGCCCCGACCGCATCACAAACGCTGCGCTCCGCCACCTGCCACCTAAGGCAGTGGCGGCAGTCGCGC
This sequence comes from Aproaerema taeniolella, assembly GCA_949987775.1. NCBI lineage: Eukaryota > Metazoa > Arthropoda > Insecta > Lepidoptera > Gelechiidae > Aproaerema > Aproaerema taeniolella. The sequence continues at coordinate 31,678,842 of OX465243.1, forward strand.
GTTTGTACACCGGCATCATGCGCACCGGGTGCTTTCCGTCGACGTGGAAACTGGGCAAGCTTGACGTCACCCGTGGTAGGTGACGTCAAGCTTGCCCTCTTCGCCGACGACACGGCGTACACTACGTCGTCGATCAATCGGGCCCACGCCGCAGCGAAGATGCAGCCAACCTTAGACGCCCTACCACGCTGGCTCGAGCAATGGAGGATGAGGGTCAACGTCGCCAAAACACAGGCCATGGTCACTGGCCTGTGGAGGTGCGCACCGCCACAAATGAGACTCCAAGGACAACCCGTTCCGTGGGCAGACCAGGTCAAGTATTTGGGGGTCACCATAGACCGCCGACTCACCATGCGCGCCCACGTGAGCAACACCATCGTCCAGGCGAAGATGGCGAGAGCGCGCCTGCGCCCAATCTTCGCCTCAAAGCTTCCGACTCGCACCAAACTCAACATCTACAAAACCTACATAAGGTCACGGCTTACGTACGCAGCACCGGCATGGTACGCGCTCGTAAGCGAGTCCCAACGCCGCCGCCTCAGAGCCCAAGAACATCTAACTCTTCGCACCATTGTGAATGCCGGTCGCTACGTACGTAACGACGTGATCATACGTGACCTAAAATTTGAGTCCCTAGACCACTTCATCGTCCGGCTGGCGCGGGGCATGTTCGATCGTGCGGACAACGCCGCCCACGAACACCTGCGCGGCATCGCCCCCCTTCATGCCAGGCCCCCCGATCGACGCAGCAGAGCTCTCCCTCGAGAGCTCATTCCGCCGCCCGACGACGAAGCCCACCCCAGCACCGACACCACGCTACCTCGCTCGACCTCCCCTAGGGTTGAGGGCGCGGGGTAGCGTCACCACCGGACAAGACCCACTTCCGGACTGGACTCCAAGTTGCCTCGCCCGACCTCCCCCAGGGTTGAGGGCGCGAGGCAACTCCCCACCGGATTCGACACACCCCCAGAACGACATCGTCCTGCCTCGCCCGACCCCCCTGGGTCGAACGCGCGAAGCAGACGCACCCCAGACCAGACCAAAACACCACCCCGCTTGACCTCCCTGAGGGTCGAGGCCGCGGGGTAACACCGTTTTTCTTGCCTGTAGTTCCCTCCACTCAAGACCAAGGTGGGCGAGGTGGAGCTGGGCAGTTTGTCTCTAGCCTTGTAGCAAGACGACTGCAAGGCTCCACCAGGCTACCAACCGTCCCGTATTGCTTCCCATGGCGGCGACCTAACCGCGAACGCGGTGGTGGGTCATGGGAAGCAGCATAGGTTGCGTAAAACGCTTGAGTCCCTCCCTCCCCGGTTGGGAAAAGGGAGGCTTGTTCCTCACAGCGGGCAAAGAGCCCTTTGCCCGCACCATCACTTCATCCTTTCCCCCGTCTCTTCTTGTACCTCTCGGTACACCTTAAAACGAGAAACCGATTCCCCTTAGTTCCCCCTAGACATTCCAACTCGGTCATGTAACTGTAGCGGACCGACGTTACGCGTTGTGTTCCAACCACAGGGCCGTGTGAGAGGGCCCAGTGACAGACTTACCAGACAGACAGCGGATGGGCGGGAACTGTCGGCGTAGCCATTGTATGGTAGCGTCGCCTCTTCCCGCCCGCCCGCGTCCCCCAAAATGCTCCCTACGACAGCCGAAGGCGCGCTCTCGCCTTCCCTGCCGGGGGGAGCAGAATAGTCCCCTCACCCTACACGCTAGTAGGGTCAGAGGCAGTCCCAACGACCGGCCTATCTTCATAGGCCGCGACAGACCTTCGCCGCCATGGGGTCCGCCCCGACGCGGCTTCCCCGAGCGCCCCCCCGGCGCTCGAGAAGAATTCCACACACACAATAAACGAGCATTCATCCAACGGCACTTGGCGTTTCACTACAACCCTGCTCGACCCTGCCTTCGTCCAGCCGCTGCATCCACTTCAATCGTACAGTATTATTCAACTCATTTGAAATTTTGCTGTGTGGTGATCGGTTCAGAATAACACCACCCCATCTCTTTCCGTGGGTGTCGTAAGAGGCGACTAAGGAAACACAAATGAGACCTGCCTCCTAGTAATCCATCCCAGGCAACGACACTTCATTTTTTTCTGAATCTGAGGTGTCGTCCTATGGTCTCATGCGGTGTGGTAGGCTATGTGAAGGGCCGTCTGGTTCGCGACCACCCTCCTACCGAAGTCCGACGCCAAACAGCTTGCTGTGTTTCGTCGGTGCGTAGGAGTACCAGTGCCTTATAGGCAATTTCTTAGTTAACTCGCTCCATTGTCGACCTCATCTATGACCTTGGTCAAGATTGAGGTCAAGAGTTAACCCATCTTATAATAATAAAAAAAAAGGTCACACTGAACGCGATTAAATTGATAGGTATAATTAAATTTGTCCTCTAGAGATTTAGTAACCGACAGATTTATATCAATTAAAAGAGTCTTGTGAAATTTATCTTCTATCACCAATGGCTCGTCCGCTTTAGATAGATAAATCATGAAATTTGCCAAACACAAATCAAGGATATTATTGCTACAATTTTTTAGGTAGTTGTATTGGTTTAAATTGCTAAAAGACAAGGCATTCAAGTAACAAAATGTGGACTCGTAGTGGTTCCGGAGCCAGGACTATAACATGCTAGTAAACGTTTATAACCACGGAAAAGGGCCCATTTTAAAGGCGTACTTTTGCTAATAAAACACTCATAATAGACTTGGCGAGCACCACTTAGATCAATAATACACTTATTGTTGGACTCTTCAGAACTATCAGCTCCCGCGAAGCTCACTATGAGCATTTAATAGAATCAGGCAGGACTGTAAGGTACTCCGCGCTTCTATTACTAACTACTTCAAACTTTTGTGAATTGTGTTGTGTTTTGTTGAGAAAAATATAAAAAAATATTAAATAAAAAGGTGATTTCATTAACTTTATATCAAATGTATTAACAAGCGTGTTTGGAAAGTAATGTTGTACTTGTATATGTGTTTGCACGGCAAACGCAAAAGTATTTTCGGTGAAGTATATTGTGTTTTACATCTCATTTTTTGTTCGCCTTTTGAACACGGCGTATTTACTAAGTTGTGTTTAAAAATAATATTAGTCCTAATGCATTGTCGCGCCATGTTGTGACGAATTAGGATTTCACAAACACTTCAATATCTCAACAAAGATAACTTTGGATACTAATAGTTCTACAAGAAACCTTTATAAAAAAATGAAGACTATAATAGCATTTGAGTCCACAATAATACCAAAAACTCTACTCTTAGAAGAAACCACTGTAGAACTAATTCACTTATAATTGGCACATATAGCTAACTTATACACCTCTATAAGGTCAAGTAACAAGGTGCAAATGGTTCTAAGTGCATTTAGTCCTATAAATTACTATTAATAGCGTATGACACTTATAGCGGATTTATAATTACTTCTTGTAGGCGATTATAAGATTAACTTACTGGAGCAAGTTTTCTCAAGTGTATTTACTCCTTTGCAACACTTTTATAGGCCATCTTAGCCTTTACTGCGCCTATAATTTCGTTCTATACACGACTATAAGTCAACTTATAAGAACAGGTATACTATAAACCCAAACGAACTACGTGTAACCTGTTATAAGCTTGGTAGTAAAACCTGGAACCACTAAGAGAGAGTTACTAGTACTGTAAGCCTGTAAACTGTCCACTACAGGAGAACTTTGTTACTTGATTATAACGTAAGTGATTAAGGAGGAATTTGATAGTAAAGGGTGTAGGTACTCACAGTTATAACGTTTTTCCCAATAAAGGTTATCCATGTTGAAATCGCCTAAGATTAAGAACATATCACGATCCCTAGTGGTACATACAGACGTAACTTTATCAAAATAAGCTTTAATATTACACTCGTAATTACTATTGGTGGGAATGTACACACATGAAATATGAAGATAGGTTTGGGGTTGTTCCCGAGAATTTAATTTAATACTGATCCACAGATCTTCTGCAGAGGTCGCCATGACACTTGCTCAGTGACACAAAAGTCTGATTTAATCGCTATAATAACACCACCACCTAGATTTTGACCCGTTGATAAATAATCTCGATCCCGTCTAAATACCGGATATCTCGAGTCAAACAATTCACCATTAAAAATCTTGCTGTTTAACCACGTTTCCGTGATTACAATCACATCATAATCATTGATTAGTACATTTTTAAAGAAAAGTTGGGTTTTTGTGCGCAATCCCCTTACGTTTTGATAAAAAACCCTTAAAGAAGTCATTTTAAATCAGTAAATTCATCCAATACGACATTGAATTTCACCAACTTATCATTAACCCCCTGTAAAAATATTTGAGTGTTACTTATTGTCATACACATAATAGCGAAAATGCAATGAATCGGGCATTTTGGAAAAGTAAAAAAGTTTGTAAGATGTATCCTCCGACTGTTCCGCGTAATAAATACATGCAGGAGCGGCTGGAGGCAGAAGCCGAAAACCCCTAATATCAGAATGATTTTCCGTGTTTAAAATCTTTAAGAGTGGGCGTTCAGGAAAACAACGAGATGTTTCACAGTTTATAATTAAATCTCTATAAAAACAAGTCCTAATATCACTATAACTAATAGAATTAATTCCTATAAACTTAACACTCAAAATTGAATGAACACTGTCTGTATTAGAGTTAAGTTTTGTTTACAACAAGAACACTATTCAGTGCGGGTGCACTAACGCGGTACAACGGTCTACGATTCTGTGAGCCCGATCGCGACGCGTGCTCTCAGTTTCGAGCTTGCCAGAGATCTGTCCCGGGGGAACGCTGCTCCGATTCTCTCTCTCTCGTAGCAACCTCATGTTGATAAAAACTATTAAATTCACAGTTCTGCGAAGGGACCCACAGCTTCGTACAGTAACTCATAAAGTCACTCCGTTGTTCATATAAACAATACATTGAGCTTAATCTTACAATCATAAGCCGCCGTGCGACCGGATCAACTAATGCTCTAGTTAACATAAACAAACGTAATCGCTACGCCGAAACCATTGCATCAAATCATTTGTGTGTGTGAGCGGTAAAATGCCGCGAGTTTAACTAAAGGCACTAAGTTGGTGCTTGCGCCGACATACATTTTTTGCAGTTTTAGAGTGGTAGTGTTTGTCAAACTTTGCGTTCCTAGAAAATATACATTTGTATGATTCGAACACTCACCCATTTGTCAGAAGCAGTACACAAATACTAATTCAACACATACTAATTCAATACACTGATCTCGTATCAATACTGAACCAATAAAACTTATTAAGCAATATAATTTTATCCTAGTTTTTTGAGGTCCTCCTCCTGCTGAATACGAATAATTGGGGAGTTTTCTGCGCGTCGCGCTAATATCTTGCAATCGACAGTCCACACAAAACCCTTATTCGGCCCATCTTTGACAATTTCCTTTGCCTTGCGCAGTAGTAACTTGCTTGTTAGGATGAGATGATCAGATACAAAAATCTTATGTTCTGTACCAGGGAGTTCAATATTCTGCGTTGTGATAACTTTGAACTTCTTGAATTGCGACAGAAATGCATCCTTCGATTTTTTTAAAAACTTCATTATTATAGGCTTGATTTTTCCTTCACTAGGTTTATTAAGTGCGATACGAGAATTAAACTCCACATCATCTCGGTTCCAATCGAAGTCAATAGCCGTTGAGGTTTTATGTACTATATTCAACAAGTTTTCAGTTTTCGACTCTGGAATGTTCCTGATTTCAATGTTGCATAATCTAACTCTTTGGTTTTGTTCTTCAGCCTCCTTTTTTAACACTTTGATCTCATTTTCTAACACTTCAAACTTTTCATCATAGCAATCCACTTTCTTCGTTTTCAGCTCAATTTCCTGAAAATTAATCTTTATATCCTCTATTTCCTCTTGACAATAGGTTATTGCTTTGGTGTTTTCGTTGATCTCGGCCCTAAGGCTTTTCAGCTCTTCTTTTACTGACTTGCAGTCTTTTTGAGTCTCTTTGACAATAGCGAAGATCTCGTCAATTGAGTCAACATCGTTACCAGGTTTTTCCTTTTCAGAATCCCCCTTCGCCCGCTCATCCTCGCGTGAATCAGTTAAACATAACGGACACTGCCAGGTTTTCTTCCTTTAAACACTCCATTTTCGATATGACGCTTCAGAAAGGCCACCGCAGTTATAGTGTAGAAAGTCATTACATCCTCCACACTTTGCTCCATCACCTACATCCCGATGACAACTTGGGCATTCGGAGCTCATTTCAACGATGAATAAATAAAGTTTGAGAACCAATGGGAAGGTGCGAGCGGGATAGTGAATGTTGATGTTCGCTTTGCTCGCCGGCTAACCTCCGATTTGCTTACGCGCAGAATGTCGCAAGCGACTCGAAGAGCTGCTAATGTTGAAGAAACCTTACGCACTTAGGAATACGGCACTATGTCGGTTAACAAGATTCGAAAGATTTTTATAAAATTATTGCGCTGAGAGTAAACACGAGTGTCCCGATTGACAACGCACGACGAATGAGTAGTAATAAAATTTAGTTGTAATAAAGGAGTATTGAGTTCGATTCCGAATACTGACAATGAATATGTGATAATATTTTAAGTTGCACACCCGTATTTCTATTACAGAGGCGTTCTGTAATGTATTACAGAAGGAGACTCAAATCTTAATTTATACGTAAGTATTGATTGTCTCCTTTTCTCACTATCAAAATGACAAAGATGACTGTTACCTAAGTATAGTCTGAGTCACATTTTGTAATACAGACCTAAATACTTACAGATGCGCTTATGATTATGACGGCTGAATGTGATATTATGGTCCCATCTAGTCAGGTTCTCCTATTGGCAAGGTCACGGAAGTCAGGTTATGAAGATGAATAAAATTTAAAATTAAAGTGTTCAACTAAATACTAAGATTCTGGTTTCAGGACGTAAATTATCCAGTCCTTAAGCTCGCCGGGCACACTTAATTTGAAATTTCCACTGCTTGAAATTTTGCCCGTCAAACTTTTCTATTATATGCATTTTTCCAGCGAACTCCATTTTTTTAACGCTACTAATATTTATTTCGTCTGTTTAAACTTTCGTGAATTTCCCATTACTTTACTATTTTTCCTTTGTTTTTACTATGTAATTGGTCTGGGCCCATAACCACTTGGAATTCTTGGAAAAAACAAAAAAACTTATAGTAAGTAGACATTGTGAATCTTGCAAACAGATATACACAAAACTTAATTATATTTCGTTATTTCATTCGAAGATATAATATTAACCAGGTAGTCCTCTTAGCCTACAAGGCAGCTTTCGCACAGTATTTAGAGACAGATTTAAAATTTAGGGATTTTAAAACTTTTGCGCTGGCCACACAGCATTCTGTGGACCCCACTCCAATCCAGCGCTTGTCATTCTTTTTTCGTGCGAGGCAGCGTACGCAAGCCTTCTCTTGCAGCGGCAAAAGTTTATCAAAACGTTAAGCAAAATGCGGAAAAGGAGTTATTTGGATGAGAAAATCAGCAAATATTAAAATTAAGAAAACTGGAATCAAAAGCGCAAAATCGGCGTAGTCGAATAATTTATTCAACCGATTCCGAATCGGATCTAAACTCAGGTATGTACCAAAAACTTTTAGTTTTCCCAAACCACTTTGGGATATATTTGTTTTTAAAAGTGATTAAATCTAACCGGAGGTTGAGGTTAACCGAGTGTTATCACGAAGGCTTTTCACGAGTTAAAAGACTATTACGAATAGTTCTAATATAAGTACCTAAGTACTTTCGATTAGCTACTGAGGGTGACCGTGTGTCATCACTTTAGCGTAAATAAAATATATCGAGTAGTATTTGTCGGTTTCATATGATTCATAAGTATTATCACAAATGTTTCTCAGTCTACCCTCTTTATAGCATTTTTTCTGTATCTCGTTCATAGACGTTGAGGGTGAAAATCAGATCGTTTCCGACCTTCCAGAGGATGAAACGCCCGCAGATGTGCCCGGCGGAGAAGAGGTCCCACAAAATGACACTACTGAAAAGGATAAAAATGATGACTTACCGGCTTTGGATCCTGAAATTTTGTCGGCTTTAGGAGAAGCCACAGAAGAGACTCCCAAGTTCGGCGAGAAAATCCACGAGAATTCGGCGTGCTTATGGATGCCCATAATTCGCAAGGATATGACCAAAGAGGTATAAGAGAAACTATTAAAACAATTTCTCGTTCCAGAAAATTGTCCTTTACTTCAGGCGCCCAAACTTAACCCTGAAATATCAGCAGCCGTATCGGATGCTACTAGGGCGCGGGACAAACGAGTTGAAACCGTACAGCAACAGTTAGGATTGGGAATCACTGCCCTGAACAGGGAATTGGCGCTTCTAATAGATGATAACAACAAGAAGTTGGAGGCTATTAAGTTTTTGAGCGACAGCTGTCGCATACTTTGTGACCTTCATCATGAAGAGACTCAAGCAAGAATAAAGTTTGTCACGCCCGGCCTAGACAAATCCTTTTTGAACGTGGTACAGGACGTTGATCGGGATGATATGCTTTTCGGAAACAAACTATCCGATAAGATAAAGGCCTCAAAAGTAATTGAGAAGCAGGGCCTGCAGATTAAGAAGCCCGCTCCGTTGCCCAGACCAACGTCCTCTACATCACATTCAACGACGAACCGACCAAGACCGCAGGGAAACTGGACGGGCCCTCCTCGTTACCCTCCGAGTCGGGGAGGGAGGGGTGGGGGGACGAGGAAGACCACTCCTGCAGGGACGTCCAGCCGCAGGGGTCCCCCGTCCAATCAGCCGAAGTCAGCGCACCAGAACAAGTCTCAGCGTGCCCCAACTCAGCAACAATAGAGGTACATGCTGGTAGAATCAAACATTTTTATGAATGTTGGTGTAAAATCACTAGGGACCCTGTAATTCTTAAGTGGGTAAAAGAAGGTTATCCCTTGCAATTCCGCGATATTCCGTACTAAATTTTTTTACCGTGTAATAAATTACCGGATTCCGAATTTAATGATATGAATATCGCAATAAATAAATTGTTGCAGCTAGGTGCTATCTCTCCATGCCAAAACAATGATGACAATTACGTTTTTAGCGCCCAAGCCTAACGGCGGTAAGCGATTCATACTCAACTTGAAATCCCTTAATAAATTTATTTCTAATTTTCATTTCAAAATGGAAGACCATAGAACAGCCTCCAAATTAGTGCCAGAAAATGGGCCTTTTTATAATTCGAACGGCACGGCACGACACTTCAAAATTTGAATTACCATTGCCTCCTATGTTCTCAGCATCTAGTATTACTATTACATAGGAGGCAATAGAAATACAGTTTTGCCGTGCCGTTTTCGAATTATAAAAAGGCTCAATGGCTATATGGCACCTATTGACCTCAAAGAAGCCTACTTTCTGGTACCAATTAGAGAAAAAGATCGTAAATAACTTTCTTTTATTTTCAATGGTGTTACATACTGTTTTAATGCTATGCCCTATGGTCTTTCGGTAGCCCCCCGAGTCTTTACTAAAGTAATGAAAGAGGTTATGATTTTTTTAAGAAATCTAGGATTTAAATCAGTTATTTACCTCGATGACATATTATGTATCGGATCGACTTACTCTGAGTGTAAACGAAACGTGTCGGAAACTTTGAAACTTCTGCAGTGTCTCGGTTTTGTCGTTAATTACGACAAGAGTGTTTTAAAGCCTCATCAAGTTTGTAAATTTTTGGGTTTCGTCTTTAACACATCAGAAATGTCACTATCTTTGTCGGCTGATAAAAGAAGTAACATATTAAATTTAATAATTAAATTTTTAAAATTACCGAGATGCACTATACGAGAATTTTCACAGTTAATAAGAGTTCTAGTCGCAGCTTGTCCAGCCGTAAAATACGGCTGGCTCTACACCAAAGTTCTAGAAAGGACAAAATTTTAAGCTTTGCAAAAAACCGGAGATTACGAATCAAAAATAACTTTACCTAGTCATATTTTACCTGATTTAAATTGGTGGGCTCGTAATATCATGTCTTCTAAAAATTTATTAAGACTGCAAGAAGATTTCAAAGTTGAAATCTTTACTGACGCTTGTAACGGAACAGAACATCATCTGTTCGTTAGTTCTCAAACATATGAAACTTAAACCTTAATGAAAAGAAAATAATTAAATAAGTATTTCATTACAATCAGATAAGATTAAATTATTCGTAGTAAATCTAAACCAATAATAACCTACTTTATACAAAATAAAAATACTGAATTTAATCTCATTGGTGCTGCCATGTAACAGAGTAAGGATGCTAAATAGGACCGTATTACGTTGGTTTATAGTTCATATTGCTGTGTTGAAGGGGAAGGTGGAATGTATGGAGAACAGCTGAGAAAAGAGATGCAAAACTAAAAAGATTCTATTGAAGTCACGATTTACAGTAGAGTAATGGAATGATATTGAAAGGAGAAATACCATGTAGTTTGTATATCAAATAGACGAATGGCGCGCTTTTTGGCTGTATGGACGGCTTAGGGAGGGAAAAGAAAAAAAATCGACGCCATCTTTTCTCCTCGGATTTTGGGGAATGGGTTGAATTTTCTTAATTTATTAATTTTATTGTTTAATTTTGTGAAATATCTTGTTTTCTTTGATTATAAAAGTTGCTTATGTTAACCAAAGTAAAATCTAACTATTTATTTTATGGGTTAACAAAGGAAGTAATACTATCCTTATCCCAAATGTATTGAGTTTGGTTGTGTTAGTAAAACTCAATGTTTCTGATGAGGAGGAAAGATTAGTTAACGCGACGTTTGTCGTGGTTGGATTTATAGGCGCCTAACGGTGTCAAATGTCTATAAATTCAATACAACGCCTTATGGCGGGACCTTGTTATGAGACGAGCAAGGGATTGATTTATAATTCTATATTGTAATTCGATCTATAGTCTCCCAGTACAGTCTTGGTTTGCACAGTGATCTCGGGGAACTGTCGAAGAAGATCCAGGCCTTAGGCACTGAGTATTGCGTGTAAATCACTACTGTTTCTGGTCTCCTATATATCTTACTTATTTATCCGCATTTTATACATGCCCGCATTTCACACAAACCAAAGTTCTTTACGGCCGTGTGAATGCACATACACTCAGCTTTAGGGATTAGGTACACGAGGAAAGCTGCCTCAAACTTCTAGAGTTTAGTCAGAAGTTTCCCATTGCACCGTGGAAAACTACATAACTCACCACACACACATGTCTAAAGTTAAATGTGAAGTAAAATACTTCTAGCTTGTTTATTTCACAAGAAGATAGTCTAGGAATCTTATTTAGGCAGAGACTAGGCAGGTAAAATCAAGTACATAAAGGTAAATAGGATATTCTTAGGTATTTACTAAATTTAAGAGAAATCAGTCTAGGAACTTTTCTGAAATAAAATATCATTAATTTGGATTCATTTTTTATGAAAATGTCTTAATAAGAGACATCAGCGTTATGAGATAGATTGCAATATTAACTTCCTTATCTATTATTTATTTAACTTAGATCTGAGCCTACGGCATATGCTTGTTTCATTTATTGTATACCTGAGCTACGTGCTCACGTAGGGCCTTGACTTGAATAAGTCAAGATCTTCTTGGGTGGATGTCCTTCGAGGGATCATGGAGGCTCCACTCTTTAGATAATGGATGTTCTTTGTGGAAATGAGGAGACTCCATTTCGTCGAGTTGGTATATAATGTGTGAACCATCATTGCCAAATTGAGACTATTATAATACTAGCAATATTAATTTTATGATATGACCATGTAAGGAAGACTAAATTGCATTCTATTGGCATAGGAAGGTATATAAATCCTTGAATCTGAATAATGTATGTGACTAAACTTCTTGGTGAAAAGTATAACCGAAGATTTACTAAAGTATTTTGAGAAACAGCTAAGATTACTTTTGAAGAAAGATCTGGCTTTACTATTTATGAATATAAATTAAAGATGGGAAACTTTTGGAGAAAATTCCATCTGTTCGAACCATGTGTATAATTAGAGATAGAATACTTTTGAAGAAAATTCTATCTTGCCTACTACTATTAATAATGAGAACTATTCACCAAGTTATAATAAACATACATAATACAGATCACTGTGAAGAAAGATCTAATTTCTACCAATTTTATTATTCTTATTAACCTTAGGAACATTCTTCTAAGATATTGCAATAAATATATTTATTTCATTTGGTTTTGTAAAATTGCTTGCTTTGAAAAGAAAGTCATTGACTCAAAATAAAGTAAATTATAAGATTAGCATCTCCTTTTATGGGTATGTATATAAGTATATATACTTAGGATTCCTGTAGTCACCAGTCTGACTCGGCTCGACTTACTGACAAAGACAGTGTAAAATTACTGAGTCAATGCAACTTGACTTCCTCTCATCTTTTGCTGTAGAATACTAAACTATCTGATTGTTATTGAAAATAGTTAAATACTCTTCCCCCCCCCCATAAAAGGAGTACAGCGGTGGGGTGCTGTCCAGTCTTTGGTCGAGGCACATAGTTCTGACAGAAGTTAGAGGGCAAAGCCCTGGCGCGGAGGTGGAGCGCTGACCTAAGCCGCAATACATAATTATTGAGACTTAAGTTACCTATTTTTCATGATTAAAAATACTTACTTTTTAATCAGTCGATATCTAGTTGAATGTTCCTCATCTTAGTACTTAAGTTTAATATCAATACCATTCTCACTAACTCTTAAAGAACCCAGGGTTACACATAAATCACAACGTAGGTCCTCTAAAACTAGAATGATCACTTGGCCAAATCTAGATCAAATGAAATTTTTAGTCACTTCTTAAGATTAGAGTTTAAGGTTCACTTAGTTTAAAGATAGGTAGAATAGTAAGGGATTTATTTATTTCTATCAGGGGGGGGGTCGTTACACGCTTCCAGAACAGGTTGGGGCGCTTTTTGTGACGGAAACCGCGTAAATGGTGGGTGGAAAGACGATGAGTTGTCTTTCTACATCAACTATCTAGAATTATTGGCTATTTTTATGGCATTGAAGTGTTTTGCTCAGGATCTAACGGACAGTAGTATATTACTGCGCGTAGATAACACTACGGCAGTCTGCTACATAAATCGCATGGGGGAACACAATTTCAACACTTGCATGATTTAGCAAAGACCATCTGGCAGTGGTGTGAGAAGCGCAATATCTGGTTATATGCTTCTTACATAAACACGCGCGATAATGTCGAAGCGGACGAAGAATCTCGAAAGCTTAATCTTGATATTGAATGGGAGCTTTCTCCTTGGGCCAACCAGATATTGATCTATTCGCTTCTCGCACCAATGCCAAATGCCAGAGATATATTTCATGGAAGAGGGATCCTGATGCAGAAACAATTGACGCTTTTACTGTTAATTGGAATACGTATTTGTTTTACGCATTCCCGCCCTTTTCTTTGATTTTAAAGTGTTTAAGAAAGATAATTAACGATAGAGCAACTGGAATTTTAGTATTTCCCTACTGGAAGGGACAGCCTTGGTATCTTTTACTTAAAGATTTACTAACTTCTGAGATTATATTTTTCACACCTAATAGAGATCTTCTCCACTCCCGTTTCAGATCATTCCACCCCTTGTACAAGAGCCTTACCCTGGGAGCAGCAATGCTCTCCGGCGCGCCTTCTTAAGACAAAATATCCCTCCAGTAGCTCTAGATCTTATGATTTCATCTATATCGTCAAACACTATGAAACAGTATAATGTATCTTTCAAATTATGGTGGCTGTTTTGTCAGAATAATAATCTAGATGTTTTTAATCCTTCTTGTTTTTCGATCATTAGTTTTCTGACAGAGCAATTTAATAACGGTTCGAGTTATGGCACTATTAACAGTCATCGTTCAGCGTTGTCGTTACTTTTAGGTAACAACATTGACGATAGAGTTAAAAGGTTGCTAAAAGGCATGTATAAGAAAAAACCGCAACGACCCACACACAGCTACTTGGGATCCACAGACTGTTTTGACTTTTACTTCGCAATGGGTACCCAACCGAAATATTAGTCTAGAAAAGCTGAGTAAGAAACTCGTGGTTCTATTGGCACTGTGCACAGCGCACAGAGTGCAAACATTGTCACTCATAAAAGTTACAAATGTTATAAATTGCTCTGACGGAATTAAAATAGGCATTACAGATATAATAAAAACATCGGCTGTTGGTAGGTAGCAACCGATATTATTCTTACCATTTTTCAAAGATAATCTAAATATTTGCCCGGCTACTACTTTGAAGGATTACCTTCACGTTACCAGAGATTTACGACCTATAAATACAGATTCTTTGTTGATTACGTTTAAAAAACCACACAAAAAGCCACCTCACAATCAATAAGTAGGTGGATAAAGCAAACTCTGGCGGAGAGCGGCGTGGACGTGAGCGTGTTCAGCGCGCACAGCACGCGGCACGCATCCACGTCCGCGGCGGCCTCCGCCGGCGTCGCTGTCGATGCTATCCGCAGGGCGGCTGGTTGGTCCAGCTCGTCTCAAGCGTTTGCGAAATTCTACAATCGCCCCATTGTAGATGAGGGACTATTCGCCAGATCTGTATATGCAGTGACGGGACATTAAATAAATAAAACAAATAACTAATACTTATCAGTTGATTCGTTTAATTTTTGCTCAGTATGTAATTGCTTTTTAAGTTTCAAAGTACTGTATTAGATTAGGTACACCTTACCAAACTGTATCTTTATTAATATTAAATAAACTTTTGTTCAAGGTAACTTCCTATATGAATGTTTCATTTACGTACTGTTATCTCTCTGAACATCTACCTGGTTAATATTATATCTTCGAATGAAATAACGAAATATAATGGATGATCAAACGAACTTCTCGAAGCGAAGTTCGATCACTATTATAAGAGTTATTTCATTCGAAGATATAATAACCCATCCCACCCATAGCCCCAAACAAAGAGTTAATTTAAATTGCTTCTCTAAAAGAATGACAAGTGCTGGATTGGAGTGGGGTCCACAGAATGCTGTGTGGCCAGCGCAAAAGTTTTAAAATCCCTAAATTTTAAATCTGTCTCTAAATACTGTGCGAAAGCTGCCTTGTAGGCTAAAAGGACTACCTGGTTAATATTATATCTTCGAATGAAATAACTCATATAATAGTGATCGAACTTCGCTTCGAGAAGTTCGTTTGATCATCTATTATATGTCCTTTTTACTGCAACAGTATCTTTATTAAATTATCGATAAATAGCCCTGGGCTAAATTGTTATCAAGAGCAAACTTATTATTTTTTCACTATTATTCTTAAAATAAAAACCATCTAAGGACATCCCATAGATGGAATTGGCGAGTTAGACAAAAATCGTTCTCTTTTCACGTGTATGTGAAGGTAATAGAATTTTTTTTTTCAAATTATAATTTTGCTGTTTTGTCGGCGTGATAACCAATGTAAAATTTCAACTTTGTAATATTAAGAAATTAAAAACGCGGATAGATGGACAAACCACATATTTATTCTATGGACAAAGAGTAGATGCCGTTGTCTTTCACGAAGGGGATACATTTAACAAAAAAGAGCAATGTATATTCTGACTCAATATTGCTTATTATATTTCTAGTTTCAAAAATACGTATAAATTTCATTTATTGCAGGAGGTAAAATAGTAATGGAGTATTCAAACTCAATACTCACTCTTTAAATAACATTTTTTTTATTTCAATTTTTAAAAAATTAATCTATACTTGAGGAGCTCCCAGAAAGCAATGTTAATGATAGTGCTGAGAAAACCTTTAATAATTTAAGTAATGTAAAAACTATTTAGTGCAGTATTCGGCAGTAATTTTTTTTTTGAAGATTTCATTTTTCCTGGCGCACATTTATTTTTCTTTTCTTTCCCTGACTTTTGATTATGTTCAATTTTAAAATTGATTTATTTGAAACATTGAATATTTCGGCAGTTCTTTAAAAGTGAATATTATGTGTTGATTTTGTTTGTGAACTTTGAAACTGAACGCTTTTGGTTTAGGTTTTAAGATACGTGAATGACATTTACGAAACCACACTTGTAACCTTGTTGGTAAAACCAACGTCATCTAGTTGTTTTGAATAAGTACTGTTTAGATTTGTTCATAGACGAAAGATTTCAGAAGGTACTGGTCAATGTACTATAAGAATGTACCTAATTTACGAGTACATCTGAAATGTTGATTTCTTTTCATGATATTGTTTTCGGAATCTAAGATCCTGATGACACCATACATTTTTTTGTATTTTTATAGGGTGCTGATATTTGAAACACACGATATAAGATTGTAAAAAAATATAAACTTTTTTGTTGATAAATAAAAATAATTTCTGTACTTTTTCCTTTGCTACACCGCTCCTTGCTAAATTTGAATTGCAATTTTAAAATTGCTAAATTTTAAATGTCAACGAAAAAAAAACTTGAAATGGTTGTCATAATTTCTTTTTCTTGAGATGATGGCTTGGCAAAGGAAAACTTCCCATAATTTTATTTATTAAGGTACCTTAATCCTATATTATAAATAGAAACCAAACCGATTTAAAAATATTCTGAAAATGTCAGACATAGCCTATTTAACCACCGCGTGTTTAATCGAAATTAGATGAAACTGCAAGAAGTCGCTGTGTCCGCGCAATACACTGATAGCACACATGGATGTTTTATGATTAGTATTAACAGATGTAAGCAATATAAATAGTCATGTTTTTCTAAAATAAATTAGATTCAACAATACATGAAAAGGACTCCTCTCGTCATCGCCATCAGCGGGAGTAATTTATGTGCATCTGAACCACCGCACAAAAGATTTTAAATTTAATAATACGTTACTTATTTTTTTAACCATTCACAATTTTTCCAATATAGTTAATAACCTCAAAGTGTCCTTTTAAACGGTGTCCATAACCTTATGGTGACTTTAAATAAGTTAGCGAAAA
This sequence comes from Aproaerema taeniolella, assembly GCA_949987775.1. Taxonomy (NCBI): domain Eukaryota; kingdom Metazoa; phylum Arthropoda; class Insecta; order Lepidoptera; family Gelechiidae; genus Aproaerema; species Aproaerema taeniolella. The sequence goes on from OX465243.1 coordinate 31,695,800, forward strand.
TCAAAGGATGTGACTCAGCATACTAAACTGAATAGCTTTCCCTAAGAGACGTCGGTCATAACTAAAAAATATAACCTCTCCATACAAATTGAGAGATCAGCCTTAGTATAAGAAAACAAATTATTTTTTAGGGAAAATTGTTAAATTTTTGTTCAAATGTTTCGCAAAGTAATTGAAAGTTACCCCATACAATGCAATACCTACTATAACCCGGTCCATGACCAACTAGTGTCTCTATGTAATAAGAGTGTAATAGTTATTTGTCAAACAGGCGTAGGTAAAAATAACCTCTAAAATTCAATTGCATAATGTTGCTCATACTTATTGTTCAGTGTGCAAGAGCATGTTCTGATCTGATTGACATTACTATTTTTACTTTTCCGCCCCTAACATGACCCACTGACCAGTTTTGAGGTTTGGACATGTTGCAAGACTGTGACATCTGCTTGATGTGTGTTGTGTTTTAATTATTTTCTTTATTTCTAAAGTGTTCTTATTTTATAGGAATTAGCCATAATGTCTCGAAAACCTTTTTTGCATATGTCAAGGCAAGGACAGTTAAAGCGAATTAAAAGAGAGATGACTCATGCTGATGTACATATTAGTACTGATAGTAACCACTCGGAAAAGGAAATTCAGTTTTCTTGCCAAGAAAGTGTACAGCCAGCTAATGAATTTGAAAATATCAACCAAAATTTCCAACCAAACCAAAATTCATTACCTTGTGATTCCAATTCACCTCCAACTCTAATCCAACAACCTTGTCCGTCTAACGACAATTATTGTAATTACAATGATATCATTGATGAAATTCCTCTATCAGATAGTGATCATGACAATGACAATGAAACAAGTGTAAATGATACATTTAAAACTAATTTAAGACATTGGGCTCTCAAATACCGAGTAACACATGTTGCCATTACTGCATTGCTGAGTATTTTAGGAAGTCATAGTTGTTTTGACTTGCCAGCAGATGCAAGATCCTTTTTGAAGACTCCAGTAAATGTTGTCACTCGAGTAGTTGAACCGGGTCAGTATTCACATATAGGTTTAGAGCAGAATTTGATAAAATTATTGAACTATGTTACTGAAAGTGTAAGTGAAATTATGATACTTAATAATATTGACGGAGTACCATTGTTCAAAAGCAGTGCGACTGAGTTCTGGCCTATTTAGGATGCAATCAAGTCAATGGTTTTTCCTATTGGTATTTATTGTGGTATTAAGAAGCCTAGCAGCTGTGAATCTTTTATGAACGAATTCGTGACTGAAGTAGTCAATTTGATTAATTCGGGTTTAAATGTTAGGGGTAAATTAATATAAGTTATAATTAAAGGTTTTATTTGTGATGCTCCTGCTAAGTCTTTTTTATTAGGAGTCAAAGGACACACTGGTTATTATTCTTGCACAAGATGCAAAATATCCGGTGCTTATTTACAAAATCGCATGACATTTCCTGAATGTGATGAACTACCAAGAACTCATGAAGAGTTTCTTCAGTTGGATGATGAAGATTTTCACAGATCCAAAACTCCATTAACTGAAATTCCAGGTATTAATTTTATCAAAGGATTCCCATTAGATTATATGCATCTTGTTTGCCTTGGAGTAATGCGCAGTCTTATTTATTTATGGATGTTTGGACCAGTACCATTAAAATTACCTAGACGGATTCTAAATAATATGAGCACTGATCTTACTTCTCTTGCTGGACATATGCCATCAGAGTTTAATAGGAAACCGCGTTCCTTAGAAGACGTTCGGAGGTGGAAAGCAACAGAATTTCGGCAATTTCTTCTATACACAGGACCGATAGTACTTTCTAAATTAAAATCTGAATATTTATCATATTACAACAATTTTCTTAGCCTTACTGTTTCTATCAGTATATTATTAAATCCTGAATATTTTTTGGAATATAACAGTTATGCCAAAAATATCTTGATAGATTTTGTCAAATCCTTCATAAATTTATATGGCCCGCAATATGCAACTTATAATTAACATGGTCTCACACATCTTAGTGATGATGTATTTGAATTTGGGGCACTTGATTCCTGTTCTGCCTTCCTATTTGAAAATGTTTTGCAGGTTTTCAAAAAGAACATCAGAAAAGGGGACAAACCTCTTTAGCAAATTATTAAAAGATTTGGAGAATTAGCCAATGCAAACTTTTGGACCAAAAATATTTCCCCGTGTGGTTCTATTTTCCCAAATTACTCTAAGTCTCACTTATCAGACTTGCTTTTGCCAGGTTGTGATAAATTTCAACAATTCAGGTCACTAAAATTTAATTCATTTGATATAAGTACAGTACATCCAAACTGTTATTGTGTTTTAAAAGATGGTAGTATCGTAACAGTGTGCAATATTGTATTTTCCAATAATATACAAGGTATGGTTATATTTTGCCAAGAGTTTGCAACTGAAGAAAACTTCTTTGCTGCACCGTTAATAGAAAGTTCAGATATAGGAATTCATGTAGTAAAAAATAAATCAATGCTTTGTGAAAAACCAGTTAATGACATTGCTGGTAAAGTCATACTTCTTCCTTTCCAAGACCATTACGTTGCTTTTAAAATGCTTCATACATAGCTGCAGACTTCAAATTCCTTCCTATTTATCCTATCCTTCCATAATAAGTATAACCCATCCTTTTTTCATTCCTTTGGTTCCTAAACAGATGATTATTATATAGGTATGTATGATTTCGGATTTCGGGGAGATATTCACATTACCTGATCATGTAATTTTTTTTACATGTAGTAATGATAAATTAATTTTCAGATTTTGCATCATGAGTCATGATTTTGTAATCGTCACATTTGTGGAAGAAGATGATTTTCAGATTAATTTTCAGATTTTGCATCATGAGTCATGATTTTGTAATCGTCACATTTGTGGAAGAAGATGATGCTCCAGCCATTGTTGCTTCAAATTGGATAATAAATAAAAATACTTGTGTGTACGCAGTGAGGAGACAAAGAACAAACTTTTGAAAAAGATGGTTGAACCTGAAGCTACATGGCCACGATATGATGTAAGAATTCTTAAAAGTTATGGTGAGTAATTTAATTTCTTTACAAACTGTGTTGCGTTTTATATCTGAAAAATCCTCTGATAACTATTTTTTATGTGTCAATCAATATTATTTCAAAATGATATGCACATTTGCACAAAGCCAGGCTACACATGTGAAACTACAATTTTTCTTTCAGAAACTTATGGTGAAGCTCGATTACATCTGAAAAAAGCCGAAGAAACTTCCAATTTGGAATCAGACGATGAAGTGCGAAAAAGAAAAAGAAAGATAAACAAAGTTTATTTGCCTGGAGATTCAAGTTCATCCAATTCGAAGATCCCCAATTTCGGATGAAGAACACCCAATTTTGAAGATCCTACAGCAGAGAAAAAATTCAAAAAAAATAAATGACGGTTTAAATTACCCAACTCCTCCTAAAAAAGGCAACTATGTGTCTGCAGCGGGCAGCAGCAGCAGACAGCAGCAGCAAGCAGCACAAGCTAGCAGCACTACTGGTACATATATTTCTATGGAATATGGTTTGTTTATTTTAAGTCTTTTCTGTATTTTCTGTCTCCATGTTTTTAATGTGTGCAGTGAAAGAAAATTCAGCTGTGTAGATGTCATCATCGCATCCTGTTCTAATAAAAATACTGAAAAAACTCAAGCAGATATTGTAGATGTTTCAATTGAGAATTTTCATCCTAATGAAGCTGTAATCACTCCAGCTGGTAAATATGTCAATTTTTTTTATGTATTACTAATGAGGCGTATTACTAATACGGCTGACAGCCATTAATTTCATGATATTTTTATGTTACATGCACTTCTAAACAACAGATGCGGCAATTGAAACACAAGAAGCAAAAATTTCAAATGAAGCAAAAATGGATGCGAACTATCCAATCATTATTATACCTAGTTTCAGCCAGGAAAATCAATATGTATCAGACTACAACACAGATACATCTAAAAGTGGAAACTTTGTACAAATGAGATCTAAAGAAACAAAGAAATCTGAGCTCCGTGCTAGGGAGCATGTTAATAACAGCCAATCTGGTAAGGGATTTTTTTTAACCACCAACCTGTTTGGTAGTTTTCTTCAAATCTTCCATCTCTTTCTTGCCTCTCTCTCTTGCAATTTAGCCGCCACCATGTAACGTGCTTGCTCTGAATAATTTCAGATTAAAAATAGTGTTTAGGTGTAAAAACCAACAATAAACGTTTTAGTGTGTGAACCAGTGTTGTTTATTTACAGTCCACCGCAATATCAAACATTATTTTTGGCCCATCGAGCCTTAAAAAGTGAAAATTGCTAGTGACGCCGCGTGGTGGCCGGCAGTGACATTGGACAATTCCAACTTCTCAGCAAAACAGTGTGCAGTGTTTTATATCTACTATACATTAACAAAACTCAACGTGCTAGGCGAACACGCCACATTCAAAGATTATTCTCTAGATAAATTACAGAAGATATCAAAAATCATCGATCGTGTTTGTGAATCTACCAATCCTACCATTCCTACCAAAAATAACTACCAACGCGCACAAGCCACGCCACAACTTTTGCTTCGATTCAACAAACGAATACGACTTTATCCTGTGTTTCGAGCTTTCAGCTCATGTTTTAGTCGTTATACAATACTACGAATTCGCTTCAATATCGAGAAATTGTAAAATAACCAATCTACCTCGGGGCGTCACTCGAGATGGCGGAGCCCGACCTAAAAGTGCAACGCAGCGTCGTCAAAGGAAAGCTAACTAGAATAATAAACTTTGTGACGGAGTTTGACCCAGAAACTGGAAACTTGTACGAGTTACAGGCACGGAAAAAGGAATTGGACAGGATTTTTGAACAATTTGAGGGGATACAAGACAACATGGAGATGATTGATCAACGTGATGAACAGAAAATGCTGTTGCATGAACAGGAGCGTACCACCTTCGAAAACAAATACTACAGTGTAAAAGCCCAAATTGAGACCCACTGGTCTGGGCCCGTACAGCCGGTGCAAAACAATACTAGTTACGACGCAAACAATTCCATACTCAAAAAACCAAGAGTCAAGCTGCCGCAGCTGGAACTTCCAAAGTTTGACGGAGATATTCGGCACTGGCCAGCGTTTAAGAACATCTTCATGGCGTCAGTGGACGGCACTGACCTTCCAGTGGTCAGCAAGCTGCAGTATCTAAAATCAGCCCTCACTGGAGAAGCTGCAGGTCTAATTTCTTCTCTGCTTATCACTGAGGACAACTACACTAGGGCGCTCGGCATCCTAACCAAGAGGTATGAAAACAAAACAATTATAGTGAATTTTCATCTAAAAGCCATTACAAACTTTTCGACAATAACTAGATTTAATCTCAAAGATTTTCTAGTGACCCTACAACAAAGCTTAGACTCATTAAAAGCAATTGATTTACCAGTGGACAGCTGGGATGCCTTACTAGTGTTCCTAATTTCACAAAAGTTGGACAATTCATTGCGAGCTGCATGGGAGTTAAACCGTAAAGAAAATACTATTGCCACAATGTCTGAATTACTTGAGTTTCTTAATTCTCGCAGAACTGCTTTTGAATTGTTAAACACTGATAGATCAAGTGATAAATCAGCTTTAAGAACCTCTCATGCTGCCTCTGCCAGCTACAAAACAAATTGTATACTGTGTCAGAACCAACATTCATTACATAAATGTCCTAATTATCTGGAATTGTCAGTAAATGACCGCATAAAACTTATCAAAGCTAAATCTTTGTGTTTTAACTGTTTACAGCCATTCCAAACTCAACACAAGTGTTCTAAATTCAAGTGCCAAACATGTCGTGGTAGGCACCACACAAGCATACATATTGACCGTCAGGTTAGTAATTTGTCTACTGAGCTGCCTATTTTTGAAAATCATGCAAGTGCTAATCATGCTATCAATGCTGCTAGTGACCCCTCATATACTACAACCACAACCATAGCTACACCTAACTCTACTGCAAACGTAAATAACACTGTGCAATCACATACTGTTCACTCTCAACCGCAACAACATGCGTCTCAGCCACAACAACAATGTCCTACAGTGCTTATATCAAATACTAATAATCGACACCAAATATTGCTATCCACAGCTATTGTGAAGATTCGCAACGCGCAAGGAACCTGGGTCAACGCGCGTGCTCTTTTGGATGCTGGCAGCGAAGTCAACATTGTGACTCACAGAATGGCCACTGCACTGCAGCTTGACCTGGCCCTAGATGCCTGTACCATTCAAGGGATAGGAAATAGCCGAAACCAAACCCATGTTAGTATGAAAGCTGAAATTTCTTCCCGTTATAATGACTACAACTCACAATTAACATTCACAGTGATGGACAATATTGCTGTCCCACTACCACATAACTATATACCTACTCACACATGGCAAATACCTACCAAGCAAGCTCAAGCACTAGCTGATCCTACATTTTTCATTCCAAGCTCAATTGATCTACTCATTGGTGCTGAACTGTTTTACTCAATTTTACTAACAGGGCGCATTAAGCTTGGGGCGCACCTACCTTTCCTAATTGAAACAACATTTGGATGGGTTGTCTCTGGCTCATTCACTCCTGACACTTATCAGCTCACTTCCAACAGCATCACTCATGTTAGCATGCATCTAGCTTCTGCAACAGCCTCCGATAACATACTACAGACTTTCTGGAATCAAGAAGAATTACCCCCTAAAAAGTTACTATCACCTGAGGATAAATACTGTGAAAACTTATACAAGTCAACTACTACACATGACAGCACAGGCAAATACCTTGTCAATCTGCCAGTTCAATCGGGGAAACTTGAAGAATTAGGTAACTCATTCAACATTGCTTATCACTGCCTACTCAAGTTAGAGTCCAGACTTAGTAAAGATTCAGAACTTTACACTCAATACAGAGCTTTCATAAAAGAGTTCATTGACCTTGGTCATGCTCACTACATTTCAAAATTTTCATCTGATGATAAAAATGCTTACTATATGCCTCATTTACCTGTGATTCGACCTGATAGTGTTTCTACTAAATTGCGCACAGTTTTCAATGCTAGTGCTAAAACATCCAGTGGCTTATCACTCAATGATGTGCTATATGAAGGTCCCAACATATACAACGACATTTTCGATATCATATTTAGATTCAGGCTTTATAAATATGCATTTTCTTGTGACATTATTAAAATGTTCCGCAATATATGGATTAACCCCCATCAAACGTCACTGCAAAGAGTATTGTGGAGAGATTCAAAGCATGAGCCTCTCAAATGCTTAGAATTAGATACTGTTACTTATGGTACCAAAAGTGCACCTTATCTCGCTTGCCGCACTATGCTTGACCTAGCTGAAACTCATGAGAACACTCACAAACTAGCTTCAGACTGTATTAAATCCAGTTCTTATATGGATGACTATCTATGTGGTTCTCAGTCCGTAGATCACTGTATTCAGTTATGTTCTGAGCTCATTTCACTGCTAGGGAAGGCCGGTTTCGAGTTACACAAGTGGGCTGCTAACCATCCTAACATATATTCACATGTTTTACAAACGAGTCATAGTGAAAATAATTCATATGAATTCACATGGCCACAGTCTGTGAAAACTCTAGGCCTACAGTGGTTACCCAATCTAGACATTCTTAAAATTTCAATTCCTGAATATGAGAACAAGAACACTACATACACTGAAAGAGACATTTTATCTCAAATTGCTCAGATATTTGATCCTATAGGTATAATGGCACCTACCACAATTTTAGCTAAAATATTAATGCAAGATATATGGAAACAAAACATTGATTGGGACTCTACACTTCCACAAGACTTACTACAAATATGGCAAAAGTTTAGGTCTGAATTACACGCTCTAAAGACAATATCTATTCCTAGGTATTATTTCGCTGATATACCTACACTTATTATTTTATTAGGCTTTAGTGACGCCTCACACAAAGCTTATGGTGCTTGCCTGTATTTAAGAGCATCTTACCCTAACAAAGAGCCTACATGCACACTTGTGACTGCCAAGTCCAAGGTTTCACCTATCAGAAGACAACAGTCTATCCCTAGGCTGGAATTGTGTGGAGCCCAGCTTCTATCAAAGTTGGTCAACCGATTCACTGATGCTGCTACTAACAAAATTAATATTCACAAAATTTATTTATTTACAGACTCAACTATTGTGTTAAGCTGGATAAAGTCACCATACAAACACAAGCACGACACATATGTCACACATCGGCTTATGAACATCATCGACACTACCTGCAGTGAACACTGGTACTACATAAACACCAAACAGAACCCAGCCGACTTAATCACGCGTGGAGTCATGCCTACGGTACTACCATCGTCCACACTGTGGTGGCAAGGTCCTGCCTGGCTGACACAAGATCCTACTCTGTGGCCTATCACTATACAGTGTGTTGACACACAACAGAACACAGAAACAGTAAATACTCAGGCTCTGGATTCGCCAGTTACTAAAGTCGTGAATTTATGTACAAACTTATGCGTAAATTATTCTAATTTTTATCAGCACTTTTGTAAAAGCTCTAACTTTCCCAATTTGACTAGAACATTTGCTTATGTGTTCAGATTCATTCACAATCTAAAAAATAAAAATATTAAACATACTTCTAATTTATCTCTACCAGAACTTGAACAAGCACATAACTTTATAATACATACAGCACAACACATGTCATTCTCTAAAGAAATACATGAACTACAAAATATTAAAAATCACTCTAACACTCAAACATCTTACAGAAACCTACAACGATTATATACATTCACTTCTAGCCCACTCAAAAAATTAAATCCTTTCCTAGACGACAATCAAACACTCAGAGTGGGAGGTCGCATTCAGCATTCTAACATACCATTCAATCAAGCACACCCTATTATACTACCAAGCAAAGATCACATTACTACTCTTATCATACGTCACTTCCATCTCAAACTGTTACACTCTGGGATTCAGAACACTCTATATAACATACGACTCACATACTGGCCTATCAATGGCAGACAAGAGGTCAAAAAGTGCATTCATTCATGTGTTAGATGTATCAGGTACAGAGGTCAAGTCTGTGGTCAACAAATGTCAAGCTTGCCAGCACCCAGGGTAACACTTAGTCGTGCTTTCACCCATGTAGGGATTGATTTTAGTGGCGCCATAGCCCTTAGAAGTTCTATGTCCAGGAACTGTAAATATTCAAAAGGTTACATATGTTTGTTTGTGTGCCTGGCTACCCGAGCAATTCACTTAGAATTAGTAACTGATTTAAGTTCTCAGGCTTTCTTATGTGCCTTAAAAAGGTTTATGTCTAGAAGAGGCATTCCTAAGTGTCTGTATTCAGATAATGCTACAAATTTTAAAGGTTCTAAGACCGAACTTCATGATTTATACAAGATGTTCAAAAATGAGAAATGTTATAGTGAAATAATAGATTTTTGTACCACAACTTGCATTGAATTCAAATTTACTGTTCCTTTAGCAAGCCACATGGGCGGAATTTATGAAGCAGGTATAAAATCTGTTAAATCACTACTTAAAAAGTTTCTATTTAGCACTAAGCTAACTTACGAATTTTTGTATACTGTTTTGGTTCAGATTGAAGGGATTCTAAACTCCAGACCCTTGTATCCAATTACTGATTTGCCTAATGATATTACTTGTCTAACTCCTGCGCATTTTATTATAGGTACAGCCTTGACTGACTTACCTGAATCTAATTTGTTGGATTTGAATGAGTCTAGACTTAGTATTTACAACAAAATAATGTTAATAAAACAAAGATTCTGGAAGCAATTCTACTCTAACTACTTGTCTGAATTACAAACTAGAAACAAATGGTTAAAAGTACAGAGTAATCTAAAATGTGGTGATTTGGTTTTAATAAAAGATGAGGCTACTCCTCCAACCTTTTGGCCTCTGGGCAGAATTGTTTCTACGAATTTAAACAAATCTGATGGTCTTGTCAGATCTGTGGTCGTACGCACCTCTAAAGGTGAATACACCAGACCTATCCATAAGCTTATTTTGCTACCAATTAAAACATAGCTTCTAATATAATTTTAGTTTATTATAGCTAGGTACTAAGTGCTGCTTTTACAAGCATTTAATTATTTCGGTATTTTCAGTCTTCCTACTTATTACTGTGTTGAATAAATAGGTAAGAGTTACTATTCAATTTTATTATCAAATTATCTGTGCTATTTTTATTATTAAAAGCTATCATCAGTTAGCTCTGTTTAGTATTGTGTAATAATAATAATAATAGTATTGTGTTCAGTTCCATTGTCAATTGATTGTATTAAAAAGACTAATAATAGTATTGTCAATTGATTGTATTAAAAATACTAATACTTATCTAAATTAAAAAAAAAAAAACTTTATACTAAGCTATTTGTCACACATTATTTAACTTAACTGTTATTTAGTTCTGCTACATTTTTACTTATGTACTAAGGTAGGTTCTATATACTACTTAATTAAAACTCAAGACTCTTCAAGTCAACCTTTATTTTTGTTTAAACTTAGATTAAGGCGACTACAGGACCTAAATTACGATTTTATGATGCGTAGATAAGCATGACGCAATGCATTAAATCGGAGAAAAAAAATACTACGGTAATATTCAGGACATAAACTAGATAAGATTCTGGCTGAAAACATGATTCAGCACTTTTGGTTCGATAGAAAAAGCTCACAAAGTCACCTCTAAATACCCAATATTGTGTATCTTTTAAGCTGTAAAAACGACAGTATAATGCACACAGGAACTTGAATTTGCTATCAAAATGTTCGTGATTGAATACTCTAGATAAGATTCTAACGCATTTTTCGATTTAAGCTGTTACCTTTCCATAAATCTCATTTTTCTAACTTTCGAACATATTTTTACGCACGCACACTATCATAGTCTATGTGTGCTTGCGTAAACTTCGTGTATCGACACTGTCCGCATTGCCGGCCCAGGCCTGTTGAGAGACGGATGTGTCGCGCGTTTGCGGTTCGTTTTGACATTACGTAATTCGTGGTTTTCAACCAAGTTTTGTATATTTGTAATTAAATATTATATCGTTTACTTATTTTTTTATTAAAGTACAAGTGTAAATATTAGTAGTAGATTTATTAGTAGATTTAAGTTTGTTTTTGATTTGTAACTATTTTGACATTGTAAAAATAAATAATGGGGAACCGAAATAAAAGAGTAAAACGCAAAAAAACAAATTCACACAGAGCTAACGCTAAACATTTGGTTGAATTAAATAGATAAGTACATTAAAAAAATCATTTTATTTGAAGATTATATTATTTTTTACTATTTGGTATTAGATACCTAATACAGGTTCATGTTTTTGACAACGTCGTGATAGTCACGTTAGCTCAGGAAAATCTGTTGTAGACTCCTAAGAAATGCTTCCGAGTTCGATCCTTGTAAAGTACCTAATTGTTGATTTTTTATGTCGTAATGTCTTTTTCATGTTTTCTTTTTATCTAAAATATATTTTTAGGAAACGGAAACTAGAAATCGCCGAGGAAGTTATTTCCGACACGTTAGTAACTTAGTATTTAGCTTCTAATAATATTTCTAAGCTTCTCACATTAGTTTATAATGGACACATTACATTACATTAGAATCATTAATAAAATAACTACATCGCAATTTCATTTTATAATGGACACATTACATTTATAGAATCACTAGCTTTCCGCCCGCGGCTCCGCCCGCGTGGACTACAGGTTATATCGTGCCCAACTGTGGGATAAAATGTAGTCTATGTCCTTTCCCAGGCTCTAATCTATCTCTGTAGGTACCAAATTTCATCAAAATCGGTTTAGTAATTTAGGCGTGAAAGACGGACAGACAGACAGACGGACAGAGTTTATAATATTAAATAGTATGGATTAATAAAATAAAAATAGTTATCGTAATGTCATGATTTATATGAGTCGTAATAAGACCCGGTTTTTTGGCACAAAGGTCAACTGTACAGCTAGCCGAATGGTGCGAGGTATGGTTTGCAAATTGAGAGAATCGGGTTCAAACCCACCTGTAGTTTTATCGTAACGACTTTTTTATATTTTCATGATATAATTATCGTTGTATAATTTAACAATTTTGTCAGTATAGACAAAATAGTTAGGTATATATAGGTAGTATAGTTTGTCAGAATTTTGCCATAATCATTTTTTAGACTGTCGTCCGAGATGCCATTTTCGCATCGATCTTATTTTTTTAAAAGACTGTAATAATAATATGCGCATTTGATAGGTGTCTCCAAACATCTTTGTCTGCCGCGCCAAGTAGGAAGCTTTCTGGGAGTTACGTCACCTTGAAAAGTGCAAAAAATGACAAAAAATAATCGATCTTATTTTTGAGAAATTCTTACGTAGGATCATTTATGGCATCGTTATTGACACTGTCGACCAAATTCCAGACAATTGGCAGGAAGCGTTTACAAAAGCAGACAACTTTTGTAGGTGAGATTTTGTCCTAAAAATGATCAATCTTATTTTTGCACGAAACTACATTCAGATGATGGGGCAGGTCTCACACCATTATAAAAACCATGTCTGCCTCGGATTTCAGGAAGCCTTTGCGAAAGCAGACAATTTAAATACGGCGTGGCGGTGCCAGAACACGCGTACTGTACCTGTTAGCCGCGATGGTTTTACGAGGAAATTTCCGGGATAAAAGGTTCCTATGTACTTTTCCAGACTTGTATTATAACCAGACAGAGTTATATTATCTTTATGCCAAATTTCATTCAGATCCGTTTAGCCGTTCGGGCGTTATTGAGTAACAAACTTTCCTATTTCGGTATGATGGAAAATAAGTATTGCGCAACAAGTACTGTTTAAAATAATTATAAGACATTATTAACATTGACCTGTTATTTTGGTCAACATCAATATTAACATTGATCATGGGTGGATCTTAAAAGACGACTTTTACTATCCTCTGTAGTTTCAAGGGGAATGTATGCCGTCTAGTTTCGAGGAAATCCAACTCTATCAAGAATTCGATTCTGTTGATGATTATATAATTCGACAATCTTTTTCGGATGAATCTGATATATTTGATTCGGATTAGGTTTTTGTTTTATGTTTTGATTACTTTTTAATAAGCTGATCTTCAAAAGAAATCTTATCAAAACATTTTCAACAATTTTTGTAAAATCCATGACTGAGAAATAACATTTTATAGCAATATATTATTAGTTATTTTGACTATTTAGTTAATTTTCCACAACTTTGTGGAGGTGGTAATTATAAAGTGTTATTCCTCGACTGTACATCATTTTATTGTTTTTATTGTCAAAGAATAAAATCGTGTGTTACTTTAATTAGAATCGCGGTTGTCGATTAAGGCCATGTCCCTATTAGGCTCACATTGAGCAACTGACGGTCCGCCTCCCAATATATATTTTAAAGTGCCGAACTGCATACAGTACGCGCTGTATGGACACTTCATTTAAATATAATATAGGGAGGCAGACAGTCAGCCGGATCACTATGATGTAGGTAATATAACTTTAGATAATAATTGAGTTCTGTGATGATAATGATGTGATTTAGTATTAGTATGTAACGGTCGTACCTACTGAAACCATACTGTAATTGAAAAAAAAAACAATAACCTAGATATTAAGTGATTAATGTGATTATGCATGTAAGACGATAATCTTTTAAAAAGAATAAATCGATAATATTTATGGAAAAACATATTTGATTTTCTATTTACTCGGAAACCCTTATACTGGAATTAAGACATTATTTTAATTTAGGTTCAAAAAATACTGGCCAACAGGTCAATGTTAATAATGTCTTATAATTATTTTATACAGTACTTGTTGCGCAGTACTTATTTTCCATCATACCGAAATAGGAAAGTTTGGAGGGGCAGATGTTTGTTACTCAATAACGCCAGAACGGCTAAACGGATCCGAATGAAATTCGGCATAGAGATAATATAACTCTATTAGACTATAATACAAGTCTGGAAAAGTACATAGGAACCTTTTATCCCGGAAATTTCCTCGTAAAACCATCGCGGCTAACAGTATTTAAATTGACTGCTTTCGCAAAGGCTTCCTGAAATCCGAGGAAGACATGGTTTTTATAATGGTGTGAGACCTGCCCCATCATCTGAATAAGATTGATAATTTTTTAGGTCAAAATCTCACCTACAAAAGTTGTCTGTTTTTGTAAACGCTTCCTACCAATTGTCTAGAATTTGGTCTACAGTGTCAATAACGATGCCATAAATGATCCAACGTAAGAATTTCTCAAAAATAAGATCGATTATTTTTTGTCATTTTTTGCACTTTTCAAGGTGACGTAACTTCCAGAAAGCTTCCTACTTGGCGCGGCAGACAAAGATATTTGGAGACACCTATCAAGTGCGCATATTATTACAGTCTTTTAAAAAAATAAGATCGATGCGAAAATGGCATCTCGGACGACGGTCTATACTAGTTAGATAACGAGTCCCCTATGCTATCTTGGTATAAAAATAGGAGTGAAAGAATGCATTGGTAGGTCATACATTTTTCACTGACGATTGATACAATAGGTACGTTAGTACTATTATTTATTCTGTGCAATAGGTACGTAGTCAAAATTTTCGACGAGATAAATAAATGTTGTTTTAATTCAATATCATGCATCTTTCGAATTCACCCAAATCTATAACAAAGCATAATATAATTATTTATTGTATTTTATGACTGGTAAGTTTCCACACTAGATGCTAGTATTGAAGTTTACGGTTAGATGTGGTGTGTCATGAGATGCTAGTACTGAAGTTTACGGTCAGATGTCACTACTCAATGTTGGTGGTGTCATGAGATGCTAGTACTGAAGTTTGCCGTTAGATGGCAATATTCTTTGTTGCTTGTGTGCGTGCGACCGTTTCCTATGTGTGCTGCCTTTTGCTCAAGGACGATCGGGTGCTGTAGTCGCCTTAAGCTTCACTTTTTAAAAAAAGGCGGAGAATGTTTGGTAGTTTTCTTCAAATCTTCCATCTCTTTCTTGCCTCTCTCTCTTGCAATTTAGCCGCCACCATGTAACGTGCTTGCTCTGAATAATTTCAGATTAAAAATAGTGTTTAGGTGTAAAAACCAACAATAAACGTTTTAGTGTGTGAACCAGTGTTGTTTATTTACAGTCCACCGCAATATCAAACACAACCCAAAAAATCGTTGTGGCTGTTTTTTCATTTATCCGTCACGTTTTGCTTTCGCAAACTTTGTATATATTGATGTCAAACTGTTTTACGTAATCGATTCGTTGTAATAATCGATAGTTGTATCATATTGCAAATTTTGATAGGTTATCTGATTCTGATGTAGTTTTTATATTTGAACAGGATGGATTACATCTAAGCAATTTGCTGTACAGCAAAGTCACTTGATTCAAGTTGTGACTGACTTATCTGTTTAAGTGGCCGAACTAAATAGAAAAGTGGATTTACTTTTGGGGCGGTCAGCTGAAACATCTACAAATAACAATCCAGCCATTTCAGAGTTATTAGCAAGTCTCCCAGTGAAGCATGATGCAAGCTTTGGTTATTTTAATGAACAATTAAAGATAAATCAAAACAAACAGGCAATTGTATGTACCTAGACAGTAAAATATACTTATGTACATTATTATGTTATATTATTTTATTGTTAGATAATTGATTAAAAACTTTTTCAGATGTCATTTTTGGCTGGTATCGGTGGCAGAACTTACAACTAATGTGTTGAGACGAGTATTGCTCTTACAACTAATGTGTTGAGACGAGTATTGCTCGATAACGTAGCAGAATTGTACTCCTTGACAGGAAAGGCAATGAAAAATTCCAAAAAGAAGTCATTTATACAGACAGAAACTTATCAATTGATCCTCCGTAAGTATACTTAATATATTATTACCAACCACCCATATACACCTTCGTATTATTCCTTTCATTGCTTGTTTTTGTATATGTACTAAACCATTTATAATCTTTCAGAAATCAGCAAAAATGTTGACAAGGATATCACAGAAAATGACCTAAATGGAATGATAAGTGATTGGCTGAATCAAGCCAAAGCATGGACCAATAAACAATAGGACTGACAATCGCCATACTAAATGGCGTAGCGCGGAAAAAGCTCAAAATGCCGTATTAAACCTAGATGGCGCACCGAATTGATCGGGATATAGGTTTCTTAAGTTTTCCGCCAGGTTCGCTCCCGCCGCTTAAGGATTTGCTATAAACGTCAAGTATACCAGTTGTTGTAGTAGTTCTAAAGGAAACAAGTAGATGGCGTTAAAAAAAATCAGAGATTAAATCGGATACCGATCGTGGCGTCTCCGTCGATTCCGTCATATCCCGGGCGCGGGCGCCGCAGTATCTGAGTAGATAGCTACCTACTATTTCGCCACGCTCCGTCAAGCCCCGCGGTAAAAGCTAAGATGCTGGAACGAAATTTCTTCCTATTCGTAAGAAAAAACTACCAACCAAATGCATGAATGCAACCATTCTGGTATCGAATGCGAAACCGCAAAGCTTGACGGAGCGCGTCCACGATATAGTAGCGAGATTAAGCGGGAAAAAATGAGTAGGGTTCCAGAAATTGGATTAAAGCAAGCCATTCGGTATGGTTATCGAGACACGCGGTAGCGAGTCAAAGCCAAGTTCAAGAAACTGGCGAGCAGCACCGTGTCTAATTTAACACGAACCATTTGGAGCCACATTTGACCCCCTCATAACTCAAATACTATTGCACATAAACATGTCAAATTTGAATCATATATTGGGACCCGCGAGATTAATATGTGCTCCAAATTTCATAAACACACCTCTAATGGTTATTTAGATACGTCCAAAAATCGTAATTTTTATCACTGTCCCATAGATCAAAACTATATCCCAGTTCCAGATGACCTAGAAAGTTCAAATTTGGCATCCAGATAGGTAGTTGGGTGAATACAAAGGAATAAATCAGAAACTAGTAATTTTTTGTCTTTTTATTTTAATTTTTCAGTTATTCTAATAGAAACACTTACTTATATTTCCTGAAATGTAAGAATAAGCAATTAAAATTGATGACAGCTGGTCTTGATAAGACCTACCAATTATTCATGTACTAAAAGTAATGATATCCCATCAAAAACATAAATATGAAATGAGAGACAAGTTCAATATTATGATAATATCACTTGGTTGTTGACTTCAACGACAAAAGAAGTGAGATCTAAATGGGTGCCAAGTTAAAAAATAAATAAAAATAAAATAAATTTATTTTCAACATGCTTAATAGCTAATGTTACATAGTGGTTATACCTCCTTGTAAGCTGTTAAGCCTGTGTTAGGAGGAACCGCTCTTCCATACTTATATCTGCTATTTTAGACATTCATATGTTATAGGTATGTTGTAAATAAAAACAAATTTAACACTACTTCCTTATCTAATCTAGCATATTTAACTTACATTAAACTAACAATAACACCTTCGCACACGAAAAAGATGCTTGATTATGTGAATGAATGAATGTGTGTGTTTGTGAATGTGTTGATGATGTTGTTTTGTTATTATTATTAATTTGTTTTGTTTTTATTTTATTCAAGTACACCTTTATTATATTTACTTACCTGGTAAGCAACCAAGTTTTAAACTATATGTTCCAGTAAGGACTCTGTTTCATGATAACTTTTAAGCTGCATCCATTTAACTAAAAGTTTTTTGCATTCTCTATAGCTTTTGTCGTATATACAGGGTGGTCCAAAAGGCGACGTCAGAGATTTTTTTTTAGATTCATCACCCCTGTGTCAATCCGAAAATACCTCATGTATGTTCCGCGATTTTTTGTAGTTTAGAAGTTATGATTTTTTGAAAGTGTTTTTGGAATTTTCTACCAGCGCTACTTTAAAAAATCATAACTTATTTAATTTTAAGAATTTTCAACTTTTTTGTGCAGCATTATCACCTTGAATCACCCTTTCGTGTGATAAATCAACTATGCCACAGTCTTCATCATAAGTTATCAAAATAACGGTCAAATTTAAAATTTTTGGCTTGCTATGAACAGAGGATAATTTTCAAAAATCTTTTAAAAATACTAAATGGTAAGGTCGTAGATGTGGTCGACGATGGAGTTAACCAGAAAATGCCAATTATGACACTGGTACTCCCACACACCGGCGGAACAACAAGAAACAGCAAGTGTTTGGCGTCAGACTTCGGTAGGAGTCGTCGCGAACCAGACGGCCATTCACAGAGCCTACCACACCGCATGAGACCATAGGACGCCACCTCAGATTCAAAACAAAACTGAGGTATCGTTGCCTTAGATGTAGGGCACTAGAAGGCAGGTCTCATTTGTGTTTCCTTAGTCGCCTCTTAAGAGATGGGTGGTGTTAACTGAACAACAGGATCAGAGGTACGAATACGTATGTATGTATCAAGAGTCAGTAGGATCAGAGGTACGAATGCGTATGTATGTATTTAAATCGTTTAATGTATGTTTGTATGTATTTCATTGTGATCTTGACTTGTTTTAAGTGACATCCTGAATGCCCTATAAAATAAAGATTTTCCTATTCTATTCTATTCTATTCAACTTCCCCAAGGAACATAGGTCAAAATACGAAAAAAATGTTTGATCTCCCATACAAAATGCGCTATATGCTGATGAAGTTTGTATGGGAACTCAAAATATTTTTTTCGTATTTTGACCTATGTTCCTTGGGAAAGTTGTTCAGTTTCATGGACTGATTAACCACCCGAGAGGTTGAAAGAGAGATACGTAAAGCCCTGTATAATAACTTTAAATTCAATTTCTTCTTATAACTTAGGATAATATATTGAAGCCTAAGGTCTGACTAGTTTTCATTTAAGAATTATATTATAACCTTCGCAAGTTCTAAAACTGTAAGTTGTTATAGAAGCTAGCCATCGAACATAGGGCTCTTCCATTGCAGTTTTAGTAGGTACTTAATAATAATTCGTATAAGAGATCAAGCCAAGTCAAACTTTAGGCTTTAGTATATTATCCTAAGTTATAAGAAGAAATGATATGTAAAGTTGTTATAAAATATTTTATATTGTTATAAATAAATGACAAGACAGATCATTGAGCTTGGCACCCATTTAGATCTCACAACCAAGGAAATATATCATAATATTGAACTTGGTTCTCATTTCACATTTATGTTTTCCATGGGATATACAGGTTAAAAAAGAACATCCTAGCTTTATTGAAAATCCTGAACCATTATCACTTACTGAACACTTTTTTGTTTTTTTCTAAACGTAGACACCACTCGGGCGCACCCCCCGAGCGCTACCCGCACCCCTCGCGTGTCTGTGTAGGAGTAATGTCTACGTTTAGGCAAAAAATAAACTAAGTATGTATTCCCATTGAAAAAATACTTAATTTCTTTTTCATAAATGTGTTATTTGAGTGATACTGGTTCATGATTTTGAATATAGCTAGGAGGTTCTTTTTACCCGACTGCCAAAGAAGGAGGGTAATGTTTTTCGAGTGTATGTAAGTATGTATGTATGTCTGTTCCTTTGTGACCTCCTGTAGCCTAAACGGCTTGATGGATTTTGATGTATGAGGTATCGTTAGATTTGTCTTGATTACGGGAGTGTCATAGGATACATTTTATTTTAGTGTGCAGTCGGGTATTTTGTTTTTTTAATAATTCACACAGTAATTATCCTCTGATTCAAATAAAAAAGGTTACTTTTCTCAAATAATCCGTCCGGCAGGTTACATGTTTGCACTTGGAAAACCGGCACTAGGTATTACAAGTGAGATAAGGGTGACAAGTCTCAAGGTCAACATGTAAAGCCTGACCTGATGTGCTGCCGTGTGTACTTACCTAGATCAATAAAAGTAAGGAGATAAAGATAATTGATGGACAAAAAAACCATTTCATAAGTACATTTTATTAAACCAATACAACTACTACATATTAAAATTCTTAACTTAGGATTTTGTTTGTTCTTGACTGTATTTTTTTTGTTAAGTTTACAATAAAAATGTATCTTGACTATAATCATTTTATTAATTATATAATTAATGTGATCTGCACATGAAATATTAAATATATTATCAAAATCACTTAAATAATTATAGATCGATTTATGCAGTCCCGCTCTAAGGTTTTTCTGGTGTACATTGGTAAAGTGTTGGCTAAATGCGTCCAGAGCCAAACTTACTAATTGGTGAAAATTGCTTGAGGGCATTTTTAGTTTAATCGATTGATTAAAACTGTAACTTTTATTTAAAATCAAAAGCTGTCGTTCGTCATCTAAATCAATTTCCTTTTCAGTTAAATTGTTTGTACATCTTTCACAATTCTGGAATTTTTTTAGGCAACACCTAGCAAGGTAGCCAGCGAAGTAGGCAACAGAGCATTCTTCTAGGGTGGGCGTGGAAACCATGGAGCTAGAAGGAGTTGGGGTTGAAATTATATTTTGAACCAAACCAGGCTCATTCATTGTCAAACAATCCTGGCTTTCTTGTTCTTCTGGCTTCTGCTTCTGCAAGATATTATCCTTCTGAGTTGAGGGCGGTGAAACCCCAATAGCTTCGATAAAGTGTTCATTATCATCTTCGCAATTCTTTTCTTTTGGTAGTTTAATAATTTAATTTACTACATTACTACGAAAAGTCATGCGAAGCAATTTTGCAGTAGGGTTTTTATTAGAGCCCAACTTTTGTCGGAAGCGGGCAAATAAATTTTCAAGAATATCTTGATTTAATTTATTGGTTAATATGAATTTGATGGTTTGGTCTGTTATTTCCTCTTCAAATAATTGGATTACTGCTTCGCACGACTGAACCACCCCATCAAAACAAGGAGGCCGGGATGTAATTTTTTTTAAACGCCCGTTCTTACCCAACTTAAGTGTAATTTTTTTTAATTTTCCAAATATTCTTTTGCCATCTTCTATTGCTTCTCTGACTATAGTCTTGTCCTTTGATAACGCACATTTGTATTGATTCGTTTCAAATTTGTTTTTACTATTGAGCCCATCAAACATGTTGTTCACTGACAAAATAAATTTGGCTGTGGCACTGGCAGTTTTACTCTTAAGTTCACCAGAGTTTTGAGCCGTACGAATTGCTGCATAAACCGAGTTACTAAAAATTTGAGTGGCTAATCGCACATTCATTTTTTGGAAATTGTTGGGTCTTATATGTCGGTCAGTAATTTTGATTAACGATCTACTTTTTTGGGACTTTTTGTCAATTTCATATGTTTTCACTATATCGTTGAAAGAAATCACTTCATTGTTATATTGGAAATTGTTATTTAATAGATTGTTTCTAATATTTTTTATTACATGAGGAACATCGAATAATGCGAAAATTTTTCTGCCTCCACAAAAAAAGAACGGGCTCTTTGTTGTGACACCCAACTCCTTAAATACTTTTCGGTTCGTTGACAAATGGTCACACACCACTGCTTTTGGTAAAAGCCCAGCATTGAATATTTTATTAATTGCAGCTTTTAAAAGCATTTTAAGGGAGTCAGCCTTTATGTTTGACGATGATAAAAAGTATGCAATAGGCATTTTAAATTTTTTGTATAGACCTCTTATTAAAAACACTAATGCATATTTTGCCACTTTCCCACTTCTTTTATTTTTCCCCAAATCTTCAAATCCCTCAATGAAATCATATGTTTTAGAGTACTCTAAGTTACACATGATCGACATTTCATCAAAGCACAACACACATGCTTTATCTCTTATACTAGAATTTTCAAATATTTTTTTTAAATATCTAAATACTTCTGAACATAATCCAGGCAAGCAACTTGATTCGGAAAGCCATTTTCGAATTGTGGATGGTGCAGCGAGCACTATGCCTTGTCTACGCATATAGTAATAGTTCGATGGTGACTTGTAAAACAAAGACATGCACAAGTTTTTCTCTTTCTTAGACCATTTAGTCTTGTCATTTGGATTCCGAAGTTGCATCAATGCCATTGTTTTTGATGCTTCACTTCTAAAGTCATTAGGTTTGATGGTGATAACGTCAGAAGTTTTATTTTTCATTCGGAGCCGGCGTATTTGTGCTTTCAATGCTAGGTTTTTCCTCAGTAAACTGGATGCTGAATATTTCATTCTTTTAGTTTTCGGTGTGCTTTCTCTTCAAATAAGCATTTTCTGGATTAACCTTTCCGTGGTCCCATAAATTCACTTTTCCTTGACAGTCTAGTAGTTGATGTTGGTGTAGATATGAGATATTCAAATGATTTTGAGCTGATGGAGAAGAGTGCCTGGGTTCACTGATATGACTTTTCCTTTTACGGCTATAAAATTTCTGTGGTGTCTTCACTTTTAAAACTTCTGGTGATGATGGGATACCTAAAATGAGATAAATGTGGCTACTTTATTTCCCCATGAATGACATTAATTGCATATTTTTTACATGACACACTATTTGTTTTGATCTGTAATATGAGAAAATCAAAGTCTGCAGCTTGCAAGAGATGTAGAGAAACAAAAAATTAGATTAAAAAAAATAAAATTCGTTAAGTTAGGTATTTTAGTCTATGTGGTAAGTTGTGCATAAAACTTAAAATCTTCATTTAGAATCATTGGTGCCGAACAGTGATCGGTGAAGAAAAACACCACCCCATCTCATTTCGTGAGTGTTTTAAGAAGGGACTAAGGAAACACAAATGCGAACTGCCTCCTATTAATCCATCCTAGGCAACGACACATGAATTTGTTTTGAATCTTAGGTGGCATCCTATGGACCCATACGGTGTAGTAAGCTCTGTAAACACCCGATGCAATACAGCTTACTGACTTCCATCAATGCGATGGAGTACGAGAGAGCCTCAATAAGCATTTTCTGATTTGACTCGCTCTATTGTCAACCTCATCTATTTCCTTGGTCAAAATTGAGGTCAAGATTTAACCCATCGTATAAAAAAATATAAAAGTTTGGCTTACCGGAATTTCCACCATCTCCTTGGGGTAGGAAATAAACTGGAACTGCTGGTCCAAGTAAACGACTTCTTTTTGTTCCACGATGAACACTTGATTGTGGAAAATGGTGAGCACATATGTATCGACGTCCAAGCTCTTCATTTGTTAATGAATCCAAATTCATATTTCCTGGAGAAAAAAAAATAATTAAGAGGGGGTTTTGATTTGTAGTTCTATAGATTAATATAACTTCAGAACTGCGAGTCATTGGTAGAAAACGTGACTACTTTGCTGAGTGGAAGCTTTGTGAAAGTAGAAAGGTAAAAACTGTAAATTTACCTGAGTTTCGAATCCACAGGATCAAACGATCAGGATCATTTATAGGAAAGCGAAACATAGATATGTCTCGACTTGTTCTATTGCAGTTGCGATACACGCACTTTGTGTAAGACATTGTGCTAAGCCTTACACCAATAGGTATCAGAAATCCAATCGTAGGCTATTCAAAATCCAGAGTGAGCGCAAGAGTCATCAGATGTGCAAGAAATCAAGTCCGTTAGCGATAGCAGTAAGTCACAGGTTTGGCGTATTCAATCGAAAGGTCCGGGTAAACTTGCAGGGTAAAGTAAAATAGTCAAAAGCACGGTCGTGAAAAACAAGAGCACAAACACAACGTTCGAAATCTCAGCGCAATATTCGTAATCAAGCGAATGAAATAATGAAACGTCAAACGTCTTTTTTTGACAGCATCTCAAGCAATGACGTTTCTTTGCACGCTTTTTATTAATTTATTAATGTAATTAAAGTTCAAGACAGATAACAATAGGCATATAGTTATTGTTTACTTGTACTGTAACTGCTACATAAGATTAAGTGTATTAATGATTATTTGTCGTTTATAAATTGATTTAGATTTTCCTATAGAACTTACGATTTTGCGTAAACCAAAGTTCACACCTTTTGCAGCGCCATCTAGTAACACCAGGGGCGTACTTCTACGACACTCCGGTTGCAAAGCTTTGAACGGCTGCGCGAGACTTCGATGAAAATCCTTTTACGCTAGAAATGACCCACTTAGCGACATCTGTCCGGTGGTACGGTACTAAGTTAAGGAATACGCTATTTAGTATGGCGATTGTCAGTCCTATTGTTTATTGGTCCATGAGTAGAACAAATGGCCTGAGTCTAGGGTTATCGTATCCTCCCCCTCTCTTCGGACTTCAGATAGCCCAACCACGTGCCATTTTATCTTTTCTAGTTCCGCTTCAAGGATCGCCAAGCTTTCGTCCAGTCGTAGACTGCGTCCGTTATACGTCGCCAAGGTCAGTTTTTGGCAGCCGTCCGTAACCCGGAGATTCTTAGCACCCCCTACTCCTGGAATAGCAGGGCGGCCGGGAACTAGGGGCCGTGAATATTGGTGTGCTGCCATTGGGGGGATATTGCCCATACTCACCACGCTGGGCAAGCGGGTTGGTGAGCGCAGGTACTGGGTATCGCACCAACGACATTGCTGCCTGTCGTTGGCCAGGTGAATTTACCCGAGCACTAGATGGATATACCGCCATCGGTTCGGTCGCCAGAGCCTCGTCCGTTGGTCAGGTTGGCATTTGGGGCACGAAGGATGTTGTGTGCGCCCCCGTTACGTCCCCCTTTAGTCGCCTTTTACGACAGGCGGGGGAGACCGTAGCTATATTCTAGTCCGTAGCTACACGGAATTTTGGTACATCAAATATATTATGAAATTTATAAAGGCCCAAATATAAGCTATTTAATTAATCTTTATTTTTGAATTCCTTGTATTTTGTTACATAGTATTGATCAACAAAGACATAGACATAGACATAGACATATACTTTATTGCACACCGTGACACAAAAACATTACAATAACAGACAAGGACAGAAAACAGAAATGTACAAAAAGGCGGCCTTATTGCAAAGTCAAAGTCAAAAGTGTTTATTTCATTGAACATATAAAATGATACTTGAACACGTCAATATTATGAATTACATTAGCACTTTTGGCTTTGCGCCTATTCGCAAAGGTGCAGTCTTCCTCAGGAGAAGAATAGGCAAGAAACTCCGAGGGTCGCTCTTTTTAAGTCAATCATATAAATTTTCTTACTTTTAATTTTAATTGACTTAATATCTGAATAACTCTGGAGCTGAGCAATTTATTCCCATGGTTGCTTGTCTAACAGATAATCCGAAATTCTATAATAGCCCTTTTTACAAAGTTTTTGTTTAATTATCGTCTTAAATTTTTCTAAAGGTAGGTTTTGAATACACATGGGAATCTTATTGTAGAAGCGTATACATTGACCCATAAAAGAGTTTGTTACTTTGTAGAGACGGCTGTCTAGTATATCCAAGTTATGTTTGCTTCTAGTGTTTACATTGTGCCTATCACAGTTTTTCTTAAACAATTGTTCATTTTTCTTTACATACAAAAGATTATTAAATATATACTGGGACGCAAATGTCAAAATATCTATTTCCTTAAAACAAAGGTTGCCTGGAAGAGATTGCTACCTTAGCAAAATATCTATTTTGCTAAGGTAGCAATCTCTTCCAGGCAACCTTTGGGTAGGAAAATAATGAAAAAAATATAAAGCAGAGCGGGTGGTGGCTAACAATAAAAAATTAAATAATAATAATAATAAAATATATTTATATATTACATAAACTACAGTTCTAATATTTAAGTACATAATATAACAATATTACATATACTAATACATATAATACAATATTACTATGAAAGAAAGGAACATATGACTTATCTTAATTGTGTTAGGCATAATCTAGGAATATGGTCACTACCTACCCACTTAATTATGTTATTTTAAAATGTTTGAGTGTTAAGTAGTAATTAATACCTTATTAGCTTATGTACCCAATTCATTGGTAATTTAACCGGGTTGCGAAATTTCGTTTCATTTGTGTACCAAGGTCCAAAGACCGAGGTCATTGGTTTACCAAGGTCCTAGCAGGAATATTTTGGTAATAATTACTGATTTGTATTTATTCTTATTAGTTGAGGAAAACACAATTTATCGAATGTCGTGATTTCCATAATTGTTAAATATGGTTGTTGTTATGGTTAATTAAGCCTTTAATTGAAATTAAAAAAAATAATGTTAGATAATTACAATCCATTTTGTGTTATTATTATACAACCAAAAGATCGTGTTAAAAGTATGACCGCAGGTCATAAAAAAATTAGGACGTAAGTGATTGTTTAGATAGTATTTAGACCAAGCATTTATGTTTTTAAAACATACATACATTAGTTTAATATCGACATCATCTATTGCACCCGTTTATTTTTAAGTTCATTTTGATTTCCAATTCTAGCGATGTAAAAGTCTAGATCTTTACAAATTTAATCTTGTAATTTTCGATGTTACATTATTTATTTGCAATGTCTTTATTCCCTTGTCTCTTTGTAAGTCTAAAGTACATTATTTTATTGTATAGTATTCCAATCTATGTAATAACATAACTATTAACTTAAACTCTTTTAAATTAAAGGAAAAATATACATTTGTTTAAGAAAATTAGTGATAGGCATAATGCCAACACTAGAACCAAGCATAAACTGGATGTATTAGACAGTCGTCTCAACAAAATCACGAACTCTGATCAATGTTTACGTCTTTATAATAAGATTCTCATGTGTATTAAAATTTTACCTATGGAAGAATTTTAGAAATTAATTAATAAACTAAGGGAATAAACTGCTCAGCTCTAGAGATATTTTAGATTTAGTCTAAATGAGAAAATAGGAACATTTATAATGAGATTATTTTTTAAAAGAGCAACCCTTAGAGTTTCTTGCCTGTTCTTCTCGGGGAATGACTGCACCTTTGCGAACAGGCGTAGAGTCAGTAGGGTTATAACTTCATCCTAAACATTCTTTAAAATAGAACTATTTTGATTTCAAAATGAGTTAAAAACTGACTGATTGGATCTACTAGTGCACCGGGAGGTTGCTCTGTGTCGGATGGTCGAATGTCGTGATTTCTAATTTTCAATGTATTTCGTGACACATTTTTCCAAACATAGGCACAGTTCTTGGCTCGCGATTGGTAAAATGTTGACCAACCACGTGCTAGGAACGCCATTTTGAAGAAGGGAGTAAAAAGGGAGAGGGAATACGGCCGCTGGCCGAGCCCAAGCAGTCAGTTATTAGCGAGCGCACGAGTCGAACAGTTGTCTAGAAAAACATTATATTGTTAAGAAGTAAACCAAAGTTTTAATTTTACTAGTAGACAATTTGAAGAAATAAATCAAGATTATCAAGATATACTGCTTCTTTATTGAGTTCACCTCAGTAGTGAGATTGTAAAAATTAATATCTCTTTTATTTCTTAACAAAAAAAGTTTTTTCGTTTTTTGAGAAAAAGATGATTAATCCTATATAAAAATATTCTGAAAATGTCAGACATAGGCCTATTCAACCATCGCGTGTTTAACCTAAATTAGATGAAGCTGCAAGAAATCGCTGTGTCCGCGCAATATACTGATAGCACACATGAATGTTTATTGTTTATTAATTAGTATTAAAAAAATAAGCAATATAAATAGTAATGATTTTCACAAATAAATTTGGACTCCTCTCGTCATCGCCATCAGCGGGAGTAATTCATGTGTACCTGAATCGCCACACAGCTTAAAAATTTAATAATGCGGTTTTTTACCATTCATAATTTTTCTAATATATTTAATAACCCAAATGTGTCCTTTTAAACGGTGTTCATAACCTTACGGTGACTTTAAATTAGTAAGCAAAAATTAAAGGATGTGATGTGACTTAACATATAATAAACTGAACAGCTTTCCCTAAGAGACGTCAGTCATAACTAAAAAATATAACCCCTCCATGCAAATTGAGAGATCAGCCTTAGTATAAGATATCGAACATTTTTTTGAAATTTTATATAGGTTCCTTGGAAAAAATTGTTCAATTTCATGGAGTAAACCACTCCCAAAGGTTTCGCAAAAGTTACATCCTTAAAAATGTGAAAGTTTTAAAGTATGTTTCTATATTTGTTACCCCTTCACGCGAAAACTGCTAAACAGATTTTGATGAAATTGTGTAGTAAACTCTGATACCAGGGTTAGACAAGTACAATGTACACTCGATTGTTTTTCTGAAAAACATTATGAAGGAAGGACTTTCTTTAAGATCGATATGAATCAGATTTTCAACTTTTTTTCGACTTTCTGTATCGGCGAAATGCAAATTTCAGAGAAGTTTTTTGTTTCCATTTTTTGACCAATTTTCCTCGAGGCAATTCGTTCAATTTAGTGGGCTAATTCCCATCCTTAATTTTTGGTATCTAATCCTTTTGAAATTGTTTTATTATATCTACTCATATTACACGAAGCTACTGACAGATACCTTGCTGTCAAAGAGACGTCTACCAACTTTGTTGCTTTATTCTATGAGCACCCGAAAAACTAAGTTGCTTTGAAAAAATATTAAAAGACAGTAAAAAAATATTCTTACCACAAAACTATATGTTTAATAAATTTTAGAATTTTTTTAAGTGATTGGATTTACTCAAATCACAAAATTAACGCAGCAAAATCGTTTTAGAATCAAAGTAACGTCCAGCTTCCATAAAATCCGTGATCGGACTGACACATGTCAATGACAGGCAGCGGGAGGGTTTACAGGGTATCCCGCAAACAGCACGCGAAATCTATAATTCGAAAATGAGAAAATATTACTTTTCACGGTGTTTGGTAAATGGGAAAATAAAAACATAGGCACTAAACCTTGTGGGGTGGCGTGGCCGTTTACATACCGGTTTGCTTGCTTAGGTACTGGATTCCTGATGCGGGGGCCCCCGAAGTTTTCTTGCTTGTTTGTCTTGCTTAAACCTCAACCTTGGGTTTCACACGTGCACCACACCACTTTCATCAAAGTTAGCACAAAATGTCGTCGAATATGAGAGAGTTTAAAAGGATAAAAAGGAAATTGGCGGACCAAGCGTCAACGCCTAACCGAGCCGAGCCAAAAAGTGCCAGAGACAATCTTCATCGAGATAGACTTATTCCTTTTTTTTTGCGTTCGAATACACGCTGAAGTTCTAACATTTCTTCCCCCCCGCTGGCGAAATCATGAGCCAGAATTAAGCTGTTGAATTAGGAAATGGTTCACTCCAACCATTAGCAGTTAGTCGTGTATATACGGCATGAGTGATATATGACAAATAGACAAGAAGAAATGTGAAAGTATTGAATAAAGCTGAAATTAGGTATGTACTATGTAATATATTTATACTATAATATATTTATGATTATATATATAATATATTTATACTTATGTTGAGATTTATATAAAAGTTAACTTAATCGCACCCATCAGGGATGGGGCATAGTTTCACAAGAGGTATTGTGAGAGTACCTTGTGAAGTTTGAATAAGAGCGGATCGAGCTATTCCATCCCGTCCATAATGTAAATTTAAAATACGACCAAAGTGCCACCGAAGTGGGTGGGCATTCTCATCCTTCACGATAACCAACTGGTTGATTTTAGGTTCATGTGACGGTTTCGTCCACTTCAAGCGCTGTGTTAGAGTGGTCAGATATTCAGAATGCCAACGTGACCAGAATGACTGATGCATACTTTGCAAAAGTTGCCAGCGGTCAAGTCTGTTCACCCTGACACTGCTGTAATCCGGAGCTGGAACAGCAGTAAGGGGAGCCAGTGTCAAAAAATGCTCCGGAGTAAGAACAGATAAGTCACGACGGTCTGTGCTAAGTGGGCATAAGGTCCTGGAATTCAATATTGACTCCACCTGAGTTAAAAGAGTGTTGAGTTCTTCATATGTCAGTGTTTGTGTGCCTATGACACGATACAAGTGTGTCTTAACGGACTTAACTCCCGATTCCCAGAGTCCTCCAAAGTGAGGAGATCCTGGTGGATTAAATTTAAACTCTATACGCTCAGATGCACAAGCAGAACGCATCAGTTCAGATAATTGGGTTTGAGCACCTTTGAAATTCGTGCCACAGTCGCAGTGAATGGTATTGCATCTGCCACGTCTTGCGATGAATCGGCGAAGTGCAGCCAAAAAAGCATCTGCTGATAAACTTGATGCCAGCTCTAAATGAAGAGCTTTCGTGGCCAAGCACACAAACAGACACAGGTATGCTTTCATGGAACGTGCTCCACGATAACGTTAACGTTGAATGGACCAGCATAGTCACATCCAACGGATTGAAAAGCCTTTATTTGAGTTATACGAGAACGTGGTAAATCTGCCATTGTAGGCTGAAATTGAATTGGTTTTGCACGGAAGCAACGATAGCAATTCGATAAAACTTGCCGGATGGCTCGTCTAGCTGATAAAATCCAAAAATTTTGAAAAATAAGGTACTGCATGGTTTGCAACCCAGGATGAAAATTCTCGTTATGAACACACTGAATGATAAGTTGGGTTAAACGGTGTTTGCGTGGAAGCAAGGCGGGATGTTTGATTTCAAAATATAAATCCAACTGTGATAGCCTACCCCCTACGCGAAGAACTTGATCTTTATCAGAAAATGGATTAAGTTTCCTAAAATTTTTGGATAAAGTACGCCCAGTGCGTAAAAGATTAAATTCCTCAGCAAATTCTACATGTTGAACATGTTTAACAATTACCATAAGGGCGTCATGAAGTTCAGACTCAGTTAAATGATCAGTACGCTTATTTTTGCGGAGCGAATTTATAAAACGTTGACAATATGTAATTATGCGTTGAATTTTTCTCAAAGATGAAAATTTATTCAAAAGATAATCCAGAGGATGCACATCAGTCTGAGCGCCAACACCGATAAGAGTACAACTACGTTTCTCACAATCAGGTAAAGGAGGTTGAGATGATGCAGGGTCCTGAGGCCAGAGATTATCATCTGCTGACAGCCAGTCAGGGCCTGACCACCATAAATTATGATTGATAAGTTCGTCTGGTGTGAGTCCGCGACTCCCACAATCGGCGGGGTTCTGCTTACCAGGAACATGATGCCAAACTGCTTCAGGCAGCTTCTTCTGAATGTTTGAAATGCGATTGCCTACAAAGGCTTTATATTGACATGAGTTGGCCTTGATCCAACACAGAACAATTCTGGAATCCGTCCATCCGTGAACGCTTTGAATATTTATAAATTTAGAATATATGTCAATAATGTTATGCATAAGTTCTGCTAGCAGAGAAGCACCGCACAATTCCAATCTAGGTAGAGTTCTTCTTTTTGTAGGTGCCACTCGTGATCTTGCACTAATGAGTGCCACCTGATGCTGATTTTCTGAATCTGCGGAACGAAGGTACACCACAGCGGCGTAACCCGCTTCGCTGGCGTCCGAGAAACCATGGAGCTGATAAGATGTCGCACTATCTAGCGTTACGCGTCTAGGTATTCGAAGCCGTGACAAATTGGGCAATTGCTGCGTATACTTTTCCCAAAATTGATTGATATTTTCTGGAACTCGCTCATCCCACGACGCTCCCAGCAGCCACAGTTGCTGAATGATATGCTTAGCTAAAAAGGTTAAAGGAGTCAAAAGTCCAATCAATTCATAGATTCGCGCCAGCTCCGACAGCATGGTACGTTTGGTACATTCGCGTTTCAAACTGTTAACATTATAATTAAAAATGTCATCTTGTGAGTCCCAGGCCAGTCCGAGTACTTTTACGAACTGACAGTCACTGTCAAAAGTGATTCCAGGTACCGCCTTGTGTTCTTCAGGTAAGTGTTGTAGCACAGCCGCATGATTACTGGACCACTTCCTGAGCTCGAACCCACCCGCAGCCATCATGCCAACAAGTTCCTGCTGGTAAAGCAATGCTTCTTCTAGGGAGCAACCACCGGTGACAATATCGTCAACATAAACATCTTCCAACAAGACCTGTGAAGCGGCTGGGAACGACTGCTGTTCATCTCGAGCCAATTGATGAATTGGACGTATTGCCAAGAAAGGCGCCGATGATACTCCGAAGGTAACACGATTAAGACGGTATTCTTGAATAGGTTCTTCAGGTGAGGACCGAAATAAAATGCGCTGATAATCCCGATGTTCTTCTGAAATAATGATTTGCCGGTACATCTGACGTACATCTGCTGTAAAAACGACTGCATGGAGCCGAAATCGCAGAAGGATGTTAGATATATCTGCTTGCAATTTTGCACCAGTCAAGAGAGTGTCATTCAGAGACAGACCCTTTTTATCCTTTGTTGATGCATCATAGACGATTCTTAACTTACCGGGCTTGACCACGGCATGATGAGGTATATAATATGCTGTTTCTGCTCGACACTCGTTTGGTGGGACTGCTTCCATATGATCAGTGGTTAAATATTCCAAGATATGTTGCTTATATTCTTCATAAAATTCAGGTGTCTGGAGCAAACGTTTCTCCAACAGCTTGAAACGACGAACCGCAATAGAGTACGAATCGTCAAAACATGGTTTATTTTGATCCCGAAAGGGTAAGTTAACGATATAACGCCCCTCTGCGTCACGTTGATGTGTTTTCTGATAAATTTCCTCACAGAGGACGTCATCAACTGAATGAAATTTCGTGTTATTTTCAGATGATGGTATGCTATCCAACTCCCAAAATTTCTTAACGGCCACATCTAGCGTAGCGTCCATAGACACATGATTGACAGATAAAAAAGTGGAAGCAGAAGCTGCATTCAATGACGTGGTCCTCCCCATTAAGATGTATCCATAGACCGTATTGACAGCTGTGGCAGTGTGATGATCACCCTCAACTTTACCAGGTAGCAAAAAAGCCGCGACCATCCTTCACCTCCACCTCCGCCGTTGCCAACAAAACGAATGATGAGCTTGAAGAGACAGGAGTAGTGCTAGACAAAGATGTAACTGGTATGATGACATTTTCTTCATTACTAGACTTGGTGTTGCTCGGAACCGTTGTAGCAGCTTTTGGTGGTTGATCAACAGAAGAGGTAGATTGAGACCTGTCAGTGGCTTGATTGAAATGGAGGAGGCTGTTATGATGTTTATGACATACTCTGCATTTATATGATGAAGTACATTTAGATGTGTAATGATTAGACCGTAAACAATTTATGCAAAGTTTATGCTGCTTTGCAACTTGACACCGTTCATTGGGTGTTTTTGCCAAAAAAAATTGACACTTAGATAAATAAGGGTTTTCCTTACAGAGAATACATGGTGGATAATTATTAGGCGACTCAGCTAAAAGCATAGTTGAAGATTGATTGACCATTTTAGAGGGAGGGTTCACCCTTTTGTTTGAATTTTGATTATTATTTGTTTTATTGTTATTTTGATTATTATTGGCATTAGCATTGTTGTTTGATATAGATGAGCGTTCTGGAGCTGTGCATCTCTCATCAAAAAATGATTTTAAATCAGAGAAAGTAGGAAAGTCTACCCGTTTACATTGAATTTCGAAAGCCTCTCTTGAAGCCTTGTCCAACTTGGTTAGAAGCGAGTGAAACAAAACAAAATCCCAATCTTGAGTTGGTAACCCTAATGATTTGAGCATGGAAATATTTTCACTGTAACTGTCTAAAAGGCTGCGCAAGCTCTGACTTAAACCGGATGACATTGCTTTCGAATTGACAATTTGCTCCCAACAGACAAAGGCCAGGTAACGCTTATTATTGTATCTATTTACAAGAGCATCGTAAGCACTCGAATAATTTGAATCAGAGATAGAAAATGCACGAATAAGATTGATTGGCTCTCCTGATAGTGATGTGATCAAATACTGAAATTTTTCAATATTTGTTAAATCCGTTCGCCGATGCACAAGAGTATTATACAGATCAATGAAGCCAGGAAAATCCTTCAGCTGACCAGAAAATGTGGGTAACTTCATCGGAGGAAGCTTACCGCTTGTCTTGGAATGAGTTTCCTCAGGCTTGGCACTTGCAGAAGTCACTGGAGGGGCCTCAGGGAACATTTCTTTCTTGGTTTCCAGCACCTCAAAATACATCTCATCAGCCTGCTCCAGGTAGGTCTCTTGCTCCTCAATCCGGACTTCATCAGCATTAGCTTTCTACAGTGCGGTTAAAAGATTCACATGCGCATCATTGAAAGCGTCCATAGTAGCATCTAAACGTGTACACCAGGTTTGTAGACGAATGCCTAGGTTTTTGTCAGTTCTACAATTGCGAGCACACACAACTGCATCAGCAAGCCTTTTCAAGGCCATATTACGTTTTGATTCATGATGGGCAATCGTTGTCTTACTCATGATAACTACCAAAAAAAATGAAACAATTCAACCAAAAACCACAGGAAAGTAGTTGATACTTGTAAGTCAAACAGGTAAGTGTCTTTATATTTAAATAAACCACTAATAATAAGATATATTTAGAAAGTTTGTTGTTATAAGACGATTTTGTTTATCGTTAATGAATAAAATGTTAAGTTAATTTTAAATGTTAAAATTCTTCCAAATGGTAGAAAACAAAATGCAAACACTATCAGTGAAATGTCAGAATTGAATGAACGAATAACATACGTCAAACAGGATT
Organism: Aproaerema taeniolella; assembly: GCA_949987775.1. Taxonomy (NCBI): domain Eukaryota; kingdom Metazoa; phylum Arthropoda; class Insecta; order Lepidoptera; family Gelechiidae; genus Aproaerema; species Aproaerema taeniolella. The sequence continues at coordinate 31,730,328 of OX465243.1, forward strand.
ATTCTGTGAGTCATACAAATAAATCTCGAACTATTATTAAAAAATGTTATTTTGACAAAATCGAAGGATTGCTTTTATTTTATAAAACGATTTAATGACGCATGAGACATCCAAAACGTAAGACAATAATGATGATATAAGAGTACTCTGCCAAGACTCAAATGTTGTATGTTAAATGTCACAAGACAAAATGTGATAGAATGCTACTTGAATAATGAATATGCGAATAAGTGTAATGTCGAGTGATGCACAATGCAAATAACACTTAACACAACGCTTAAAATGAACAAATTTTCTATGTTATACTTGTTCACAAAAATGTTTGATGATTTTGACAAGTACTACGTGTCAAACCTGACGAGAATGACCACACTATTTCGATGAAATGATTGAACGATTTCGCCGCGATTGAATGTAACCGATTTTGGTACGAAAAAACTGGTTTCAACTGGATTGAACAAGAAATAATGTAAAATGCTGCAAACTGACTCAAAATGATATAAAATGCTTATGTATGTTTAGATATGTGTAGCTAAGTATGTAATAGACATAAATAAATGGTGTGTAACACAGTTTTTTGTTGGATTGCTAATGGTTTTTGTAGAACAAAATGGCGAATCGAAAAATGCTCCCACAAGACAATTTGGCACAAATTTGAAAATCCGACTAGGAGGACCATTAAATGTTTGGTAAATGGGAAAATAAAAACATAGGCACTAAACCTTATGGGGTGGCGTGGCCGTTTACATACCGGTTTGCTTGCTTAGGTACTGGATTCCTGATGCGGGGGCCCCCGAAGTTTTCTTGCTTGTTTGTCTTGCTTAAACCTCAACCTTGGGTTTCACACGTGCACCACACCACTTTCATCAAAGTTAGCACAAAATGTCGTCGAATATGAGAGAGTTTAAAAGGATAAAAAGGAAATTGGCGGACCAAGCGTCAACGCCTAACCGAGCCGAGCCAAAAAGTGCCAGAGACAATCTTCATCGAGATAGACTTATTCCTTTTTTTTGCGTTCAAATACACGCTGAAGTTCTAACACATGGGATTAAAGCGATTAAAAAAAAATATGTTAAGTAAAAATGTTCGTTTTTTTAAGACCTTTCCTTGGATGTAACAACTAAATACAGCAGTTGCGCCGTTATGGAGAGAATTTGCAAAATGTAACGATATCAGGCTTTCTTTTTAGATTTTTTTTTGAAATGCTGTTAGTCTAAATTAAAATTCTGTTCAAAACAAAATGTTTAAAATGCTTTTTTCTATCCAACAGTATTTTTTATGTGTGAATTATATTAGCAGATTCGTCAACAATTTGAGTTTAATATGTGCGAATTTCAGCATTTTACCCCTCTTAAGGCCTTAAAGCGCTCACACGTCACTGATAGAATACCTGAATACACTATCTTCTCTTTTACATAGATGTGCCACGGATGATTTTTGCATGTTGCAGCATTTCTGCTTGCGATCTTTTTTATGTTCTTTAATTCTTTCCGGTCTAGTTTTCTTTTTTATTCAATAGATTTCAAAATTTTAGAACTTGCTCCATTTTTGCTTTTTGGTTTGGGATGGAAGTTGTCAATTTTTGGAGAGATTGAAAAAACGTGAGGATTTCTGTAAAGAAATAAGTGTATTTTGTGGAAATAATATAAATTACTATGCATTTGAATTAACTGAAAATACTGATGATTGGACCTTCAAATGTATGTTAATGTTATTCGGAAAAGTTTTGTGAAAATTTTGTTCTTGAGTGGCAAAACAACAATAGCAAATTTCATATCGGAGTCTATAAACATCGAAGAAACTGGTACACCCAGGCCCACGCAAGGAGTTAAGATAGTAGAGTTCGAGCTATCAGGGTTAAATGTTAATGGGAAACTAGCAACGTAGACATCGTGTTATGGGGTTGCAGTGGAGACCAAAGTGATTTTAAGACAACCTGATCTAGCCACAATTCCGTTGCGGATACTCCGGCGGCCCAAGAAGACCCTTTAGTTAAGTCCCATTAATCCATCCTCTGTATTCATTAATTTTCATAAATAAATAGCCAATTGCGATAGCTATATATATATATCTGACAAATAGGTAGGGATTTTGTTCGTCGACGAATTAAATTTATCTTCATATTTGGTTCAGATACCAATTAAATATAGTTAAGCCACAAGATTCGATTTATGTATGTTATAATTATTGTTCTAAATTAACCAGCTCTTCTTTCCCAAATAAAACTTCCAATCGTAATTTGCAGTTTGAATCGATGAGTTAAGTTAAGTTTTTTTTTAAATTCTACTGTGCAATTTTTCGTGTTAACATTAAGGTCCCAGTGTCGATTTATTTTGTATTTTTATAAATTTAATTAAACCTTGTATTTCTATAAATTTCGTCTTCTTTATTCATTTTGTGTTTCGGCGATTACCACCCGTACATTGATCGCTGAAATATGTTCAAAACATTTCGAGAATGAATGTTTAACAGGAATATGAAAATAATACAGCGTTCTGACAATATTTGAATAAAATTTACTATGTAGAAATTACTAGAATAATTGACAAAACATCTTCTAATGTTCATTGTAAAAAAATTACGGTATGAAAATATGGGTCATTTTGGAAGGCGCACTCACATGCATTAAGTTTAGGCGCAATGGAAAATGTACTTTATTATGTTTAGATCTTTCCCGTTCTATGCTAATTTTTCTCAATCCAAATGTCACAAATTTTTCATAGTTATATAAGTCCTGTGTAAACTATACTAGAACCATGGTTCATACTTAACATGTATCGATTATGATCAGACTGGTAAATCGTTGAAAATGTATCGATTAAACACATTATATTCATATTATATTGTTTTATTACACAGCTTTTACAATAATTGTTTTTATAAAACTTGACCAAATTAGTTACCGATATATAGAATAAAATTTGACTTCCTTGGAATCACTAGCATTATGTCCCGGACCTTTGAAAGGCGTGCGTAGGGCCAAAACCACACTTAGAGGACCGTTATACAATAATTTAATTTAGTAATGTGATACTAACTTGAAACTAACACTGTCTCACTGTCTCTGAAGGAAGGAGCGCCAGGAAAAACTCCGGTGAGGCCAGCAACAATCGGCCAGGGTTCTAAGTCGATTATGAAAGAAACCGGCGAACTATCCTGGCATTATCGAGCAGGACTACTTTCTGCATTTTTTCCATCACTGGTTTTCACGTCATACCAAGCCTCCAAAGATATAAGGGCTCTTTGGGACCAAACATTATTCGATATGACTATCGGGACTATTTCTGTGGATGCCATCCTCCACGTCGGTAACCTCGTGCGCCAGGTTCAGATATTCTGTCCTCTTATCTGCTTATTATTATTAAAAATAGGTTTGCTCTTGACCATAATCTAGTCACAAGGACAAAGATGCCGTCGAGGATGTGACAAACTCACCCTGAAGAAACCTGAAGCCTTTTTACTTACTGTATGAAAAAAAACTATTCCTAAAAATGTTATCGTATGATAAACAATAAGTCTAATATGAACATTCACATATTACAAATTATAAACATTCAATAAATACTTTAATTTTGTTTTCTATTTATTTCACAAATTATTTTATTTAATTCAAAAGTTTTCTTAAGACTACGCAAAGTGAACGCTACGTAAGAAGACTCGACCTAGTGGGCGGGACTCACCGTGCGCGTACGCGACATGCGCGGTACAATTCGTGGACGGCGAATTTTGGAGAAGACTTTTTATCCCACAGTGTCCATCTATCTTAGAACTTTGGAGCTGTTGCCCTATGACTGCTCGATCCTTTTGTTTTTGGTAAGTCAATCCGACGCAATCATAGCACACATAGTTTACCACAGAATACTTTTACTTGAATCTTTTGTTAAAATACAAATACAAATTCCTTTATTCCACACACAATATAAACACAGACATATAGCAAACATTTACAAAGGTATTGTTACTCATATTTATAAAAGGTATAACTCGTTTCGGGGCACATGTCCAACTGCTCAGTCCAACCAGTTGGACTGTGGGCCTTCGCTAGTTCCGTGGTCCAACTATGAAAATACATAATTAGACCACGGAGCTATTCCAAAGGCCGTGGTCCAATTTAAATAATTTCAATATAACGACAATTGCAAACAAAAAGGACTTATTATTTACTACTTTTATTTTTTGATAAAGGACAAAAAAATGCAAATTTTACATTGCAAGCAAAAATAACTTATTATTTACTTTTTTTTTGATGAAAACCAAAACCAAGGCTTTTACATTTCAAACAAAAAGGAATTATTATTTACTACTTTTTTTATAAAAAACAAAAACAACTCGACCATAGCGGCCGTCAAACTGCTAGTTATACCCATTTCGGGGCACATGTCCAACTGCTCAGTCCAACCAGTTGGACTGTGGGCATTCGCTAGTTCCGTGGTCCAACTATGAAAATAATTGGACCACGAAGCTGTTCCAGACGCCGTGGTCCAATTATATATATATACAATATACAGGGTGTCCCAGGGAACCTGCTCCAGCGAAGGTCTGTGGTTTGGGGACACAAATACCAATCGATTGGACCCCCATGTATGTTCTGTGATTTTTTATAGTTTAGAAGTTCTTCTTACCAGCCCATATACGTCCTCACCGAGGGGCACGAGCTTCCCTTCGAAACACGAAGGGGATTTAGGCCATAGTCCACCACGCTGGCCCAATGCGGGTTGGTGGACCACTCGACTTTCGAAAATGAATTTTCTTGGACTCATAACGATGACTGAAAGAAAATGCAAGAGTTTGGCCCCCTACCCCATAAGGGATATATAGCGTGAAGATCGAGTAATCGCTATAACTTGTCTAAGGTTTATTTACAAGTGTGTTAACAACTTTTTGGGCATGTCTGTAGTATTTTAAGAAACAATAAGTTCTATAAAATTACTACTAGGAAATCGCCTACGATGGTTCCTGCTTAACGTTAAACGCGAATTATTCATAAAAAAGCTGCATTAAGTACTATTTTTTTGTATGTTTTCTAAAGCTGAATTGGTCAATCACAAAAATTTAACAAAAATTTTTTGATAAAAAATGTCCATCAGATCGATATCAAATTTTATATTTAGGTAAACCTTATAATTAGTAATTCTTTAATAGGAACAGTACTTAGAGGTCAACATGTTGCGTATCATCAATAATCATCACATTTACGTTATTTCGGTCCACAGAAAAGTTAACAAATTCTACAGAAAAGAACAAAAAGCTTATTTTAGCTAAAAATATGGTAAAATAAATCACTTATCAAAACAAATCTTGATTCAAAGGTCAAATATCTTCTCATCCTATAATAATCAAAACATAATCAATAACCGCTGTACTTAAAAAAATAAAAGAATAATATCTACAGAAATGAATTATCTTCCTGTGGAGTCATACAAAAATTATCAAAAACCAAGCACTAACAGTTTAAGCATAAATCCTATTTTTTTTAACAAAACTAGAAAATATTTAGTGAAGCATCAGAAGCATCCGATTCATCTGAATACAATAATGGAATGAGTCGTCGCTTCTTTCTAGCAAAAGGAAAACCATCCAATCTTTCAAATTTTTCATTATTATCCTCAAATAAATTGGCTGTTGAGAAGCTGGAATCATTGGAAGGCATGCGCAGTATTCTTCTGACTGGTTTACGATTTTTGGAATCAGAAGCTACAAAATTGTCAATACGTAATGGTTCTAAAATCGATCGTTTAGTAGAACCATATCGAATGGAATTATTGGAGTCATCTGAACAGTAGAGATTGAAATTTTTCAAGTGTGTAGAATTTTTTTCATACGTAGGTATATCTGGTGTAATTCTGTCGTAGAAACTAGGAGAATTCGGTGCAGTTGAGGCATTTGGTGTATCTGGAGCTAATACTTCCGGTACATCAGGTGTAACTGGTCGTTCTTGTAGTGTAATTTCTACCTCATCTATACCGAAATGAGGGCACCTACGATGAGCTCCACAGATCAAGCAGCTTAATCGCCTCATTAGGAGAACTGATGAGTTATTTAGACTCCACGATACTTGATGGACAGACCTCTAAATGGTCGTGTAGTGCTCACATCTACGATGTTTTGAACTTCTGGTATGTAGTTCTCTGCAATTATCCTTCAAACACGTAACTAGATCTTGCAAACCCGTAATATCATTGCCTCTCGCTACAAGACTATCTACAGTTCTCTTAACATACCCTCCTACTCCATCAGGAGCCCCCTTGCCATAGCCTTTCTCACTATAGTGCCAAGTAATAGTACTAACTGCAAATGCTTTGCTCAAGTAAGTGGCAATCAAGTGAAACATGTGTTTGTTCCTATATTGTGTCAGAGGACCATCACTTAATATATGCAGGTGCTCCAAATTTGGAGACATGCTTCTTTTTTTTTCAATCAGAGTCTTCAGATAAACACAAATCAAAACAGGGTCATGTCTTAGCTCAGCAGAAATAGTGCAAAAAGATGCAGTTTTCACATAGTTTTCTGGAGGTTCACTTTCAGTATAATAATAAACCGAGGTGTGCAACGACAGTTGAGCTTTCAAACCACCATAATGAGCCGATTGCACTTCTTCTCCGTATTTAGAATTATAATTTTCACTGAAATCTATATGTAGTAATCCTTCTTCTGGCGAAAGTTGTTGTTTTAGTTCAAGGATAGTGTTCATCTGATGAATCATGTCTGCAACATGTCTCATAAAAGCTGGCAAATTTGACTCAAAAGTCTGCATAAGAGCTCTTTTTGTGGTCATGGCTTTATCTTTGATAGATTTCTTACATGTTTTAGAATTTCCCCTAATTGTAACTACTACATTTTTGGTCGCCCATTTTTCATAACTTATAGCTTCTTCATCTTCATAATCTGCTGAAATAATCACCTTATCCTTACAATCAGTACAAGTCCTCTCTAAGCATGCAACGTTTAGCACGTCACCACAACACAAATGCTTAATCAAATCGGTAGCAGATTTAAAAGGCATTACTTTTGCATTATGAAGCGCTTGAACAATTTAATCGTTATTAGTATGCATTGCACATAAGCAAGTGTTCCTAGCGTTTACTTTAGGAATTAAAACCCAAAAAGGACGATAACTACGAAAGGTCTCGTAGAAAATTTGAATGCCAGTTTTATTAGTAAAAGTTTTGTGCAAATTCAAAATTGAATCACTTAATAAACGAATTTGTTTTTTGACTTTCTTACGAGTGATTGTCTCCTTTTTTCCCGATGTTTGTCTGCTATTTTCATTCTGCAAATAAAATTCTTGTATAATAGCTCTTCTATCTTCTTTATTGCTCTCAGAAATCGTGGCTCTTGTAACTTGTGAATCTTGGGATGAAAGCTTACTTTCTAGTTTATTATTTAATCTGTGAATTCTCATTCGGTTTCTAGCGTTAACAGCCTCGGATTTCTTTATTTTTTTTTCGTAAATATTCATTATCAGCTTTCACCTTCCGCATGTTACGAATTCTGACATTTTTACCAGAACTAACCCGAGACCGTCCTGATAACGCTGTTTCAAGTCCAGTGGAGTGTTTCTTTGCAAAAAATCAACTGCTCTATTCTTCTCTTTTTGTATCTGACGTTTCACTTTAGCTCTTTCTCTCCATATTTTCCTAATGTTTCTTTGTTCTCTCGGAGTATAATCTTTAATGGTCTTTATTTTACCTTCAGTTTTTTTCTTATGGTATCTTTCTTTGTCTTTTGCTCTTCGCTCTTCAAGTTCCGCTTCTGTCATTTTTTGACGAGCACGCCTCATGCTTAATTTTTTCTGTTCTCGGCGTCTCTTTTTTTTCTTCTTCACATAATTGAACTCCTGACCTGCTTGGTCGCGGCATTGCTGAAAAATAAATTAAATAGGTTACATAAAATTACACTTAATTAGTCACTAACCTACGTTTTGTCTTTTCTGTTGAAGTTAATCTTTTCTGTGGACAACCATTTTACTATGAGGCGTCATTTCTGTGGAAATTTGTCTTTTCTGTGGACATGTGGTCAACAGGAAAGATGTCCACAGAAAAGACTTAAATTCCAAAAATCATGTGTCATGAATTCAATTTTGAGGTTAAAATACTATAAATAATATTTTCAATTTGTGATCCCAAAAACAAATAACGACGAATTGCTTTAAAATATTTCGATAAACTACTTACCGACAAACAACAGGAACAGGAAAGGACACACGAACTTTTATATTAAACAATTTTAATCAATATTTTTTTTTAATTTTGCTCACATGCATTTCTCGTACAAAATCTTCAAATATCCAAATGACGTAAAACCTGTGTTGCTAGCATAAAAATATTGTCAAGGATGCGTTCATAAATCTATTATTTTGAGTACTGTTTTCTTGTGTCCACAGAATGGACCTTGCTACTCAGAACTAAAAGTGTAATGGATTTATTTTAACCTCAAAAGTCTTTAGTATTAATGCAATAATATTCATGGAATCTGCGATATATTCTGCTTACATCAAAACTGTATTTTGTGAATAAAGTGGACAAATAATATTTTTTATCAAAAACTGAACCCGTGCACCTGATTTGCGAACAGCCCACAGGACGGACATTTTCGACAGTAAAAAAAAATAAAAAAATAAAAAACTGTACGCATCAAAGCTAAACACTAAAATAAAACAACGTTCGAGGTAAGTATATATAATAATGTAAAAAAAGTCCAAGCGGTCAAACTTAAAAAAAATTTTTTTTTGTGTAAACTGAAATATATTGTGACACCTTTTGTGTATGACCTTTTCAAAGTATTTTAAAATCTGTTTGAAACCTGCAGGTCCATCTCAATTATTTTTTACCAACTTGAAATTTTGAAAAGATTTCGCTGAAGTGCAAATTTTAACTTTTAAGTTAAATTTAAATCATGATCTATAATAATAATACAATACAATACAATATACTTTATTTGCACAAAAAGACATACGAAACAATTAACAGAACATAAAACATAGTGTACAACAAGGCGGCCTTATTGCTAGGCAGCAATTTCTTCCATGAAATTGCTACTTTGCAATAAGGCCGAAGGACGTAATTTTTTTTAAATGGTAGCTGATATTTTTCTTATTATCTACCATAAATATTTTTTTTTCAAATAATCGTAAACATAGAGATAAAAAAAATTAAAATCGATGCTGGGTGATAAATTTCGAAAAATTCATTAAATGTGTTATAACTCCTAAACTACAAAAAATCGCGGAACATACATGGGGTATATAATCAATAGGTATTGGTGTCCCCAAACCACAGACCTTCGCTGGTACAGGTTTCCTGGGACACCCTGTATAAAAATAAGCCGCTATTGCTTCAGGTCACACTATAACTTGAGAACAGCTTGACTTGACCGATTTGGATGTTTCTTTTTTGTTGTGTTCTTTATTGTCACGGCCAGGAACTGAGTCGCGGGCGGACAGCTAGTATTAAATAATAATTACCCGACTATTTGGCACTATCTATTTTAATTTCCGAATATATGAGTGTATACAGGGTGGCCCAGCGGGTCACGTCCAAAAGAAAAATTTGAATGCTACGTGCCAGGGGGCATTCAAATCACCCCCATGTATTTTCCGCGATTTTTTTTTGTTTAGAAGTAATAACACATTTAATGAAATTTTTGAAATGTTTTAACCTGCATTGATTTTTTTTTCTGTTTAAGTTTAAGTATATTTTGAAAAATTCTTAGTCACGGATAATGAGAAAATACTATTTAAAAAAAAATTATGTCTCTCGTCATAACGGAACATGGTTTAAATTTAACTTAAAAGTTAAAATTGGTAAAGCTGAATATTATCCGAAGTTTTTAAAAGACGTTTGAAACCTGCAGGTCCATCACATTTGCAAGTAGTATGTCAAGTTCGAGACTCGTTCAGGTGGATTATCTGCAGGTGCTGTATAAATTTTGATTTCTTCGATAGTAAGGTTTGTTCACGTAAAGAAAAAAAAAAGAAACGCTTCGAAAAAAACACAATCAATTTATTAGCGACTTGGACCCACGACACAAGGGAAAACCTTAGTGTGGGCCTTTGAGTTTATGGCTTTTTTTAAATGTGGCCGTTATCTATAGAAACTGAAGACGTGCGCGCCCTCTGGCGTTAAACTTGCGCAATCCTCGCCGCAACAGCTGGGAATACACCACTGAGATCGGATCAAAAGTCAATAACAATAAAATGGTTCATAGTTCGGTTTCTGCGCGAGTCTCTTAATGGGTGTCCTATTATGAAACGAAGCTAGTATTGTGATAAATAAAGGAACATTTATTACATTTGATCTTATATGCCATTACTAACAGATTAGAATCAAAATTAAGTCAGTATACAACAAAATGGTTCACAGTTCATTTTTTGTACGAGTCACATTATAGGTGTCGTAATTTTTATTTTTATTTTATTTTATTCTTATTCTTAAGTCCACAGTATTAACAAAACTTTTAATACTAATGAATTTATCTAAACATTTGCCAATTACAGACTTATAATTTGTTACCTTTACATACATGAATTTTAGTGGAGACATTTTGAATGAAATATTGTGAAATTAAATGAAAACAGCAAATTAATCAAAAACAGAAGTAATCTAGTAGGTATACAATATTAAAATTAAACACTTGTCTTCGCACCAGTGGGGTATTGTTGTATTGTGCTAGCGAGTAAATGTTTGGCTGTGTGTGTGCGCGTGATTGTGTGAGTAAGTGTTGTGTTGACTGTAGTGAGGAGTGGTTAGCTTATAACTTAACGTTTGATAATGGTTGGGTTACATGGCTCGTGACCAGGGCAACTTTATTGGGTTAGGCAGAGCGTTAATGAATTTTAAACTAATAATAAAAATATAATTTTAATTTGAATGGGAATATCGCTTAAATGAAATGATAAAAGAGGAAATATTTTTTAACGTCTTATTTTTGGCTTTTACTTTCGATAGCGCCGAAAGTGCCCATGATTTGTTTTATAAAACAGGGCTTTGACATATAGAAAGGTAATGAATTAAATTTACTGTTTATGTATATGTGTTCTTATGCGTGTTCACTAATTCCGGAGGAATTTGAAAATAAACAACATATCAGGATCAATGTTACTACTTATATTGTCACGTAAAACTTATATGTAAATTACAAACATGGGTGCGACCGACACGGAAGTTAAGAGACGACTAGCGCGGGCGGGGGAACGCTCGCTTGTTTTACATAGCGTCACCATGCATGTGTGTAGCTACAATATTCCTCCCCTTCTGAAAAATGTTAAAAAAAATTTTAAGTTATAAGCATAACACTTCCTTTGCAGTCGGGTAAAATTTTCTACATTCAATTATTACAAACATTTAAAAACAAGGTTGCAAAAACTGTGTCTAGATCTTACATTACAAAGAATTCCAGTAGTCAGCAAGTCGAGTCGCTACGGGCGTACAATAACAAAGCATTACATTACATGAGTACTTGGTTCTGTTTCTAGCACTATTACTGATTTGAATATTTTTCAATTTATTTATGTGATATGAATGACATTAAAAGTAAATGAATTCCAAAAAACTTTTTTATTTCATTTGACACTACAAATAACAACTTTTTTCCTGTATCTTAAGCTCTATTTTAACTATTTTACTTAACTTAACTTCTTACTTTACTACTAATCGTTTTCACTTCCAATGAAAAACCTCTTAATAATGCACTTGATTTTGTTGAACTGTAGGTTGGGGTTTGGCGTTAGTCGTAGTTTGCCCCATTTTCAATGAAGATACTATGTCCTTGACCATTTGATTTTTAACTCTCCGGCAACAATACTTGCAGCCTATCAATAATATAACTACGATGACTATCGCCACTATGATCATGATGAAACTTCCGTATAGTTCTAGTTTCTTCTCCAAGGTAGTTGTTGTACTTGCTTCATTTGCTCCGTTTTGTGCTATTATCACTTCAGAATTTTTACTTTGCGGGTTACCCATAATAAAAGCAAATATGCTCATAAATTTGATTAAAATAATGAATTGAACTGTTTGTTACGCTGTGCTGTAGCGTTTGTCTCTTGGAAATGAATACTTATCTTAATTTTAACCTTATTAAATACACAAACACATTTATTGCTTAACATTAACTAAGAATCGGTGACAACTGAATTTTATGTGTTTTGCAAAAATATCATAAGATTTTTACCGTTACTAAATATGCAAACTTACTGATTTGCTTCTTAAGTACACACGGCAGCACATCAGGTCATACATATTTACCTTAACCTGCTGCTGGCTGTACCTAGTTTATTTACGTTTTGCTTACATATACATTGTAGCGAACTGACACGGATAGAAGTACTATCGTGCACAAAATTACAAGTGTAGATTTGTATGGGTGGACTCGAGTCTTCGTAATATTAGTACTTTCATACACAAAAGTTCATTCTGAAAATCGTATTAATGTTTAACTTACCTACCATAACAATTATTCTAAACTGCGCAGTTACAAAACTATCTTATTTAAGCTAATTAATTACTTACTATTTTATGGGTCATCGAAAAATCGTGTTCTTTTCACTACGCGTCCGGAGCGAGTTGAATAAGTACGAGTACCTTTGCTGTCCTCGTTGACTTCTTTACTCTGTTAGGGAACACTATTTTCCGATGTTTTAAAATTAACCTTAACTATATTCTTATCCTTAGTCTTTTTTATACTGCTAGTATCGTCACAATTTTCATTTTCATAATCCTCATTGTCATCCAGTAAAAATGCTGGTTTCAATCTGTCGATTGAAATGCACGCGTTTCTATTTGGTAGTTCGATGACGTAATGCTTGTCGCTCCTGCTTAAGACGCGGTATGGGCCATCATAAGGAGGTTGTAGCGGCTTACGTACAGTATCGTTGCGAACAAAAACGTATTCACGTGTTTTCAGGTCGGGATGCACAAAAACCTTCTGAGTTCGGTTACTTCTATCTGAGCCTTGAAATTTCCTTATAGTATTACGTAATTTACCTATGTGAGTATCTATATCATTTTCCTGCTTTAGTGGACGTAATTGTAATTGTAAGACGGGCTGGTTTCCGCAACTCGACGTCAACATGCGCCTATTTTGCGTGACTTTTGTTTATTAGGATGGCTGTCAGTCTAGCCACCCTAGATCCTCCAGAAATTGCAGAAGTCCCTTAGGATCCTCCACAACCTCCGGGAGGGACCCGGGTGTGCCCAGGTGTTTGGCCCGGTAGTTGGCCACCTCCTTGCAGTTCAACACGACGTGGGCGGCCGTCTCTTCCTCCTCCATGCATGCTCTGCATAAAGGACTGTCGGTGATACCTAGAGTGTATAGGTGTTTGTTGAACATACCATGCCCTGTTATTACGCTCGTAACCGCTCGAAGTTGAGTCTTCTTTAGCTGGAAGAGCTTGCGGGAGAGACGTGTATTGATTGCAGGCAAGGCTTCCTTTGATTTTCGGCATTCCTTCTGGTTCCGCCAATTGTCGTTACCTTGTACCTTGGTTTGCAGTCTTAGCAGAGATCGAAGCCCGTTAAAAGGCACCGGTATTATCGGTTCCGGACCAATAGCTCCGGCGTCGGACCCCCTTTAAGCAAGTTCGTCAGCTGCGTCATTACCTCTGGATCCACTGTGTCCTTTGATCCATTGTAGAGTGTTTTTTTTTTGTCTGGTCTTTAGTGGACGTATAGAAATCCCCTGGTAACCTAATTGTATTTCCGTAAATTAATTCTGCGGCGCTGTGCCCCGTATCTTTTCTGATAGCGACTCGTAGTCCTAAGAGTACCGTGGGTAGTTCGCTAACCCATGATTCAGTACCTACTCTTGCCATGAGAGCGGCTTTCAGTGACCTATGCCATCTTTCGATCATCCCGTTGCTTTGTGGGTGAAATGCTGTGGTTCGAACCCTTGCTATTCTCATGATTTTCATTAATTCTCTAAAAAATTATTTTCAAATTGCCTGCCCTGGTCACTTGTCAGTTTAACAGGACAGCCAAAGCGGGTGATCAAACATTCATACAGGGTTTTAGCTACATTTTCCGCAGTAATTTATTTAAGAGGAATGGCTTCCAGCCATTTAGTGAATCTATCTATAATGGTTAAGCAATATCTGTATCCCTCTTCTGATGTTATTAACGGATCTACTATATCTATGTGTATGTGTTCGAATCTACTACACGCTGGAAATTTACCTAAATTAGATGTTGTATGTCGTTGTATTTTTGCTTTTTGGCATGCGACACAAGTCTTAGTCCAACTTCCTACATCTCTATTTATACCGGGCCAAAAAAAAATTGTGCTACCACTTTCTTTGTGACCCTTATTCCAGGATGACTCAAGTTGTGTACGTTTTCGAAAATTTTACGTCTATATGTTTCAGGTATGTATGGTCGAATAAAGTCGCTTGATATTTCGCAATAAATGGGTTTATCGACTAATGGTGTGTTATTTTTTTTATAATGACATTGCTGTTCTCTCCATTTACCTTCGACCTACTTGTAATATAATCGTCTGTTTCCTGCGCTGCTGCTATTTCTGCGAAGTCAATTGCCGTTGGGCAAAACAATTCTGCTACACGTGATAACGAGTCAGCAACGACATTAATCTTTCCGCTCGTTAGCGGACCCGTTGGTCGAATAATGCAACGACCGTGTGGTGATCGGTTGAGAATAACACCACCCCATCTCTTTCCGTGGGTGTCGTAAGAGGCGACTAAGGAAACACAAATAAGACCTGCCTCCTAGTAATCCATCCCAGGCAACGACACTTCATTTTTTTCGGGATCTGAGGTGTCGTCCTATGGTCTCATGCGGTGTGGTAGACTCTGTAAAGGGCCGTCTGGTTCGCGACCACCCTCCTACCGAAGTCCGACGCCAAACAGCTTGCTGTGTTCCGTCGGTGCGTAGGAGTACCAGTGCCTTTATAGGCATTTCCTGGGTTAACTCGCTCCATCGTCGACCTCATCTTTGACCTTATGGTCAAGATTGAGGTCAAGAGTTAACCCATCTTATAATAATAAAAAAATATCAGTAGTAAACTTACTGATAAAAAGCAAATATCTCATTCTTCTAGGTGTTTCTGTGTTACTATTTAATTTTGAAAAGGCGTAAGTTAACGGCTTATGATCTGTAAATATAATGAGTTATCTGCCTTCGAATAATTTTCTGAAATATTGAATAGACATGTAAATGGCTAGTAATTCGCGATCGTAAGTACAATACTTCTTTTGTGTATCTGAGAGTGCTTTTGAAAAATAGCCTAACGGTTCCCATGTTCCATTAATTTTTTGTTGCAATAACAAACCCACGCATGTATCTGATGTGTCACACATAAGTGATACTGGGACGTTGCTACGCGGGTGCGACAATGTAACTGCTTTTTGCAAGCTGAGTTTACACTGTTCGAAAGCGCTAACGGCTTTACTATCCCATGGTACTTTAGTCTTATCGCGTTTCTTAGAATGGTGTATGATTTTATTAAGTTCCATTTGTGACTCTACGGCTTTAGGCATGTATGACCTATAAAAATTTATCATTCCTAAGAATCGCCTTAATTCTTCCATTGTTTCGGGTCTAGGGAAATCAACAATAGCTTTAACTCTTGATTGTAAAGGTTTTATATCACGGCTAGACACTTCAGATCCGGGAAAACTTACCTTTTCCTGACTAAATTCACATTTTGAGATATTTATTCCAAATTTACTAAATCTTTTAAAAACTTCTTCTACTTGTTCACGGTGTTAGGTTTCATTGTCCTTAGCTATGATGACGTTATCGATGAAGGAAAATAAATTATATAAACCTGCGAGTACTGTCGTGTTCATGAACCTTTGGAATGTCTGAGCAGCGTTTCTCAACCCGAAGCTCATTCTGGTAAATTCAAATAACACGAAAGGTGTTATTATTGCAGTTTTCTCTATATCGTCGTGATTAATTGGTATGAAATGGTATGCTCTATTAATATCTGATCTAGTAAATATTTTTTTGTCCGCTAATACTTACGTAAAATCTTGTAATCTCGGTACTGGATAACGATCAGGTTTGGTTACAGAGTTAAGTTTTCTATAATCTCCAAATGGTCTAATGTCTCCTTTCGGTTTAGGTACCACATGTAAAGGGCTAGCCCACGGGCCTTTACTAGGTCTACATATTCCCATCTCTTGCATAGTTTTAAACTCTTCCTTGACTTTAGCGTACCGGTCCGGAGGTTACGGCCTTACCCGCGGGTATACCGGCGGACCAGTCGTATCTATATAATGATATACTGAATGTTTAGGAGTCTCTTTGAAAGATGTGGGCCTAGTAATTTCCGGGTACTTTGAAATCATATCATGCAAAGGATAACTATCGCCCATAATTTTGACAGTAGGTTGAGAACTACTTACTATTTCTGCTACGACGTTAAAGTTGGTAAGTTGATCTATTAACTTTTTACTACTTATGTCTATTCATAGTTTGTAATAACCAATAAAATCTGCACCGAGCATAGGTTGACTCACATCCGCTATCACAAAGTCCCACCAAAATTTACGACGAAGTTTCAGGTTTAACACTAATGTCTTTGTACCGTAAGTTTGATTTCTGTTCCGTTTGCCGCGTACAGTTTATAGTTATTATTATTTGACACTTTATCTTTTTTGCTTGCTGGTATCACTGAAATATTTGCACCTGAATCTACTAAAAATGTTAAACCACTATTTATATCCATTACGCTGAAGCGGTTTGCAAGATTTATAGCACAGATACCCGCCGTCGACTGTGCTCGCTCTAGTTTTCCTGTTTCTTTGTTAGCTTTGTCTGCAAATCGAAAATGGTATGGGCACAACCAATCTGGATTGTCGGGTGTACGGCGACGTGACATGCGTCTGCCTCTTGGAGCTGAACGGTTACGTCCTCGGCCTCTTAATCTACCCCGTGAAACTTGATCTCTCCTTGAACGACTCTCTAAGGCATCGAATCGTGCGTTAATTTTTGGTATTTCTGCTAGTATGCTGTTATCTAATATGGATGACGTACCTGGCTGTGGCTGCTGAGTTACCGCTGCGACTGTGTTAGTTTTAGTTACCTCTCTCACATCATCTGCTACTGTTGCTAATTTCTCCAGTCTCTGTTACAGCCAGTACTGCCCGAACTGTCGGTGGTAATAAATTTTGCCAGAATACTTTGAGGGTATCGTCCGGTATCATATCTCGTGCGAGATCTCTCATTTTTCTCAGGAGCTAGGAGGGCTTCTGTTCGCCTAACTCCATTTCGCTTATCAATTTTTCTCCTACCGAAGTCCGACGCCAAACAGCTTGCTGTGTTCCGTCAGTGCGTGGGAGTACCAGTGCCTTTATAGGCATTTTCTGGGTTAACTCGCTCCATCGTCGACCTCATCTTTGACCTTTTGGTCAAGATTGAGGTCAAGAGTTAACCCATCTTATAATAAAAATAAAATAAATAATAAATATTTGTCGGTTCTTGGAATCTTCATATATTTTTAATAATTTTACCTTGAGTGCTTCATACTTCTCGGTTTCTGGGGGATTTAATAAAAAATCTGTTATTTGGTTGAAGATGTCTGCTCCTAGTTTTGATACGACTAAGTCGAATTTTGAGGCATCTCCTAACCTCTGTGGGGCGAGGGCTGCTTCCACCCTGATGAACCAGATCCTTGGATGCTGCGTCCAGAACTCCGGCAACCTCGATGCTATTGAGATTGAGGCCAAATCTAACGGCGGTGGCGGTGGTGGATTAGACTTCTTTGTATGACGTTATTAATCACAACACAACACTGCACTCCGAGTTCTCCAAAATTTAGTTCACTGGGGTCACCACTTTACTGTTTATGTATATGTGTTCTTAGTGTTCACTAATTCCGGAGGAAGTTGAAAATAAACAACATGTCAGGATCAAAGATACTTATATTGTCACGTAAAACTTATATGTAAATAACAAACATGGGTGCGACCGACACGGAAGTTAGGAGACGACTAGGGCGGGCGGGGGAACGCTCGCTCGTTTTATATTGCGCCACCATGCATGTGTGTAGCTACGAAAGCTATTATTATGACCTTTTCAATGACGTTAAGTCATAACCTCATACATTACTGGAGTCGGATAGAAAGCTAGTATACGATAAAATGGTTTATAATTCAATCCCTGCAGGAGTCACATTATCGGTGTCATTTAACGAAAGTAATCTATTGTCATGACCTTTAGTTTGACATAAGTCACATCCTCATACACCACTAGAGTCGAATAAAAAGCTAGCGTACGATAAAATAGTTTATAGTTCCTTCCCTGCACCAGTCTCACTGTGGGTGTAATATAAATAAATTAAGCTATTATTATGACCTTTAAATAAGACATAAGTCACAACCTCATACTCCACTGGAGTCGGATGAAAGGCTAGTGTACGATAAAATGGTTTATAGTTCTTTCCTTGCATGATTCTTGTTGTGGGTGTCATGTAATGAAATAAAGCTATAATTGTGATCTTTAAAATTACGTATGTCACTATGTTTTATGTTCTGTTAATTGTATTGTATCTCTTTGTGTGCAAATAAAGTAAATTGTATTGTATTTTTACCGCCTTATACGACACTGCTAACTAATAAAAATTTAAAAACCCATCAAAATACAATTAGATGTTTCATAGTTCCTTCCCTGCACGAGTTTCACTGTGGGTGTTATGTAGAAAAATTAAGCTATTATTATGACATTTAAAATGACATATGTCATGTCATAACCTTATACAACACTGGGGCCGTAACCGGCCATTCTCCAAAAAATCTTATGACTTAAAGACCGATCAACGGGGCGTATGGGACCCGAAAAATTCCCCCGCCTTTGAAATTTGGCATGTAGTGAAGTTAGGTAATACTGATAACAGATGTATAATGATCCAACAAATTTTCATTGTTCAGCGATCAATTTACGGGTGGTAATCGCCGAAACACAAAATGAATAAAGAAGACGAGATTTATAGAAATACAAGGGTTTAATTAAATATAAACATTACAAAAATTTGACATCGGGACCAAAAGGGATAAACAATAATTACACAATAAAATTTTAAAACAAAAACTTAACAGATGGGTAGGCCTATCGATTTAAACTGCAAATTACGATTGGAAGGTTAGTTTAGGAAAGAAGAGCTGGTTAATTTAGTACAGTAACTATAACATGTACATAAATCGAATCATGTGGCTTAACTAAATTTAATTGGTATCTGATTCAAATAGGATGATCAATTTAATTCGTCGACGAACAAAATCCCTACCTATTTGTCAGATATTTTTGTAGCTATCACAATTAGCTATTTAATTGTGATTTTTTTGGGTGTTTGTGTTTGTCTTTATGTGTGTCCCGAGGGACCCACGACACAAGGGAAAACCTTAGTGTGGGCCTTTGAGTGTGTAACGTTTTTTTTTTTTAATTGTGAAAATTAATGAATAAAGCAAATGGATCAATGGGACTTAACTAAATGGTCTTCTTGGGGCCGCCGGAATATCCGCAACGGAATTGTGACTGGTTCAGGTAGGGGCGAACGTAATTTGAGTGATCATCAATCGGACTTCACTATGTAGTTTTCTGCCCAGCCTTTTAATAGGTTGTCATTAAAAACACTGAAAATGTTGATAATCAATTAGACTCCCACTTTAAAACCGAAAGAATAATTTATCTCCTTATTTTATAATAAATGTTGGCCGTCGTTAGTAATATATATTCCACATAAATCCATAAAAGCAGACTTTTTTACACACAGAAATTCGTCCTATTCACTCAAAAAAAAAATTTCGAATGAAAATGACAACTTCAATCCCAAACAAAAAATAAAAATGGAGCAAGTTCTAAAATTTTGAAAAATATTGAATTAAAAAGAAAACTAGACTGGAAAGAATTAGTGAACATAAAAAAGATCGCAAGCAGAAATGCTGAAATTGGAAAAGTTGGAAATCTAACCAAACTTAACCTTAACTTGAAAATTGCTTATAACTCCTTGTAAAAAATTTCTCCGCGTCTGAAATTAAAAAAAATAAAGAAGTGAAAGAAAAAAAAGGTAATACTTATTACAAATGTACAATAATCCAACAAACTTTCATAGGAGAAGTTAGAAATATAACCTAAGCTAATCTAAACTTGAAAATTGCTTATAACTCTCGGTAAAATATTCCCCCGCCTCAGAAATTTGGCAGGTGATGAAAACAGGTAATACTGATTACAGATGTACAATATTTCAACAAATTTTCATAAGAGAGGTTAGAAATCTAACCTAACCTAACTTAAACTTGAAAATTGCTTATAACTCTCGGAAAAAAATTCCCCCGTGTCTGAAATTTTGCATTTTTTTTTAAATTATAAGATGGGTTAGCTCTTGACCTCAATCTTGACCATAAATTTCAAAGATGAGGTCGACGATGGAGCGAGTTAACCCAGAAAATACCTATAAAGGCACTGGTACTCCCACGCACCAACGGAACACAGCAAGCTGTTTGGCGTCGGACTTCGGTAGGAGGGTGGTCGCAAACCAGACGGCCCTTTACAGAGCCTAACACACCGCATGAGACCATAGGACGACACCTCAGATTCAGAAAAAAATGAAGTGTCAGATTCAGAAAAACGTTGCCTGGGATGGATTACTAGGAGGCGGTCTCATTTGTGTTTCCTTAGTCGCCTCTTACGACACGCACGGAAAGAGATGGGGTGGTGTTATTCTCAACCGATAACCACACGGCAATGTGATGAAATAAGGTAATACAAAGTGTTCGGAACGCACCCCCGCGAACCGGTCATCTATTTAACTCGTCCGTGTTTTTATTTTTGTTAAGTACAGTTTAAACGTGTTTTAATACATGAGTTGTGCACCAAAAGAAAGCTTGAGCCATAAGTTAAGTAAATATAGTGACAGTTTTTCTAAAACCCTAAAAGTGTTCTTGTAATCTCAAAAGGAAAAGGATTGTTTCAAATTGTCAACGATAAGGCGCTTACGAGGTCCGCATAGTGGTGATTCATCAAGTTAACTATACTGCGTATCGCTTCCCCCGCATAGCTGCATCCCGCTCGCTTTGACGTGCACCTACCGCCCAGCTGATCTATTCATAATCTGCTACACTGAATCCTAGGCAATATGATGCAATGCAGGGCTTGTACGAAGAAAATCACCTACGAATCGGAGCTTCTAGTATGCTGTGCCTGTAGGGACGCATTCCACTATATGTGTTTGCAAATGACATCGGCATATTATAATGCGAACATTTATGACCTGAAGCGGAAATGGCGCTGTGACCCTTGCTCCAACGTCACTGGACGTAGGAGGACTGATGACACCCCTGTTAGGTCTCAACACCAACTCGGTCCTTCTCCGTCTACGGATATCAACATGAGTTGCGACTTAAACCTTACGCCAAACTCACAAAACGTTGAAGGTAATGAGTCACCTACACCTACACGTACTACTACACCTGAGCCACAGCACCGACAACACCCTGATGATCTAGATTATCTACTAGTACGACTCGAGATGATGTTCGACGCCCGTTTTAATAAATTAAATGTCAGTCTTGAAAATCTTAAGTCATCTCTTTCGAAAGAATTCAAAGTTGAGCTAGGTAAGTCAATCGAGCAACTAAAAAATGAATTCTCCCACACTACTGAGTTTCTGAGTGGCCAGATTGGTGACATGAAGGCAGAGTTGGACTCAATATGTTGTCGCATGAAAAATCTTGAGTCCGAAAACTCTAAGTTACAGGCCGAGCTTGTGAGTTTCAAAGCAAGTGCAATAGGTAAAAATGAGGAACGCTCACTTAAAGAAACCATTGGGAAACTGCAACTTGATCTAAATGACAGGGAGCAAGCAGCCTGCCTGAATGACATCGAGATTGCCGGTGTGCCTGAATTCCCTGGGGAGTCTACTCTCCATATTGTATCGACCGCCGCTGCTAAGCTTGGAGTGACCCTTGAGCCTCGTGACCTGGTCAGTGCTGCACGTCTTGGAGCTCCATCGCGTCCTGGTCCTGCCGGCAGCGAGACTACCCGCCCCCGGCGCATTGTAGTCACCCTGGCGCGTCGTGCCCTCCGGGATGAACT
The DNA here is from genome assembly GCA_949987775.1 of Aproaerema taeniolella. NCBI lineage: Eukaryota > Metazoa > Arthropoda > Insecta > Lepidoptera > Gelechiidae > Aproaerema > Aproaerema taeniolella. The sequence continues at coordinate 31,752,380 of OX465243.1, forward strand.
CCTGCGAGCGGCCCGCGTCCGCCGAAATGTCACTACGGCGGAGTTAGGTCTCCCGACACATCAGACGAAACCATTTTACTTAAATGAGAGATTGACAAAAATGAACAGAGTTCTTTTCGCCAAGATTCGTGAAGTCGGACTTGCCGCCGGATGGAGGTTTATTTGGACAAAGGAAGGTAAAATTTATGCCAGAATGTCGGACTCACCCAACTCACGTTTCTTCCGTATTCGTACAGAAGATGATCTCAAGCGGGTTTTCGGCCCGCAGGCGGCTTGTAACAACCAATGAATTTTACGTCCTTTTTGTTATTTTAAATGGAGCTCGCCCTACAGATTCCCTACCCGATTTTTCGAAGCACACCGATTTCACTGTGTATCTAAATTCAACTCGACATTTTATAAATAAATCACATCCACAATTTTATATTTTGTTTGCACTCATTATTTTTCAGTTTTCCTATAACAATTATTACTATTTTAATAGGTTTATAAGCTCACTGTCATTTCACCAAACTCACTTACAAACACTGTTAACTAATATTCTATATAGAAGGATTTTTGATGATGTCTGTAATGAGCATAAAGATGCACTAGCTTCACAGTCTAATTATTAGGTAACTTGTTTTGATTCATGTTGCGCACGGCTCGGGTTAACCGCTTTTACCTACCCGCTAAGACTATTATTTATTTACTGTTTCGAATCATGTTATTTTTATACTTATATGGTCTCGTTGTCTGGTAACAACTACCTATATGGATTTACTGATTTTATTGTAAACTTATGTCATAATCAGACGCTTAAATTAAATCTTATATTGTCAATTGTGTATGTCTCAAAAACTTACAGTCATGGTTTACTTTTTACTATTATTTCACCTGAACATAATAATAATAATATGGTATGCAAGTCTGTGAGCCACTCTAGTTTCGAGTTTTATTTTCATATTGTTGAATTATTTGTAAAATTATTAGTAATTTCTGTACGCGCCTATGTAATGTGTTATGGCCATAACTATGATTTAATATTTCTATATTTCTTAACGCCTATTATGCATGCTTCTTTTAGTGTTAACAGTATAATCCATTCCAAACCGGGCGCTAATCATCTGCAAAGAAGTGATACTGCTAACATAGTCGGTTTGATTAACCGCAGTAATTAGATGATCAAACGAACTTACCTGAAGTGAAGTTCGATCTTAATTATCCCGGCTTCGTCGAAGAGATTTAAATTGACCATGTAGTAGCCCTGCTACGCTTCGCACTCACTCGCACTAGTTATTCAGCGTAAGATAGAAAGAGAAAAAAAGTTTTCTCTTCTACCCCGCGCTTTCCTATATAAGGCTGGATCCCTCTCAGCTACGTCATTATTTTTAGAGTAAACAACATTGATATAATAAAATGGGTATTATTTGAGTTAATCAAATCATTCGGGAGGGTTGGGACCTTAAATCTCTTCGACGAAGCCGGGATAATTAAGATCGAACTTCACTTCAGGTAAGTTCGTTTGATCATCTAATTATCCCGTCTTCGTCTTCCGAGATTTAAATTGACCATGTAGATGTTTGGAGATTGTTTTATCAATGTTGTGTGATGAATATTATATATAATGAAATAAAGTTGTTAGGTAGAAATATAAGTCTTTTATTTTGACAAATAATAAGCTTTAATCATACAACATAACATACTAACTTATAGGAACATAAATGAGATCATTTTGTTATTCAGATCATAACTTAATTAGGTAAGAACTTAAATTAGGTACTTGATAGAAAGATAATCATACAGAATTTTAATTCACAGAAATATAGACTCTGCAAAGACATTTCTCGCTAAAGTATCGGCAATCGGCCTGTTATAAAAGTTCGCAAATACAGCGGATTGGCCAGACCAACCCGCAGATTTCCGAATGGCGTCGATAGAAACTCCGGCACGGTTCGCAGCCGACGTGGCCGCGTGTCGCGTGCTATGGGGGCGGAAAATACTTGTATCGACACCACTTTGATCCATGACCTGTTTGATCCATCGCCCTATACTTTGAGACGATGCAGGTCGAATAGGTCTCTTAAATGTCAAAAATAGTTTATTTTCGTCAACAGGCCGAACACCTCTAGTTAAATCTAAATAGGCCAGCAAAGTCTTAGCCGGACACATACTTGATTTGGTTTCAAAGAAAGGAATGTTAAGTATTGGTTGACATTTACCCACGTTAGAAGTCTTAATTAAATCTGTAATCTTAATTATAATTCGGTCATTAAATTTGTCTATGTTGCATAATTTTATTAAAGATAAAGTTTGAGATCTTTGACCTGTGGCTAAGGCTAACAAAACTACAAGTTTTTTAGTAATCTGCTCAGTTGTTAAAGACTCGTTGGGGTACCAGTTTGACAAAAAATTTAAAACAATCATTGGGTCCCAGGTTATAGAATACCTCGGGAATGTAGGCTTTAACTTAAATATACCTCTAAAAAATCTTTTAAGACAGTCATCATCACTTATGTTATTAACAGAAATTAGTGAGATCGCAGATCTATGATTATTCAAAGTTCCATAGGCGGCACCATTTTTAAAACAGTTATTTAAAAAATCTAAGAGTAATGGAATTTTTACATCGTAAATATCAGTAATTGTATTTGAAATGCAATACTGCCACCATAGTTTTAAACTTGAAGAGTATTGTGATAAGGTATTCTTAGAGAGTGATGACAACATCACGTCTAGAGCCGAGTGAGGGACTTGTTTCCTCAGGAAAGCTTGCCTGATAATATTGTCACAGCCAGGGAAAGATGTTTGTGCAGAGGATGTATCTCTCTGAAAACAGACGAAAGCAGATGTTCACTTGGGGGAAATATTATAATTTTACTCACAGCAAGTGACTTGAACATCGGGAACCATGGTTGCGACGGCCAATTAGGGACTACCAGAATACCTGTTGCTTGGTCAGACTTAATTTTAGGCAATGTCTTTAAGATAAGTGAAAACGGGGGAAAAGCATAGAAGTAAAACTTCTCCCAGTTAATAGTGAAAGCGTCAATATTAAACGCGCATGGGTCCCTTTTCCACGAAATATATTTTTGACATTTGGTATTGACTCTGGAAGCAAATAAGTCAATATCGGGCTGTCCAAAGGTGTTGACTATGCAGTCAAACGCCTGAGAAGACAACTCCCACTCAGTATCAATGTTCAAGTTCCTTGATTCAGAGTCTGCGTCAGTATTTTCTGATGATTTAATATAAGAAGCAAATATAAAAATATTGCGTTCTTCACACCACTGCCAAATGTCACGAGTTATTTTATTTAGGTGTAGAAATTGTATTCCACCCATCCTGTTGATATAGGATATGGCCGTGGTGTTGTCGATTCGCATTAAAATTTCACAGTCTTTACAGTGATTTGCAAAAGATTTCAGACCAAAATAAGCTGCTAAAAGTTCCAAATAATTTATATGCATTTGTTGTTCTTCAACAGTCCAAAAACCACCAATTTTTTCACCGTCACATGCTGCACCCCAGCCAGTTGTGGATGCATCAGTAAAAACTTCTAGCACATACGTGAAATTTCGAATCGGGTTAAATGTAGATAAAATATTATTTTTCCACCACTCTAAATCATTACATAAATTATTTGGAATTTTCATGAAATTATCATAATTACCATTACCCTGAAGAGCTAAGTATTTAGCTCTTTCAATGGATTTAGTGTAAACCCATCCATATGACACGGCCGGACAAGCCGCTGTCAAAGTACCCGCGAATCGCGCTAAGTCACGTATTCGTATCTTATTCATGTTTTGAATTTTTTTAACTGCTTCTAAAATTGACTGCTTTTTATTTTTAGGTAACTCTAGTGACATGGTTTGAGAGTTAAGTATGAAACCAAGAAATTTACATATGCGACTAGGTGACAATACACTCTTTTCGTAATTAATTATGAATCCTAAATTATTAAGACAACTGATTGTCTCATTTGCATTTTGTATACAATCCTGAAATGTATTTCCTAAACATAAAATGTCGTCCAGGTATGATACGGACATATAACCCCTGGCACGAAGGTGAGTCATTACCGGTTTTAAGATCTTTGTGAAAATATACGGGGCTGAGCAAAGACCGAAGGGCAAAGCACAAAACTCGTATAGTTTACCATTGAAAGAGAAACGTAAATATTTATTATGGGAAGGATGTATTGGGACCAAAAAATAAGCTTCCTTAAGGTCTAAATTTAGCATAAAGCAATTAGGTGACATTAATTTTACTGCGGTTCTAGTGTCCTCCATTTTAAAATGGCTGGCATACACGTATTTATTCAGATTTTTTAAATTCAAAATAAATCTTACACCTCCACTGCTTTTAGGAATAATAAATATGCTGGACAAAAATTGATTTTTTACTGGTTTACACGGACGAATTGCCTGAATTTCTAGGAGATGTGATATTTCTTTATTAATTGACAAGGATTCAGTAATACTAAATTTTTGATTTGGGTAATAATTTGGATCTTGTGAAGGTACCTCCTTAAATGGGATTTTATATCCAGATATAGCTTCTAAAACAAGATTATCATCTGTAATTCTCTGCCAAGCGTCAACAAAATATTTTAAGCGACCTGCCTGCACTGCTACGTCGTGTTGCGGGAGCGGGACGTCGACTGGGCCGGCTGCCGCCGGTTGGTCGCGGACTGCGGCGGCGCGCGGCGCTGGGCAGGCGGCGGCGGGGCTGGGGGACGGCGCGCTGACGCCGCCGGCGCACGCTGCCCGCCGCGGCTCGCTCCGCCTCGGTTGGAGCGCGGTTGTTGGCGCGGCGGGCCTCTCCAATTTAAATTAGACGATGACGACGCCGAAGTTGAAGTTGAGGGGGCAGGTGGAGTAATCAGCTGACCAGTCTTCTTTATTCCTCGAGAAGATTTGATAAAATCACCTAATTTTTCACCAAACAAAAAATTATCTCGTTTGCGGTCCTTAAATGGAGCGATATAAGACTTGTCTAAAAGCGGTATGATTAAAGAACGCCGTGTGTCAGTCTCCATGTAATGAGAGTCGGCCAAAAGCTTTCCAGCTTCATTGAGAATCTTCAAGATTTCGGGGTTACTTAAACTTTTTGTCAAAATACCCGTCATTGCTTTTCCTAAAGCAGTAGTTACTCGTCCAAGTTGACCCTGTTTCGTACAAAGACGCGAGTCACGATTTCTGCAGGCTTCTGTTAACATTGCAGATATTTCTGGGTTTAGTTCTGGAGCCTTCGAAGATGGTACATTTTTAGGTAGCAAATACTTTTTATGAAGCTCGTCTTTGATTTCTTTTTTAAGACCTTGTTTCAGAATGGGTTCCCAACGCTGTGAAATATCCTGTAGAATATCATCACCCCACTCGGGGATATCTGTATGACAGTCGCCCAGCGCTTGTAACAGGCCCGGGTCTATCTCGGGAACCAATGGAACATCAACAGTGTCGGCCGGCGCCGGAACCGGAGGCGGCGGCGGCGGCAGGGCGGCGGATGTCTCGCCCAAAGTGCTAACGATTGGTTCTGCGGCGGTGATTGGCAAATCATTCGCAATTACCTCAGAATCGGCTATAGGTACATTAGAAGGTGATTGATAGACTTCTGGAATCACTTCTGGGTCAGTGTAGATCGATTCTTCTGGTTCTGTAAAAGAAACCAAGAAATGTAACCATTGCAATTTTTTTTTAAGGGTAACTTTTAAAATAATCGGTATTTTTTTTTTTTTGAAAATTAAGAGGTTAATATCTCGTATTAACTCACAAAATGAAATACCACTGGTCAATATCTCGTATTGACTCGGGGTTTATGATCATAGTCTAACATCTCGTGTTAGATCGAGATCATTGATAATGATTTAGTACCAAGTACATTTTAACGAACCTTGTGGCTGCTCGAATTCTTCGTCTTCACTTGAGTAAATTATCTGCGGTTTTCTTTTTTCTAGTTTTCTCTGGTACCGGCGCATCTTTCTCCTCCATCGATCCTCGTCGGTTTCTTCATGTCATCGTTTGGGCATGATGAAAAAACTAAGTGCGTAGTGCGCGCGCACACGGACAATAATGACGTAGCTGAGAGGGATCCAGCCTTATATAGGAAAGCGCGGGGTAGAAGAGAAAACTTTTTTTCTCTTTCTATCTTACGCTGAATAACTAGTGCGAGTGAGTGCGAAACGTAGCAGGGCTACTACATGGTCAATTTAAATCTCGGAAGACGAAGACGGGATAATAACTTTGTAAAACCGACATACTTTTCCGGTCACATTTACTTGTTTTGTGGGAAAAGAAAGTCTCACAGCTGCAAAATAACTTGTTGCTGGTGCGGCGGTCTGTTCGGAGTAGATCATAATTTGCTGCCCACTCTTGTAAAGAATGAAGTTAACTGTATAGTGGACATGGTGATGGATAGTTTTGTACCCTTCACTCATGTTACTTCTGTGCTTTTGGCTGAGGTTTTTAATGTAATAAGCTATTTAATATTATTTTTTATTTGTAGTGATGTTACATGTGCTGCGTTAGTGGCTGGGTTGACAGTAATTTTGTTAACATCTACTTACTATGCTTCGTTTGGCAATACATGGAATATTATTATATCATGTATATCATGGAATATTATTATATCATGTTATTAATTTTGATTTTTCAAATTTCACAACATATTATTTAATGTTTAACCAATCAAAATATGTTTTTTATATATTATGCACTTTCTATAATTATTTAATTACACATAAATATAAATTGTATTTATCTGTCATTACTATCATAATCACTTTCACGGTTCGTGCATTATGGGATGGACACAGTAAACTCGATTTCACTTTTATTTTTTGTCTATAGTGTTCTTATTTTTTCACGATTTCATTTGTTTACAAAAATTATGAAAAACAAATATTTCAAGTTTGGTCTTTTTAATGCTGGTTCACTATCTACGAAACATGAAGAATTCATACTGGCTGTTCAAAGTCATTCTCCAGATATACTGGCTATAAATGAGACATGGCTCAATGCTGGTGAAGAGGGGCGCGCACCTGTAGTCCCTGGCTATCGTTTGCGCCACATCCCGCGACCTCCCGGTACCGGGGGTAGACGATGGGGTGGAGGCGTTGGTTTTTATATCAAAAAGGGAGTGACTGCACGGGTGTGTTCACATCCAACTTCTCAGACTGGTGGAACTATGATTGACCAGATGTGGTTATCCTTGTCCATCAGTTCGACTCGCATTATCATAGGTACAGCATACCGTCTTCCTTGGCTTAGAAACATTGATTACTTCCTAGATTCTCTGACCGAGTCCTTAATGTCATTTTCGCAGTCTGACCGAGTGATTCTCCTCGGTGATTTTAATATCAATTTGTTACACGATAGCGACAGTAACACAATTCGCATCAAGCAATTTTTACAGCACTGTGGTCTTGAGAACTATGTAACCGAGCCTACGCACTTCACTGGTGGTACTGAGACTCTTATTGATCTCGTTTGTTCCGACGGCCCTATTTCTAATGTCCTAGTTGATCACATACCCGATTTGGGTAAGCATGCTTTTATTGTGGCACAGTTGAAAGTTCGTAAACCTAGAATTCCTATCCGCAGAATTACCTATAGGCCTTTGAAAGATATCGATCTGAACACCTTCAATGCTGATACTTCTCAAATCAATTGGGACTATATTGTGAGGGCAGACACAGTTGACGAAATGATAGATCAGTATACTACCTGCCTGGTACAGTTGCTGGACTTGCATGCACCACTGAAGTCGCACAGCATACGGGACCGACAAGCCCCTTGGATAAATAGTAATACTCGTTATATAATGCATTTGCGAAATGAAGCGTATGCAAAGTTTCGTCAATCGTCTGACGAATATGTCAAAGGGAAACTGAAGGCACACTACAAATCACTAAAAAGTCTGGCTTTAACTAGCATGAGTTCTGAGAAGAAGGCTTTTTTCAATTCACACATTAATGGTAACATTAACCATCCGAAACGACTGTGGACCAATCTTAAACGCTTTGTTATCCCTGATTCACATTCTTGTGATCTCCCATCTCACTTAAACGATCCTAATACAATAAATGCTCATTTTTTTGATGTTCCTGGTAGTAACGTGGTGAAGACATCGGATTTGTCATTTTTCAGCTCAAGCCGTTATAGTTCAAGTACTTTCAAAATTTCGCCTGTTAGTGAGTTTGATATAGGAAAAATCGTTCTCTCAATTAAATCAAATGCGATCGGTGTAGACGGTTTGATTAGGGATATGGTTCTACTTTCACTACCCAGTGCGCTTCCAGTTATTACTGCCTTGATAAATAAATCAATTAAAACTTCGTCATTTCCCACATTGTGGAAGACAGCTTTGGTTCGTCCAATTCCAAAGAACAACAATCCTTCTGAAATTAAAGATTTACGCCCGATAAGTATTCTACCTTATCTATCAAAAATCCTTGAAAGGGTTGTTTACATTCAATTAGTGAAGTATTGCGAGGAAAATAATATCTTTCCAGATCACCAGTCAGGGTTTAGAAAAGGCCGCGGTACCACTACTGCCTTGCTCGACGTCATAGATAATGTGCTTGCTGCTAGAGATAAAGGCAGAGCTTCAATACTTGTTCTCTTGGATTATTCCCGCGCCTTTGATGCCATCAATCATACACTCTTACTAACCAAGTTGGAATACTATGGATTTGATGAATCAGCAGTCAATTGGTTCAAAAGCTATTTAAGTGGCCGCTCGCAGCAAGTTATTGTCACCACCTTGGATGGATCTCAATTCAAGTCCAAAACAGAGTTTGTTAGCAGATGTGTGCCGCAGGGTTCCATTCTTGGACCTATTTTATTTATACTTTATACCTCTGACGTGGTGAAGTGTATTAGGAACAGCAATTATCATCCTTACGCGGATGACCTCCAGGTTTACCTTGATTTTCATGAAAAAGAAGTAGGTTCGGCAGTGGAAAACTTAAATGAGGATCTAAATCGAATAGCTCACTGGTCACAAGCCAATTACCTTGTTTTAAATCCCAATAAAACAAAATACATGGTTTTTTGCTCATTAAATATGGTTAAAAAAGTAACTGAATCTTGTCCTAAAGTTCAGATGATGGGTTCGGATATTGAACGTGTTAATACGTCTCGTAACTTGGGCATTGTCATGGATAGCGAATTGCGTTTCGAGAATCATGTACTTAACATTGTGCGAAACTGTTTTTACCGACTAAAAATTCTTTACCGGTGTCGTGATCATTTGAGTGTCGACCTGAGGGTGCAGCTTTGCGAGGCGCTTGTCTTGTCGAAGCTAAATCATTGCTTGTCCGTTTATGGTTCATGTTTATTAGAAAGATCTCAGCGTTTGATTCAACGCGTGCAGAACGCCTGTGCACGTTACTGCTTTAAAATACCCCCCAGAACGCATGTCACACCATATTTAAATAATTCTGGTGTTTTAAAAATGAAACAACGACAGAAACTATATCTTGCCTGTATGTTGTTTGGGATACTTAAGACCAAAAAGCCGGCTTATTTGTATACAAAACTCACTTGGCGTAAACATAAACCCAACTGTCCTGTAAGACTTTGCTCCATCCCACTAATTGTACCTCAACACAGAACTGCAGCATTTCGCGGAAGTTTCCGTTATAGAGCTACAAAATGCTGGAATGATATCCCTCCCCCTTTACGCATCATAAAGTCTTTAAAGACGTTCAAAAATAAACTTAAAGTTAGTTTGTTGAACGAACAAATTTTAATGTCCGGACCGACGTGAAGCTCAGTTTTGTGCGTTATTTATTTATTCATTCAGTTTAGTCTTGTTTTTATATATATTTAAGTATTATATTTTTTACTTACCTTGATTCGTACACTTTTACATTAATATTTTATTTATTATTTTTTACAGTATTATTATTGTTATACATTAATATGGGACGCGTTCCGAAGCACTTTGGGTGTTGGCAGAATTAACAGCGTTGTGGCACTATCACAACATTAAGCTGAGCCAAAGCCCATTCACCGATGCGGTACATGTACGTACCTACATGTTTACTTAACTTTATTCGTTAATTGTTTTTTTTTTGTTGTGTTGTAGATATGTTGCATGTGCCGTGTCATGAATAAATGTATTTCTCTCTCTCTCTCTCTCTCTCTCATAAATGTGCAAAAATCCAAAAGATTTTCGCAGAAGAAGTTAGATATCTAACCTAACCAAACCTTAACTTGAAAATTGCTAATAGCTCTAGGTAAAAAATTGCCCGCCTCTGAAATTTGACACGTGATGAAGTTAGGTAATACTAATTACAGATGTATAATAATCCAAAAGATTTTCGTATGGACAAATTAGATATCTAACCTAACCTAACCAAAACTTGAAAATTGTTAGAATTCTCGGTAAAAAAATTCCCAGCCTCTGAAATCTGATTTTTTTTTTTTATTATAAGAGGGGTTAACTCTTGACCTTAATCTTGACCATAAGGTCAAAGATGAGGTCGACGATGGAGCGAGTTAACCCAGAAAATGCCTATAAAGGCACTGGTACTCCCACGCACCGACGGAACACAGCGACGGAACGGCGTCGGACTTCAGTAGGAGAGTGGTCACGAACCAGACGGCCCTTTACAGAGACTACCACACCGCTTGAGACCATTAGAGGACGACACCTCAGATTCAGAAAAAAATGAAGTGTCGTTGCCTGGGATGTATTACTAGGAGGCAGGTCTCATTTGTGTTTCCTTAGTCGCCTCTTACGACACCCACGGAAAGAGATGGGGTGGTATTATTCTCAACCGATCACCACACGGTCAAAATGTGATGAAGTTAAGTAATACTGATTACAGATGTACAATAATCCAAAACAAAATTCAAAGAAGTTAGAAATCTAACCTAACCTAACCTAAACTTGGAAATTGCTTATAACTCTCAGAAAAAACATGAACTACTCTGGAAAATTAGGAGGGACGGTAATTCAGCTAATAAAACTGCCCTAAAGACGTATTCAACTAGAATTAGAAAAATAATTAAATTAACACAAAAATCATAAAATAATTATTACATCAAATCATCACAAAATAAATCAAAAGCTACCTGGAAAATAATAAATAATAATAAATTTAACTATCCTAAAGAACCGATTAGCGAAATTTTTCATGACAACAAAATTATCACCAATACATTGGATATAGCAGAAGCATTTAATAACCACTTTATTGACCAGATCCAAACAGATAGTACAAATAAGTATAAACCTTCCAAAGGTATACTAGAACTCAGAAATTCAAAATCTATATTTATGGCCCCCTCTACAGCGCCAGACATAATACGAATAGTTACCTCCTTAAAAAACAAAAACAGTGTGGGTTACGATGGCTTCTGTACTAATGTAATCAAGGCTGCTTCATATCAATTGGCTGGTCCTCTTAGTTACATCTTAAATTTGAGTATAAATGAAGGAATTTATCCAGAGAGACTTAAACCTACAGTTGTTTTTCCACTGCACAAAAAGGGTGAAAAACAGGACATGGGCAACTATAGACCCATTGCTATACTGTCTGCATTTTCAAAAGTTTTTGAAAAGTACATATACAATGCCATATACTCATTTTTGGAGAAGAGTAATACCCTAGTATCGGAACAGAAAGGTTTTAGGAAAGGTAATACAATTAATATGGCTCTCTACGAATTACTTCATCCAGTAACATTTAATATGGACTTGACTAGCCCTATATGTGCATTGTATATGGACCTAACCAAGGCATTTGACTGGGAAAAGTTTTCCACGACACTCGCCGAGCACACGCCAACTCGCCCGATCATGACACCGCACGAGGTCGACCTAGCCACCGAGGAGCTCACCACGGCCATCCAGGACGCGCTTAGCTCATCCACGCAGCACATCCGCTCAGGTGAGAGGAAAAATCCCCTCCCCCGGCGGATCCGAGACCTAATTGCGGAAAAGCGCGCCCTGCGACGTGACTGGCAGCGCACTCGCTGCCCCACCCTTAGAGCCAAGCTTAACAGCTTGGTGGAAAAGGTAAAGGCAGAGCTAGTGACCGATGCCCGCGAAAGGTGGGAACAACACATCATGGAGGTAGAAGACGGCGGCGTTCCCTCCGTGCACCGCCTGTGCAAACAGCTGTCGACGACCCCGGACCCCATTCGACCGCTCTACGACGCCCAGGACACCCCCAGGTACAAGGCAAGCGACAGGGCGGAACTGTTCGCAGACTGCCTGGAGGACCAGTTCTCCCCGAACCCCTCAGGAGACCCCGCCCACGACGAGGAGGTTCTCGACCACCTTAGAGAGTACTTTGCCGCGCCACTTAACCCGCGAGACGACCCGGTCGTGTTCTCGCCCGGCCAGGTGCAGCGAGCGCTGTTACGCACCAAGCCCAGGAAAGCCCCCGGCCCCGACCGCATAACAAACGCGGCACTGCGACACCTGCCATATAAGACAGTGGCCGCAGTGGCGCGCTTATATACCGGCATTCTACGCACCGGTCATTTCCCATCGGTGTGGAAACTGGGCCGCGTTATAATGCTGCCAAAGCCGGGCAAGGACCCGAAGCGACCCCAAAGTTATAGGCCTATCACTCTCTTGCCGACTCTCTCTAAGGTGTTCGAGAGACTCCTTCTCCAGCACCTACAGCCGCACATCGTGCCCCGCCCTGAACAATTCGGTTTCCGGGCTGCCCACTCGACCACGCTACAGCTCACGCGAGTCCTCCATTTCTTGGCCATGTGCCAAAACAAACGTGAGTACTGTGTGGTCGTGATGCTCGACATGGAGAAAGCGTTCGACCGCGTATGGCACGAGGGACTGCTATACAAGCTCTCACGGTCGAGCGCGCCGCGTTGCATCCTACAGGTAGTAGCCTCTTTCCTAGCCGACCGCCGCATCCAAGTTGCAGTGGAGGACGCGACCTCCTCCGAACGCCCAGTACGCGCCGGCGTTCCCCAAGGCAGCTGTCTATCACCGGCCTGCTACGCGCACTTCACCGACGACATACCCGCGGTAGGTGACGTCAGGCTAGCACTCTTCGCCGACGACACGGCGTACATCGCTGCGTCGTATCGCCGCGACCACGCAGTGAAAAAGATGCAGCCCACACTCGACGCCCTACCCCACTGGCTGTCCCGCTGGCGGATGTCGGTGAATGTAGCCAAGACGCAGGCCATGCTCACGGGTCTTTGGATGAAGCCGCCTCCTCAACTCACGCTCCAGGGCCAATCTATACCATGGGCCTCCAAGGTAAAGTACCTGGGTGTAACGATAGATCGCCGACTAACCATGCGCCACCACGTCGGCGACATCGTTACCAAGACGAAAGTTGCACGGGGTAAACTATACCCCGTGTTCTCATCTACCCTCCCAGTAGCAACCAAGCTCATGGTATACAAGACGTACATAAGGTCGCGTCTCACGTATGCCGCCCCCACCTGGTACGCACTGGTCAGCGAGTCAAACAAACGCCGACTACGTGCCCAAGAGAACCAATGCCTGCGTACCATCGTTAACGCCGGCAGATTCGTGCGTAACGATGTGATCCGACGCGACCTCAAGCACGAAGCCCTGGACGAGTTCATCGTCCGCCTGGCGCGGGTCATGTATGACCGCGCCGACAACTCCACGCACGAACACCTGCGTGGAATAGCGCCACTCCACGCTAGACCGCCCGACCGACGCTGCCAAGCTCTCCCCCGAGAGCTAATCCCGGCGGCGGACGAAGAAGCCCTCAAGCAAGACACGCTGCCCCGCCCGACCTCCCCAAGGGTAGAGGTCACGAGGCCGGCCCCCACACCGGACATGACTTAAAAAAAAAATAAAAAAAAAAAATAAGAAGCCTCCACGCATTGTAAGTACCACCTGCACCAACTTACCGGTTACTACCACCTACTACGCATACGGATGGAGCCGCAAGTCGCTGGACCCAGTGCAGCGCCGCCAGGCAGGTAATCCCCCTAAGACCTACGAACAGGCCGGGCACGCTCCCCCCTAAGCCCTGATACAGGCCAGGTAACACCACCCTAAGCCCTGAGAGCCTCACTATCCACGCGACTGGCCGGGGACCTGACCCCCCCCGCGCCTGCTGTGCTCTCCTGTGGTATAGTAGGTAGGTAAGATTTCAAGACCCTAATTTGAACACTAATGCCCTAAAATATCCAATGCGTGGGGCGCCCGACTGACACCAGCAGAGGGACGTAGACTACACCAGCAGAGGGACGTAGGCCGTCTCCGCGGTTATCGATCCCCTAGGAGCAATCCCCGCGGAACGACCTCGCCCCTACTCGCAATCTCACCCTTTCCCTGGCAGTATTACTTTCTCACAGGGCAACTATCAGGGAAAGCCGATAGGACTTCCAATCGTCATTCCGCCTGCCCTCTCCATCATTCGCCTTCGCACCCAAACAACAATAACAATAATAACAATGGAGGGTAGCAAATCAACTCGAACGAGTTGGCTACCCTCCCACAGAAAAAGATTTTATAGGCGGGTAGTCGAGGGACTTGAATTCTTTGACTACCCTCCCACCCAGATTTCAATGCTCCAAGGCGAGCCGGGCCTCACCCGCTCGCCCGACCTCGCGAAGGCCAAAAGACCCTCCTTCCATATTGTGGCTCACGCGGGAGGGTGCGAGTACGCCCCGTTGAGATTGGCCCTGTGGCCAAGACCAGCGGTTCGGCTCCTCCTCTCCCAGCGCTCTCAACTTCCCATGGCAGTGTCATTCTCCCGATCGAGAGCTGCCAGGGGAAGCCGATAGGATCATCCCGGCACGGGTGGGGCGTGGACCCACCGTGCACGCCGCTTCAGTAGGGTTGGTGTTGAAATTTTTCCCCAAAAATCTAGGTTCGTTTATTTTCTCCCAAACAATCTAAGTTTTTGCAATCTTTATTTCCCAAAAAATCTAGGTACCCCATTACCCCTTTCCCCTGTCGTCGCCGTCGCTGTTGTGGTCGTAGTCGCCGTCGTGGTCGCACACCCAACGCCGCGGTCGCGGCAGGTGATGCCAATGACCGGTCCATAGCTATGGACCGCGGTAGATTCCACCGCCATGGGGTTCGCCCCGAAGCGGTTTCCCCGCGCGCCACTCGGCGCACGAGAAGAAAGTTCTGCTGCGCAGCCAGCAGTCGCTCAGAGTCTGCTCCCGAGGCAAGAAGCCTTCAGACTTTTAGCGACTTGCCGCCCCCAGGGTGCAGTGGTGCACCGTCCCTAGGACGCTGTTGCACACGGCCCTTCCCGATCCCTTCCGGCTCCTTTCCTGGGTGCAGTGGTGCACCGCCCTTCGGGCGCTGTTGCACACGGCCCTTCCGGCTTCCTTCCTGGGTGCAGTGGTGCACCGCCCTTCGGGCGCTGTTGCACACGGCCCTTCCGGTTTCCTGTCCTGGGTGCAGTGGTGCACCGCCCTTTGGGCGCTGTTGCACCCGGCCCTTCCGGATTCCTGTCCTGGGTGCAGTGGTGCACCGCCCTTTGGGCGCTGTTGCACACGGGCCTTCCCGATCCCTTCCGGCTCCTTTCCTGGTTGCAGTGGTGCACCGCCCTTCGGGCGCTGTTGCACACGGCCCTTCCGGCTTCCTGTCCTAGGTGCAGTGGTGCACCGCCCTTTGGGCGCTGTTGCACATGGCCCTTCCTGCTTCCCGTCCGGTTCCCATTAACCTTCCCGCGTCCCGGCAACCGCGCCGCCAACGCCGCGACCGCGATTTTACGCCAAGGGCACTCGTCGCGTCCCCTCCCGCGTACGCGCCCTCAGCGCCCTACCGTAATCATAAGTACACTAGCTATAAGATTGGATTCACCATTGTAAATAACAAATAAACCAACCTTTAGTGTTTGTAGGAGTTGTTTTACTCAACCGTACCCTCTGCGAGCGGCCTCAGCCACCCGTAGTCACCTTCCCCTACTAGTAACCGTAGTTTCCCTCAGAAAACTACGTTACAATTTAATAGTGGTGGATGTTAAAGAGTTGGGTTTGTGGTACGGCATTTTGATCGGGAGAGGGGAATTTAGGATATTCATCAAGCCCAGACCTAGAAGAGGGACCGAGGTCTTTTGGCGAGAAGAGGACATGTTACCTCCGACGGATGTCAACTGAGATGTCATTCTAATCGTCATTTTGTTAAAATTTCGAATTGTAATTTTGAAATATTTATTTTAAATTTAAATTTACACTTGAATTGGAATTATTAAATTGTCAATTGAATTTGAATTATTAAAACTGACTTTTGAATTTGAATTGGGAATTTCATTTTGGAAAAGGTGGAAAGTAGGGGATTTCGGAAGGGACAGTAACCCAGTAACGGACTCCAGTTCATTTTTTTTATTCTTTTATTTTTACAATTTTAGAATTGTTTTATTAATATATTTAATAAATTAAAGTTTAAATAGTTATACAATATTTTAACATTAAAGTGATAAGAATAATTCAAGCTGAATTAAACTGAAGTTGTCAGTTTTATTTTGAACTTGAATATGGAACAGACTTAAGAGATTCTCAATCAAATGTTAGCAGTAAATTTTCTATCTGTACCGAGTGAAATTGTGTTCTTGACTTTGGACTCTGGTGGGTAGAACCTTCTTTAAGATCACTAGGGATTTTATTTATTTTGGGATTAAGTTATAGGGATGTTCTTTAAATTTCGGGCGGATTCTAAATTGTTATTTTTTTATTTTGATTTATTTATGACATGATTTTGGTGAAGCGCTATGCCTTTATTTTATTCTTTCTTATCAGACAATTTAAGAGTTACGTACTTGCTACTAGTTTAGGATCCGCCTGAAGGTTTTATTTTATTTCCTTTTCCCTCTGTCTACTAGGATCGTTATTTCGTGATTCGTGGTGTTCGGCAAGGCCTGAGTGACTAGGTTTTCCTGAAGTTCCGAGACGATGTTATATTATAGCACCTATCTCTCCTTCTACGATTCTTCTACTGGCTCACGAAGGACAATTGTGACGCTGCTATTAGTGTGGCACAATACACGAGTAGCGACAAAAGACGGATGACCATCGGCGGCAAACGTCAGATTTTAGTTTGCTTTCGTAGGCTCCCTCTTGCTTTACAGTTGACCTACGGAAACCAGGAGATGCCTCTCACAACCACTGAACAAAGTACCTCTACAGACTACACACCCTGCTCTGAACCATGTAGCTGAGCAGTCTTCTCAGTTGCTAAATTAATCTTGGGGTTGCGCGGTCTCGTTCACCGAGGCGCTAGGGGAGGGCTTGTCAGTAGCAGACACGTGGTCACCGCGTGCGGGGGTTGTTCAGTTCAATTGGGGGGTTAGCTTTGTAATACCACCCCAAGGAACACTGTCCTACCCGTATACGTGATCACAGCTGGCTACTTCGGTAGTCAGTCGTAGGGTCTGTAGTCAGCGGTAATACAAGGACGCGCTGCAGGCGACGGCTCCTAGGTTTCGCGGGGAGGAGAGATTGCGACCATTTGGTTTTCCTTTCTGACACTTGGCTTTATAGTTCGGAGTCTAATCCACTCACAGGAGAAATAGGGAAGCGCGATGTTTGGCTTAATATTAGCTGAGGATTTTGTCGCTCAGAAAACATAACGATTCTAGGAGATTCCACAAGATACCCGACCCGAACCGTCTCCCCGGGTTGGTCACCCCAAGGCGACGGATCCCGTCATTTGGAGCGCCGTCGACAGGTTCCGGGGCGTGGCTGGGGGCCCTAGAACGGGGAACTTCCCAAATGATGCCCTGGGCTTATATTAATCTCTCTGTCTAGGTATTCTACTCGTTATCCCAGCCTCCGGCTCTCATCCTGCTTCGAATGGAATAATTAAGAGATTATTCTTTTTGTGTCAATATGTAAAAATGTAATTTATTGAACTATGTGAAGCGCATTAAACTATGATTTAATCTTGATTTTGCTTTTAATTGATCTCTAAGTCTGAAAACCCGCTTTTAAATTGCTTGTACCTGCGAGAATCCTAAAAGTAATTCACAACGTAGAACCCTAGACATCACAGCCGTAAGTATAGAGTATCCATCTCTATTTAATGCAGGTGGGGATCAGTACAGTAGGATTAATATAGTATTATTTGGAGACCTGCTCCAGTTACCACCAGAGAGACAACTTTCTCCATTCGAAGATATGAAGTCGACTGATGTGCAAAAAATGTTAGGTTCCCGTAGTGCTCCGAATTTATGGAAAGAAGTATTTTCTTATGATGAGTTAACGATTAACATGAGACAGAAAAACGACCAAGTATTCAACGAATTGTTGAAACGTATGAGAACCAAGACAACTATACTTTAGTTAATTGACTACTTAAATTTACTTCTCAAAATCAAAATGATCGCCTAAAAGAAATTATTAACTATTTTAAATTACTGCCTGACAATACTGTTTATTTATTCCTGACTATAAATATGTGTAACCAATTTGATAATGCTATGTTTGAGAGCATGGAGCAACCGGAAATAAAATTAAATTCAATAGATGACTAAGATTATATTTCGTTATTTCATTCGAAGATATAATATTAGCCAGGTAGTCCTTTTAGCCTACAAGGCAGCTTTCGCACAGTATTTAGAGACAGATTTAAAATTTAGGGATTTTAAAACTTTTGCGCTGGCCACACAGCATTCTGTGGACCCCACTCCAATCCAGCACTTGTCATTCTTTTTTCGTGCGAGGCAGCATACGCACGCTTTCTCTTGCAGCGGCAAAAGTTTATCAAAACGTTAAGCAAAATGCTGAAAAGGAGTTATTTGGATGAGAAAATCAGCAAATATCGACGAAAATTAAGAAAACTGGAATCAAAAGCGCAAAATCGGCGTAGTCGAATAATTTATTCAACCGATTCCGAATCGGATTTAAATTCAGGTATGTACCAAAAACTTTTAGTTTTCACAAACCATTTTTCGATATATTTGTTTTTAAAAGTGATTAAATCTAACCGGGAGGTTGACTACGGGTCAACACGACGGTAAATACTTGCCAGGAGGTTAACCGAGTGTTATCACGAAGGCTTTCCACGAGTTAAAAGACTATTACGAATAGTTTTAATATAAGTACTAAGTACTTTCGATTAGCTACTGAGGGTGACCGTGTGTCATCACTTTAGCGTAAATAAAATATATCGAGTAGTATTTGTCGGTTTCATATGATTCATAAGTATTATCACAAATGTTTCTCAGTCTACCCTCTTTATAGCATTTTTTCTGTATCTCGTTCATAGACGTTGAGGGTGAAAATCAGATCGTTTCCGACCCTCCAGAGGATGAAACGCCCGCAGATGTGCCCGGCGGAGAAGAGGTCCCACAAAATGACACTACTGAAAAGGATAAGAATGATGACTTACCGGCTTTGGATCCTGAAATTTTGTCGGCTTTAGGAGAAGCCACAGAAGAGACTCCCAAGTTCGGCGAGAAAATCCACGAGAATTCGGCGTGCTTATGGATGCCCATACTTCGCAAGGGTATGACCAAAGAGGTATAAGAGAAACTATTAAAACAATTTCTCGTTCCAGAAAATTGTCCTTTACTTCAGGCGCCCAAACTTAACCCTGAAATATCAGCAGCCGTATCGGATGCTACTAGGGCGCGGGACAAACGAGTTGAAACCGTACAGCAACAGTTAGGATTGGGAATCACTGCCCTGAACAGGGCATTGGCGCTTCTAATAGATGATGACAACAAGAAGTTGGAGGCTATTAAGTTTTTGAGCGACAGCTGTCGCATACTTTGTGACCTTCATCATGAAGAGACTCAAGCAAGAATAAAGTTTGTCACGCCCGGCCTAGACAAATCCATTTTGAACGTGGTACAGGACGTTGATCGGGATGATATGCTTTTCGGAAACAAACTATCCGATAAGATAAAGGCCTCAAAAGTAATTGAGAAGCAGGGCCTGCAGATTAAGAAGCCCGCTCCGTTGCCCAGACCAACGTCCTCTACATCACATTCAACGACGAACCGACCAAGACCGCAGGGAAACTGGACGGGCCCTCCTCGTTACCCTCCGAGTCGGGGAGGGAGGGGTGGGGGGGCGAGGAAGACCACTCCTGCAGGGACGTCTAGCCGCAGGGGTCCCCCGTCCAATCAGCCGAAGTCAGCGCACCAGAACAAGTCTCAGCGTGCCCCAACTCAGCAACAATAGAGGTACATGCTGGTAGAATCAAACATTTTTATGAATGTTGGTGTAAAATCACTAGGGACCCTGTAATTCTTAAGTGGGTAAAAGAAGGTTATCCCTTGCAATTCCGCGATATTCCGTACCAAAATTTTTTACCTTGTAATAAATTATCGGATTCCGAATTTAATTATATGAATATCGCAATAAATAAATTGTTGCAGCTAGGTGCTATCTCTCCATGCCAAAACAATGATGACAATTATATATCAAGTACGTTTTTAGCGCCCAAGCCTAACGGCGGTAAGCGATTCATACTCAACTTGAAATCCCTTAATAAATTTATTTCTAATTTTCATTTCAAAATGGAAGACCATAGAACAGCCTCCAAATTAGTGCCAGAAAATGGCTATATGGCACCTATTGACCTCAAAGAAGCCTACTTTCTGGTACCAATTAGAGAAAAAGATCGTAAATAACTTTCTTTTATTTTCAATGGTGTTACATACTGTTTTAATGCTATGCCCTATGGTCTTTCGGTAGCCCCCCGAGTCTTTACTAAAGTAATGAAAGAGGTTATGAATTTTTTAAGAAATCTAGGATTTAAATCAGTTATTTACCTCGATGACATATTATGTATCGGATCGACTTACTCTGAGTGTAAACGAAACGTGTCGGAAACTTTGAAACTTCTGCAGTGTCTCGGTTTTGTCGTTAATTACGACAAGAGTGTTTTAAAGCCTCATCAAGTTTGTAAATTTTTGGGTTTCGTCTTTAACACATCAGAAATGTCACTATCTTTGTCGGCTGATAAAAGAAGTAACATATTAAATTTAATAATTAAATTTTCAAAATTACCGAGATGCACTATACGAGAATTTTCACAGTTAATAAGAGTTCTAGTCGCAGCTTGTCCAGCAGTAAAATACGGCTGGCTCTACACTAAAGTTCTAGAAAGGACAAAATTTTTAGCTTTGCAAAAAACCGGAGATTACGAATCAAAAATAACTTTACCTAGTCATATTTTACCTGATTTAAATTGGTGGGCTCGTAATATCATGTCTTCTAAAAATTTATTAAGACTGCAAGAAGATTTCAAAGTTGAAATCTTTACTGACGCTTCCAGAACAGGTTGGGGCGCTTTTTGTGACGGAAACCGCGTAAATGGTGGGTGGAAAGACGATGAGTTGTCTTTCCACATCAACTATCTAGAATTATTGGCTATTTTTATGGCATTGAAGTGTTTTGCTCAGGATCTAACGGACAGTAGTATATTACTGCGCGTAGATAACACTACGGCAGTCTGCTACATAAATCGCATGGGGGAATACAATTTCCACACTTGCATGATTTAGCAAAGACCATCTGGCAGTGGTGTGAGAAGCGCAATATCTGGTTATATGCTTCTTACATAAACACGCGCGATAATGTCGAAGCGGACGAAGAATCTCGAAAGCTTAATCTTGATACTGAATGGGAGCTTTCTCCTTGGGCCTTCCAGTGCATAGTAGATACATTAGGCCAACCAGATATTGATCTATTCGCTTCTCGCACCAATGCCAAATGCCAGCGATATATTTCATGGAAGAGGGATCCTGATGCAGAAACAATTGACGCTTTTACTGTTAATTGGAATACGTATTTGTTTTACGCATTCCCGCCCTTTTTTTTGATTTTAAAGTGTTTAAGAAAGATAATTAACGATAGAGCAACTGGAATTTTAGTATTTCCCTACTGGACGGGACAGCCTTGGTATCCTTTACTTAAAGATTTACTAACTTCTGAGATTATATTTTTTACACCTAACAGAGATCTTCTCCACTCCCGTTTCAGATCATTCCACCCGTTGCACAAGAGCCTTACCCTGGGAGCAGCAATGCTCTCCGGCGCGCCTTCTTAAGACAAAATATCCCTCCAGTAGCTCTAGATCTTATGATTTCATCTATATCTTCAAACACTATGAAACAGTATAATGTATTTTTCAAATTATGGTGGCTGTTTTGTCAGAATAATAATCTAGATGTTTTTAATCCTTCTTGTTTTTCGATCATTAGTTTTCTGACAGAGCAATTTAATAACGGTTCGAGTTATGGCACTATTAACAGTCATCGTTCAGCGTTGTCGTTACTTTTAGGTAACAACATTGGGTCTAACGATAGAGTTAAAAGGTTGCTAAAAGGCATGTATAAGAAAAAACCGCAACGACCCAAGTACACAGCTACTTGGGATCCACAGACTGTTTTGACTTTTATTTCGCAATGGGTACCCAACCGAAATATTAGTCTAGAAAAGCTGAGTAAGAAACTTGTGGTTCTATTGGCACTGTGCACAGCGTACAGAGTGCAAACATTGTCGCTCATAAAAGTTACAAATGTTTTTTTTTTTTTTTTTATAATAAAGGTATTAGCATCCACAGACTTGATGTCCGTGCCCTTGTCTAGATTAAGTGTTTATTTATTTATTTATTTATTTAATAGATCACCAACAAGTTACACACCAACTCTTAATTAAAATGGCACAAATTTATAAAAAAAAGGCTAAATGGTAACCCAATTATAGGTGACAACCGCATTCAAAAAAAAATTTAAGTAACATTATACCAAGAACATAGTACCTAATATTATACCTTAAATCAAAAATCAAAATAAAACAGTCGCAGGGAAACAATTTGCAACATGTGTTCAGGATAGTTACAAAATACATCCGCTAGATGTCGCAGTCTGTAATCTAAAACGCGGTATTGGTATGTTACAGGCCTTCTATATAGTCAGTTTTTAGCGGCGTTTAATTGTGGCCTCAACAAATGGTCCCACGAGCCGGATTGAGTTACGAGAAGAAGTGGACCTAAAAACATAGGCCTGAAGAGCGAGCGAGAATAGCGCCGCACTAACTGTGAGTAAGAGCGAGAGAAGTTTATTTTTTAGTTGGACTTAGAAAAGTCCAACGGATTGAGTAAATAAGAGAAGTTCGACGAATTTGACTTGAATTTGTCAAGAACCGAATTGGACTTAGACAATTTATAAGAATTTTTGGACTTATAAATTTTATGATTTGGGACATTTTGGGAATTTCTTGAGACATTTTGGGAAAACATTTTGAACTTGTAAAAATGGAAGAATTTATCCCAGAACAACAAGAACATCTTCATTGGATTAAAAAAACCGGTGATAATTTTAAAAAGACACCAAAGGTCCGTTTGACAATTGGATACATCCAAACAAGGATAGAGATATTGGGGTCATATTGGGAAGAGTTCAGGGCTATACATTCCAAAATAACCAAATCTGCTACCGCCAAACAACAAAAAGAACATCCGTATTTTTCTGAAGAGTGGTTCTCCCAAGGAGAAGATGCATATATCGAGATACGATCTGATATGCAAGACAAGTTAGCTGATTTGACACAAAGGCCGTCCATATCAACCAGCGAAGGCGTCAAGACGAATAATATTGCTTCTCGAGATGTCAAATTACCAAAAATAGATATTCCTCATTTTACTGGAGATTATTCCGATTGGAGCGCTTTTCGTGACATGTATAAGTCATTAATTCATGACAATGAACGTTTGAGTCAAGTCCAAAAATTGCATTACTTGAAAAGTTGCGTTAAAGGAGAAGCAGAACAACTTTTGAAACACATTCCTATCACTGACAAAAATTATTGTGTGGCATGGGAAACACTCTGCAAGAGATTCAATAATCGCAGAATAATAGTCAACGCAATACTTAGCAAATTATTTAGCCAAAAGAAGTTAAGCACCACATCTGCCAAAGGCATAAAAGAATTACTTGACACGACAACTGAGTGCCTTAACAATTTGGAGAGCAATAACGTGTTGGTTACAAATTGGGACATACTAATAATTTATACCATAGTTAACAAATTAGATGAAGAATCTCACAAATATTGGGAAGAAGAACTTGGTTCCTTGGCGGTTGACACTTTACCAACCCTAAGCAAATTCACATCATTTTTAGAGACGAGGTTCAGGGTATTGAAAATGGTGCCAAGTTCCACAAACAAAGAAAAGGTCATCGTTAGCAAGTCGAAGTCATTCGTCACTGTTTCCACAGATTCAAATTTGAAATGTACAAAATGTAATGACAGCCATACGTTATACTCATGCAAGGAATTTTTGGCATTAAGTATTCCAGAGAGAGTCGAACATGTACAAACAGAGCGTCTGTGTTTTAACTGCCTATCGCCAAAGCATTCAGCGCGATATTGTCGAAGCAAATATTCTTGCGAGCGCTGTAAGCGTAGACACCATACGCTTCTTCATTTTGCCACAGCGAGTAAGGAAGTTCCGCAAGCTGAGAGGGGGGAGGAAGAGGTTGACAGCGTTGGAGTTCCTACTATCCGTTCTCATCTTGTAACACAAGGACAAAATGCCTTGATGGCAACTGCTTTGGTCAACATCGAGACTGGCAAGGGCTTACAATTAATTCGAGCTCTAATCGATCCTTGTTCACAGGAATCTTTCATGAGTGAGGCAACGGCGGCAAGGCTGCAGCTCAAACGAGATCCAGCTGAAGGGAGAGTTACTGGAGTAGACCAGATGGCTGCACGCATTAAATATAAAACCAGAGTATGCCTTCACTCAAGAGTCGACCGTACTTTTAATATTACATGCACAGCATATGTAGTCAAACAAGTGACAGATATATTACCAGCAAAACCAGTGAACGATGAGAGTTGGCCACACTTGAAAAATTTAACATTAGCTGATCCTACATACTGTCAGCCCGGTAATATTGATATGCTACTGGGAGTTACTGTATACACCGAGATTTTGATGAGTGGAGTTATAAAAGGAGAACCAGGGTCACCAGTAGGCCAACAGACTAGCTTGGGTTGGATTGTCTCTGGGGGTGCAATGAATGATACCGATAATACCCGAGGCATAGTGAGTATGCATATAAATCTATCATTAGATAATATGTTACAGAAATTTTGGGAGGTTGAGAGATTTGAGTCAGAGGAAAATGACACTCTAACTCCAGAAGATAAACGAGCTGAAGAGATATACGAGAAGACTGTTAAACGTGAAACTGATGGTAGATATTCAGTTGCACTACCATTTAAAAGAGACATTCCTATGATCCCTGAAAAATCAAGAGAGATAGCTTTGAAGAGACTGAGTAACCTCGAGAGAAAGCTAGCGACAAATGAAAAATTGAGACATGAATACAATGAAGTCTTGAAGGAGTACCTTACTTTAAAACACATGGAGTTAGTACCTGAAAACGAGATTAAAAATGAGCGAGCAGTGTACCTACCGCACCATGCAATAGTACGCGAAGATCGAGAAACTACCAAGGTACGAGTTGTTTTTGACGCTTCATGTAAAGGAGCTAACGGAGTGTCGCTCAACAGCGAATTATTGATTGGTCCTTCATTACAAGAGGAGCTAAGAGACATACTATTGAGATGGAGAATGCACAAAATCTGTTTTGTGGCCGATGTGGTCAAAATGTACCGTCAGGTCCTGGTGAGGAAGGAAGACTGTGATTATCAAAGAATTTTATTTCGATTCAATCCTAATGACACTGTGAGAGAATACCGCCTTCTTACCGTTACCTTTGGTACAGCTTGTGGACCTTACCTGGCTATAAAAACTTTGAGAACTATTGCGAAAGATGAAGCGTCCAAAGACGAGAGTTTTAAAACAACCAGAGATATTGTCAACTCATCTTTTTATGTTGATGACTGTTTGTCAGGTAGTCATGATGAATAGTCAGCTATTGAAACACAGAAACAATTAACAGAGATGTTAAGAAGAGGAGGTTTTGTTCTTCAAAAATGGTCTTCAAATAGTAAAAAATTCATGAACGAGGTTGAACCTGAAAATCGAGCAACGAGTTCAGAAATAAACATAAATAGAAAAGAAACCATCAAAGCTTTAGGTATAACGTGGAACGTAATAGACGATGAACTTCAAGTAACAAACAAAGTTGATTTATTGGCAGGAAAGCCAATCACAAAGAGAAATGCTTTAGCTGTGATTGCGTCGTTATTCGATCCGTTGGGATGGTTGGCTCCTACAATCGTAATGGCCAAGATTTTTATGCAAAAGCTGTGGACTTTGGGTTTGGACTGGGATGACGAACTGCCTAGTGAGATACGAGATGAGTGGATTCGATTCCGAACACAAATTGAGAAACTAGCCGATATAAAAATTCCGAGATGGCTTGGCACCACTAATGATCTTACAAAATTAGAGATACATGGATTTTCTGACGCATCAACGAAAGCTTATGCGGCGGTTGTATATGCAAAGATGATTCAAGAGGATGGACAGATCAAAACGGCATTATTGATGGCCAAGACCAAGGTGGCTCCGATCAAACCAATGACTTTACCACGCTTGGAATTATGTGCTGCTGTACTACTCAGCAAACTATTATTACATGTATCCACAGCAATGAGAGTTGACGCTAAACACACTTACGCTTGGTCAGATTCAGAGATAGTACTGGCTTGGATAAAAGGAGACCCTTCGAGATGGAAGACCTACGTCAGAAACAGAGTTCTTGAAATTAAAAATACTATTGGCATTACTTGGTATTATGTGGGAACCAAAGATAATCCAGCTGATCCAGCGTCACGAGGAATTGCACCTGAGAAATTAAAAAACACTGAGTTGTGGTGGAAAGGACCTTCTTTTTTACGTAGCGAAGACTATGAGATACCGAATTGTGTGAGTTTAGAGACGGACTTGGAGAGGTGCGATACTATAACATGTGCTACAAGGGCTATCGAATTTGAAGAGTCGGAGGATATAAGTAAATTATTAAAACGTTACTCATCGCTACAAAAGCTGGTCGCTGTCGTGGCTTGGATCCGGAGATGGCTTATAAAAGATAGAGAGATTAAAAATAACTTACCTTCATATGTTACCCAAGAAGAAAGAGAGGAAGCACTTGCAATTTGTTTAAAGCTTTCACAGAGATTAGAGCATTACGAAGAGATAGAGCAATTAGAGAAAAGAAAGCAATTGAATAAAAAAAGTAAACTTTTGTCACTTACCCCTTTTTTGGATACTGCGAGTTGGAGGTCGTTTGAAACATGCAGAACTAGAGTTTTTAAGTAAACATCCTATTATAATATCAAAGAAAAACGTTTTATTACCATTACTGCTATTTGAGGCTCATAAAAAGACGAAGCACGGCGGGCCACAAATGATGATAACTTATCTTCGACAAAGATATTGGTTGATTGACGCCGGCAATACAACAAAGAGATTTGTGAGAAACTGCATAACGTGTGCTAAACAAAGTGCGACTACAAGAACGCAAATAATGGGAGAGTTACCTGATTGTAGAGTTAAACCGTCAAGACCGTTTTCAATCAGTGGAGTAGATTTTGCTGGCCCTATAAATGTGAGAATGAGTAAAGGCCGAGGTTCTAAGTCTTACAAAGCCTATATAGCGATATTTATCTGCATGGCCACTAAGGCTTTACACATTGAGCTAGTCAGTGACATGACGACAGAAGCTTTTTTGGCGGCATACAGAAGATTCGTTTCAAGGAGAGGCAACTGTAGAGAAATGTGGAGTGACAACGGAACCACGTTTGTATCAGCGAGCAAAGAGATTTTAGAAATGTGGAAGCAGGGGAAATCCAGTATACCAAATGAGCTCGCCTTTCTTTTAGATTCAGAAGGCACAAAATGGAAGTTTATACCACCTGGTGCACCTAACTTTGGAGGTTTATGGGAGGCAGGCGTCAAGTCTATAAAATTTCATCTAAAGCGTACGGTAGGAGATTCCACATTGACATTCGAGGAGCTTTCAACTTTACTGGTACAAATAGAGGCTTGTCTCAATTCCAGACCTTTATCGCCGATGAGTGACCATCCCAATGATTTCGACCCACTAACACCAGCACACTTTTTAGTCAGCGAGCCGCTTGTCACTATACCAGAAAGAGACTACAGTGACGTCAGAGACCATAGCCTTTCCAGATGGCAACTTTTACAAAAAATGATGCAGTGTTTTTGGAGGAAATGGCAATCAGAGTATATGTCCAGACTACAACAGAGACCAAAGTGGAAAACACCTAACAGAGAGTTTAAAATAGGAGACCTGGTATTGGTTAAAGATCCTCGTTACCCTCCAAGCAAGTGGCTACTCGGTAGAGTTATAAAGAAGATTCAAGGGCGAGACAATTATACCCGAGCATATGAGATCAATACCTCTGGCGGAGTTTTAACCAGAGCGGTTTGCAAACTATGCCCGGTACCAGAGTGAGTTTTTACGAGACGAGCGGCAATTCTTTCGGAGGGGGAGTATGTTCAGGATAGTTACAAAATACATCCGCTAGATGTCGCAGTCTGTAATCTAAAACGCGGTATTGGTATGTTACAGGCCTTCTATATAAGGATGCAAGTTTTCAGTGTTTTGTGGAGTAAAAACAAGTGAGAGTTAATTATATACAGTGAGTTATTATAACAAGTGCGAGTTAATTGTAATAGTGTTGTTAAAATAAAATAGTCAGTTTTCAGCGGCGTTTAATTGTGGCCTCAACAACATGAAAAGTTACATTTAAATTATACATATAAAACATAGTATTGAAAATTAAACATGGGTGAGCTACTTTAAACAATTTAGACCAAGGATTTGTTTTTTGATCGAAGCTTTGAAGGAATAGCTTTTATCTCCAAAAATATCACAGCTAGAAGAAATTGTATTATATTCCCTAGCCATTCTTTGTAAAGGCGAGTGAAACCCGAGATTAGAACTAACCGACCTCAATGAAAAAGGCTGATATTTATTAGGGCGTGGTAATTTCGCGGGCACTTTTATACCTACTTGAGGCAACAACTCGGGACAATCAAGGGTACCACTCACAAGTTTGTAAAAGAACATAATATCCAGGTAGCGTCTACGATCGGACAGAGAGTTCATTTTAAAATTCAGAAGTCTTTCTGAATAAGATTTCAACTTTTTAGCTAACCCAAACCGATACGACAAGTGCCACAAAAACCTTTTCTGTACCCTCTCAATTTTTTTAATATACACATCATAGTGTGGATTCCAGACCACACTGCAATATTCTAAGTTACTACGTACCAAGGCATTATATAGCATTATCATAGTGTGAGATTTTTTGAATCGTTGTGTTTTATTGTTAATACTTGCTTTTTCTTTTAAAAATATTTTACTATACTTTTCATAGTAGTTTACAGTAGGTAGAAATAGCTATAATAAAGATATATATTTTTATATTACATAATGTATTTTTCTAAACCAGTGACGGTTCCCCGCTGTTGCATCCAGACCTCAAAGCATCCATGACGGCTCTGTCTCGACTTTTGATCGCCATTCTGAGGTTGTAATTGACCACTTTTTCCCTGCCAGCCGCCTCTGCTTCTTTGATGAATCTGCCTATCGCATCGTTACCATCATCCGCATAATATTTACAGCTGGCGGTATGGCGCGATATGGCAACCACAGCATGAGGGATACTGTCGTGTAGCTCCTGCCTGGTCGTTGTTGTGCGAATAATCACCACCTTTTTGTACGTCAATCCCTGAGCCTCGTGTATGGTGAGGATGCGTGACCCGGTACCCGATCCGTATCCCTCGTTTTGTAGGGATCTCTTTTCTACCTGTGTATGCACAAGGTACAGGGTTTCGGACTGGGTTCGATCGATTTGAGCATCCGTATACCTTTCAAGTTTTAAGGAGTGCGTACAAAGTTTCGACGAGTAAATGCCACTGTAGACTTCTCTAAGGACAAATGCTACGTCGAGAGGGTTTCTATGGGTGCACAGAAGCTCCTGCGTAATGTTACAAATTAGATCAGGCCGGCTATATTTTAAAGGGAAAAGATTGTGTCGGTCAATATAGGGTAGTTGGTTTCTATCACCGATCAGCAACAACTCGTTAGCCTTGACAATTTGGGCAGCCATAATAACAGCTCCAAAGTGGTTCATGAGTGCTTCGTCCACCATGAGTCTCCTGTATCCGTCCTTGCTCGGTTCTCTAAAACCATTAACTAGAACGGATGCAAGAGTTCGCACCTTGGTTCTGGCAACAGCTCCTATATGGCTCACAAGTTTGTTTCTAAGGTCTTTTGCCGCTTCGGTTGTAGTTGTGACTACCAAGTCTTGTTCAGCCTCAAAACGGTTTACCACCCAGGTTGTTTTACCGCATCCAGGAACTCCATTAATCCATGATATGTTTGGCACCTCCCTGGCCTCGAAAGCTATGTCACCGGAAGAAACTTTAGATATCGTGTCAGACATTTTAAGGATCCTATCGTCTAGCATGACCTTCGTGCATCGGGCTGTGACGACTATAGGATCTTCTGACGGGGTTTCGAACGTTATTAATCCTGATTTCCGAGTTTTTTCATCATCCAGAGTGACAAAGCCGCTTAAAAGTTAAATTAAAGTTACAAATGTTATAAATTGCTCTGACGGAATTAAAATAGGCATTACAGATATAATAAAAACATCGGCTGTTGGTAGGTAGCAACCGATATTATTCTTACCATTTTTCAAAGATAATCTAAATATTTGCCCGGCTACCACTTTGAAGGATTACATTCACGTTACCAGAGATTTACGACCTATAAATACAGATTCTTTGTTGATTACGTTTAAAAAACCACACAAAAAGCCACCTCACAATCAATAAGTAGGTGGATAAAGCAAACTCTGGCGGAGAGCGGCGTGGACGTGAGCGTGTTCAGCGCGCACAGCACGCGGCACGCATCCACGTCCGCGGCGGCCTCCGCCGGCGTCGCTGTCGATGCTATCCGCAGGGCGGCTGGTTGGTCCAGCTCGTCTCAAGCGTTTGCGAAATTCTACAATCGCCCCATTCTAGATGAGGGACTATTCGCCAGATCTGTATGTGCAGTGACGGCAGATTAAATAAATAAAACACATAACTAATACTTATCAGTTGATTCGTTTAATTTTTGCTAAGTATGTAATTGCTTTTTTAGTTTCAAAGTACTGTATCAGATTAGGTACACCTTACCAAACTGTATCTTTGTTCATATTAAATAAACTTTTGTTCGAGGTAACTTCCTATATGAATGTTTCATTTACCTACTGTTATCTCTCTGAACATTAATATTATATCTTCGAATGAAATAACGAAATATAATAGATAATGAAACGAACTTCTCGAAGCGAAGTTCGATCACTATTATATGAGTATTTCATTCGAAGATATAATAACCCATCCCATAGCCCCAAACAAAGAGTTTATTTAAATTGCTTCTCTAAAAGAATGACAAGTGCTGGATTGGAGTGGAGTCCACAGCATGCTGTGTGGCCAGCGCAAAAGTTTTGAAATCCCTAAATTTTAAATCTGTCTCTAAATACTGTGCGAAAGCTGCCTTGTAGGCTAAAAGGACTACCTGGTTAATATTATATCTTCGAATGAAATAACTCATATAATAGTGATCGAACTTCGCTTCGAGAAGTTCGTTTGATCATCTACTGTCCTCGGTATTTAAACAAGCGAGCAAAGGAAGTACTGAAAAAAAACGAGGATAATTCATCATTAACCGCTGGATTAGAAAATGTTATCACAATAAAAATAGGTGCGCGGGTAATGTTGCGCAGAAATATTGATGTAAGTAAGGGCCTGGTAAGTCATACATAAATTAATTGGGACGATGATAAAAACAATAGTGCACGTCAAATTACTATCAAATTTATTAATTTAACTTATGAGCTAGATCGGGCTAACGCTAAGTTTCAGATACTAAATAATGCATATGTGCACTGGGAATAATTCCCTATTTGTTTAGCTTATACCATCCACAAATGACAAGGACTTAGTCTAGACAGCGGTATACTCGACATAGGCACTTCGATATTTATTAAAGGACAGGCTTATGTTGCATTCTCCAGAGTTAAAACACTAGACGGAGTACATCTATCTGTATTCCAGTCAAATTAAGGCACAAGAAAGTTCTATGTAGAGTATAACTGCCTGCGATTGTTGTACCGGCCCGACTTAGCCAATTTAAGTATGAAAACTATGCAGCGTAAACACAAGAAAAAAGAATAAATTTCAAATAAATATCTCTACAAAAAGTAATCATATCCCACCAAAAACATAAATGTGAAAAATGATAGCCAAGTTCAATAATAAGAATATGTTTGGTTGTGGACTTCACCGAAAAAAGCATTGAGATCTAAATGAGCGCCAAGTTCCACAGAAAATCCCGGAAATATTTAAGAGAAAAAATAACCATTATAAATAAGCAAGTATGCAACTCTATTTCTTGTTTTATCTAGTCAACTGCATTAATGTCTGTTAATTAAAAATATGACATTTTAAATTGAATGTAGAATAATTTACATATAATTATTAAATATCACTTACGATAAAATTAAGCTTAAGTTTTGGCTTGGCTAGTTTTTAACCTAAAAACAACAATAAAAACCATTAGCCAAATAAAAAAATAATTATTAGTGAAAATAATATTTGAAAGCCCTAAATTCCTTTAGAAAAACTTGCATAAGAATGTTTTACCATTTAAAATTAAACCTGAATTACCTGATAATTTTGCTGATCCTGGCCAAATAAATGATTATTTTTTAAACATCCCTGGCTCTTTAAATACATCTTCCTCTAACTTATCATTTTTTGAAGCGCACAAGTTTGGCTTAACTACTTTTTCTTTAAGTACTGTTTAAATTGCAAAACATATTTTAGAGATCATATCAAACGCTTGCGGTGATGATTTGATAACTTTGGATATGGTAATTCTGACCTTACCTAGAACTTTTAATATCTTAACATCTATAATTAACGCATTTATAAGATCATCTTCTTTCCCACTACTTTGGAAAACCGCTATTGTCAGGCCTATTCCTAAACATAGTAGCCCAGTTGAACCTAAAGACTTAAGACCCATAAGTATTTCACGATACCCTTCTAAGATTTTAGAAAAGGTGGTCAACAAGCAGCTCGTGCGTTTCTGTGAATGTCACAATATCCTACCTCAGATGCAATCCGGTTTTAGAAAAAATTATAGTACAGCTACTGCTGTTCTTGGTGTCGTTGATAATATTTTAAATAATCAAGATTATTTTAAAAAACACTCCTGACTTTACTTGATTTTTCTCGTGCGTTCGACTCAATAAATATTAATTTGTTACTTGCTAAACTCAAATATTATGGATGTGACATGCAAACACCCCAGTGGTTCAAAAGTTATCAAGTCAACCGTTTCTAAAAAATTGTAATACATAAATCGGATGGTACAATTTTAGAGTCAAAGATAAAACAGATAAATCAAGGGGTACCTCAAGACTCGATTTCAGGTCCTCTTCTCTACATTATATATAGCGCGGATATTGTAAATTGTATCTCCCATAGTAAATTTCATCTTTATGCTGATGATCTTAAGGTGTATATTTCTTTGAAACCCGAAAGTAATAGTTTGGCAGTATCACGATTTAATCAGGACCTATCTTGTCTCTCAACCTGGGCCACTCAGAACAGTCTTGTTTTAAACCCATCCAAATCTAAATGTCCTCTTATTCGCTCACGGAGACAAGTGCAAATAATAGAACAAGCCAATCCAAGAGTCATGGTAGATGATGTAGTTATTGAGCGAGTATCCCAAGCTCGTAATCTGGGCCTTCAGATAGATGCATGTCTGAGATTGAGGAATATGTCGCTCTTGCTTTTACAGACTAAAGGTTCTTTATAATATCCGGGGCCTGATTAGTCAAGATTTACGCATGCTGTTATGTGAAACCTTAGTGCTCTCACAACTTAATTACTGTATTACCGTTTATGGCTCCTGCTTGAAAAAATGCTCTCAGAGACTTATTCAGCGTGCGCAAAACGCTTGGGCTCGTTTCTGCTTTTTTGTTCCCTCCAAAACACACATAACACCATATTTAAAAAAATTCAACGTATTAAAAATGAAAACTAGACAAAAGTTATTTGTGGCCACTTTGTTGTTTGAAGTAATTAAATCTAAAAAAGCCTGCATTTTTATATGACACAATGATTTATTAACAATATAAATTAAAATAAAATATACAAAATTTAAACAATATAAGAAAAAACAAAACAAGTAAACTTAAAACTAATCAAAAAATCCGCCCCGGATCATACCTGATGGGAAATTACTCACTATACTAGCTGCATTTCCTCTCTGGATGGCTAGGGAGATATGCTGTGTCAGGTATGATCCGGCGCGGGAGTCTGCCCCATTCTTTTTGAGACGCTGTCCCAACTCTCTGACGAATCATTGCTTGGTCTAGATCACACACACACACACATACCCACACACACAAACACACACACACACACACACACACACACACACACATACACACACACACATTCACTCATATACTCCTCACACATGAAGAAATGCACTCGCAGACGTCTTATGCGGTCCCGATGACGGGGCTTAAGCCAAAAGGTACTGACAGAATATCAGCACTATAGCCTACTATGTAGCATGAACGCTAAGTCAGCGCCTATTTAGATGACATTATATATTATTATTATTTTATTATTATATTATATAAAGCTACAATACCACTGACTCACTGACTGACTGACTGGGTGACAGAATTGTTCTCCCAGATGGAGCGGCGGGAGGTGAAAATTTTGTATGGAGGGTGTGGAGAGGGTGTCGCGGAGGGTACGGGAAAACCTCGAGATCCTAGGATCCACCTTCTCATCGGGTGGCGACCAACCTTCCCGGGCGAACCGTTGCAGATGGAACGGTGGCGCTCTAACTAAGGTCAACCCACACCCTAATCGAATTCTACCGGTGACGTCATTTTTGCGATTTTCGCAAAAACAAGATGGCCGCCATACAAAATGATTATTGCTGTATCTCCGGAACCGTTTGACATAAGTGGAGTGTGCTCGAACAAATGTTTTACAGGGGGGTGAGGGGCAGGTGGTTGTTAAATTTTTTTTTCAAGATGGCGGATCCAAGATGGCGGCCGGACGAAAATCGGTATCTGGGGAGTTTGGGGGACGAAGATTCCGAATATCGGGTCAGTTTTTGGATTCCACCATTTTCCAAGATGGCCGCCATACAAGGAGTGGTGAGGCGAGGCCGCAGGCCGAGCCGAACCACGACGCCACGCCGCGAGGCGAGGCCGTAGGCCGAGGCGAGCTGCGTAAAAGGCGAGGCCGAAGGCCGAGCTCCGCGCAGGGCGTAGCCCGGAGCGTCCCCCCCCAAATCCAAGATGGCCGCCATACAAGTTTAGATTCTAAAGGTGAGGCGAGGTCGAAGACCGAGCCGAACGCGCGAGACGAGGCCGAAGGCCGAGGCGAGCCGCTTATAGGGTGAGGCCGAAGTTCGAACTCCACGTAGGGCGAAGCCCGGAGCGTCCCCCCCCCAATCAAAGATGGCCGCCATACAAGTTTAGATTCTAAAGGTGAGGCAAGGTCGAAGACCGAGCCGAACGCGCGAGACGAGGCCGAAGGCCGAGGCGAGCCGCGTATAGGGTGAGGCCGAAGGCCGAACTCCGCGTAGGGCGAAGCCCGGAGCGGCCCCCCCCCCAACCAAAGATGGCCGCCATACAAGTTTAGATTCTAAAGGTGAGGCGAGGTCGAGGCCGAACCACGACGCGCCGCGAGGCGAGGCCGCAGGCCGAGACGAGCTGCGTATAAGGCGAGGCCGAAGGCCGAGCTCCGCGTAGGGCGAAGCCCGGAGCGTCCCCCCCCCAATCCAAGATGGCCGTAATTTAAGTTTAGGTTCTAAAGGTGCGGCGAGGTCGTAGACCGAGCCGAACGCGCGAGGCGAGGCCGAAGGCCGGGGCGAGCTGCGTATAGGGCGAGGCCGAAGGCCGAGCTCCGCGTAGGGCGAAGCCCGAAGCGTCACCAAGCATCTTACCGGCTGACCGCCATGAAATTTTCGGGCATGCCGACATGGGTGTCGTTTAATAGGTTTTCGGGTTTGCTGATTCCGTAAATGACATCCATTTTGAAATCCAAGATGTCCGACATGTGTTTTCAAAAAAAATTACAAAAAACTAAATGAACGCATTTTTGACCCTACAAATATGGTAGCACAACCGCCTCGCGGCCTGCTTTAGCAGGTCGCGCACCACGCGAAACCTAGTTATTATTTTATTATTATTTTATATTATATAAAGCTACAATACCACTCACTCACTGACTGGGTGACAGAATTGTTCTCCCAGATGGAGCGGCGGGAGGTGAAATTTTTGTATGGGGGGTGTGGAGAGGGTGGTGCAGAAGGTACGGGAAAACCTCGAGATCCTCGGATCCACCTTCTCATCAGGTGGCGACCCACCTTCCCGGGCGAACCGTCGCAGATGGAGTGGTGGCGCTCGAAACTAAGGTCGACCCACACCCTGGTCGAATTCTACCTGTGACGTCATTTTTTCGATTTTCGCAAAAACAAGATGGCCGCCATACAAAATGATTATTGCTGTATCTCCGGAACCGTTTGACAAAAGTGGGGTGTGCTCGAACAAATGTTTCACAGGGGGTGAGGGGCAGGTGGCTTGCAAATTTTTTTTTCAAGATGGCGGATCAAAGATGGCGGCCGGAAATGAAGTTGCTCCGAACCGGATGAAAATCGGTATCTGGGGGGTTTAGAGGACGAAGATTCCGAATATCGGGTCATTTTTGCGATTCCACCATTTTCCAAGATGGCCGCCATACAAGGAGTGGTGAGGCGAGGCCGCAGGCCGAGCCGAACCACGACGCCACGCCGCGAGGCGAGGCCATAGGTCGAGGCGAGCTGCGTAAAAGGCGAGGCCGAAGGCCGAGCTCCACGCAGGGCGTAGCCCGGAGCGTCCCCCCCCCCCAAATCCAAGATGGTCTCCATACAAGTTTAGATTCTAAAGGTGAGGCGAGGTCGAAGACCGAGCCGAACGCGCGAGACGAGGCCGAAGGCCGAAGCGAGCCGCGTA
This sequence comes from Aproaerema taeniolella, assembly GCA_949987775.1. Lineage (NCBI taxonomy): Eukaryota > Metazoa > Arthropoda > Insecta > Lepidoptera > Gelechiidae > Aproaerema > Aproaerema taeniolella. The sequence continues at coordinate 31,789,348 of OX465243.1, forward strand.
TAGGGTGAGGCCGAAGGCCGAACTCCGCGTAGGGCGAAGCCCGGAGCGTCCCCCCCCCAATCAAAGTTGGCCGCCATACAAGTTTAGATTTTTAAGGTGAGGCGAGGTCGTAGACCGAGCCGAACGCGCGAGGCGAGGCCGAAGGCCGAGGCGAGCTGCGTGTAGGGCGAGGCTGAAGGCCGAGCTCCGCGTAGGGCGAAGCCCGAAGCGTCACCAAGCATCTTACCGGCCGACCGCCATCATACCGACATGGGTGTCGTTTAATAGGTTTTCAGGGGTGCTGATTTCGATAATGACATCCATTTTGAAATCCAAGATGGCGGACATGGATTTTTTGGAAAATACCGTCATGGGTGTCGTTTAATAGGTTTTCGGGGGTGCTGATTCCGAAAATGACATACGTTTTGAAATCCAAGATGGCGGACATAAATTTTTTGCAAAATATCGTCATGGGTGTCGTTTTTTGGGTATTCGGGGGTGCTGATTAAGAAAATAACATCCATTTTGAAATCCAAGATGGCGGCTGTGAAAAAAAAAGGCAAACTTTTTTGACCCTACAAATAGGGTAGCACAACCGCCTCGCGACCTGCTTTAGCAGGTCGCGCACCACGCGAAACCTAGTTATATTATATAAAGCTACAATACCACTCACTGACTGACTGACTGACTGGGTGACAGAATTGTTCTCCCAGGTGGAGCGGCGGGAGGTGAAAACTTTGTATGGGAGGTGTGGAGTGGGTGACGCGGAGGGTACGGGAAAACCTCGAGATCCTCGGATCCACCTTCTCATCGGGTGGCGACCCACCTTCCCGGGCGAACCGTTGCAGATGGAGCGGTGGCGCTCGAACTAAGGTCGACCCACACCCTGGTCGAATTCTACCGGTGACGTCATTTTTTCGATTTTCGCAAAAACAAGATGGCCGCCATACAAAATGTTTATTGCTGTATCTCCGGATCCGTTTGACATAAGTGGAGTGTGCTCGAACAAATGTTTTACAGGGTCGTGAGGGGCAGCTGGCTGTCAAATTTTTTTTCCAAGATGGCGGATCCAAGATGGCGGCCGGAAATGAAGTTGCTCCGATCCGGACAAAAATCGGTATCTGGGGGGTTTGGGGGACGAAGATTTCGAATATCGGGTCAGTTTTTCGATTCCACCATTTTCCAAGATGGCCGCCATACAAGGAGTGGTGAGGCGAGGCCGCAGGCCGAGCCGAACCACGACGCCACGCCGCGTGGCGAGGCCGTAGGCCGAGGCGAGCTGCGTAAAAGGCGAGGCCGAAGGCCGAGCTCCGCGCAGGGCGTAGCCCGGAGCGTCCCCCCCCCAAATCCAAGATGGCCGCCATACAAGTTTAGATTCTAAAGGTGAGGCGAGGTCGAAGACCGAGCCGAACGCGCGAGACGAGGCCGAAGGCCGAGGCGAGCCGCATATAGGGTGAGGCCGAAGGCCGAACTCCGCGTAGGGCGAAGCCCGGAGCGTCCCCCCCCCAATCAAAGATGGCCGCCATACAAGTTTAGATTCAAAAAAGTGAGGCGAGGTCGAAGACCGAGCCGAACGCGCGAGGCGAGGCCGAAGGCCGAGGCGAGCCGCGTATAGGGTAAGGCCGAAGGCCGAACTCCGCGTAGGGCAAAGCCCGGAGCGGCCCCCCCCCCAATCAAAGATGGCCGCCATACAAGTTTAGATTCTAAAGGTGAGGCGAGGTCGAAGACCGAGCCGAACGCGCGAGGCGAGGCCGAAGGCCGAGCTGAGCCGCGCATAGTGTGAGGCCGAAGGCCGAACTCCGCGTAGGGCGAAGCCCGGAGCGTCCCCCCCCACAATTCGAGATGGCGGTAAGTTTAGATTCTTAAGGTGAGCCGAGGTCGAAGACAGAGCCGAACGCGCGAGGCGAGGCCGAAGGCTGAGGCGAGCCGCGTATAGGGTGAGGCCGAAGGCCGAACTCCGCGTAGGGCGAAGCCCGGAGCGTCCCCCCCCCCAATTAAAGATGGCCGCCATACAAGTTTAGATTTTTAAGGTGAGGCGAGGTCGCAGACCGAGCCGAACGCGCGAGCCGAGGCCGTAGGCCAAGGCGAGCTGCGTATAATAATAATAATAATAATAATAATAATTCTTTATTTCAGGCTTACAGCCCATATGCTTAAAATAATATTAAAATAAAACAATAAAAAACAATACACCGAACGCTAACTCCACTACAAATCAATCAATTAAAATTAAACATTACAATTAATTAATTTACAGTCAAGTCCTGTATCGAAATTTACTTGCGGTTCTCATTCCGATGAACGCGAAGCCAATATTTAAATATCGGACTATCAACGTCCTCACAAATTACACGGAGTATGCTGTTATCAGAGTCTCGCAACCTTGCCCAAAAAGACGCAATGCGAGACCTGACAACAGCAAAGAAGTCGGGCAATCTCGCTTCGGCAAACATGCCAGAGGCACTGCAGTATCGCGGCAGACGCATGAGGATACGGTATGCATCATTATACTGCACCCTCATGGCACTGTAAGCTCGCCTGGTGTGTTTCACCCACAGCTGGCAGGTGTAAAAGCACTGGCAAAATGCCCTAAACAGGGTCATCTTGACAGCCCTACTACACCCGCCAAAGCGACGTGCGAGCATGTTACACCGAACCGAGAGTGCCCGTCTTTCTCTCTCTACGTCTGAATCATCTTTCAAACTTTCATTGAGTATGTGACCGAGGTACTTGAATGTCTTTACAACCCGAACCGCTGAGCCATTCAAGAATATATTTGGCACATGCTCCGGACCCTTTCCAGCTCTAAATACTAGCATTTCCGTCTTCGAAACGTTATATTTAAGCCCGTGAGCTATAATATAACGCTCACAGACTTCTAAAAGTTTTCTCAATCCATTGATCGAGGGGCTCAGAAGCACCATATCGTCCGCGTAACTGAGATTATTTACGCAAACATCTCCCAAATGGCAGCCAATCTTGCTACTTCTAAGCTCCTTGATCAGTCCATTAACATATATGCTGAAAAGGTCCGGAGAGGTGAGCCCACCCTGGCGAACCCCGCAGTCTAATCTATAAACATTAGATGTCGTGTTCCCCCATTTTACCACGTTGTCTTGGCCTCGGTACCAGTACCTCAACAAACCGACAATTTCCCTTGGAACATTTGAATCACGCAGTTTTCTCCAGAGAATCTCATAATTCACGAGATCAAACGCGCGACTCAAATCCAGAAAGCAAGCGTATACTGATGTGTCACGTTTGGTGTAGTAGTACACAGTGTGTTTGAGGCTTAAAATTGCCGAGTCTGTTGAGAGACCGGGACGGAAGCCAAACTGTGCATCATCAATTTCTAAACTGCGCAGCAGCTCAGGCTGCAAAAGACGCTCAAAAATTTTACCTATTATAGTTCCCACAGATATTGGACGATAATTACTGGCCCTACTTAGGTCTCCGGTCTTGTTTTTGACAATAGGAACAACAACGGTTTTCATCATTGTACCCGGCAGGTATGCATGTTTTATGCACATATTAAATAAACTTTGAAGTTTATAATAAATTACGTCTCCAGCACATAGGATATGCTCAATACTTAGTGCATCGTGTCCAGGTGATTTGCCACGGTCCATTTTCTTAACAGCCTTAATAACCTCCTCAACAGTAAATTGCTTAAGGTCCTTAAAACTAGGCCCATCATCTCTCATATTAGGTCCCTGTGGAATCTGCACAGGTTCCGGTTTTAATTTAAATTTAGAAGCAAACATGTCAGCAATCTCACTGGGCTCCTGCAGGCCTTCCACAGAGACTGGCAACCTCTGTTTATAATTAAATTTCTTTGTGTAGTTCCAAAACTTAACAAAATTTTTGTCTTTCCTATGTTCAGCGAGGCCGAGGCCGAAGGCCGGGCGAGGCCGAAGGCCGAGCTCCGCGTAGGGCGAAGCCCGAAGCGTCACCAAGCATATTACCAGCCGACCGCCATCATACCGACATGGGTGTAATTTAATAGGTTCTTAGGGGTGTTGATTTCGAAAATGACATCCATTTTGAAATCCAAGATGGCGGACATGGATTTTTTGAAAATACCTTCATGGGTGTCGTTTAATAGGTATTCGGGGGTGCTGATTCCGAAAATGACATACGTTTTGAAATCCAAGATGGCGGACTTAAATTTTTTGCAAAATATCGTCATGGGTGTCGTTTTTTGGGTATTCAGGGGTGCTGATTAAGAAAATAACATCCATTTTTAAATCCAAAATGGCGGCCGTGAAAAACAAAAAAAAATTAAAAACTTTTTTAAATTTATAAAAAAGGCACAACCGCCTCGCGACCTGCTTTAGCAGGTCGCGCACCACGCGAAACCTAGTTATTATATTATATTATATAAAGCTACAATACCACTGACTCACTGACTGACTGGGTGACAGAATTGTTCTCCCAGATGGAGCGGCGGGAGGTGAAAACTTTGTATGGGAGGTGTGGAGTGAGTGACGCGGAGGGTACGGGAAAACCTCGAGATCCTCGGATCCACCTTCTCATCAGGTGGCGACCCACCTTCCCGGGCGAACCGTTGCAGATGGAGCGGTGGCGCTCGAACTAAGGTCGACCCACACCCTGGTCGTATTCTACCGGTGACGTCATTTTTTCGATTTTCGCAAAAACAAGATGGCCGCCATACAAAATGTTTATTGCTGTATCTCCGGATCCGTTTGACATAAGTGGAGTGTGCTCGAACAAATGTTTTACAAGGGGGTGGGGGGCAGCTGGCTGTCAAATTTTTTTTTCAAGATGGCGGATCCAAGATGGCGGCCGGAAATGTAGTTGCTCCGATCCGGACGAAAATCGGTATCTGGGGGGTTTGGGGGACAAAGATTCCGAATATCGGGTCAGTTTTTCGATTCCACCATTTTCCAAGATGGCCGCCATACAAGGAGTGGTAAGGCGAAGCCGCAGGCCGAGCCGAACCACGACGCCACTCCGCGAGGCGAGGCCGTAGGCCGAGGCGAGCTGCGTAAAAGGCGAGGCCGAAGGCCGAGCTCCGCGCAGGGTGTAGCCCGGAGCGTCCCCCCCCCCAAATCCAAGATGGCCGCCATACAAGTTTAGATTCTAAAGGTGAGGCGAGGTCGAAGACCGAGCCGAACGCGCGAGGCGAGGCCGAAGGCCGAGGCGAGCCGCGTATAGGGTGAGGCCGAAGGCCGAACTCCGCGTAGGGCGAAGCCCGGAGCGTCCCCCCCCCCAATTCTAGATGGCGGCAAGTTTAGATTCCAAAAGTGAGGCGAGGTCGAAGACCGAGCCGAACGCGCGAGGCGAGGCCGAAGGCCGAGGCGAGCCGCGTATAGGGTGAGGCCGAAGGCCGAACTCCGCGTAGGGCGAAGCCAGGAGCGTCCCCCCCCCCCAATCAAAGATGGCCGCCATACAAGTTTAGATTTTTAAGGTGAGGCGAGGTCGCAGACCGAGCCGAACGCGCGAGCCGAGGCCGTAGGCCGAGGCGAGCTGCGTATAGGGCGAGGCCGAAGGCCGAGCTCCGCGTAGGGCGAAGCCCGAAGCGTCACCAAGCATATTACCAGCCGACCGCCATCATACCGACATGGGTGTCGTTTAATAGGTTTTCAGGGGTGCTGATTTCGAAAATGACATCCATTTTGAAATCCAAGATGGCGCACATGGATTTTTTGGAAAATACCGTCATGGGTGTCGTTTAATAGGTTTTCGGGGGTGCTGATTCCGAAAATGACATACGTTTTGAAATCCAAGATGGCGGACATAAATTTTTTGAAAAATATAGTCATGGGTGTCGTTTTTTGGGTATTCAGGGGTGCTGATTAAGAAAATAACATCCATTTTTTAATCCAAGATGGCGGCCGTGAAAAACAAAAAGAAATTAAAAACTTTTTTAAAATTTATAAAAAAAGGCACAACCGCCTCGCGACCTGCTTTAGCAGGTCGCGCACCACGCGAAAACTAGTTATATTATATAAAGCTACAATACCACTCACTGACTCACTGGGTGACAGAATTGTTCTCCCAGATGGAGCGGCGGGAGGTGAAAACTTTGTATGGAGGGTGTGGAGAGGGTGTCGCGGAGGGTACGGGAAAACCTCGAGATCCTCGGATCCACCTTCTCATCGGGTGGCGACCTACCTTCCCGGGCGAACCGTTGCAGATGGAGCGGTGGCGCTCGAACTAAGGTCAACCCACACCCTGGTCGAATTCTACCGATGACATCATTTTTTCGATTTTCGCAAAAACAAGATGGCCGCCATACAAAATGTTCAATGCTGTATCTCCGGATCCGTTTGACATAAGTGGAGTGTGCTCGATTAAATGTTTTACAGGGGGGTAAGGAGCAGGTGGCTGTCAAATTTTTT